>CM060944.1:454991313-455616313 GCA_030765085.1 Allium cepa
CGTGAATATTTGATAATTTCTTCGGTAAATCAAGTCGGTATGCAACCTTACCAACTCTCTCAGTAATATGGAAAATTTCAATAAATCTAGGTGATAACTTTTCCCTCTTCTTTTCAAATCACTTTACCCTTCGTACTAAAGAAATGTTTAGAAGAACATGATCTCCTACTTCAAATTCCAAATACTTTCCTCTATGATCCGCATAAATCTTTTATCCACATTGTGCAGCCTTTATACGTTCCCTTATGATTAAAATTTTATCTTCTTTTACTAAATATGGGCTGATAAGTTCACTATCTCCAACTTCTTCTGAACTTATTGGTAAACAACAAGGTCTTCTATATAGAGCATCATATGGGGTCATACCGATAATCGCATGATAATTATTCTTATATGCAAATTCGATTGATGGTTGTGAGTTTCCCATGTATTTTCAAATTACATTATACATGATCTTAACATACCTTCTATGACTCGGTTTACCCTCTTGGTCTGTCCATCTGTTTGAGGATGAAAGGCTATGCTCAGGTTTAGAGATGTACCCAATGCTTTTTGAAGAATTTTCCAAAATCCTGAAGTTAATCATGAGTTTCTATTTGAAACAATGGTGACTTGCATACCATGTAGTCGAACAATTTTTTTTCAAATAGATTCTACCTTGTTTCTCTAATGAGTAAGTCATGTTAAAAGGTATGAAATGTGTTGACTTTGTTGGATGATCCACCACTACCCATATCATATCATGAACTTGCTTTGTCATTGGTGATTAAACGGTAAAGTCCATTATTATATGTTCTCATTTCCATTCAGCAAGAAGAAGTGATTATAGAAGTCCTGCTAGTCATTGTTGCTCAACTTTATTTAGCTGGCTTGTAAAACATCTTGCTATAAATTCAACAACATCCTTTTTCATTACACTCCACCAAAATTGACGCTTAAATCCCGTGAACACTCTTATGTTTCCAAGGTGCACTATAAGCCTTGAGTGATGCGCTTCACTTAGAATTCACTTTTAATTCATCTTGATTTGGAACCAAAATTCAATTTTTGAATTTAAAACCTCCATCTTTTCCAAGGTTCCAATTTGCAGGTTCTTCGTCGATTATCTTCATAAATGATTTTTCAATTCCTTGTCTTGCTCTTAGGCTTGTAAGATTCTACTTACTATAGTTGGCTGAATAATAAAACGGCATAAAAGTGATATCTTATTATCCATTGCTCATTAGTCATCCTTGTTTAAGCATTCATTTTAGTTGAGGCCTCTAAAACTCTCCATTCTCTTATTATTAAACTAGCTACTAGGTCATAGGATATTCGACTTAATGCATCCATAATATATTTTCTTTTCCTGGATGATAACATAATGTAAAGCAATAGTTCTTTAGGAATTCCAACCATCTCCTTTGTCTCATATTTGATTTCTTTTGAGAGAACAAATATTTCAAAATTTTGTGGTCTGAGTAAACATGGAATTATTCCACGTATAGCTAGTGCCTCATTTTTAAAGCAAATACAATCGCGGCCAATTCTAAGTCATAAGTTGGATAATTGACTTCATGTGGCTTTAGTTGGTGAAAGCCATAAGCGATAACTTTTTCGTCTAGCATCAGTATGCACCTTTAACCACATGCATCATAGAATATTCTACATAAGACTCCACTCCTTGGCAAGGTCAAGAATGGTGCTTCAGTCAACCTTTTCTAAATGCCTCTCATATTTTCCATTCCTTACAAAATTTGGTTACCTTGCAGGTTAACTTGGTCAGTGAAGACGCTATTTTTAAAAAATCTTCGGTAATAACCAGCTGGTCCTAGAAAACTTCGAATCTCTGATGGTAATTCGAAGGTTTCCTTTTCAATACAGTCTCAACTTTTGATGGGTCCACTCCTATCCCATCCTTTGGGACAACATGTCCAAAAAAATTACTTTTTCCAACTAGAATTCATGTTTACTTAGTTTTGCACATAGTTGATGCTCTTTTAATGTTCGGAGATTAGTACGCAAATGGTGTTCATGTTCCTCTTTTTCCTTAGAGAAGATTAGGATATCATCAATAAATACAATGAAAAATTGGCCAAGGTAAGGCGGAGCACACTGTTCATCAGATCCATGAATACCATCGGTGGTTGCTAAGGCCAAAAGGCATCACCAAGAATCAGTGTCCATATCGTGTTTGGAAAGCTGTCTTCAGAATGTCCTCCTCTTTTATTCTCAAATGATGATATCCAGATCTTAAATCAAATTTTGAAACTAGTGTAGCTCCTTGGAGTCGATCAAAAAAATCATCGATCTGAGGTAATGGATATTTGTTCTTAAAGCTCTTTGGTAATGAATACACAAGTGGAATGTTCCATCATGTTCTTTTACAAATAACACCAGTGCTATGCAAGGATATTTACAAGATCTTATAAATATCTTATTCTTCATCTCCTTAATTTGTTTCTGTAGTTCTTGATTTTTTGCAGCAGCTATACTGTGACGACCGCCCATGACTCCCGCACGGAAACAAGGGAATGGTGCGCTGAAAGTGTGCCAGGCAGCCATGAGTGACCGTCAAGGGTAAAATAAACATCGCAGACCCTATTGTAAAACTCACAGCGCATGGATAAAATACAATAGAGAAATATAATATAGTGAAGCTCCCGTAGAACAGAATATCATCATCTAATCATAATAGCTTTATACATGGTCTGAATCATGAATACAAGAAGCCTCACTACATAGCACTCAGAGTAATCAACAAACAGCGGAATATCCAGTACATAGAATATGAAAATAATATGCAAAGCCTCCTGCTCGTCTTCGTCATCATCAGCGTGAGCCACTAAGATCAGCACCTGCCACCTGTCACCTAGTCTGCCCATCCCAAACATGGATGAACAGCCCAAGGTAATAAGAGGAGACATAAAACCTTGAGTCAGAAAAAGTCTTAGTGAGCAGTAAATCAACTATCAAACATACCAAAGGAACATAAAGGATAAAAGGAATAGGAAGCCAAATCATCCCACTCCACCTCTTTCTACAGTGATAGCCCCTAGACACACACTAAGGAGAAGCAAGCATAGCAAAGCAGATAATTAAAGTAAAGCAATAATCACTCGAGTCAAGGTCGATGTTTTCCAAATACAAACCCCCAAGGCGTAGACCAAGATCAGATAAGCACCCAGAAAACACCGCTCTTGAGACCGAATGATGATACAACCAAACATCCATGACTCTGGCTATCACTGTTATCATTGCCTTGATTTTATCGTTAATTGAATGACCAACTCATCTTTCAAATATCCGTCAAGGGCTAATGGCAACCCCGGTTCTAGACATAACTCCGCACGTCCTCGTGACCCGTGCCTAGGTATAACGAATCTACCCAGAATACTAGCACGTCATCATGACCCGCGCCTGGGTATAACGGATCTACCCAACGTACTCTTGCTTTGAGCTTGCTAGAACCTTCAACAACGATAAGATCTCAGCCTTCTAGTCATCCTCCTCGACGACTATTCCCATTATAGCTCAAGCACCTCTCGAGCCACCATTATCCACCAACTCAAACCGCATCATCGAGTAATCAACATGCTTGGGATGATCCCGTCAGGATTAAACCAAGGCTTCCACATCATGCTTTGCTCCAACGCATCTTAGCAAAGTCCATCTCATCATCATACTTCGCCTCAACATATCATGGCAAAGTCCATTTCGTCATCATACTTTGCTTCCTCTAACTATAGCAAAGTCCTCGAACCCATCCATATGAGCTTCATCATCCGCTTCATATGCCACAGCAGCTTTCACCATTCAAGAGCCTTTCCACTTAGCTTTTGAATCAACTTCAACCATCTTGTCCCAAATCAACTACAAGCTAACTCGAGACAATCAAATCAATCATACACCCAAACAATAAAGCATTCAAACAAGATCTAATCAAGCAATATCAACTATAATGGCAATTTCGTAAATAAATGAGCATAAGTCTAACATATATGAAATCATAGATTTTAGCATAGATCTATCAAATATAAAACATGGGTTTTGTCTCTATAACTTGTTAATTGAACTTGCATAGGCAAACATCTTCAAAAGTAATGAATCTAGTCTTGGAACTAAGAAAAATGCATGAAATCTCTAACTTTAACACTCAAACAAGCCACCAATCCAATATACTCTTTTGGGTCCGCGTGAGAGATAACCACCACTCACCGAATCACCCAAACACTTCAAAAGAAACCCACTTCAGATCTGGACAGCAAATACCCAAGCTTGATCCGGAAAAATCTCGCTTCAATCGATGAAATCTCACTCGAACGGATGAAGATCTTCAACTTTGGCCCTTGAATCTTCGATCTTGGATGGATATTAGAACTAGATTGGAATGGAGAAAAGGAGATGAAGAAATGTTGTAGTCGAGCTCTCAAAATGGCAGCACTTCGTCGCTTCAAAAACCAGTGCCAAAAAGTGAAGAAATGGTCGCGTATTTATAGGCTGAAATCACCCTTAACTCGGTCAGGCCCAACTCGCTCGGAGTTAACTCGCTCGGTCTTAGGTCGTTGCCGACCTAAGAATCTCCCCGACCTAACTTATCACAGCTCAACACTAAGTCGCCTGGACCTAGTTCTCGACCTACGACTTAACAACCCCACACGACTCATCGACCTAACTAATCACAGGGCCACCTAGCTAATCATACCGGCTCATCATAGGTCATTTACGACCTATCCTTAACTTGGTCATACGACTCATATACCTATGACTTAACCCAAGGCCGACCCAACGACTCATCAGGGATGCCGACCTAACTATATAGCAAGGGTACCGACCTAACAGCATAAGCCTGGAGCGACTTAACACTTAACACCTATAACGACCTAACTAAACACGGGACACAACTCATCGATCCCAACGACTCAACGACCTAACGGGTTACGACTTACGACTCATCGAGTCTGCCGACCTATCCTCCCTAGCGACCTAACTATCACTACTAACTCGTAAACGAGTTACGAGATACGACCTATCTTACCTAGCGACCTAACACCAACCCTTAGGTCGCTCAACGACCTAACTTAGGTCGTTACCCCTATAGGTCGTTCACGACCTATCTCCTAACTCGCTAACACCCAAACTCGTTAGCCCTTAGATCGGTGGAGACCTTAAGTCGCTGGTCCTTAACTCGGCAAAACCCTATAAGTCGCTAACTTACTTAGGTCGGTCAAAGCCTTAACCCGGTCATATCTACTAACTCGTCCCAGCCTTGAGTCGTAACTCGCTAACTCGGCAGCTTCCTGGACTCGGCCATACATCCTAACTTGCTAACGACTCAACATACTACCTCGTTAACACATTAGGTCACTCACCACTCCTCAACGACCTAACATCCAAACGACCTAACCCCTTAGGTCGTCAACCCCACTAACTCGTCCATCCCCTAAGTCGCTATCCAACTCATTAACTCGTAACTCGCGAAGACCACTAACCCGTTAACTCGCTCCAACACTAACTCGAGTTAACCTTCCAATCTAACTTCCTCGCGACTCCAACAACATACGAGTTATCCTCCCCTACGACTTAGGTTAAGGACGACTTATCAACACTAACGACCTAGAATCCTACGATATATCGACACGTAAAATACGGGTCGTTACATTCTCTCCCCCTTAGGAATTTCGCCCCCGAAATTCCAAACAAACAAGAGCAATCAAAATTATTCCGCATGCCTACCATCCATAGCAATCAACAACCCATGCATCCAATTACTAGCCTAACATGCAGAATTCTAAGACTTAGAACAAGCTACAAGTTCATGAGATGTCACGACACTTTAGGGCCATACCTCAAAGAGTTCAGGATGAGCTGCCTTCATCCTCTCTTCCTCCTCCCACGTACAGTCGTTAACATCATCACTCCATTGTACCTTGAGCAACGTAATCATCTTCCTCCTAAGCTGTTTCATGTCGGTTTCAACAACACGAAGCGGCTTACGAGGTCTCGTAACCACTGGATCAACCTCCAAATCTTCACAGCTATCAGCAGAAGCCACCGTATTTGAGTCGTGCACATACTTCCGTAGATAAGATATATGAAAAACATTGTGCACACCCGCTATCTTCTCTGGTAACTCCAATCTATAAGCGAGCTTTCCTATCCGCTCGATGATCGGGAATGGTCCAACAAATCTCGGAGTCAATTTTCCTTTCTTCCCGAATCGAATAACATTCTTCAGAGGAGAAACCTTCACAAAAACCATATCACCTACCTCGAACTCCAAATCCTTACGACGCTTATCGGCATAACTTTTCTGACGATCTTGGGCTGCCTTCATTCGTTGTCGAATGATCCCTATACAATCTGAAGTCTGTCGAATCATCTCTGGCCCAAGTATCAGCTTTTCTCCAGTTTCCAACCAACATGTCGGAGAGTTACACGGTCTTCCATACAGCGCTTCATACGGTGCCATACCAATGCTTGACTGGTAACTGTTATTGTACGCAAACTCCACCAAATGAAGATGATCTTCCCACGATCCTCCGAAATCCAAAACACAAGCTCTGAGAAGATCTTCCAAAACTCGGTTGACTCTCTCAGTTTGACCATCTGTTTGGGGATGATAAGCTGTACTCAAACACAACTCGGTTCCCAAAACTTCCTGGAAGCTCTTCCAAAATTCACTAGTGAACAAAGGATCTCGGTCGCTCACTATATTCTTCGGAACACCATGGAATCGAACTATCCACTTAACATACAACTCAGCCAACTTCGATGCAGTCCTAGTCGATCGAACAGGAATGAATCTTGCACTCTTGGTCAAACGATCTACTATGACCCAAATCCCCTCATTCCCTGCTCTGGTTCTAGGTAGACCATCGATAAAATCCATTGATATTTGCTCCCACTTCCATGTAGGAACTTCTAATGGCTGAAGCAATCCACTGGGCTTCTTTTGCTCAGCTTTCACCAACTGGCAATTCATACACTTGGAAATAAAATTTCCAACATCCTTCTTCATACCTTCCCAGTAATAGGTTCTCTTCATATCCCGATACATCTTATTTCCTCCTGGATGAATTGTCAACTTCGAGTGATGACTTTCCTTCAGAACTTCATCTCTCAATTCATCTATATCTGGAACAACTAGTCGTCCATGCTTCCGAAGCCAACCCTCTCGATCGACCTCGAATCCTTTATCCTTCCCTAGTTCCAATCCAGATTCCAAGTCACGGATAATCTTGACAAGCTTATCGTCTCGCTTTTGGCTCTCGCCAATCCTTTCCACAAGAGTAGGTCTTATCGATAAGTTTGCCAACATTTCAAGCTCCAATTCACATCTAGGCCTGAAGTCAAATCCAGCCAAATACTCGAGACTCTTCCATTCCAAAAACATGGCTCCCAATCCTGCATGTCTTCAACTCAACGCATCAGCTACTGCGTTACCTTTTCCCGGAGTATAAGCTATACCGAAATCATACGATGCTAAGAACTCTAGCCACCGTTGCTACCGAAGATTCAAATCCTTTTGGGAAACCAGATACTTAAACGACTTATGATCCGTAAATAACTCGAATCGAATTCCCAAAAGATAATGTCTCCACATCTTCAAAGCAAATACAATCGCCGCTAACTCCAAATCATGTGTCGGATAATTCCTTTCATGCGGCTTCAGTTGTCGACTAGCATACGCAACAACTTTATCTTTCTGCATTAGCACTGCTCCAAGTCCAGTACCACATGCATCGGTGTAAACCACCATCTCATCATTCCCACTAGGAATGGTCAAAACAGGAGCACTCGTCAGTCGCTCTTTCAGGATTACGAAAGCTTGCTCACACTTATCATCCCATCTAAACACTTGATTCTTTTTCGTCAATCCTGTCAACGGTGCAGCTATCTTGGAAAAGTCTTTGATAAACCGACGATAATATCCTGCTAATCCAAGAAAACTTCTCACATCGGATGCATTCTTAGGTCTAACCCAATCCTGGATTGCTGCCACCTTAGCGGGATCAACCGCTATCCCATTTCCAGAGATAACATGGCCTAAGAATCTCACTTCACTCTTCCAGAAGTGACACTTCGAAAACTTAGCCTTCAGCTGATGTTTCCGCAAGATTTCCAAAACCAAACGCAAGTGCGTCTTTTGCTCTTCTTCAGTTCTGGAATAAATCAGAATATCATCCACGAACACAAGCACGAACTTATTCAACTGATCTCTGAACACTCTATTCATAAGATCCACAAAATATGCTGGTGCGTTAGTCAATCCAAACGGCATTACCAGCCACTCATAAAAACCGGATGGTGTCCTGAAAGCAGTCTTCGGCACACTATCCTTCGCCACTCTTAACTGGTGAAATCCCATTGCCAAATCCATCTGAGAAAACACCTTAGCCTCGTGAAGCTGGTCAAACAAGTCATCTATTCTCGGCAATGGATACTTGTTCTTCTTAGTCACCTTATTCAGCTCACGATAATCGACACACAACCTCAACGATCCAACCGCTTTGGTTGCGAACACAACTGGTGCACCCCATTCGGACACACTACGCCGAATGAATCCTTTCCGTAAAAGGTCATCAACTTGCACCTTCAACTCTTGCTGTTCCCTAGGCGCCATCCGCCTAAGAGGCATCACAACGGGTCTGGCTCCCTCAACTAGATCAATACGAAACTCGATCTCTCTATGCGGCGGTAACCCTTTGACTTCGTCAAAGACATCCTCAAATCCATTCACAATAGGCACCGATGACAGTCCATCCCGTGGAACAACCAGCGAATGCATGAAGCTCATGAAGACGCCTTCCTCATGCTTACATCGTATCACAAACTTTCGCCCTTCCACATTCCCGACTGTCACCTCCAGCCTCTCACAATCAATCCTTGCCGCATACTTCCTAAGCCAGTCCATACCCAAAATAATTCCGAACCCCGCAAAGTTCAGAACAAAGCAATCACAAACAAACGAGCAATCATGACTCGACACAACTAGACCATGGCATATCATACACAGACATGACGAACCCCCAACTGGATTTGTCACAACCAGTGGCCTATCAACAATATCCGGTTTCAAACCTAACCGGCCTACCAAATCATCACAAACAAAAGAATGCGACGCTGCAGTATCAAACAACACTCTAACTGGAACACCACAAATGGAAAGAGTACCTTGAACCACCACACTCTTCCCCTTCTCTTCAGCAGTAGGAGCTTTCGAAGATGACGGGACAGCCCCCAAAGCATAAGCTTGCACAACCTGCCTGTCCTTTATCGGTTCCGGATAGTTCTTCTTAATGTGCCCCAGCTTATCACAGTTGTAGCACTTCAACAACACCTTCGGATTCTTGCAATCCTTGGAGAGATGGCCCTTCTGCCGACAATTATAGCAGCTCTTTTCCCCCTTCAGCTTCTTCTGACCATCCTTACCCTTCTGCTGTTGCTGCTTCCTCTTCTTGTTTCCACCCTGCTGTGGTTTAGACTCCTCCTTGGTCACAGCAACAACAGATACTTCCTTAGGAAACAAACTCTCGTGCCTGAGAGCTTTCTCCACTAGCTTCTCAAATGGATCGTCCAGATGATCCACCAACTGCCTTCCAAGATAACTGTCCAAGCCTGTCACAAACTTCTCATTCTTCTGATAAGAATATTCAATATACGACCGAGCATACTTGGACAAGGCCTCAAACTCAGAAACGTACTCAAGAACCGATCTCCCACCTTGCTTGAGCTCAACAAACTTTTTAAACAAAACAGACTTCTGAGCTGTAGAGATAAACTTGGCTTCAAATCTAACTTGGAATAGCTCCCAAGTAATCTCTTCTTCTGGAGTGTCTATGGTGATAGAATTCCACCAATCAGCAGCTCTCCCTTGAAGCTGTCTCGATGCAAGCTTCCTCTTAGTTGCATCCTCAATTCCTAAATCTCCAAAGATCCTCCTACAAGCATCCATCCATCTCTGCACTTCAATGGTCGATTCCGTTCCAAAGAAAACCTTTCCTCCAAGAGAAGTATAGTCCTTGCAAAGCTTAGCAAAATCCACTGGTCTTGGAGCTTGAACTTGAACTCCAACATCTACCGATGGCCCCGAGGCTGGTATCCTTCTCATGATCGAAGTCATCATGGCCTCAAACATAGGAGCATAATCAACAGCTTCCCTAGCAGCATGGCTTTCCCTCGCAGTTTGTCTCTCACTTCGACTCATCCTTAATATCTGCAAAAAGGAATGACTTAGAACACTTTGAGAAACAACCGCATAAGGAGTTCAAATCCTTCTAAACTACTATATTATATATAGTAATCTTTCATCAAAATACAATTACGTCTCTCTTACGTAGTTACGTCAGCGAGCGTTGGCTAAAATCGATTAACCAAAGCTCTGATACCAAATGTGACGACCGCCCATAACTCCCGCACGGAAACAAGGGAATGGGGCGCTGAAAGTGTGCCAGGCAGCCATGAGTGACCGTCAAGGGTAAAATAAACATCGCAGACTCTATTGTAAAACTCACAACGCATGGATAAAATACAATAGAGAAATATAATATAGTGAAGCTCCCATAGAACAGAATATCATCATCTAATCATAATAGCTTTATACATGGTCTGAATCATGAATACAAGAAGCCTCACTACATAGCACTCAGAGTAATCAACAAACAGCGGAATATCCAGTACATAGAATATGAAAATAATATGCAAAGCCTCCTGCTCGTCATCGTCATCATCAGCGTGAGCCACTAAGATCAGCACCTGCCACCTGTCACCTAGTCTGCCCATCCCAAACATGGATGAACAGCCCAAGGTAATAAGAGGAGACATAAAACCTTGAGTCAGACAAAGTCTTAGTGAGCAGTAAATCAACTATCAAACATACCAAAGGAACATAAAGGATAAAAGGAATAGGAAGCCAAATCATCCCACTCCACCTCTTTCTACAGTGATAGCCCCTAGACACACACTAAGGAGAAGCAAGCATAGCAAAGCAGATAATTAAAGTAAAGCAATAATCACTCGAGTCAAGGTCGATGTTTTCCAAATACAAACCCCCAAGGCGTAGACCAAGATCAGATAAGCACCCAGAAAACACCGCTCTTGAGACCGAATGATGATACAACCAAACATCCATGACTCTGGCTATCACTGTTATCATTGCCTTGATTTTATCGTTAATTGAATGACCAACTCATCTTTCAAACATCCGTCAAGGGCTAATGGCAACCCCGGTTCTAGACATAACTCCGCACGTCCTCGTGACCCGTGCCTAGGTATAACGAATCTACCCAGAATACTAGCACGTCATCATGACCCGCGCCTGGGTATAACGGATCTACCCAACGTACTCTTGCTTTGAGCTTGCTAGAACCTTCAACAACGATAAGATCTCAGCCTTCTAGTCATCCTCCTCGACGACTATTCCCATTATAGCTCAAGCACCTCTCGAGCCACCATTATCCACCAACTCAAACCGCATCATCGAGTAATCAACATGCTTGGGATGATCCCGTCAGGATTAAACCATGGCTTCCACATCATGCTTTGCTCCAACGCATCTTAGCAAAGTCCATCTCATCATCATACTTCGCCTCAACATATCATGGCAAAGTCCATTTCGTCATCATACTTTGCTTCCTCTAACTATAGCAAAGTCCTCGAACCCATCCATATGAGCTTCATCATCCGCTTCATATGCCACAGCAGCTTTCACCATTCAAGAGCCTTTCCACTTAGCTTTTGAATCATCTTCAACCATCTTGTCCCAAATCAACTACAAGCTAACTCGAGACAATCAAATCAATCATACACCCAAACAATTAAGCATTCAAACAAGATCTAATCAAGCAATATCAACTATAATGGCAATTTCGTAAATAAATGAGCATAAGTCTAACATATATGAAATCATGGATTTTAGCATAGATCTATCAAATATAAAACATGGGTTTTGTCTCTATAACTTGTTAATTGAACTTGCATAGGCAAACATCTTCAAAAGTAATGAATCTAGTCTTGGAACTAAGAAAAATGCATGAAATCTCTAACTTTAACACTCAAACAAGCCACCAATCCAATATACTCCTTTGGGTCCGCGTGAGAGATAACCACCACTCACCGAATCACCCAAACACTTCAAAAGAAACCCACTTCAGATCTGGACAGCAAATACCCAAGCTTGATCCGGAAAAATCTCGCTTCAATCGATGAAATCTCACTCGAACGGATGAAGATCTTCAACTTTGGCCCTTGAATCTTCGATCTTGGATGGATATTAGAACTAGATTGGAATGGAGAAAAGGAGATGAAGAAATGTTGTAGTCGAGCTCTCAAAATGGCAGCACTTCGTCGCTTCAAAAACCGGTGCCAAAAAGTGAAGAAATGGTCGCGTATTTATAGGCTGAAATCACCCTTAACTCGGTCAGGCCTAACTCGCTCGGAGTTAACTCGCTCGGTCTTAGGTCGTTGCCGACCTAAGAATCTCCCCGACCTAACTTATCACAGCTCAACACTAAGTCGCCTGGACCTAGCTCTCGACCTACGACTTAACAACCCCACACGACTCATCGACCTAACTAATCACAGGGCCACCTAGCTAATCATACCGGCTCATCATAGGTCGTTTACGACCTATCCTTAACTTGGTCATACGACTCATATACCTATGACTTAACCCAAGGCCGACCCAACGACTCATCAGGGATGCCGACCTAACTATATAGCAAGGGTACCGACCTAACAGCATAAGCCTGGAGCGACTTAACACTTAACACCTATAACGACCGAACTAAACACGGGACACAACTCATCGATCCCAACGACTCAACGACCTAACGGGTTACGACTTACGACTCATCGAGTCTGCCGACCTATCCTCCCTAGCGACCTAACTATCACTACTAACTCGTAAATGAGTTACGAGATACGACCTATCTTACCTAGCGACCTAACACTAACCCTTAGGTCGCTCAACGACCTAACTTAGGTCGTTACCCCTATAGGTCGTTCACGACCTATCTCCTAACTCGCTAACACCCAAACTCGTTAGCCCTTAGATCGGTGGAGACCTTAAGTCGCTGGTCCTTAACTCGGCAAAACCCTATAAGTCGCTAACTTACTTAGGTCGGTCAAAGCCTTAACCCGGTCATATCTACTAACTCGTCCCAGCCTTGAGTCGTAACTCGCTAACTCGGCAGCTTCCTGGACTCGGCCATACTTCCTAACTTGCTAACGACTCAACATACTTCCTCGTTAACACATTAGGTCGCTCACCACTCCTCAACGACCTAACATCCAAACGACCTAACCCCTTAGGTCGTCAACCCCACTAACTCGTCCATCCCCTAAGTCGCTATCCAACTCATTAACTCGTAACTCGCGAAGACCACTAACCCGTTAACTCGCTCCAACACTAACTCGAGTTAACCTTCCAATCTAACTTCCTCGCGATTCCAACAACATACGAGTTATCCTCCCCTACGACTTAGGTTAAGGACGACTTATCAACACTAACGACCTAGAATCCTACGATATATCGACACGTAAAATACGTGTCGTTACATATACGATAAGTTGCTTTAGCAATAGGGGTAGCACCAGGGACTAAATCGATACAAAAATAGATTGCATTTTGGTGGTAGTTCTGGTACACCCTGAAAGACTTTTTTAAATTCTCTTCCTATGGGGATTTAGTCTACTAATTGACCATTATCCTCAATATTGATGTGGACTATATATCTAGGTATAAAATCATCTCTAAATTTATAAACAAAGGTTTTATATTCATGAATAGAAAAATAATGGTTTTGTCATGGCAATTTAAAATTGCTCGATATTTGGAAAGCCAATCCATCCCAAGGATGATATCAAAATGTATCATTGGGAAGATAATTAAATTAGCCATCATATCCTTACCTCCGATGTTAAGAACACAGTTCTTACATATACTTTTAGTTTAGTATTTCCTCCTACTAAATTTTCTACTACTAAAGGGCTTTATAGTCAATAAGTAACCCTAACTTAGTAGCAAATACTATGGATATAATAGAATGTGTAGCACCAGCATCAAATAAAATTTTAGCTTGAAAGTCAAAAGGAAGTATGGTACCTTCCACATGGGTTTGTTCTGAAACTACCATGTATACCCTTCCTTGATTTCCTTATTACATCCTATTATCCGTCTTTGGCTTATTCTAATTTCTACTAATATGTCCAGGTTCGTTGCAATTGTAACACAATATTACCTTTCTTGGACAAATGGGAGCAATATGTCTTTCCTCGTTGCACTGGTAATATATCTTGAGATCGTTAGGTTCCTGTTCCATTGTTCCTTTACTTCCTCCATTTTGTTTCTGCTTCTTCCAGTCTGATTTCTTTTAATTGCTAATCCACCTTTGATTATTTGGTTTCCTCTTTTAAATTATTTCTTTCCGATTGAAACTTAACACAATCCATTTCCTGATTAAGAGCTTCAACCACTATCGTCTCGTATGTCTTGCACCGATCACCAATAACACGTCTTCTTATTGGAGAGATTTATCCTTTGGAAAACCTTCTTTCTCACTTTTTAGGTGTATTAACCAAATGTTTTCCAAATCGGGATGATGCTTATAATCTATTCTGGTATTGAGCCACCGACATACCTTCTTGTGTAAGAATTTGGAATTTTGTTTCCATTTTTTCTTTTTCATTTTCTGGAAAAAATTTATCTAAGAAATTTTCCTTAACACTTCTCCATTTCATCCTTTCCACCTCCCCCGAATTCATGGTGGTTCGAACTAGTTCCCACCAATTTCGGGCTTCATCCGATAACTAGGAAACTGCCAGCTTCCTTTTCAGGGTGTAGACGGTAGACAACTAAATTCCTTTGTAAAACTTCCACATAATTAATTTTTCCTATTAAATACTTCATGCATCTCATCAAAGAGAATCATCCATTCCCTCCTCTTGAGCACTTGTTTTTCGATCGATGGACTAGCAGTGATAATAGTTCGTTAGGTATAGTGGTGTGCTTAACACCGCCTGATGAACCTTCCACTACTGTGTTTGTTGGCTTCACATAATTTATAATTGAAAATAATTATAAATATGTTGATGAAATGTTTAAGGTTCCTATTCTAATACAGTCAATTGTAACACTATAAAATTTTCCAAAAAGCACCTCTTAAGCCTAGGCTCTAATACCAAAATTTGCAAAACCTGCTCCAGCACTCTTGTCCAGAGTGAAGGATGCTACATCCAAATAATGGTTCTACAATAGTGTCGCAACTTAACAAGAGTATATCAAAATATAAGATCATTCATAGTACATGACTTTAAGCGAAAGTAGTATTATACATCCATATCATCATACAACATTATTACATAAGATCCAAAAGTTTTGCCATCACATAATTATAAATATAAGTACATAGAAGAGATAACATACGTATTTAAATCTTCACTTTAATGCATCCATCTAACTTCTAAGGTCGAACTAGTAACCATCTAAACCTGAAATGTTGAAATATAGCATCATAAGTAACACAAACCTAGTGAGATAGCTATTTAATCTATAGTTCATGTCATGTCAAAATGGGTCATATTATAAGAATTTTCAATTTCCATCATAGAATTATCTTGTTCGGATAATATTATATTAAATTTTTAGGATGACGACCAAGATAAATTTTCCAATATTATCTATAAATAAACCAAACAAATTTTCACTAGTAATTTTGATATGAACTTTATTTTTATTAAGACCACGACCATATTCATTTCAAATCCCCGTCGACATACAGTCTACTTCACATGAATCTAAACCACACATTCGATTTGGATTAGATACACTTTGTCTATTTCACATGGATCTAAACCACACACTCAGTTTGGTTTTGATACACTTAGAGTTAATCACATGGATCTAAACCACACACTCTGTTTGGAATAGATCGTAGGATATTTTATCCTATTGCGTCGGTATGAGAATAAGTAAGGACGTATTTTACTTGTTGCAGTACCAAAATGTACCATGGGGTAATAGAATACTACCCAAGATAAATTGTCTTATATCGTACAACCAAAGGTAATCATCGTTAACGATTCAATCAAAAAAAACTCTTTCATAAGTGTAAGCAAACTATTCTCTCAAAATATTTTATATTTTTTACTCGTCTTCATATATAAGTCACTCTTTTCTTTTGAAAAACCCAAACATTCAACCTAGGAAACCATTTAGGAGAAACTAAGTATGAAAATTTTAGCCAACTGTGACGATCCGGAAATTTTGGCAATTTAAATTGAAATAATAAATTGATTTAAAATATTTAAAAGTAAATTTTAACTTGAATTTCAAATATCAGTAAGTACTTGATAATTAAATTATTGAGCTATATAATTTAAAATTGGATAAATCATTAAATCTTCAGTTGTAAGCTTGTTAAAATAATTTGAAGGCTTATAAAATTTAGAATGATAATACTGGAGATAATAGAATGATTGGAATTCAATTTAAAGGTGGTTTGTTCAATTTTGAAAATATATCGTTTAAATCAATATTTAAAAATAGCCTTCCGAGGCACAGTCTCGAAATTCGACGAAACCAGTTTCATTGGATCCGAAATAATTAGTTATTATCGGATTTCAATTTTCGTAGCAATCGGAGTTGTCGTTTGACCCTGTCAGTTCAAAACGTTCAGAACTATTTCAATCAAATTTATTTAAAATTGATCGTTTTCTTCTGTAACTCACGCATATGGTCTAATTTGCTTCCGAAACACATTCCATTGTGTTCGGAACGCGGGTAAAACCTTATCAACGCTTGTCGGCATGTCTGATTTGGGGTTCGGAATTTCGTGTTATGCAACGCAAAATATTTTCGATATTTTAATTATAATACAGTTAGGCGTACTCGAGAAGCTAATTCACTGAACCTATGTTATATTCCCGTTCTCTCTCTCTCCTTTCAACAGATCGAAACCCAGCCCCTCTTTCCTTCCTCTCTAAAACCATATCGTTTAAAAAAAAACCAGAGATAATTAATGGCCGAACTTCCAATCTACGGCCTCGCGATTTCCCCAGCTACCTCCCTTCTTCCTTTATCAGGCCGAATTGATTTAGCCCCTTTCGTTGATCGAACCGAGTTCGATGCTCGACACAAGAAGGCGGTCAATTGGAGGGGGAAGGCCGCAACGTCGTCCGTGTGGAGTGAAGGGGCTTCGGCATCTCGACGTCGCTCGAAGCAGGGGAGTTTGGGTTTCGCGACTACGGTTCGGTCATAGCGTCGCTGGTTAGGGCTTCGAATGGGGATCTGGTAGTTGCGATAAGGCGGACTGAGACTCGATGGTGGAAGCATCGCGTGCTTGTGGCAGTAGGATTTGCGAATGGAGGTTTGTGGGGTTCTCTAGGCGATCAACAGGGAGAGGCTCAGTGATTTACAGGTGAGTAAATTCCTTATACTCGTTATTCTTTTCAGAGTTTGGCAGTTTGGTATTTCTTGGATTCATCTGAATAACTTGGTTCATCTGAGTTTGGAAGTGGAAGGCACCTTGTTTTTAAACTTAAACAATATATGTATAGTCAGGGAATTCGGGTTTGCCACAGTATAGCGATGATAAAAGAAAAAAAAGAAAAAAAGTTTAGCAATGTGTATAATATTTAACCAACTGAATGTTTTCCTTAAGTATAATTAAGAATTGATAAATTATAAAATAAGTTAAAGATTAATTAAGTAATTGGGATTGTAATTAGTGTTTGAGTAATTAGTAATTAGTGATTTACAAATGAGTAATTAGGTTTATAAATCAACAAAGGAGGTAAATAATTAACAGGTAGGGAGTAATGAGTTAATAAATTATGTGGGAAAGGACTAAATTAATAATTACCGATGAAATTAGTTGGATGAAGTGGATTGCAAAATTTTAGAGGGCTAAGGTGAGTAAATCTCACACCGATAGATTTTATTAAAATTTCAGTGATTAAATTTAAATAATTGGTTGGACGAATAAATTATTTGGATGTTTTACTGATGATGACGTGACCTTGGTTTTGGATGGTTCTCGAGTTAAACGTGATTTGACTCGAAGATTTGGGGTTTTAGCTTGTTTTTAACCTTAAGTTCTAAATAAGGAAAAATATTTTCATTTTAATGTTGATAAGGACTTGGTGATTTGTGATTCATTAAATTAGTAGAATAATTAAATGGATAATTAATTCAATTAAATGAGAATAATCATTGGACAGCTTAATGAGTAATTACTTAAAGTAATAAATAAAATATAACTACCCGCGGAATAAATGCAAGAGATCAATTAATATCACTGATTAAGGAGTAATTAAATTATTAATGAAGTAAATAAAAAGGTAGTTAATTATAGAATGAGATTAATCGAGAATGATTAATATTATGGTTGAATTTGTGTAATTAATTTAGATTAGATAAATTAAAATATTACTGGAAATCATTAATCTTTATAATTGACGATATAATTAAAGATTGAATAAAGAAGATGAATTAAATTGATAATAAGCGACTTATGAGAAGTAAATTAATATAAGTAACCAAGGATTATTGTAATTAAATTGGTTAATTAATTCACGAAGTAATTAAGATTACTAATTGATTTTGGTTAAGGAAAATTAATATCGTGAAATTAATTGAAGTTAATTACTTGAATGTAATGGGAAGACAATTGATCCCAGGATAATTAATTAAGATGAATAACGAAGGGTTGAATAATTAATGGATTTGTAATCAATTAATATTGAATGAAGAAATCTAAGTGGATGAGGTTAGTAATTCAGCTAGGATTAATTCAATTAATTTGGAAGTGATTAAATTTTGTTTATGGGTGATTGAATGGTATTGGATGCTTGAATGTGTTGATATCTCTGATATGAAACGTTGTAAATTTTATTTGAATAGCTTGGTTTAGGATAACATGATTTTCGAAGAGACCGGGGACGGGTATCAGGAAATACCCGAATCCACTTCGAATTAAATTTAAATTTATGTGTGAAATCAATAGGCTGGAATAAACCGATGTAAATGAATCGGATTATTTTATCTAGGTGGGTACTTAGAAACGGATTTGAGAAATAAGTGTTGTCTATTGCAAATTGGTCATTGGAAAAATTGATATGTTTTCCCGGGTTCATATAAGTTGTTTGCTTTTGGTATTCCATGTTAGTTGAGTTTACTCACGCTGGTTTCCAGCCTGATCCGGGTGTTACTTCGATGTAATGCTCGGGTCAGACCGAGTATTACAGATTTTCAGGTTAGGACGTTCAGGAGCTCAGGAGGCGAGCTGGTGGCGATATTGTATGGAGTTTGTCCGCTGTATTTATATTATTGTTTATTTGAGTCATGGCAATTGTATAGATATTCAGTGACTGTATATATGTAAAACTCTGATGTACTAAAATGTAATCGACAGATATAGTATTCTTTTGCAACTTTTACTATTTATTATTATATTTTATCCGCTGCGATTGTGAGATGTTTGGTGTTTTTGTTCTTCTTCTTCTATCTCTTTCTTCTTTTTCATAACTATCTGGAATTTTTGGGTTCGAAAATTTCGGGTTGTTACATTTGGTATCAGAGCTGAAAGGTTAAGCGAGAATCTTGGCTCTGGTGGGGATTACTCATTAAATAGAGTCTGTAGTACTCTAGAATGAGTTGAGTGTATATATATGAGCGCGTACTTGTTATTTTCTTATATAAAGGTTTTAAATGGTTTTATATAAAAGTATATTTTGATATATAAAGCAATATTCTCTTCTAATGAATATTTAGGTGATTGAGTGTTAAATTATTGGAATTAAGTTAAAAAGGACTATAATACAACCAAATTAAAATTAAATTAATTAAAAATGAAATTCTAGAATTAGAACTCAAAAATTAGAATTGTTTGAAACTTTAAATGAACAAAGTTAAATTTGGTTTAAAAAGGTTAAACCAATCTTTATGAATTTAGCTCGAATTATATAATTCGAGATGGTTTAAATTTGAAGTTGGAATTGAACTCATTCAAATTGAATCCGATTTGAATTAATTGGAATTGGGATAGAAGATGTATAAGTTCAAAATTTTAATGGAAGATTTGAATTGGATTGAATTGAAGTAATTGAAATTGAAGTGGGTTCAATTGAATGGATACTAGTCCAAAGTAATTAGAATAATCTTGGAATTGTAATTAAAGTGGAATTGGTTTAAAATCAAAAAGGAATTTGAGATATAGATTGTAAATGTAATTTATAAATTGAAATAAACTTCATAAATAAATGAGGTTATAAGTTGAAATAGAATTCCGGAGAATGTTTGAAAATAAAGTGAGATGAAATTCCAGAGTAATGTTTAAATATGAATTGGATGGCTGGGGAATTTGGAATTTTTGGGAAAAATTTAGAATTCCTTTGGATTTGGAAGTGGTTTCCAAAGGTTTTGGAGAAAATAATAGTATTATTTAAAAAAAAAAAAAAAATTGGTGATGAAATTGAAATCTGGGAGATTTGAAATCAAAAATGTTTGGAAATGTTTTTAAAGAAAGAAAAGCATTGAACTCTTTCGGTCACTGGAAAATAACGTCGGTGATGACTGCAGCATCATCGATGTTTATTTTCGAGTATCTAAAAGAGAAATTGCTACCAAAATGTTTTAATTGGAATTGTTTGTGAACTAGGTTTGGATTTGAAATTCTGGAATCTTGATAAAATGTTTATGGAATAATAATAAAATATAAGTAGAGATAAGTTGAAATGAAGAATTGTACTCATAAATTTGAGATTGTTTAAAAACTTTAAATAAAAGTTAATTTGGTTTAAAGGGTTAAATCAACCTTTGAGAATTTAACTCGAATTTATATAATTCGAAGTAGTTTAAAATTCAAGATTGAAATTGAATTAGTTCAATATTTAATTTGGTTTGAAGTAATTGGATTGGATTAAATTGAAGCGATTTGGATTCTGAAATTAAATTGATAATAATTCAAATTGATTGGAATAATATGAACTTATAATTAAAATTGAACAGGATTAAAATCAATTAGAATTTGATTTAAATTTGGGAAGGAATCAAGATTGATTCAACTTGAATTGGGAATTAATCAAGTCCAATGGAATTTGGAGTTATTTGAAGTGGAATTGGGTCAATTTAAATGGAGATTTAAATTGAATTGTTGGGAAAGTGAACAGTTGGCTCTTGACTATTTTCAATATAAATTGTTTTGATATAAACTTATTTTTCTAAGCTATTAAATATATACAACCTTTCTTTCTTAAAGCCAATCCATTTTATATACTTATTTTACGATTATTTTTGAAGCTATTTAAATATTTTTCAACTATTTTCTAAACTAATTACTATTTTACAACTATGTTGCATACAACTATTTTACAATTATCTAAAATTCTTGAAATTATTTAACTCTTTTCCAACTAACTTACTATTAGTTAACTAGTTTACAGCTATTTTGCAAACTAAAAATTATTTTTCAACTACTTATCCATTTTTAAATTTTTCAAGCTATTTTCTAAATATAAACTGGTCGGAGTTCAAACTGTTATTGGAAAAATACCCAACTGAGATGAGAATTGAAGTAATAATCCAAATGGGGATTAATGTAAAGGTGAATAAGGAATGTGAAATGGTTCTTTTGAATTGAAAGAATATTTTGAGAAATATGAAATGAATAAAGATGGAAATTGGATATTTCTATGGTTTTTGAGAATGTTTGGAGTGTAAAAGGGTTTTATACAAGAAAGTAAGGATACAAAATTTTAAAAATTTATATATATATATATATATATATATATATATATATATATATCTGAATATATATAAAGGATCTTATGAGGATTTTGGAAGAAGTTTTGGGAACCATTGGATTTGGAAAGGCTTTTGATTTTTGGGTAAAATCAATATTGAATTTGGAAAGCCTAGGTTGAGAATTATCGATTTTGGGAATAATCGATTTTGTGTAAAGGAGCTTTGTATGATATCATACTAGGTGTATGATTTGAAAATACTATGTGTATAGTATAAAATATTTTGATGATGGCTCTGGGAAAAAAAGGCGCTCCCTTGAAATGAACTTCTCAGGAGTGCCACTGGGTGGTGCTGCCTTGAGCCCAAGGGGGTTCTAAAGTTGATCCTGTGAGGAGTCCGGACAAAACTAGTTCCTGGGGATTATGAGTAGTGTATATCATAGCGGAAGTCGTGTGTGCCGCGGAGAGCCAACAGTTTATGTTTGATTCTATATCGGTAGACTGCGACCTATGGTATAACATAGCGGAAGTCGTGTGTGCCGCTGAGAGCCAAGAGTCTGCGTTTGAGTTTATCTCGGTAGACTGCGACCTATGTAGGAGTGGAGAAGTTTCATTTTTAAAGCGAGACCAGAGGCCGCGGAGAGCCTGCAGTTACATGGACTTTTGCTGCGACTGCAACGTAACCCTGGATGTAACTGTGATCTGTTGTGTGGGTTCCATGGCGTAATCGAGAGGCCGCGAAGAGCCTGCAGTTACATGGACTTTTGTTGCGACTGCAACGTAACCCTGGTATGTAACTGTGACCATGGAATGGGGGTGATGATTTCCAGAGCATCCTCACTAAAAAAAAAATTCCTCTATTTTCAAAATTGTTTTCTATATTTCAGTAAAATTGTTTTCCAAGTATTTTCACTGGATGTTGAAAATGGGTCTGCCAAGTACTTATAGATTTTCAGTCCTACGCCTGATCAACGTATGACTGAATTTCTGTGAGAACAAGAATGGACTGGTTGAGACATCGAGTTATAAAATGTATTTCGTATAAAGAGGTATTTTAACAGTATGATGTGAATTTAAAAGCATTTCTAAAATTTTTAAATAAAGATATTGGAATTTTGGAAAATAAGGAAACCCAAACAGGAATTACAAAATAAAATTTGAAACTCGAGAAATTTAAGAAGTGATTCTTTGTCATTAAAATCGAATATTGATTTAGAGGTTGAAAATAAGCTAATTGGTTAAATAATTGTTTGATTGGATATGTCAATAAAATTTAACTCGGTTTAATAAAATGGATTGTAAGTAGATAATGAAGTTTGGAAATGGATTCGAGTTATAAATAGAATTCGACTTGGGTTTGATAATGAATTAAATAAGAGGAGATATTGTAAAATGTGATGGTTTGAATTGCAAATAAAATCCATATGTGATTTGAATAATATTTAATGAAATTTGCAAGTAAATTTTGATAAAATGGAAGGGTTGAAATAAAAGAGAATTATAATAGAAATGGTTTGGGTTGCACACAAAACCCAAGTGAATAAAAATAATGAGAATGACAATGTATTAATAAAATAAATTCGAAATTGAATTAAATAAGTACATTTAAAATTTAAAATGGGTTACTGGGATTATAAAATAAATGGATGAAGTCTGATTGAAGAAAAAAAAAACTAAATCAAAGTTGTGATTGGAATTTGATTATCACACCGAACTTGAGTTCGGTAGCATATCAATTTGAAGTATAAATGAGTTAAGTATGTGTTGGATATTACTTTGATGAATGGAGAAGGTGAAGTAAAATTAAAATTTAAATGGATGGGCTAACCGAATTTAATGGAATTTGATTAAATAAGAATCAAATAAAAGTAAACTTAAGTTTGATGTTGGAATAAATTAAAGTAAATTAACTTAAGTTTGAAATTTGTGAAAGATGGCTTCGAATAAGAGTGAAATCCCATTAAAATAAAAACTTGGATTAAATTAAGTTTGGGAAATAGTTATTAATTTATAAGAATGGAATGTGCCAAATTTAATAAATAGTTTGAATGAAGTCAATGCAGGGAAGAAATGAAATGCGTATGTATGGTTTGTGAATAAATTAAGAATGAAACGGAATTAAATACAGGATGAGTTGAAATTAATTTAAAGTGGTTATAAACTGAAATAGATACTCTATTAAGAGAGTATCGTCGAATTTGCATAAAAATAATTGTCATTGATGTAAACAAAAGCAATTAAAATTTTATGGGTTGAAAGAGATTAAATTGATTTGAATCATTTGATGTGAATATGTGTTTGTTTGGATTAAAAATCAATTGAATGTAAACACTTGAGGTAAAAAAAAAAAAAAAAAAAAAACATTAAAATTGAATGAAATGGAATGTGAATTGGTTGAAAACAATGGAATTGGTTTTGAAATCATATCAATTGCTTGTGAAAGTTATCTAGAATGCATTGCTTCTAACGTTGATGTGTTGTGGTCGTTTAAGTAAGAGAAATATTATAAACTTCATTTATATGGCACTTACATATTTAAATTTAGTAAGTATAGGTACCGGGAAGCCGTTTGGCTGGATTTGGTTGCGCTATTTGCTAAAATAATTAAGCTGCTTGCTTAAAATGCTAAATAAGGTACGCCTACGCAATAAAAATAGGAAATATGAACTGTTTTTGCTTTTTCCGACCGTGTGGGTCGATGTATACATATTTATATCTATTGTCAAATTGCAAAAGCTCCTCCGTACAAAGGAGACTCTGCCAATTTTTTTAAAAAATTTTGGGAGTTAGGAAATTTTTGGAAAAATTTGGTTAACAACAAAACAATTTCAAAATTGGAAATTACAGTAAACTAGTTAATGGAACTAACAGGAACCAGTTAAATGAAAGATAAAACTCAATATAGAAATCGAAAATAAATTGGATTCATATGATTCATATGAAACGGCAAAAACTAAGTTGAATAGAAGTGGGTATGAAACTTGTGTAAAGAGATGGATAAAATGATTTTGGAATATTGTGATTGGATATTAGTGCTAAACAGGATATGCAGGTATTATAAAAGGGAAAAGGAAATTGGATTTGATTCCAAATGATAAATGTGAATAGCCCGACAAAAGGTATGTATTTAAATATCTGTATGAAATTGGATTGGGTTTTTGATGTAGCCACTTGGCTTTTGTTTTCTTTTTTGGAATTTGGGAGCCCGTAGAGGCCTTTTGTAGTAGTACCGAGCTAGCCGCGCAAAGGAGACGCTGGCAAAAATTTTCGGAAATTTAGGGAGTTAGAAAAGTTTTGGAGAAAATTTTGATAATTCAAAATTCGAATTTAAATTGAAATTTAAATGATTAAGAAAAAGGATAACGTTTGAAACTGTGGAAGAGTTTGGAAGGTTAGTAAGAATAATAAGAGGTTAGTTGGTAAGACGTTGAACTGTTAGTTTTGGAGAAAAAGGTAAACGGGTTTAGTACCATTCTTCTTAACTAGTAATTTCGGGGACGAAATTCTTTTAAGGGGGGAGGAATGTGACGATCCGGAAATTTTGGCAATTTAAATTGAAATAATAAATTGATTTAAAATATTTAAAAGTAAATTTTAACTTGAATTTCAAATATCAGTAAGTACTTGATAATTAAATTATTGAGCTATATAATTTAAAATTGGATAAATCATTGAATCTTCAGTTGTAAGCTTGTTAAAATAATTTGAAGGCTTATAAAATTTAGAGTGATAATACTGGAGATAATAGAATGATTGGAATTCAATTTAAAGGTGGTTTGTTCAATTTTGAAAATATATCGTTTAAATCGATATTTAAAAATAGCCTTCCGAGGCACAGTCTCGAAATTCGACGAAACCAGTTTCATTGGATCCGAAATAATTAGTTATTATCGGATTTCAATTTTCGTAGCAATCGGAGTTGTCGTTTGACCCTGTCAGTTCAAAACGTTCAGAACTATTTCAATCAAATTAATTTAAAATTGATCGTTTTCTTCTGTAACTCGCGCATATGGTCTAATTTGCTTCCGAAACACGTTCATTGTGTTCGGAACGCGGGTAAAACCTTATCAACGCTTGTCGGCATGTCTGATTTGGGGTTCGGAATTTCGTGTTATGCAACGCAAGATATTTTCGATATTTTAATTATAATACAGTTAGGCGTACTCGAGAAGCTAATTCACTGAACCTATGTTATATTCCCGTTCTCTCTCTCTCCTTTCAACAGATCGAAACCCAGCCCCTCTTTCCTTCCTCTCTAAAACCATATCGTTTAAAAAAAACCAGAGATAATTAATGGCCGAACTTCCAATCTACAGCCTCGCGATTTCCCCAGCTACCTCCCTTCTTCCTTTATCAGGCCGAATTGATTTAGCCCCTTTCGTTGATCGAACCGAGTTCGATGCTCGATACAAGAAGGCGGTCAATTGGAGGGGGAAGGCCGCAACGTCGTCCGTGTGGAGTGAAGGGGCTTCGGCATCTCGACGTCGCTCGATGCAGGGGAGTTTGGGTTTCGCGACTACGGTTCGGTCATAGCGTCGCTGGTTAGGGCTTCGAATGGGGATCTGGTAGTTGCGATAAGGCGGACTGAGACTCGATGGTGGAAGCATCGCGTGCTTGTGGCAGTAGGATTTGCGAATGGAGGTTTGTGGGGTTCTCTAGGCGATCAACAGGGAGAGGCTCAGTGATTCACAGGTGAGTAAATTCCTTATACTCGTTATTCTTTTCAGAGTTTGGCAGTTTGGTATTTCTTGGATTCATCTGAATAACTTGGTTCATCTGAGTTTGGAAGTGGAAGGCACCTTGTTTTTAAACCTAAACAATATATGTATAGTCAGGGAATTCGGGTTTGCCACAGTATAGCGATGATAAAAGAAAAAAAAAAGAAAAAAAGTTTAGCAATGTGTATAATATTTAACCAACTGAATGTTTTCCTTAAGTATAATTAAGAATTGATAAATTATAAAATAAGTTAAAGATTAATTAAGTAATTGGGATTGTAATTAGTGTTTGAGTAATTAGTAATTAGTGATTTACAAATGAGTAATTAGGTTTATAAATCAACAAAGGAGGTAAATAATTAACAGGTAGGGAGTAATGAGTTAATAAATTATGTGGGAAAGGACTAAATTAATAATTACCGATGAAATTAGTTGGATGAAGTGGATTGCAAAATTTTAGAGGGCTAAGGTGAGTAAATCTCACACCGATAGATTTTATTAAAATTTCAGTGATTAAATTTAAATAATTGGTTGGACGAATAAATTATTTGGATGTTTTACTGATGATGACGTGACCTTGGTTTTGGATGGTTCTCGAGTTAAACGTGATTTGACTCGAAGATTTGGGGTTTTAGCTTGTTTTTAACCTTAAGTTCTAAATAAGGAAAAATATTTTCATTTTAATGTTGATAAGGACTTGGTGATTTGTGATTCATTAAATTAGTAGAATAATTAAATGGATAATTAATTCAATTAAATGAGAATAATCATTGGACAGCTTAATGAGTAATTACTTAAAGTAATAAATAAAATATAACTACCCGCGGAATAAATGCAAGAGATCAATTAATATCACTGATTAAGGAGTAATTAAATTATTAATGAAGTAAATAAAAAGGTAGTTAACTATAGAATGAGATTAATCGAGAATGATTAATATTGTGGTTGAATTTGTGTAATTAATTTAGATTAGATAAATTAAAATATTACTGGAAATCATTAATCTTTATAATTGACGATATAATTAAAGATTGAATAAAGAAGATGAATTAAATTGATAATAAGCGACTTATGAGAAGTAAATTAATATAAGTAACCAAGGATTATTGTAATTAAATTGGTTAATTAATTCACGAAGTAATTAAGATTACTGATTGATTTTGGTTAAGGAAAATTAATATCGTGAAATTAATTGAAGTTAATTACTTGAATGTAATGGGAAGACAATTGATCCCAGGATAATTAATTAAGATGAATAACGAAGGGTTGAATAATTAATGGATTTGTAATCAATTAATATTGAATGAAGAAATCTAAGTGGATGAGGTTAGTAATTCAGCCAGGATTAATTCAATTAATTTGGAAGTGATTAAATTTTGTTTATGGGTGATTGAATGGTATTGGATGCTTGAATGTGTTGATATCTCTGATATGAAACGTTGTAAATTTTATTTGAATAGCTTGGTTTAGGATAACATGATTTTCGAAGAGACCGGGGAAGGGTATCAGGAAATACCCGAATCCACTTCGAATTAAATTTAAATTTATGTGTGAAATCAATAGGCTGGAATAAACCGATGTAAATGAATCGGATTATTTTATCTAGGTGGGTATTTAGAAACGGATTTGAGAAATAAGTGTTGTCTATTGCAAATTGGTCATTGGAAAAATTGATATGTTTTCCCGGGTTCATATAAGTTGTTTGCTTTGGTATTCCATGTTAGTTGAGTTTACTCACGCTGGTTTCCAGCCTGATCCGGGTGTTACTTCGATGTAATGCTCGGGTCAGACCGAGTATTATAGATTTTCAGGTTAGGACGTTCAGGAGCTCAGGAGGCGAGCTGGTGGCGATATTGTATGGAGTTTATCCGCTGTATTTATATTATTGTTTATTTGAGTCATGGCAATTGTATAGATATTCAGTGACTGTATATATGTAAAACTCTGATGTACTAAAATGTAATCGACAGATATAGTATTCTTTTGCAACTTTTACTATTTATTATTATATTTTATCCGCTGCGATTGTGAGATGTTTGGTGTTTTTGTTCTTCTTCTTCTATCTCTTTCTTCTTTTTCATAACTATCTGGAATTTTCGGGTTCGAAAATTTCGGGTTGTTACACCAACAAAATTATCATTTCCAATCATTTGACAGATCTCAAAAAAATTACATGATTAAAAAATTATGATGCGTGAATTGATAGATAACAAATTTGAAGTACATATTCTGTGCAAATACATAAGTCACTTTGCAATAGGTTTTTGAGGTAGTAACTCTTTGAAATTTACAAAGCGTGTAAGACAAAAGTTGTAGAGATTTAATTTATCTTTCCAACAAGACAATTTGTAGTAAATCCGCTTATGGAGTCAAAAGGTATGGTTAATATATAGGAATGTTTTTTTGGATGGTCATCCTATTAATTTTGGCCAGAGAGCATGCCCAAGTTTGCAGCTTGACTAAAACTTCCGAATTTAGAAAAGGCATACAAATAAAAGTTGTGGATACTTGAATTAGCTTTTTGGGACATCAAAGAAATCTAAAATTCATCTAGACTAGCAAAAGTTATGGCCAAATTACCGAGGAGTGTTAAATCAATCTCGAGTTACTACTATCTATACTAAACATTTTTATTATCCCATTATTTAATAACATGAAAACATATATTAAAATAGTTTTTCTCACTCCAATGTTGTGTGAATGTAGCCTTTGATACAATCTTCTTAAATCCTTTTATTTTTTCATACTTTTTCATGTCTTAACTAAAATTATTTTTGTGATGGAATTTTTTAAAATAAGAGAAGTGAAGAGGCATAAAGTGATTAAGGAAAAGAGGTATTTTTTATTTTTCATAATTTGAGAGAATGGTCCCTTATTTGTAAGTGTATTGTTTTTCATTTAGAATCCTTGATAATCTTATTTGCAACAAAGCCACTCCATTCATCTTAAGCCATTTAATTCCTTCCATCATAGCCACATAGCTCCTTCCATCTCAAGCCACTTAATTCCTTCCGTCTTAAGCCACTTACCTCCTTCCATCTCAAGCCACTTAACTCCTTTCATCTTAAGCCACTTAACTCCTTCCACCTCAAGCCTCTTCCCAAGAAGACAAATATATACATGTGATAAATTTAGGTAATACATAAGCTTATCACTTGTTACTTTGTACATATAAACATTCCTTTTTTATTACTTTGTACACCCAACCTACATGTGTATCAATATAAATATATACGCCATTGGTTTTGCATGTAAAAGTACATATATAAATGTATGAACACACATAGATATATATATATATAATCTGTTCATGTATACTTAAGATTTCGTTACTACTTTTCTATGCAATACTCGATAATAGATCAGCACATTATACTTATTGGTATAAAAACAAAACAAATTTGTTTCTTCGCACACCGTTATATATACAAATATATATATATATATATACACACACACACAAACACACACACACACATATATATATATATTATATACATATATATAACTTTTACATATGATCATCATAAAATTTTCTTCAAAGTTCTCGTACTTGATATTTAAGTCGTTATAGTTCCATATGGGAAATAAAATCATATGTGTATAGTATAAGTGCAAGATATAAATAGTGTACATGGTTAATGTGTACATTTATAGGTGCTGAGATTTACACCGCAATGTACACATTCTCTCTTTATATATTTCCTTTTGACCATAGCTTTATCTTGAAATAACATATAATAATAATATATAGTTTACCTATATATATGTATGTATGTATGTATGTATAATATGTTATAAAATTATTTTAACTAAAAATAGCGGTTTACTTATATTTATAGTATGATAATTAATGAGTTTAAGTAGGCATTTAAGAAGAGGAAAAGGTGGAGATATTTTAACAAAAGTTTACATATATTTATAATATGATAATTAAAGAGTTTAAGTGGGCATTTATGAAGAGGAAAAGGTGGTGGTCTTTTTTCTTTCCTTTATTCATTCTTTTATTTCCTTTTCAAATCTCATTTGGATACTCAAACCTTTTTCATATCAAAAATAATTATGACTAATTTTATATAAATTTCGAAATTTAAAATTAACATTTTGAAATCTAGTTGACTAGGAAGAATTCAAATTTAGATACATGTCTTTAAACAAATTCTATTTTAAAATTTGAGTTAGAAAACTAGTTCAAGAAATTATTTCAATCTTATATAACTTGTTAAAATTTAACTTCTAACCTTTGCAACCATTTTTCTAAATGAATACTTCTTAAAAAATCCAATTGGCGATATAACGATGTTTTCATTGATCTATTTTAAAATTTGAATCATAAAACTTGCTTAAGAAAAATGTTTAAACTTTATATAAATTGTTAATAAATTAAAGTTTTAACCTTTAATTTTTATGACCACTGTTTTAAATGAATACCAATAAAACAAATTCAGTTGATATTAAAAATAAATGTTTTCATGTTTCAACCCTTTAAAACAAATTAAACTGGTACAAAAAATGTATTTTCATGTTTACGTATTTCTTTTAATCTAAACAATTTGAATATACAAATCGAATCAGACAACACACGTATATATAAATTAGTTATAACATATAGAAAATCCAACCTACACTATAAGATGATGTATATACAAGTGATAATAAAATTAAATGATTACCTAAAGAGGTAGCCAATGATTTGCACCTTCTATGAAGAATAAATTCTCAGATTTCCATGATCCACACCCAATCCTTATAAGAGATGGATGAACCATTATATTTTGTTTTATTTGATCATTTTTACTTAATTTTGTAGTTGATTTTTGTAACATCCCCTCCTTTAAGGCCCGAAGCTAAGCTCTACAGATGCTGCAGTCATCTATAGTATTAACGTCCCGTGACAAAATACGGTAATGTTAGTGGTATTCATAATATTAGAAGCACATGAATATGAAATAAAATCAACACGGATTTCAAAAGAAGCTTTTATTATTCAATTTCAAATCAATGTTTCATATTCAATTACATAATCCCCAAAACGATTCCCAGGTTTTGATCAAATATAACTACTACAAATTATGCAAAGAACGACATACGAAGATGCCTCATTGGAAGAACAGAGTACTAGATAGATAGACATATCCGTCATAAATACATCACCGTGGAATAATATTGAATAACTCCTATATAGATAGCTTTGTCTCCTGCGCGTCTTTGGAAGCTTATTCGTCTAACCTACTAAAACTAAAAATTCCTTAACTCTCAATCTACTCAAATTTAATTTTGAGCACCCAAGAGTTTAAGGGGAAAGCATAAACAACGGGTCAGACATAAAGCCCGTTGTGAATAGTTCTATTACATCTCAATTTACTAATATTAAAGGAGACCACGTCGCTTAGTGAAACGGGTTTCTCCTCACTAATATCGTTTTAAAATAATTTATTTTGCAAATCAAAATCCTGCAATCAAATTGATTATAACAACAATAGAAATAACACATATGCATATAAATTAGGTAATCAATGGACTATCTGTCCGAACAATATAGTTTTATCAGGCTGACTACTAACCACTGGCTAACTTGGGGCTATCGGACATAATAAATATTCTAACTTCTTTTAGATACAATACTGGACGTTCTGTCCTTGAATTACTTCTCATAGGGTCAACAGATCCTAATGGTTTTGCAAGCTCACCAATAACCTACCTCTACTTTGTATATCCCTTTCTGTGTGTAACATCATTTTAGTCCTACGAGTGACAAAGCCCTATACACTGGAATTTTGAACTTATATTAGCTCAGGGATATTAGCTAAAGTATAGGGCGTGACCCCACACTAGTCTCATCTAGTCTTCTAATTTCTGAGTCATATACTTAAGGTTAACTATCCTATTCAATTTTCCTTGAAAACATTTCTTTCAAATTGATTTAACCCTTTTAAATCATTCTTTAACAAGGAAAATATGCCTATTGCATTTGTGATATCCCGAAATTTCAAATCCAATTTAGATACGATAATCTTTATAATAAACTAATTTAAATTAATAAATTTGTTATTTTATTCAACAGCAATAAATGAATTGTAAATATACATTTATTCTAGTTAAGACTAATATATACATAAGGGTAATGAATGTGTTAAAATTGTACTCTTATCAGATTTGATTTTGAATTGAATTTAAAAACTTAAATTGAATTTGAATTGATAAATTAAAAGATTTAAAATATGTTAATTTTTATTCTAAATTTTACTTTGAGCTTTAAGGAATATTCCCATGATTTTATTAAAGATATATTATTTGTTTTATATTCATTCTTTAAGGAAAATTGATTTTATAGGAATCAAAAATGAATTTAAAATAAGAAAAATCAATTAAGAAAACATTTTTAAATTCTTTTTGCATGGAATTAACACTTGTTAAACATTTAAATCATACTAAATAACATGTGTTAGAGAATTAGCTAGATGGTGACAAGTGTCATAATTTAAGTTTATTTTCTTTAAATTTTACAAAAAAAAAATTAAAAGACATTTCTTATGCTTCGAAATAAACTTTCTCATTTTTATTGAGCAAGAAATGTTTACACTCCTCATTTACAAATCTGAAAATCTTCACTTCAATTCTTAATCAAACTCAAACCCTATTTCAAAATCTAATCCTGCAAAGAAATTCCTGAGAAAAAAATCTGCATTTCAAATCACTTTTGAAACTGCAATCTAGATTCCTGCAATCAGCCAATTTTTGAAACAAATCTCAAGTTTTCTATCACTTACTGATTCAAAGATTTGAAGCATCGTCAAAGTTAATCAAGCAATTTCAAGAAGTGGAAAGAAAATCTGCAGTTCATTTTTTTTCCAGCAGCTTAAGTCTTAGCAACAAAAACAGGTGAGTAAATTTTAAATCAAAAATTTAAGTATAAGAATATGTTGCATGTGAATGTTAGTTATGAAGATGCTTGCATGTTATCTATTTTGTGAAATATTTGTTTACAGATTTAAATTTAACTGTGCATGTTTAAAATGCAACAGTTGTACTCTGTATCTTCAAGATTCTGAAGAAAAAAAAGTTTGAACAAAAACTCAAATTTATATGAAATAAAACATTGTTAGGTTGGAATATTCAATATAGAAGTTTGATTCAATATGAATTAAGTGTTAAAAATAATATGCAAATGACAACAGTTAAAAATTTGCAGAAATTAAGAAAATACAGTAAAAATAAATACTTATATCATGTAAATCATGTTTGAATTTTGATGAATTAAGTTTATATCCTAAATCTACTATGAATAACTTGAATTTTAAGATAGAAATTAAATTTTTTAACTTGGAATTGAAGATGAAATTTGGGAATAACCGAAATTGGGGTTTTTGGCAAATTTGTGTTACTGGGTTGTTTATAAGCTTTGAAAATTGAATTGAAGTTGTGTTAAATGTTGTTTAACACTAGAAAAATAATGGTTGAAATTATCATGCAACAGAGATCTGGAAATTTTGATTTTTTGGGTTTAGATTCTGTGTTTTTCGAGCTTGGGAAATTCGTTCGTGTGAAGCATGGAGATGATCGAGTTACGATCGGCTTGGGGTGGAGGTGTGTTAGGGTCATGCGAGTGTATGGCTGAAGTTTGGGAACGTACGGTGGTCGGCTTGCCGTGGATGATGGGTTTTTCCTGGCGAATGCAGTTTGGGTTCAAGCAACCCATTTTTCGTTCGAGCTTGTGTAAGTGGGTTTTGGGGTTTGGAATTGGGTCGTAGGTCGATTTAAGGTTTGCGCGTGATGTCGGCGGCGGTGGTGGTGGAGTCGGAGCATCGTGCATGTGCACGCGGGTGTGCCATGTCAGGGGAGTTTGGTTCGAGGTGTGTGTGGGTTTTGACTCGAAGCTGTGTTCGCGTTTTTGGTCTCGTGGCTCGCGTGTGTGCTCGGGGTGTTGGCTGTAGTCGTGTAGGGGAGAAGATGGGTTGTAGCTCGTGTGTTACCTGTTTTTTTTTTTGATTTTCTTGTTTGGGTTTGATGAATTTTTGAACTAAGATGAAGAAGGGTAGGGGAGAGATAGAGTTTAGGGTTGTGTTTAGCTTGAGTTTTGGTCGAGTTCAAAAAAAAATGAAGTCAAAGTTTTAAAACTTGTTCTAAATTTCAAATTTGTTTTAAGTTTAAACTTAAAAATTTATATTCTCACTACTTTATAAAATGTCAAATATTTTATTTCAAAAGTAATTCACATTATATTAGTTGAAGTTTTGAAATGATTTACATCTTTAAATCTAACTTTTTAAAAAGGTAATTAGTTTTAATAAATTGAAAAGCTTAAATATGTAAGAGTTTTTAATGATGAATGAAATTGTTTGGTTTTGAAAGTTAATTAAATTTTGAAATTAAAGTTTACTTTAATTAATTAGTAATTAAGGTTGGAATTAATTAATTAATTTAGGTTAATTAATTTGTTAAGATTTAATAAATTACTTATGGATTATTTAATAGATAATTAAGGATTAAATTAAATAAAAATTAATAGATTATTAATTAATTTATTAATTAATTTAAGATTAATTCATAAGTGATTGATTAAGTGATTAATGATTAATAAATTAGTGATTAAGAAGTTAATTAATTAATTGATTAATAGATAATTAATAAGTAATTAAACATTAATTAATTATAATTAATAGTAAATTAATTAATGGTTAAGATTTAATTAATTAATGGATAATTAATTAAGTAATTAAGATAAATTAAATTGTGATTGATTAAGAATTAATTAAGGATAATTAATTATAAATTAAGGGTTAATTAATAGTCAAGTAAAGAATGATTAATTTTAAATCAAGTTTTAATCAATAAATAATTATAGTAAATAATTGATAATTAAATAAAAGATTTTTAATTAATTAAGGATTAATTAATAAAGGAGGTAATTAAAAGGTGGTTAATTAATTAAATGATTGTGGTAATTAATTAATGTTTGATTAAGCAAGATTAAGTGATAAATTCTTAAGTAATTAATTTAATTTAAATTAATTAAATTAATTATAATATGAATTAAAGTAGTGCTTGCTTATGGATGATTGTTTTGAATTGATTGCCTAAATATGGTTGATATCTGTTGAATGATAGTTGAGATATTGTATATCTGTGATAGATATTGGTTATTATCTGTGGATAATGTTGTGTGATGCTATGTTTAAATTTGAATTGAATTGTTTACATCTTTAAGCAACTTGGCCTTTAAGACGCGTTTGGATTCCGTTGAGACCGGGATCGGGAATCGAATTGATTTCCGAAAACCACATCGATCCAAGTTAAACGTTGGGTCGTGACATTTCAAGTGAGGATCGAGATGGAGTTTAGAATGAAAGGGTTATTGTCATTAACTCTGAGGGTTATTCCAAAATGAGTATAACGAAATAGTGCCTTCGGTTTCGTTCGAACCCGGAACGAACTTGTATGGGTTGAATGCTTTCAAAACATCGTCAGGTGGACGATGAGCATTCTAAGTCATGTGTTCACTAAAGGTAATCGTAACCTCAAGCCTCACCAACCGGGAATGGCTAAAACAGGGGAGGTGCAGCAAGGCTTCGTGGGTAGCCCCCACTTGAGAGTGAGATTTACCCCTATCTAGAAGTCCCTTATTAATTCGGCTGTGTGGGCAGTTGTTGGCCACAACTGCGGGGTTGTCTTCTTCGGAGCTGTCCAGTAAGGGATGGGTCCGGCCTTGTGTTGCAGGGGATCGGGAGTGGTCCTCGCTACGGTGATCTAGGCCCCGTACTGTGACGGGCGGTACCCCAGTAGCCCTGCCATTGTATGGAATCCAATCTCCAATAAGTGCCCATACGATTTTGATTGTGCCCAACTATGTTGGAACGTGAGATGTAAGCATTCCAGCTATTTCTGTATTTTATTTTTAAAACCCTAGACCCAATTATAATATCACTGGATTTCCTATCCAACGTTTTGGTTAGCGTAAGGTAAAAACTTACCCGTATTTATTTGTGGGAAGTCTTACGTGATACATTTTGTTTCAAATGATTTTAAAGTTAAACAACTTTAACTGATTTACTCACACCAGACCCATGTCTGACCCGGAGTTTATTTTGTTTTTCATAAACTCTTGGGTACTCAAATTTTTATGAGTAGCCAGGTGATTTAGGTTGGGATTAGCAAATGTTTTGGAAGCTGGAGCCGGAGTCCAGACGTATTGTCTATCTCTTTCCGCTGTAGTGACATTTTGATGTTGTATTTTGAGTTGTATAGTATGGAAAACTCTTATGAATGTCCAATGAAATGAAGTCGTATTATTTTGTGTACTCTGATATGTAAACTTATGTAATGGATATGTGTAATATTATATTTTGTTCGTTTCCGCTGTGAGATTCTGATTATTGTTGTTTCTTTTCTTTCTATCTTTCTATTTCTATCTCTTTCTTTTCTTATTGATGATACGTCTTTCTGGATATTGAAAGATGGGTCGTCACAGTTGGTATCAAAGCGATGGTTGAGAAACACCTAGGCTCCGGAGTAGAATTTATCTTGAGAGTGCGTATTTGTAATTTTCTTATATAACTATATCCCTATCTAAATTGGTTGGGTTACCTGTTTAGGTAGCCAATATGAGTTCAAGAGGCCGAAGGGGAAGAGTTGTTGGAAGTGCATCAACTGGTAACAGAAGAGAGCAGACTGATAATGAGACTGTTAATCCAGTTACGTCTCCAGTCAGTTTTGCCGCATTATGCAAGGACTTTGTTCATCTTGGAGGAAAACCATTTCAGGGATCAGAAACTATAATAGAAGTTCAAGCATGGGTTCGCTCGTGTGAGAAGATTTTTAAGAGCATGAGGTTATCAGATGAGCAGAAGAGAATAATGGCTGCGTGGCAATTACAAGGTGGTGCCGCAGTTTGGTGGAATTCAGTGACTGCTAATATCTCGGAAGATGGTATGTCTTGGGAAGAATTTAAGGAGATGTTTGAGGAGAAGTTTATGCCTGCTGCAGGAAGAACTCAGCTTTATCAAGATTTTCTGAATCTGAAACAAGGAAATATGTCTATAGCTGAATACGAGACTAAATTCAACGAGCTATCTTGCTATGGTCCAGGACTTATTGACACTCCTCTTAAGAAGAACGAGATGTTTGTCCAAGGGTTGAGGCCTGAGTATCATGAGAGAATGACTGCACATTTGAAAGGGTCTTTTGTGGAACTTATTGACATGGCGCTGAGATATGAAGACTTAATGAACAAAAGATCTGAGGCGCAAGTTGCTGCATCTGGAGGAAATTCTTCCAATCCTAATAAAAGAAAATTCAATCCTAACTGGAAGAAACAAAGCAAGAAGAATTCCGGGAACAATAATGGACCTCGAAAGTGTTATATTTGTCAACAAGAAGGTTATCTGGCAAATAAGTATCCTAGAAGAGAGCCTCAGCAACAACAACAGCGACAGCATTTTAGTGGACCAGGGTCAGCCTTAGTTCAGAAATCTCTTTGATTTAACTGTCACCAACCAGGACACATGATTAAAGATTGCCCGCTCCTTCATAAGGTTCGACAGAACAAAGTATTTGCTTTAGAAGGCGCACCATCAAATTCCTCGAAGGGCAAGGCAGTTTTAGAAGGTACCTTACTTTTAAATGGAAAATATATTAAAGTCTTATTTGATTCTGGTGCTTCTTTAAGTTTTATTTCCCTGGGAACTGTAGAGAATTTCTTACTTACCCCTAGTATCGTAGACAATCCCATTTATGTATCAAATCCTATAGGAGGGGTAACCAAATTGGATAGGATCTGTAAAGATGTGAGAATCTCCTATCTATCCCATAGTTTTTCCTGTGATCCTTATGTATTGGATTTTAAAGGTTTCGACCTTATATTGGGAATGGATTGGCTTAACAAATATAAGGCTGTTTTAAATTGTGATGAGAGAACAGTTTCGTTGGAAACTGATCTGAGTAGAATTGCCAGAGTAATGTGTGATAACTCTGGAATTCACTTGAGTAGTCTTTTACATGGAGTGGAGACTTCTCAAGAGGAGGTTGTAGATATTGAAGTAGTCCGGGATTTCTCCGACGTATTTGGGGAAGTTAAGTATTTTCCACCGCACCGGGAAATAGAGTTTTGTATAGATTTGGTTCCTGGAGCAATACCCGTAATTCAACCTAGTAGGAGGATGGCTCAAAGAGAGAGGGAGGAAATAGTGAAGCAAACTCAAGATTTGTTGGAGAAGGGTTTGATTAGACCAAGTTTTTCCTGCTGGGGTTTTGCTGCAGTTTTCGTCACCAAGTCGGATGGGTCGCTAAGGTTCTGTGTAGACTACCGTGAATTGAACAAAGTGACCATTCAGAATAAGTATCCTCTTGCTCGCATTGATGATCTCTTCGACCAGCTTCATGGTGCATCGGTCTTTTCTCAGTTAGATCTAGCATCAGGTTTCCATCAGTTAAGGGTAGCTGAAGACGGTATTCCCTTAACTGCATTTAGGGGACCTAATTATTTCTATGAGTGGTTGGTTATGCCTTTCGGGTTAACCAACGCTCCTGCCTATTTTGTAGACTTGATGAACTAAGTCTTTAGAGATGTTCTGAATAAGTTTGTTTTGGCATTCATCGATGATATTTTGGTTTATTCTAAGTCGGAAGATGAGCACAAGCAGCACTTGAGAATAGTTTTGGAAACTCTTAGAAGGCACGTTCTGAAGGAGAAATTTTCTAAGTGTCATTTTTGGAAATCTGAAGTAAAATTTTTGGGCCACATTGTTTCTGGTGAGGCAATCTCTGTAGATCCAGCTAAATTTGAGACTATTCAGGAATGGAAGCAGCCTCGGACTCCAACAGAAGTTCGCAGTTTTCTGGGATTGGCCGGGTACTACAGGAAGTTTATTAAGGATTATTCTATGATCTCTTCTCACCTAACAAAGCTGACAAGGAAGGGAGCTATATTTAAGTGGACACCGGAATGTGAGGAAGCTTTCCAGAAACTGAAGACAAAATTGACAAGTGCTCCTGTATTGGCTATTCCTGATGGGAAGAGCAAGTTTGTAGTGTATACTGATGCATGTATTGTTGGATTGGGAGTTGTGCTTACGCAGAATGGTAGGGTTATTGGGTATGCGAGTCGGCAATTGATTCCACACGAGAGGAACTATGCTACGCATGATCTAGAGCTATTGGCTATTGTTTTTGCTTTAAAGATTTGGAGGCACTATCTTCTAGGAGAAAAGTTTGAGTTATTCATGGCTCACAAACCGTTGAAATATCTTTTCTCTCAGAAAGACCTTAATCTGAGACAGCAACGATGGGTTGAATTCTTGGCATCATACGATTTGGATATTCTGTATATTCCGGGGAAGGCGAACGTTGTAGCTGACGCTCTTAGTAGAAATGCGGTTCTTTCTCTTTTGGAAGCTTTTCCGTCTCTCCAGGAAAGAATAATAAACAAGCAAATGGAGGATAGGTCTTTTGAAGAACTGATTCTTGGAACTAAGTATGGTCGATATTCGGATTTCAAGATAGACAATCAAGGGGCACTGAGAATTAATGGTCGATTGTGTGTACCGGATATAGATGGATTGAGACACGAAGTATTGTCAGAAAGTCATCGCTCCAGATTGAATATCCATCCAGGAATCTCGAAGATGTACAAGGATATGAAGAGAGTTTTCTGGTGGCCGAAGATGAAGAAGGATGTAGCCAGATTCGTTAATAGTTGTGCTATCTTCCAGCAAGTTAAAGGGGATCAGCAGAAGCCAGCCGGTTTGTTACAACCTTTGGAGGTCCCGACATGGAAATGGGAGATGATTTCAATGGACTTCGTCGACGGTCTACCTAGAACTAAGAAGGGAAATGAAGGAATATGGGTGATTGTGGATCGTCTAACCAAGAGAGCCCATCTTATACCAGTTAAAGCAACCCGTACTGTAGCTTCTTTGGCAGAAATTTTCTTGAAAGAGATTGTGAGATTGCATGGTGTTCCAGTCAGTATTGTAAGTGATCGAGATCCGATCTTCACCAGTAAATTCTGGGAGACATTGCAATCAGCTTTGGGAACTAGTTTAAGATTGAGTACAGCATCTCATCCTCAAACAGATGGACAAACGGAAAGGCTTAATCGAATTCTAGAAGATATGCTGAGAGCCTGTGTATTAGATTTTGGTGGATCGTGGGAGGACCATCTACATCTAGTGGAGTTCTCTTATAATAACAGTTACCAAGCAAGTATCAAGATGGCTCCTTATGAAGCATTGTATGGAAGACCGTATAGATCTCTAGCTTATTGGATAGAGTCGAAAGACCGTATTGTGCTTGGACCAGATCTGATCCGTGAAGCATCTGCTAAAGTCGAGTTTATCAAGAAGAGGATGAGAGCTGCTCAGGATCGACAAAAGAAATATGCTGATAAAAGACGAAGACAATTGAAGTTCGAGATTGGTGATTTAGTCTTTGTCAAAATTTCCCCTATTAAAGAAGCTGTAAGATTCGGGAAGACAGAGAAACTCGCTATGAGATACATTGGTCCATTCCGAGTTCTCGAGAGGATTGGTACTGTAGCATACAGGATTGAATTGCCATTCCAGATGGCTGGAATTCACAATGTTTTCCACGTATCTCATCTACGGAAATATGTGCACGATCCATCTCTTATTGTGGAGCCAGCTGTGCAGGAAGAATTAGAGGTTGAGAAGGACTTATCAGTTGTCAGACATCCTGTTCAGATTGTTGATCAAGATGAGAGGCAACTCAGAAACAAGTTAGTGGAGCTCGTTAAAGTCCAATGGAGTGAGGATCCCAGAGATTGTACCTGGGAGACTCTGGATAGCTTTAGGAAGGCTTATCCGGATATGTGTCCGGATAGCTAGTTGTGTTTGTATTGAATGTATCATTGCTTGGATGTTTTATTTGTTGATTTCTCATGAATGGATGTTATGTATGTTTGAAGTGTTGAATAAAATGAAATTTTGGATTATCTTTTGTTTAAATTCGGGGACGAAATTCTTTTAAGGGGGGAGGAATGTGATATCCCGGAATTTCAAACCTGGTTTAAATATGATAATCTTTATAATAAACTAATTTAAATTGATAAATTTGTTATTTTATTCAACAGCAATAAATGAATTGTAAATATAAATTTATTCTAATTAAAACTAATATATACATAAGGGTAATGAATGTGTTAAAATTGTACTCTTATCAGATTTGATTTTGAATTGAATTTAAAAACTTAAGTTGAATTTGAATTAATAAATTAAAAGATTTAAAATATGTTAATTTTTATTCTAAATTTTACTTTGAGTTTTCAGGAATATTCTCATGATTTTATTTAAGATATAACATTTGTTTTATATTCATTCTTTAAGGAAAATTGATTTTATAGGAATCAAAAATGAATTTAAAATAAGAAAAATCAATTAAGAAAACATTTTTAAATTCTTTTTGCATGGAATTAACACTTGTTAAACATTTAAATCATACTAAATAACATGTGTTAGAGAATTATCTAGATGGTGACAAGTGTCATAATTTAAGTTTATTTTCTTTAAATTTTATAAAACAATTTTTTTTTAAAAGACATTTCTTATGCTTCAAAATAAACTTTCTCATTTTTATTGAGCAAGAAATTTTTTCACTCCTCATTTACAAATCTGAAAATCTTCACTTTAATTCTTAATCAAACTCAAACCCTATTTCAAAATCTAATCCTGCAAAGAAATTCCTGAGAAAAAAATCTGCATTTCAAATCACTTTTGAAACTGCAATCTAGATTCCTGCAATCAGCCAATTTCTGAAGCAAATCTCAAGATTTCTATCACTTACTGATTCAAAGATTTGAAGCATCGTCAAAGTTAATCAAGCAATTTCAAGAAGTGGAAAGAAAATCTGCAGTTCATTTTTTTTTCCAGCAGCTTAAGTCTTAGCAACAAAAACAGGTGAGTAAATTTTAAATCAAAAATTTAAGTATAAGAATATGTTGCATGTGAATGTTAGTTATGAGGATGCTTGCATGTTATCTATTTTGTGAAATATTTGTTTACAGATTTAAATTTAACTGTGCATGTTTAAAATGCAACAGTTGTACTCTGTATCTTGAAGATTCTGAAAAAAAAAGTTTAAACAAAAACTCAAATTTATATGAAATAAAACATTGTTAGGTTGGAATATTCAATATAGAAGTTTGATTCAATATGAATTAAGTGTTAAAAATAATATGGAAATGAAAACAGTTAAAAATCTGCAGAAATTAAGAAAATACAGTAAAAACAAATATTTATATCATGTAAATCATGTTTGAATTTTGATGAATTAAGTTTATATCCTAAATCTACTATGAATAACTTGAATTTTAAGATTGAAATCAAATTTTTTAACTTGGAACTGAAGATGAATTTTGGGAATAACCGAAATTGGGGTTTTTGGCAAATTCATGTTACTAGGTTGTTTATAAGCTTTGAAAGTTGAATTGAAGTTGTGTTACATATTGTTTAACACTAGAAAAATAATGGTTGAAATTATCATGCAACAGAGATATGGAAATTTTGATTTTTAGGGTTTAGACTCTGTGTTTTTCGAGCTTGGGAAATTCATTCGTGTGAAGCATGGAGATGATCGAGTTACGATCGGCTTGGGGTGGAGGTGTGTTAGGATCATGCGAGTGTATGGCCGAAGTTTGGGAACGTACGGTGGTCGGTTTGCCGTGGATGATGGGTTTTTCCTGGCGACTGCAGTTTGGGTTTGGGTTCGAGGAACCCATTTTTCGTTCGAGCTTGTGTAAGTGGGTTTTGGGGTTTGGAATTGGGTCGTAGGTCGATTTAGGGTTTGCACGTGATGTCGGCGGCGGTGGTGGTGGCGTCGGAGCATCGTGCATGTGCACGGGGGTGTACCATGTCAGGGGAGTTTGGTTCGAGGTGTGTGTTGGTTTTGACTCGAAGCCGTGTTCGCGTTTTTGGTCTCGTGGCTCGCGTGTGTGCTCGGGGTGTTGGCTGTAGTCGTGTAGGGGAGAAGATGGGCTGTAGCTCGTGTGTTACCTTTTTTTTTGATTTTCTTGTTTGGGTTTGATGAATTTTTGAACTAAGATGAAGAAGGGTAGGGGAGAGATGGAGTTTAGGGTTGTGTTTAGCTTCAGTTTTGGTCGAGTTCAAAACAAAATAAATGAAGTCAAAGTTTTAAAACTTGTTTTAAATTTCAAATTTGTTTTAAGTTTAAACTTAAAAATTTATATTCTCACTACTTTATAAAATGTCAAATATTTTATTTCAAAAGTAATTCACATTACATTAGTTGAAGTTGAAATGATTTACATCTTTAAATCTAACTTTTTAAAAAGGTAATTAGTTTTAATAAATTAAAATGCTTAAATATGTAAGAGTTTTTAATGATGAATGAAATTGTTTGGTTTTGAAAGTTAATTAAATTTTGAAATTAAAGTTTACTTTAATTAATTAGTAATTAAGGTTGGAATTAATTAATTAGTTTAGGTTAATTAATTTGTTAAGATTTAATTAATTACTTATGGATTATTTAATGGATAATTAAGGATTAAATTAAGTAAAAATTAATAGATTATTAATTAATTTATTAATTAATTTAAGATTAATTCATAAGTTATAATAACTGATTGATTAAGTGATTAATGATTAATAAATTAGTGATTAAGAAGTTAATTAATTGATTGATTAATAGATAATTAATAAGTAATTAAACATTAATTAATAGTAAATTAATAGTAAATTAATTAGTGGTTAAGATTTAATTAACTAAATAATTAAGATTAATTAATGATTAATTAATTTAGTAATTAAGATAAATTAAATTGTGATTGATTAAGAATTAATTAAGGATAATTAATTATAAATTAAGGGTTAATTAATAATCAAGTAAGGAAAGATTAATTTTAAATCAAGTTTTAATTAATAAATAATTATAGTAAATAATTGATAATTAAATAAAAGATTTTTAATTAATTAAGGATTAATTAATAAAGGAGGTAATTAAAAGGTGGTTAATTAATTAAATGATTGTGGTAATTAATTAATGTTTGATTAAGCAAGATTAAGTGATAAATTCTTAAGTAATTAATTTAATTTAAATTAATTAAATTAATTATAATATAAATTAAAGTAGTGCTTGCTTATGGATGATTGTTTTGAATTGAATGCCTAAATATGGTTGATATCTGTTGAATGATAGCTGGGATATTGTATATCTGTGATAGATATTGGTTATTATCTGTGGATAATGTTGTGTGATGCTATGTTTAAATTTGAATTGAATTGTTTAAATCTTTAAGCAACTTGGCCTTTAAGACACGCTTGGATTCCGATGAGACCGGGATCGGGAATCTAATTGATTTCCGAATACCACATCGGTCCAAGTTAAACGTTAGGTTGAGACATTTCAAGTAAGGATCGAGATGGAGTATAGAATGCAAGGGTTATTGTCGTTAACTCTGAGGGTGATTCCAAAATGAGTATAACGAAATAATGCCTTTAGTTTCGTTCGAACCCGGAACGAACTTGTATGGATTGAATGCTTTCAAAACATCGTCAGGTGGACGATGAGCATTCTAAGTGATGTGTTCACTAAAGGTAATCATAACCTCAAGCCTCACGAACCGGTAATGGCTAAAACAGGGGAGGTGCAGCAAGGCTTCGTGGGTAGCCTCCACTTGAGAGTGAGATTTACCCCTGTCTAGAAGTACCTTATTAATTCGGCTGTGTGGGCAGTTGTTGGCCACAACTGCGGGGTTGTCTTGTTCGGAGCTGTCCAGTAAGGGATGGGTCTGGCCTTCTGTTGCTGGGGATTGGGAGTGGTCCTCGGTACGGTGATCAAGGCCCCATACTGTGACGGGCGGTACCCCAGTAGCCCTGCCATTGTATGGAATCCAATCTCCAATAAGTGCTCATACGATTTTGATTGTGCCCAACTATGTTGGAACGTGAGATGTAAGCATTTCAGCTATTTCTGTATTTTATTTTTAAAACCCTAGACCCTATTATAATATCACTGGATTTCCTATCAAATGTTTTGGTTATCGTAAGGTAAAAACTTACCCGTATTTATTTGTGGGAAGTCTTACGTGATACTTTTTGTTTCAAATGATTTTAAAGTTAAACAACTTTAACTGATTTACTCACACCAGACCCATGTCTGACCCGGAGTTTATTTTGTTTTTCATAAACTCTTGGATACTCAAATTTTATGAGTAGCCAAGTGATTTAGGTTGCGATTAGCAAATGTTTTGGAAGCTGGAGCTGGAGTCCGAACGTATTATCTATCTCTTTCCGTTATAGTGACATTTTGATGTTGTATTTTGAGTTGTATCGTATGGAAAACTCTTTTGAATGTCCAATGAAATGAAGTCGTACTAGTTTTTGTACTCTGATATGTAAACTTATGTAATGGATATGTGTAAAATTATATTTTGTTCATTTCCGCTGTGAGATTCTGATTATTGTTGTTTCTTTTCTTTCTATCTTTCTATTTCTATCTCTTTCTTTTCTTATTGATGATACGTCTTTCTAGATATTGAAAGACGGGTCGTCACAGCATTACTCATAATGTTTATGCCATGGCATATTCTTTACATGAAACAATGTTGATGAAATCTAAATCAATGGGATTATCAATCCGTTTAAAATAATTCAAAGCCCTATTTCAACTTAGAAAATTTTAGGCTATAAAGCCAAAACAACACCTTCGAAACCATTGTTTTAAACCTATAACAATCCCTTTCAACGTCATCGAAAGCATCCCTTCCGAAATCATTGCTTACAACCATAGATATCCTCTTTCGAAACCATTAAACATATCTTTCGAAAGAATTGGAAACATTCCTTTAGAAAAACTTAAAAACATAACTTTCGAAAGCATTGGGTGCAAGTAAGAATTTATGGAAACATAGTTTCGAAACCATTTAAAAGTATTTCTTTTGGAATCATTGGGTTCAACATTTAATATAACTATAGGGATAAATAGAACATAAGAGAAAGCATCACTTTCGAAAGCATTGATCTCAAGTAAAAGAATTTGGAAAGAGAGCAACTGTCACGATCCAAATTTCAACGTTCGAAAATCGACACCCGTACGTCACTTGTACTCGAATGTCGCAGATTCAACCATTGAGATTTGACTTGTGCCGGAGGTTATAACACATCAAGTACAACATAGAGGAAGAAAAGAATAATACATTTGATATTCAACATCTGATACAATATCTGATACAACTTAATGATACAATGAATATCAATATACATTAGAGATATGATACAAGAAAATAGCAGCGGAAAGAAAAAAAAAGATAACACCAGTAGCGGAACAATATCTCCAAGATGGTCTTCAAAAGAGAGAACTCTCGATAACAATGCACAAAGATAAGCAAGTGCAGTCCTGATCCAAAGACCGAACTAACTCCAGATAATCTACTAAACCTGACTATCTGGAGAAAAAAAACCAACTCTAGACTGCCCGTAAGGGAAAAATTATGGGCACCCAGAGTTTAAGAAAGGAACAATAAACTCCCCGTCAGTCATGGGACTGCTATGAGTAACAAAAACAGTTTATCTTTATAACCGACAAGATTTATAAAAGAAAATCCGATATGCTTTTGGAAAATGAAACTACCATAAGACCTCCCACCACACACACAATGCAATCGCAGAATTGGAGGAGAATTCTTCTTATGATAGTCAAATATGCTTGATACGAGAAATTTCTTTGATATTGTTACTAGTGCATAGTGCAAAAGAAAGCCATTTCGAAAGTATAATATTAATCTTAGCTAGCATAGACATTCCGAACTCTGCCTACTATAGCTACCATTTAAACAATGGGGCGCCACCATAAGTAAATGGCAGGTTATACAACTAAAACCGTACAGGGCGCGTACTGTTTTGTTTGGCTTTCCAACAAATGGTCAGGATAAGGAACTTCCTACTGTCTATGGGTACGCCTCTGGCGGGACATCCCGAGAACTTAACCAGCTCTCTGCCAACATAAGGCCGGGTTACCTCTGCAACTAGTTAACTACTACTCGAGCATGCCATCCCCCGGTCCTTTGAGACCTTTATCCGAGGCGCCACTAAACCACAAAGTAACAACCACACAGTAAATGAGATTGAAGCAACCACATAGGTAAATATCTGGGCTCCATACCATGATACCACCCTTTTCCAGAAGGAAATGACACACGCTAAAGGGCGCGACCCTCATAACCTTGCCGCATCTTTCCTGTTTCGATAATTTCCGAAGTGTGAGGTCCTGATGCAGTCTCGTCCACAAAGCTACATACACGAAGGCCATGCTTTGATCACAAATGATCATCAACACACAGCAGCACTCAGCATGCCACACTAACAAATTGGGAGTATATCACTGATAACCTTCAACTACATAACCTCTGAGCTCGTACATCTTAGAGAAGGGTGTTAAGCTAAGAGAATAAATTCTCCGCCACCAACAGATATGTATTTGAAAGAAATCTGCTCTATATCTCAAAGTGTGGTGTCATACATACAACCATACAAGTCTGTTCCAGGTTCGAACAGAACCGAAAGCACTTCCGAAGAAGCCCTTGCAATTCCGGTTATTCACAATCCTGATCGGACTTCCCATCACTTAGGAAATCTCTATACCGGCGCGACTCAGTGCAGAGACAATCGACGGGTTATCCTTTCATTCTTGAAAATACCTGGTCTTCACCACCGGTCTTCAAATGCTATCCATATCGACGTATCATTATTCGGAATAGGTTATATGACACAAAGGTCCTCTCCCGGCTAAACCGAATAATGAGCGTAATATTAAAAACATAAGGATAATGGGATTTCAGTTAAGTCACAACTTATTACCCAAAACCTTTCTTCCAAATGATTTAAACAAATTATCATTTCCAATCTTTTAAACAAAAAGATTCAATTCACAAAGTTCACCAACCTTTCACAAAGATTCATTCACGGCTTTTCAAAACAATTCCATTTCAAATTGGATTAACTATCCAACCTTTTAATTTAAAGATTTAATTCATATTTTTCAAACCAATTCAAATCTTGTGTATGGAAGATATACCATTTAAAATCCTTTTCGATTTCAAAACACGATTTAATCATCTTTACAAGGGTTAATTCATAGTTTTTCTAAACTATTTACAATTTCATTTCAAACTTGAAATCTTTCGACACAAATTGGAAATCCTTTCTTTTTATGAATGCTATTATTATTTGAAACTAATAGTTTTCATTTTTAGGAAAAACTGATTACAATTACAAGTTAAAGCCATTCAAGTATAAAACTTGGATTTAAATTTAAATTTCCAAAACCATACTTTTTAAATGGTTAAAAACCCATGTAAACACCTTTATAACTCGTATAATCTTTTTAGACCATAATTTCCAAATCATTGAATTCAATTTCAAAACTTTATTAAGTTATGTGATGTCCCGAAATTTTGGGCAATACTTATTTAATAATTTTCATTTTTAATTATTTTAAAATATGTTATATTGATTAATAATCTAATTTAACCAAATGTTATATTTTCAAAACTAATAATTAATCTAATTTAACAAGTGTTATCATTTCAAAACTTAATAATAATAATTTAATTTGGAAATGTTTATTCTTTTCAAAAGATAATAAAATATATATAATTAATAATAATTAAGCTTTCTAAGTTGATAAAAATATTCTATTTGTAATGTATATATGTATACATTGTAAAAAAGGAAATTGGTTTCAATTTAAATTTGATAAAATGTTTTCAAATTATAATATATATGTTTATATATTGTGATTTGAAGTTCTATTTTAAAATTCAAATAATTTCTGAAGTTAATATTTAAAATGTTCTATTTATAATGTATATATATATTTGTATATATATTGTAAATAGAAAAATAATGGATTAAACTTAAGCAGAAAATGTGTTTTCAAATTTATAATATACATATGTATATATGGTGATTTGGAAGATTTTTGATTTGATTTAATAAAATGCTTTTCAAAAGCTATTTAAAATTAATCTTATATTTTCAAAACACTTAAAGAAAAGTTTATTTGCTTAAAAGTATAATAGCTTAAAAATAGTATATTATTATAAAAGCTTAATTTGTTTTCTTTTAAATTGGTTTTTGAAAATAAATTTAGTTTTTATATATAATATCAATATTAGATATAATAACTTAAGTTAAAACTTTTAAAATAAAATTTAAATAAATGTTCATTTTCATTCTTTTAAACTTATTTCTGGAAAATGGATTTTTAATTATAAATTAAACATAAAGAGATAAATACATTTCACAGTTATATTAAACATAAGTATTTAGGAAAGTATTTAATTAAGATTTAAATGATTTGTAAATAAGTAATTAATTTAAAAAGATAAAATTAACATTTGTAATAATAAGAAATTAATTTAATAATCAAATCTAAAACACTTGGCAAATTAGGAATTAATGAGAATACACTTGTATACATAATAATTCAAGTTTGGACATTTGTAGATATATGAATATATGCAAGATATTTGTAATACAAGTGGAAAAACTTTGTTTTAAAGGAAATTAAGTTTATAATTAATGAAAGAGAGAAAGCCTGTTAATCTTTTAATTTTCAAATCAAATTTCTTTAGTTTTCTACTTTAAAAAATAACAAAGATCATTCAAACTGTAATCAAAAATTTGAAGCCATTTACAACTTCAGATCCAAAATTTCAACCTGAGAACATGCAATACTATATGAAGAATTCAATAGAAATTTTTCATCCAGTAATGAAAGAAATTTATAGATATGGGCATCATCAAGTTTCAAAGTTCAACTGAGATCAAAAAAATGCCTGTCAGATTCAATGTTCCAGGAATCAAAATGCAGTATTCTCTCTGTTGTCAGAAAGGTGAGTAAATTTATTTTAAAAATAGATTAAACTTGATCTTATGATTGATGCATGTTGAAGTAATTAAGTTTACAAATATATGGATGTGAATGTTATAGTAAACATGATAAATGTTTGCATGTTTGATTTGAAGTTGAATGCATATATATTTAGCAGTGTGAATGTCTGTAGATATGCAATTATAAGCTCTGTGCTTGGTTCATGTTCCAGATTTTATTAGAAAATTCTTATCTTCACATACCATTGAATTTAGACCAAGATTTGAAAATGAAAAATGACCATAGTAGTGTATTGATAATTTAAAATTTTGTTTCAAAATTTTATATTTAGAAATTAGCCTGGAAAGCAAAATAACAGTAATGATCTCAATATTCAATGAAAATCAATGTCAATAATTTAAGTTTCGGATCATATAACCTGAATAGATGTACAAAATCATGAATTTTAACATGAATTTTGGAATTTTTAATTTAGTATTCAAAGAGAAATTAAGGATTTCTCGAATTTAGGTTTTGGGTCGATTGCTGTTGATCAGCGTCGAAGGAGAGGTCGAGGTTCGGCATGAAGGTTGCCGTGGTGTCTGGGGATGCACGAAAAGTGGTGAAAAGCTTTACTGATGGCCATGGTGATCGGTGCATGGAGAAGTAGGGTTGTGAACCTACTTTTGGTTTGGATCAGAATCAAGTGAAAATAGTCGTCGTCAATGTTTCGGATCGAATCGCTGGTGGGGGAATGAGTTCGTGTGATCGAGACGCATCTCTGGTGAAGGTGGCAGATCATCTAGTGGTAGAATTCGTCGTCGGTGGACGGTTTCGTCAATCGAATTTCTGGGGGCTTTGGGTTGAATTGCTCGTTTCTTTTTCTCTGGTGATATCGGCAAGTTCGGTGGGTTCGAGGGACGAGGGGAGAATCGGCGACGTGGTGAGAGCCGTGGCGATGGCCAGAACGGATCAACTTCGTCGTGCACGTGCACGAGATCAGATTTGTGCATCTGAGTTATTGGTTAGGGAAGAAGGAGTTGTGGCCATGTTTTCTCGAGGTGTTTCTCGTGTTTGTAATGGGGTGACTCGGGATTTTTGCGTGTGTTGCCTCAAGTAGTTTGTTCCAGATTTAATGCTTGTCCAGTTTAAAGTAAGGTGAAATTTAAAGCAAAATTTTTACTTAAGTTGTTCCAGAATTCAAATTCTGTCCAGTTTTAAAGTTAAAAATGAATTTCAAAATTTTTAAGGCAAAGCTAAATTTTAAAACAAAGTTTTTAGTTAGTTGTAAAAATGTATGAAATGATTAATTTAAAGTTTGATGTTAAAAGAATTTTTGTTTTAAAGTTTTTTCCAAAGTTCAAACTTTTGTTTAGAATAGCTTTGGATATAAATATTGCTTTAGTTAAATTATGAAATGAACCCCTAAATGTTTTTAAATAAAATATTATTGATTTAATTGAATGTGACATAGCAAAGGTATTTAACTTAAATAAATTTAAAGTTGATGATTTTGTGTAAACCAAACTCAATCTTTTTAAATTTAAAATTTTAATTTTTAATTTAAAATGGAAGATAAGAATTTAATGTATGGTTTATCTTAATTTAATCAAGTTTTATTTATAAAGGTTGTTTAAGTGTAATTACTTAATTAACTTAAGTGTTAATGTGGATAATTAAATTTGGGTAATTAGTTGGGAAATTAAATAAGGGTAATTAAATATTTAATTGTGGATTGATTAATCAAGGTTAATCAATTAAGAAATAATTAAGTAATAAGTAATTAAGAAGTTATTTACATAATGATTAAGAAGAATTATTAAAGATAATTACTTAATGAAGTAATTAAAGAAATTAATTAATCAGTGTAATTAATTAAGTTATTGTGGATAATTTTAGTTAATTAATTAAGTTAATTAATTAAAAATAATTACTTAATGATCGGATTAAGTATAATTACATAATGTAATTAATGAGGTGTAATTACTTAGTGAAATAATTAATGAATAATCACTAGATGTAATCAATTAGGGAAATTACTTGATGGATAGTAATTAAAAGATAATTACTTAAGGGAAGTAATTAAGTGATAATTACACAATGTAATTAAAGGATTTATTAATGTAATTAATCAAGGAGATGGTTTAATTGATGAAGTAATTAAGAGAAGTTAATTACTGATTGTGATTAATCAGGTTTGATTAATAAATATAATTAAGTTTATAATTAATTGTTGAATGTAATTAAGAGAACAATTAATTAATAAAGTAATTAGAGGGTCATTAATTAATGTAATTAATGAATAATTAATTGTTTAATTAATTAATAAATGTGATTAATTATAATATAATTAATCAATGAAGGGAGAACAGAAGTAATAATTAATTAATGTAATTAATTAAGGATTAATGTAATTAATTATAGTCAATTAATTAATTAGAAATTAGTTAAGATTAATTAATGATTAAAGATTAATTAATTTTTGTAATTAATTTAAAGGCTAATTATTTAGTATAATTAAAGAATAATTAATCTAGGGTGATTAATTAAGAGTATGATTAAAGATAATTAATCTGTAATTGAAGATTAATTAATTGGATTATGATGGTGATTAAAGAGTGATTGGTTAATTAATTGTAATTAATTAATGATTGTTTAAGCATGATTAGTTGTTTAATTCTCAAGTAATTAATTTAAGTTGATTAAATTAATTAAAAAAAGGTTAATGATTCCTCTTTGTGGATGATTGTTTGTGGAATATCTGGATTGATTGATATCTATTAGATGATATGTTGTGATATTCTATGATATGATATTGGTATATCAGTGATAAATGTGTGATATTTATCTGTGAAAGATGCTGTGTGAATTCAATGTTTTCAATTGAATTAAATTGTTAAACTTAAATCACTTGGACATTAAGATGGCGTTTGGATTGGATGAGACCGGGATCGGGTTTCCAAATTTGGAATTCTGAAAACCACATCAATCCAAATTAACGTTAGGTCGTGAATCCCAAGTGAAAGAGTGAAGACTCGAGGTGTAAGGACTATTGTCGTTAATACTCTGAGGGTAATTCCAATACGAGTTTAACGGGGTAGTACTTTCGGATTCGAGATGAAGATTCACAGTGCAAGGGCTATTGTTGTTAACTCTGAGGGTGATTCCAAAACGAGTGTAGCAAGATAGTGCCTTCGGTTTCGTTCGTACCTGAAACGAACTTGTATGGATTGAATGCTTTCAGAACATCGTCAGGTGGACGATGAGCATTCTAAGATGGATGTGTTCTACAGAGGTAATCGTAGCCTCAAGCCTCATCAACCGGGAATGGCTAAAACAGGGGAGGTGCAGCAAGACTAAGTGGGTAGCACCCAAGTAGGATGAGATTTACCCCTGTCTAGAGGTCCCTTTTATTTCGGCTGTGTGGGCGGTTGATCATAACAATTGTCGGGGTTGTCTTGTTCGGGACTATCTAGTAAGGGATGGTTCCGGCCTAGTGTTGCAGAGGATTTAGAGTGGATCCTCGGTATGATGATCTAGGCCACGTACTGTGACGGGCGGTACCCCAGTAGCCCTGCCATTGATGGAAACTCATTCTTCATATGTGCCTTTTACGGTTTTGATTGTATTACCCACATTTGTGGCTAGTAGCTGGAATTTAATAGATGTAACAATTTCGGCTATTTTCTATTTACTTGAAAACCCTGGACCCTATATATAATATCATTGGATTTCCTATCAAATGTTATGGTTATCGTAAGGTAAAAACTTACCCATGTTTATTTGTGGGGAGTCTTACGTGATACCTTTATTTTCAAAGGATTTTCAAAGTTAAGCAACTTTAACCCGTTTCCACACACCAGACCCATGTCTGACCCAAGTGTTTATTTTCTTTTTATTAAACTCTTGGGTACTCATATTATGTATGAGTAGTCGAGGGATTCAGGTTTGCTTTGACGAGTTCTGGAGGAGATATGAAGCAGGTTGCTTTAGCGTGTAGATATATGTATAGTGTTATGTTGTGTTAGAGTTGTATATGTATCTTTGTTTTGTATTTGAGTTGTAACAACTAGACAGGTGTTATAACTGTTCAGTTTGTGTTGTTTGAGCTGTATATCTCTGATGTATATGATACCATGTAATATTTTATTTAATAAATATAATTTATTCGTTCCGCTGTGAGATTCTGATATGGTTTGGTTCTTTCTTTTCTATCTTTTCTCTTTTCTATCCCTTTCTTTCTTCTTAATGATGCATCTTTCCATGGAATGAAAGGCGGGTCATTACAAGTTATTTAAAATAACTTATATTTTTGAAAACTCATTTTCAAAAGCTTTCAATTCCAATTCCAAAACTATTTTGGATTCAAGAATTCAATCTTTAAAATTGTTAAAATATGTAGCTTAGTCGATTTCCTCGTGCGATCCATATTTATGTGTATGGTGTAGTCTAAGGGTTTTACACAATAGTGCAACATCATAAATCATCACATCACATATTAAGCACATCGATATTGATAAGCGGTATAATCTATAACGCTTATCGTTTATTCACAGATTCACAAATAATAAATAATATAAATTATCACAGATAAATATACTACATTCATCACAGGTCACACCAAAATAATTTATAGCACAAAGCATAACATAACAGAAATATCAAACAATTCAACAATCAATAGAATTCAAACATCTGTAAGTAAACACAATAAATTATCTGATTAATTTAAATCAGATGGGTCATCAATCATAATTAATTTACATTGATTGATTTCAAATCGGTTGATTAGTTTTCCTTTAATCATTTATCAATAAAATTAATCAACTTTTAAATTATTTAAATTATCCTTTAAATTATTCAATTAACCTTTAATTAATTCACTTAACTTATTAAGCATCTTTAATTTAACCATCTTTGTTAATTAATTATCATTAACACTCCTTAATTACAAATAAATTAGACACTTAATTATTAATTTACCAATTAATTAATCACAAAGTGATAAACCCCTAATTAATTACAATTACAATTTAATTAACCAATCTTTACTTACCATTATAAATTAATCATTCTTCATTACTTTCCAAAATAATTAATTAATAATAGTAATTATCTTAATTAACATTTAAAAAACTTCCTTAACTTTGAAAGCAAATTATAACTAATTTGAAAACTTTAATGTTAATTAACTTCAACACTTATTTTAAATTAACTACTTAATTAAAGTATTAATTGGGTTTTAAAACATTCTAAACTAAAAAAAATTGTAATAAAGTCTTAACTTAATATTATCAAACATTAATTGAGCCGGCAATACTTAAAATTATTTTAAAGAAAAATTTGCTTAACCTATTTTTATATAATTTTGCAGTTTTCAAAACCAACCCGAGAATGCCTTCGGGTTTACTCGAGTAACACTCGAGATTTCCTACCCATTTCCCCGAGTTATATTCTGTTTAAATCATTAAACACTTTATAAAATACTTTAACAATTTAAAGTTATTAAAACATTTCATTTTTATAAAATTTATTTATAAAAGAAGAATTCAAATTCATTTGAATTAAGATTTTAAACTTGTTTTAAAACCTTTGTTTCAAAACTTTTACACTTTCTAAATTCAGTTTAAGTTGGAAAAACTTAACACTATTAGGTTTAAACAAAAGCCTGTAACAAAATAATTTACTCGGGCCAAACAAAACTGACTTCGAGTCAAACCCCAACTGCCCTCGAGCAAATCGCGTAATCATTCGAGTGAAACGCGAGTATATACTACTTCAAACTAAACTTTTCCAGGCACAAAAATGTGCACCATGCATATGCACGGTGGCGATGATCGTCTCTGATCATCATCGATGATCTTCCCACATCATCGATCACCCAAACACCCTCTCGCAATCATCAAATCACTACACAAACTCGAGATCTGAGATTTCACATCCTACCTGGAAACAAATAGTAACCCACCACCACCAAACCTGAAAACTTGTCGTTCTCGAGATCGAGATCATCATAATACTCGAAACTCCGATCATCACTTCGTCAACGCCTCCTCTACCACCTCCCAAAAACACGCAGCACTCGATCAACTCCAAACGACGAACGAATCGAAACATCAAGCCTCAACAAAAACTGTGTTACCAGAATTCAAACTAAAATTCCCACCTCCACACTGAAATACACTAACACTTGGAAATTTTCCCTTCAACACTGATCGCTCCTCCACCTCCAAGAGGAAGCTTGACCTCTCTGATCAACGAGATCAACCGTGACGACCAAAAATACACGATTCGAATAAACCCAAACTTCTCTTCATCCCTTAATCAAAAAATTATGATTTTAACTATAAAATCATGTTTGAGTACAAGAATTCAGTTTATATACCTGAAATCGAAAATTAAAATGTTTGAATTTTGACTAAGTTAAGGTTTTGCTCAGTTTTCTTGAGCTTCAGAGGTATTTACAAGTTGTTTCAGTTGAAGTAAATTTTTAAAGCTTAATTCGTGAACAAACAAACAATCTTTGTTTGTATTTTAAGTTCTAATAGTTATAAAATTCAGAGATAAAGATTAATTTGCAAATCTGGGTTTTAAAAAGAAACAGGAACAGAGGCATCACAATGTTCCAGGCATACACAGATTCACCCATTCACATATATATACATTTCTAGATATTCATAGGCAACAAATTCAGAGACTTAAATTTTAAAAAGGTGATGTTACTCACCTGGGAAATTTATGAACAGAGAGCAATTGTTGTTTGAAAAAAAAGCAGTTTTGATCTTCCTTTAATTTCTTTTCTGCTTTGTGGTTGAACAGAATGATGTTTTTGAGTTGTATAGATTAGTTTCTGAAATGCTAAGTTATGTTTTTTTTAAACAAACAAAGACTAAATTAGATGTATATATAAAGAAAGACTGTACGGATAGGTATTACAGGGAAGGTTATAACTGGTTAGCTTCCTCTTTGTTTTTATTTTTTTTTTTATTACTTGATCAGATTTTCACCTTGCCTCCATTTTTGACCAAAGATATTTTCTTTGGAGGCTGATATGATTTTCATTTCGGCTGAGAAGATATTAGTAAGTACATATGCTTCCTCCCTTGTTTACATGAATCATTTCTTTTGATTTTTTATTTGTGTGAAGATATTTTTTGTTTGCTTTGTTTTGCTTATACATGTATTTCATAGGTTTACATTTTTCTAGAATTGTCTAATGTATTTATTTTTGTTTTATTATCTTGCCTACATTTATTTCTATCATACTTCATATATCTTACATTGGTTATAATTAGCGTTTTTTTATGTTAAAGACTTTCATGTAAATAAATTTAAAATTTATAGTTTAAAACTTGTTTATAAATAAATTTATAACTTTGTTTTTAAACCCTTATTTCAATTTAATTTATTCCTTTCTCAAAAATAAAACAAAAGACATTTTTTTTTCTCATGAATCAAAAGCTTTTAAATAAATTTTATATTACATTTTTCTTATTTTATAAATACATCTTCTTAATCATTATTATATACACATTATTTAAAAGAAAATGTTATTAAAACTAATTACCCATTATTAATTTAAATATTATTTTAAACCCAAATCATTCTAAGTCATTATATTTAAGTTTATAAATTCAAATTCAATATTCAAATTCAAATTCTAAAGTCAAATTCAAATTTACTCATATACATATATATTTCAAATTCAAATTAATTCCAAAATTTATTCCAAAATTTACATTAACTATTAATTTAAATTGAATTCAAAATTAGGATCGTTATAGATTCCCCCCCCCCCTAAAAAAAATTCGTCCTCGAAATTTATTGGCAAAGAAACAACAAAGATAGAGAAATAGTTTTCCTGCTCAAATTGGATATCTATTATGTATTTGGCTCGCCAAATCAGAATATCACCAATATGAGAACAACTCATTCAATACTGCACAGGATACTCGGGTCATCAAATCTACGAAATATGCAAGGCACTGGTTAGTCCGAAGGGCAACTAACCATTCGTAGAATATTTCAAGACCTAAACAATAGATAAATGGATTTAATCTTCCACAACTCTTCAAACATTAGATATGGATTCCAAACTCAAGTCGGAATACCCCAAAGTATATACCACTTGTCCCTCTTCGGGCTTTGATCTACATAAGGAATTTCAATAGAATTTCAAATTTGGTTTTAGTCGAAATTGTTTTATCGATTCAATTCAAATTTAACCTCATATTCAATTAATCAATTTAACTCAATTTAAAATTTCCAATTTATTTAAAATTTTCAATTTCAAATTCATTGAAGTTAAAAAATGAAAAGCTGATAGAAATTTAACGAAGAGAATACGAAATAGAAACTTATCTACACGATTCGTAAGGGCCACCATCATACCGAAGCTTCTCCCTCGAGCTGCCACAAAGCCAATCAAAGAATTGAAATCGAATCAAAGGAGATTTATAGAGAAAGATATTTCTGTTGTTGTAGGGTATTGACCATTTGTAGTGGTACTCCCCTGTCCCCTATCTAGTCCTCTTCTTGCCCTCATACTTACAATCAGTGAATAGTAAGAGAATTTACTGAGGCATTCGAACGGATATCTTAGAGATACTCATTCTATGGTTTACTTTACCCTACCCCTAATGAGCTACTTAATGTTTTATACTCCTGAGCTAAAGTTTGTACCTTCAGCTCTGATACCAAAATTTCATGATCCAAATTTCAGCGTTCGAAAATCGACACTCGTACTTCACTTCTACTCGAATGCCACAGATTCAACCGTTGAGATTTGACTCGTGCTGGAGCTTATAACACATCAAGTACAACACAACGGAAGAAAAGAATAATACATTTGATATTCAATATCTGATACAACTGAATGATACAATGAATATCAATATACATCAGAGATATGATGCAAGAAAATAGCAGCGGAAAGAAAAAAAGATAACACCAGCAGCGGAACAATATCTCCAAGATGTTCTTCAAAAGAGAGAACTCCCGATAACGATGCACAAAGATAAGCAAGTGCAGTCCTGATCCAAAGACTGAACTAACTCCAGATAATCTACTAAACCTGACTATCTGGAAAAAACCAACTCTAGACCACCCGTGTGGGAAAAATTATGGGCACCCAGAGTTTAGGAAAGGAACAATAAACTCCAGGTCAGTCATGGGACTGGTATGAGTAACAAAAACATTTTATCTCTAAAACAGACAAGATTTATAAAAGAAAATCTGATATGCTTTTGGAAAATGAAACTACCATAAGACCCCTCGCCACACACACAATGCAATCGCAGAATTGGAGGAGATTTCTTCTTATGATAGTCAAATATGCTTGATACAAGAAATTTCTTTGATATTATTACTAGTGCACAATGCAAAGAAAGCCATTTCGAAAGTATAATATTAATCTTAGCAAGCGTAGACATTCCGAACTATGCCTACTATAGCTACCATCTAAACAGTGGGGAGCCACCATAAGTAAATGGCAGGTTATACAACTAAAACCATACAGGGCGCGTATTGTTTTGTTTGGATTTCCAACAAATGGTTAGGCTAAGGAACTTCCTACTGTCCATGGGTACGCCTCTGGCGGGACGTCCCGAGAACTTAACCAGCTCTCTGCCAGCACAAGGCCGGGTTACCTCTTTAACTAAGTAATTACTACTCGAGCATGCCATCCCCCGGTCCTTTGGGACCTTTATCCGAGGCGCCTCTAAACCACAAAGCAACAACCACACAGTAAATGAGATTGAAGCAACCACATAGGTAAATATCTGGGCTCCATACCATGATACCACCCTTTTCCAGAAAGAAATGACACACCCTAAAGGGCGCGACCCTCATAACCTTGCCGCATCTTTCCCGTTTTGACCATTTTCAGGTTGTAAGGTCGTGATGTTGTCTCGTCCACAAAGCTACGCTTTACACGAAAGCCATGCTTTGATCACAAATGATCATCAACACACAGCAGCACTCAGCATGCCACACTACCAAATTGGAAGTATATCACTGATAACCTTCAACTACATAACCTCTGAGCTCGTACGTCTCAGAAAAGGGTGTTAAGCTAAGAGAATAAATTCTCCGCCACCAACAGATATGTATTTGAAAGAAATCTGCTTTATATCTCAAAGTGTAGTGTCAGACATACGACCATACAAGTATGTCCTAGGTTCGAACAGAACCGAAGGCACTTCCGAAGAAGCCCTTGCAATTCCGGTATTCACAATCCCGATCGGACTTCCCATCACTTAGGAAATCTCTATACCGACGCGACTCAGTGTAGAGACAATCGACGGGTTATCCTTTCCTTCTTAAAAATACTCGGTCTTCACCACCAGTCTTCAAATGCTATCCGACGTATCATTATTCGGAATGGGTTATATGACCCAAAGGTCCTCTCTCGGCTAAATCGAATAATGAGAGTAATATTTAAAAACATATGGATAATGGGATTTCAGTTAAGTCACAACTTATTACCCAAAACCTTTCTTCCAAATGGTTTAAACAAGCTACCGTTTCCAATCTTTTAGACAAAAAGATTCAACTCACAAAGTTCAACAACCCTTCACAAAGATTCATTCACGGCTTTCAAAACAATTCCATTTCAAATTGGATTAACTATCAAACCTTTTAATTTAAAGATTTAATTCATAACTTTCAAACCAATTCAAATCTTGTGTATGGAAGATATACCATTTAAAACACTTTTCGATTTCAAAACATGGTTTAATCATCTTTACCAGGGTTAATTCATAGTTTTTCCAAACTATTTACAATTTCATTTCAAACTTAAAATCTTTCGACACAAATTGGAAATCCTTTCTTTTTATGAGTGCTATTATTATTTGAAACAAATAGTTTTCTTTTTTGGGAAAAACTGATTACAATTACAAGTTAAAGCCATTCAAGTGTAAAACTTGGATTTAAATTTAAATTTCCAAAACCATACTTTTTAAAAGGTTAAAAACCCGTATAAACACCTTTATAACACATAATCTTTTTAGACCATAATTTCCAAATCATTGAATTCAATTTCAAATATTGAATTCAAATTAAATCAAATTATTCAAATTCCAAAACTTTATTAAGTTATTTAAAATAACTTTATTTTTGAAAACTCTCTTTCAAAAGCTTTGAATTCCAATTCCAAAACTATTTTGGATTCAAGAACTCAATCTTTAAAATTGTTAAAATATGTGACTTAGCCAATTTCCTCGTGCAATCCATATTTGTGTGTATGGTGTAGTCCAGGGGTTTTACACAATAGTGCAACATCATAAATCATCACATCACATATTAAGCACATCGATATTGATAAGCGGTATAATCTATAACGCTTATCGTTTATTCACAAATTCACAAATAATAAATAATATAAATTTATGACAGATAAATAAACTACATTCATCACAGATCACAACAAAATAATTTATAGCACAAAGCATAACATAACAGAAATATCAAACAATCCAACAATCAATAGAATACAAACATCTATAAGTATACTCAATAAATTATCTGATTAATTTAAATCAGATGGGTCATCAACCATAATTAATTTACATTGATTGATTTCAAATCGTTTGATTAGTTGTCCTGTAATCCTTTATTAATTAAATTAATCAACTTTTAAATTATTTAAATTATCCTTTAAATTATTCAATTAACCTTTAATTAATTCACTTAACTTATTAAGCATCTTTAATTTAACCATCTTTGTTAATTAATTATCATTAACACTCCTTAATTACAAATAAATTAGACACTTACCAATTAATTAATCACAAAGTGATAAACCCCTAATTAATTACAATTGCAATTTAATTAACCAATCTTTACTTACCATTATAAATTAATCATTCTTAATTACTTTCCAAAATAATTAATTAATAATAATTATTATCTTAATTAACATTTTAAAAACTTCCTTAACTTTGAAAACAAATTATTACTAATTTGAAAACTTTAATGTTAATTAACTTCAACACTTATTTTAAATTAACTACTTAATTAAAGTATTAATTAGGTTTTAAAACATTCTAAACTAAAAAAATTTAAAACTTGTAATAAAGTCTTAACTTAATATTATCAAACATTAATTAAGTCAACGATACTTAAAATTGTTTTAAAGAAAAATTTGCTTAAACCATTTTTATATAATTTTGCAGTTTTGAAAACCAACCCGAGAATGCCTCTGGGTTTACTCGAGTAACACTCGAGATTTCCTACCCATTTCTCCAAGTTAAATTCTGTTTAAATCTTTAGTCATTTCATAAAATACTTTAACAATTTAAAGTTATTAAAACATTTCATTTTTATAAAATTTATTTATAAAAGAAAACTGGAATTCAAATTCACTTGAATTCAGATTTTAAACTTTTTTTAAAACCTTTATTTCAAAACTTTTACACTTTTTAAATTCAGTTTAAGTTAGAACAACTTAACACTGTCAGGTTTAAACCAAAACCTGTAACAAAATAATTTACTCGAGCTAAACAAAACTGACTTCGACTCAAACCCCACCTGACCTCGAGCAAATCGTGAAATAACGCGAGTGAAACTCGAGTATATACTGCTTCAAACTAAACTTTTCCAGGCACAAAACAGTGCACCGTTCATATGCACGTTGGCGTTGATCGTCTCCGATCATTATCGATGATCTTCCCACATCATCCATCACCCATACACCCTCTCGCAATCATCAGATCACTACCCAAACTCGAGATCCAAGATTGAGCTTCACATCCTACCTGGAAACGAACTGTAACCCACCACCACCAAACCTGGAAAACTCGTCGTTCTTGAGATTGAGATCATCAGAATACTCGAAACTCTGGTCATCACTTCGTCAATGCCTCCTCTACCACCTCCCAAAAACGCGCAGCACTCGATCAACTCCAGACGACGAACGAATCGAAACATCAAGCCTCAACAAAAACTAGGTTACCAGAATTCAAACTAAAATTCCCACCTCCACACTGACATACACTAACACCTGGAAATTTTCCCATCAACACTGATCGCTCCTCCACCTCCAGGAGGAAGCTCGACCTCTCCGATCAACGAGATCAACCGTGATGACCAAAAATACACCATTCGCATAAACCCAAACTGCTGTTCATCCCTTAATCAAAAAATTATGATTTTAACTTTAAAAATCATGTTTGAGTACAAGAATTCAGTTTATATACCTGAAATCGAAAATTAAAATGTTTGAATTTTGACTAAGTTAAGGTTTTGCTCAGTTTTCTTAAGTTTCAAAGGTATTTACAAGTTGTTTTAACTGAAGTAAATTTTTAAAGCTTAATTCATGAACAAACAAACAATCTTTGTTTGTATTTTAAGTTCTAATAGTTATTAAATTCAGAGATAAAGATTAATTTGCAAATCTGGGTTTTAAAAAGAAACAGGAACAGGGGCATCAAAATGTTACAAGCATACACAGATTCACCCATTCACATATATATACATTTCCAAATATTCATATGCAACAAATTAAGAGACTTAAGTTTTAAAAGGTGATGTTACTCACCTAGGAAATTTACGAACAGAGAGCAATTGTTGTTTGAAAAAAAAGCAGTTTTGATCTTCCTTTAATTTCTTTTCTGCTTTGTTATTGAACAGAATGATGTTTTTGAGTTGTATAGATTAGTTTCTGAAATGCTAAGTTATGTTTTTTTTGAACGAACAAAGACTAAATTAGATGTGTATATATAGAAAGACTGTGTGCAGATAGGTATTTACAGGGAAGGTTATAACTGGTTTAGCTTCCTCTTTGTTTTTTTTATTATTATTATTCATTTTATTACATGATCAGATTTTCACCTTGCCTCCATTTTTGACCAAAGATATTTTCTTTGGAGGCTGATATGATTTTCATTTCAGCTGAGAAGATATTAGTAAGTACATATGCTTCCTCCCTTGTTTACGTGAGTCATTTATTTTGATTTTTTATTTGTGTGAAGATATTTTTTGTTTGCTTTGTTTTGCATATACATGTATTTCATAGGTTTACATTTTTCTAGAATTGTCTAATGTATTTATTTTTGTTTTATTATCTTGCCTACATTTATTTCTATCATACTTCATATATCTTACATCGGTTATAATTAACGCTTTTTTATGTTAAAGACTTTCATGTAAATAAATTTAAAATTTATAGTTTAAAACTTGTTTATAAATAAATTTATAACTTTTTTTTAAACCCTTATTTCAATTTAATTTATTCCTTTCTCAAAAATAAAACTAAAAGACATTTGTTTTTCTCATGAATCAAAAGCTTTTGAATAAATTTTATATTTCATTTTTCTTATTTTATAATTACATCTTCTTAATAATTATTATATACACATTATTTAAAAGAAAATGTTATTAAAACTAATTACCCACTATTAATTTAAATAATATTTTTAACCCAAATCATTTTAAGTCATTTATTTAAGTTTTTAAATTCAAATTCAACATTCAAATTCAAATTCAAATTCTAAAGTCAAATTCAAATTTACTCATATACATATATATTTCAAATTCAAATTAATTCCAAAATTTATTCCAAAATTTACATTAACTATTAATTTAAATTGAATTCAAAATTGGGATCGTTACAGCAACTTCGAAACCACCCTTTCGAAACCATTGCCTCCAAAACTATTACCAAAAGCGGCTAAGACGCCCCTTTCAAAAGCATTTGTAAAGCGGCTTTAATATTAAGAAGACGCAAGCCTTCCTTCCTAGTACATTATTTTAAGGTTATAAAAAAACGGCCTCTAACTAATGCGAAAGACATAAATGCGACAGCTAGAGTATCGAAGGTGTTCAAAAGAGGCAGCCCTTTCGAAAGCTTCTTTTAAGAATAAAGGCAAGTTAATGGATTTGAAAAATAGTAAAAGTGGCTTCAACTCTGTAACGACCCATATATTTTACGATTTCATATTTAAATATTTTATTTACATATAAAGTGGCTTCAACCCTGTAACAACCCGCATATATTACGATTTCATATTTAAATATTTTATTTAAATATAGCGTCATTGATTTAATTTAAAGTCCAAAACGTGACTTTTTGTAAACATTCGAATCTAGACTAGAGACCACTTTCATTGAGTTCAAAACGACGTTTACAACTTGTTTGAGTATAAACATTGATATGTTTGGAGTTGATTAGGATTTTGGTATTTTGTTTGGGCTTTAGCTTGCGTTCTAGCCCACCAATCCAACAAGGTAACCCAAAGTCCTCTAAAAAATATCCTAACTCCTCTCCTCTTCATTCATTCCACTCATAATTTCCTAGCACTCAAGCGGAAGGAAAAATGGAGGAAAAGAGAGGAAATCAAAATTCCTAGGCCTTAGATTCTTAGGAAATTCAAATTCAAGTTCCAAAATCAAGGAGAAGCTTAGGTAAGCATGCTCTTCATCTTCTCCATCGCAATTCCTCTTCAATTATTGATTTTTCCTATAACCTAGCTTAGGAAATTCGTTGTGTGTTATCATAGATTGAAGGTTCTTGAAGTGCAGTTGAAGAGAGATTGATCTTGCTTTATTTTAGAGCTTCTCATTCCTTGTTTTTAAGTTTAAAGGTGAGTTTTTGAACTCACATCTATGTCTATGGCTTTCATTGTTGTTAGGTATGATTTCCTAACATTATTTCATGTTCAACAGCTTTTGAATTGAATTGGTTTTGTGAATTTTCCAATTTTTTGTATTTTGAAGTCAAAATCTATGAAGATCCTACTATGGATGTTTGGATATGTTGTTTCGAGTGTATTGAAGAGCTTATAGGGTTGGGTTGTCGCTTGGCATAAGTCGCTAGCCAGCTTCACTAATTCGATTGCTTTCGAGATTGATTTAGCCATCAATGGCCTAGGCAAATTTTGCCCTTAGCTTCAGCTCAGACGTATGGGAAAACACTCGGACGTCTGATGCAAAAGAATAAAAATTTCGGACCTACAGCTTAGATGTTTGAGGTTATTCCTAGACATTTGAGCGATCTGGAAGAAATTTCCAGATCTTCAGCTCAGACGTCTAGGAAAACCCTCAGACGTCTAGCGCTATTAAATTCTGCAAATTTGCCTATATTTATGTGGGTTTCCGTTTTAATCGTTTTTTAATGATCCGAATGGTTAGTGTCATTCATTACCCATTTTGACTATTTCTTTTCTAGATTTTTGTGTTTCCATTCGATGGACTTGATATCGGTTTTCATGGTTTTGATTCACGTTATTGAAATATGGATTTTGGTGATAGATTGTTTTCACAATAGTTTTTATGATTTGTCACTTTAAAATACAAAGGTTTTTGTACTAGTAGTAAATACCCAAACTCTTTCATAAAAATGATTTCAACACCTCTTTTATTACAAAGCTCGTTCTAAAACCATTTTCCAATCTATTAGTATATACAAACCTTTACCTCATTCGTATGAGAAATCCAATTAAACGACTTAGCAAAACAATGGTATGAAACGCTTGCGTGTACTTCATGTGTTAATTCTTAGACTTGTTCGATTGAAATCTTGTGATAATTTTTGAGTTGAGATTTATAATTTGTTCGTAAATATTTAAGTTAAGACGGTGGTTATGGGACATGAAGTTAAACTCATTTATTTTCTAGCTTGGTGTAATTTACACTTTTATTGATCAATGATCATCATTTTGTGATTTAGACTTGCGATGTGCAATGTCTCTTAGTCCACATAGGAGACTGTACACCGTTTTATGGAGTTTTAGCACAATTTGGTGGGGTAGCGACCCATGGTCTTTTGACCATTCATGGAGCAATTGGCTAAATAAGCCTGTGCATGGGCCATATCTTTTTAGATGCGTCGATGTTCGGCTCGTTCGTCCACATAGGGGGAGTGTACCCCGTATTTTATGGGTAAGCGACCCATGGGATAGCCTCCCGTTTATGATACACGTGTTAATGAGTTTTCATGCTCCCGTTTGTGATAAGCCTCCCCCTTCTTTTGTGTTATCTGGATATCTATTTATTGATTTTTAGAATTTGTGTTTCACCAATTTTTGTAATTTTCATTGATAAGCTCTATTAATATTTGTGGCTTGGTGAATAAAAATAAAGAATATGACATTCTTTTTTTGGTGTTTGAGAAAATTTAAGATATTGTATGATTTTCGCTATTATCATATATATTTATCATATCTCTCATCATAACTCATCTTATATGATAATTATAGCTAGATTGATCCATTTATTATTTTTCTTCTTAAATAATTCTCAGGTCACATCGAGGTGTTTCATGTGCTTCCACTTGACTTCTTATCAGGGACCGTCATCTGACTTTTGGCTGACTACTTTAGATTGGTAATTTTTGTTTTTATACATTCGAGATAGAGACTCCTTGATGTATATATATTCTTTTGCCTAGCACTTGTACCTGTTTTTTTGTGATGTGGTGCATCTTGTATGACCATTACTTTGATGTTTACTTCTATGTGATATATTCATATATGTTTCCGGCTTAGTGATATGGATATCTGTGACTGATTTATGTTATGCTTAATTTATATTTATTTCCGAAGGCCATATAGCCACTATGTAGTAGCTTTGAATTTGTATTTGATATGTCAGATTTCCTCTTGAAATGAAATGGATGCAGACTATCTGACATATCGGTACTCGCACAAAGTAATTACACAAATGGTCGCTACTCAACAGCCTTATTCTTCGTACTAATTGACGGCATTACCTAGTAGTGTCCTTAGTTAGTGTGAGTACAGAGGTAGGGCATCACAGCTTAATATCAAAGCCAAACTTTGGAACAATATAGGATATTATGACAAGGATCATTGTCCTAAGTCTCTCTTAGAAATCGTGCTTTAGGATTTACTTCGATTCTTAGGACCCATTCTATCCTATTTCCTTTTATGATGCCTTGTTTTATCAATTAAGTTTGTTTGACATTCATTCAGAGAATAACCTTTTTCCTCTTCTTTCTTTCTTCCTTAAAGAAGAGAAATGGTTAGAGCTGTCGTCCCAGCGCTAGTCAATCTAGTGCTACCTTTCAAGATGGCGTATTCTTGTGCGTATTCTTGTCTGCCCAATAACTTTTAGATCTTGTAAAGAATGCCCAAGCTGCAGGACCCATTCCTGAGCCTACTCATCCTAAATATGGGTTTGCATGCTTGTGCAGTGATTACACCAATTTGGATGGAAAGCCATTCAAAGAGTCTGAGAGCGTTACAGAAGTCCAAGCTTGGCTTTGAACATGCGATCACATCTTTTCTCGCATGAATCCTGTGGATCTACATCGAGTCCAAGTGGCTTCTAGAATGCTCCAGGAGGGAGCATTAGATTCGTATGAGCTTTTGGTTTCAAAAATTGTTGAAATGCATCTTACTTGGGAGCATTCCGGGAAAGGTTCGAGTTAAAGTTTGTGCCGGAAGCTGAAAAGGTAACTTTAGCCCGACATTTTATTGAATTTATTCAAGTTGTTAGGACATATTATTTCTGAATCTAGAATTTCCGTGCATCCTTCAACGATTCAAAATTCGAAGAGACTGGAGAGTGTGACGGAAATCCGTAGTTTTCTTGGATTGGCGGGCTATTACCGTCGTTTCATAAAATACTTTTCTAAAATTTATGTGTGAATTACTAGTTTGAAAAAGAAGGGAGTTAAGTACATTTGGTCAGACAGATGTGAAGCTGCTTTTCAAAAATTAAAAGAACTCATTTCCGATGAACCTATTCTTATGATTCCTCAAGCGAACCAAGACTTGATTGTTTATACCGATGCTAGTCGTGTTGGTTTTGGAACCATTCTAATGCATAGGGAACGTGTTATGCTTATGCTTCTAAGCAATTAAAGCCTGCCGAGATTCGATATGCCACTCATGATTTAGAGCTCGGGGCGACTATTTTCGCCCTTAGAATTTGGCGTACTGTCTTTTAGGGGAAATTTTTTTTCTCTACACCGTTCATAAATCTTTGAAGTATTTGTTCTCTTCAAAGGAACTTAATTTGCGTCAATAATGTTGGCTCGAATTTCCTACATCTTATAATCTTGATATTCTTTATACTTCTAGAAAGGGAAATCGTGTTGCCGATGCCCTTAGTCGTAAGCAACAAGCAGTTGTTTCCATGATGATATCTGAATGGAATGATCTTGAGACTTTTTCCACTTGTTAGATTAGAGATCATGAATCTGATTCATGTTCATCTCTTGTTTTATGTAGCCTTGAGGCTCATCCATCTCTTTTAGACCACATTCCTGAAGCTTAAAAGCATGATCTCGAATTGGCTCATCTTAGCCAAAGTTGTAGGGATAGTAATATTGATAGTCAGAAAGACTTTGAAATTAATGCTCGTGGAGGCATTCGAAAATTTAGTAGACTTATTGTGCCTAATATTAGTGATATCCGTAAAGACATTTAGAAGATTCTCATCTTTCTAAATTTACCATTCATCCGGTAGTAGTAAAATGTACACGGACATGAAGTGACTTTATTATTTGGATGGAATGAAGTCTGATATTTCTAACTTTATTCAGCATTGCATGACTTGCCAACTCATAAAGGCCAAGCATCAAAAGCCCGATGGGTTATTGCAACCTTTGGGCATTCCCTTTAGGAAGTGGGATCAAATTTCCATGGACTTTATTGATGGTCTTCCCCGTTCTCGTTCGGGTCATGACAGTTTATGGGTGATTGTAAATAAACTTCCCGAATCCGCTTATTTTATTCCTGTTCGGTCCAATCGGACAGTATCGCTTTTGGCCAAACTTTATGTCAAAGAAATTATTAAATTGCATGTAGTTCCTACTTCTATTATTAGCGATCGTGATCCATTATTTACTAGTGCTTTTTGGAAAGGTCTAAAAAAACTTCGAAAACGAAGCTTAACTTTAGCACCGCTTATCATCCTCAATCTGATGGACCAACAGAGCATGTGAATCAAACTCTTGAAGGTCTTCTTCGTGCATGTGTTCTTAATTTTGGTGGAAGTTGGTAAGATCATATTTTCCTTGTCCACTTTTCTTACAATAATAGCTTCCAATCTATTATTTGTATGGCACCTTTCAAGGCACTCAACGGAAGGCCATGTCGATCTCCTTTGTGTTGGCTTGAAGCCGGTGAGTAGCTGATTTTAGGTCCATATTTTATTCGTCATTCTACAGGAAAGATTGACCTTATTCGTCATAGGAAGAGAGAAGCTCAAAGTAGACAAAATCCAATGCTAATAATCGAAGAAAGAAATTAGAATTTTCTGTGAGAGATTTGGTATTTATTCGTGTTTCACCTACAAAGGTTGTTGTGTGTTTCAATCATTCGGGAAAATTAGCACCTCGATACATTGGTCCATTTTCCATCACCGAACGCATTGGTTCTATCGCTTATCGTCTTTCATTACCGGCTCAATTTTCCACTATTTAAGACGTATTTCACGTCTCTCAACTACGGAAATGCCTTAGAGATTCCAACTCTATTCTTGAGCCTAGTCTTATTGAAAAAACTGAAGTTTCACCTAATTTGACTTATGAGCAATATCTTATTCGTATCATTACTACGGAAGTTAAACACCTTTGTAATAAAGATGTTCTGCTTGTGAAAGTTCAATGGTCCGCAAATCCTAAGGATTGTTCTTGGGAATCTAGGGAATTCATCAAGCGAACACATTCGGACTTACTTTCTCGTGCTTCTTGAGGTGAACTGCTAATTTAAAATTTATTTTGTGTTGCTGTGTCACAAAATGGTTGCTACTCTTTATTTACTTCTTAAAGTATTATAGGGACGCAATTTCTTTAAGGATACGATTTTATATTTAAATGTAGCGTCGTTGATTTAATTTAAAGTCCGAAATGTATTTTTTTGTAAACAGTCAAATCCGAACTCAAGACAATTTTCATTGAGTCCAAAACGATGTTTAAACTTATTTGAGTATAAACATTGATATGTTTGGAGTTGATTAGGATTCTGGTATTTTGTTTGGGCTTTGGTTATGTTATGTCCTAGCCCACCAACCCAACAAGATAACCAAATTCCACTACCAAATAACCTAACTCCTCTCCTCTTCATTCATTCTACTCATAATTTCCTAACACTCAAGCAAAAGGAAAAATGGTGGAAAAGAGGTGAAATCAAAATTCATAAGCCTTAGATTCATAGGAAATTCAAATTCAAGTTCCAAAATCAAGAATAAGCTTAGGTAAGCATGCTCCTCATCTTCTCCAACTCAATTCCTCTTCAATTCTTGATTTTTCCTATAACCTAACTTAGGAAATTCATTGCATGTGATCATAGATTGAAGGTTCTTGAAGTGAAGTTGAAGAGAGATTGATCTAGAGCTTCTCATTTCTTGTTTTTGAGTTTAAAGGTGAGTTCTTGAACTCACATCTATTTCTATATCTTTCATTGTTGTTAGGTATGAATTCCTAACATCTATTTCATGTTCAATTGCTTTTGAATTGAATTGGTTTGGTGGATTTTCCAATTTTTGGGATTTTGAAGTCAAAATCAATGAAAATACTACTATGGATGTTTGGACATGTTGTTCAAAGTATATTGAAGAGCTTAGAGGGCTGGGTTGTCGCTTGGCATAAATCCCTAGCCACCATTGCTCATTCGATCACTTCCGAGATTGATTTGGCCATCAATGGCCTAGGAAAATTTTGCTCTAAGCTTTAGCTCAGACCTTTGGGTTAAAACTCAGATGTCTGATGCAAAGGAATAAAAATTCTAGCCCTACAGCTCAGACATCTAAGGTTATTCCTGTAACGACCCGTAATTTTCGATAATTAAATTTTGTTAATTTAATAAGTTTTAGTAATTTAATTCAGAAAGAAAATAGAAAAACTTTGTAATTTAATAATGAAACGAATGCTAAAACGAAATGTAACAAAGTTAACTTAAGCGAATTATTAATAAGTTAATGGAATTCAAAATTAATTTGAAATTAATTACAGTTAATTGACTTAATTAGTGTAGATTTAATTAGTAATTGAAGAATGTTAATTCAACAAGAAGTAACCAAGGTAAACTCTACCCAGAATATGGCAATTGATTGAATGAGAACAATTGAAATTCATGTTTGATTTATTTATTGGATTGTAAGCTGTAATAAATGGATTATTGAAATTAAATTAAATAAAATAATACGTTAATTGGAATTAATATGAAATGAGAATACATTAATATAATGTAATATAAATCAATTTTAATTACATCCATAAGATGTCAATTTATTTAATAGCGAGATTTTAATCAAATTAAAGGATTTATTGGGAATTTAAATTTATAATTACTAGATTAATTGAAATTTAAATTTAATACTGTAAATGGTAAAATATACAACGATAAATTGATATAGAAATTTGTGTAAAGGATTCTAAATTTACCAAGTAATCCAAATTAGTAAATTTTGTAAATAATTAAATTTAAATTGAAAATGTGATTTAACTAATTTAATATTAAATTATTTAATTAACTGGAAAATAGCCATTTTGGCCACTGACTCGGATTTCAACGAAACTAGTTTCATCGGATCTGTAATGGTGAATTATTATAGGATTTCAAGTTTCGTAGCGATTGGGCTTGTCGTTTGATCGTACGGGCTCGAAACGCCTAGAATCAATTAAACTGAAATCAATTTAAATCAATTTGAAATAACTTGATTTTAGCATAACTTCTTCATATGATGGAATTTGGACTCGAAGCTTGTTCCATTATATTTAAAATATTTAAAAATATCTATTTTGATATATGGGTTGACCCAATTTCGTTCCGGAGTTGAAACGGGCTTTTCGGGCGATTTATCGTTCACGGTCCTAACCAATCGTGTCCATTCATCTCTATATCTAATCTACCTATAAATATCCAGTTATAAACCCTAACAGCCTTTCTATTTCTCAATTATGTGCATACAGAAACTCCTTTTTCTCCTCTTCCTCAATGGCTAAAAACCCTAAATACTCCAATTCAATTCCAATTCAAATCCAACAACCAAAAATTCAAACTCCTCAAACAATATCAAATTTTATATGGATGTGAAGCTCTCGATGAACGCATCTCAGATCTACAATTCGTTTTTAGATTCAAAACATCATTTTTCTATAAATTCGAGTTGGACCTCAGCCGTCCATGTGCTAGAGTCTCGATCCAATGGCGGATTCGCGATGATTTGACGATCGGGGGGCGACAATTGAAAGGTGACGATGAGCAGCACCCATCGGTGTGGTTCGCTCGTGCTAAGGAGGTCAGAATCGTCTTGATTTGGGCGTTTATTACCGGTGGCGGTGGTCATGTTTCGGCGACCGGAGTGCTCGAGGCCGAGCCTAGGCGTGCGGCTGTAGGCGAGGGGGGGTCTGGCGTAGGTGGATCTGGTGGTCGTGACCTGTAGCAGCGGGGCCGTTCGGGTATTCGCGTACGACGGCACGTGAGGGGTTTCGTGTAATCTGGTCAATGCGGTTATGCTATGACGTGGCGTGAAGAGGAAGGCTAGTTATTTTATTTTCTTTTTTTATAAATTTTGATTTCCAATTTTCTAATGCGTGTAACTTTCACATACGAGGTCCGTTTCACACGTGGTTTTCTCCGCTAGGTTTGTATTGAAATTCCAAACATTTTAACATTTGTTTGGACGAATTCTAAGGCTGTTCAAATTTTGGGTTTAAATTTGATTTAAATTCAATTTAGATTCAAAAGGTGAGTGTTTTAACCCACTCACAACTTCTAAAATTTCTTATGTTTGTTAAATTTATTTATGATGTGCTTAGAAATTTATTTATGGTTATTTGGCATATTTTGCATCATCATCTCAGTTTACTTGAATTATTGGATAAAATAGTTATTTAATTTATTATTGAATATAAAATGCCAGTAAATACCTGTTATTTATTATCTGTTCTATATTGATGTTATTGATTGAATTGGATGATGATTGTGATAAATGTTTGATGATTGATATTGGTTGAATGGATATCGTATTTTATATTGTTATAAACTGCAAGTGTTATGGATTTTTATTTCATTCGGGATTGCGGTTTGAAATGATATATATACCGTATTTATATTTTAAATTACGGATAGAAACAATAAATATCCATATCATTTGACCATAGGATAGAAATTTATATACAGACACCGTGGTCCATATATATAAAATATTTTGATCTGATTTCAATGGTTTTGTAAAGAAATATATGGTTTTATATAAATATTGATTTCCGATATTATACAATGTTATTTTATTCTTGATTTTGAACTATGTATAATTTGTTTTAGTATAAAAGGTTTAATAATAAAGTTATGGAAGATAATATGATTAAGTATTTAAACTATATGTCAATATATAGAGTTTATAATGATTTAAATAAATTAAGGTTGGAAGATAAATTGGAAATTTATTTGAAACTAAATTTATTTAAGAATAAACTCAAATAAGTTGATGTGAAATTTATTAAATTGGAAATTTAAAAAAAATGGTAAAATTCTTATAACTTGATTTTGTTTAAGGTGAATTAAATGAATATGTCAAGTAAATAGATTGAATTAAATATGTAGTTATTTGTAATTTGAGTTTTATTTAAATGTTAATGGATTTATTATGTAAAATATTTCAAAATTAAATAATAGAAAATTTAATTGTTGAATCGAAACATTCGAATTTAGTATCGAAAATTTGGAATATTTAAAGCATTGAATTATATCGAAATTGAAATGTCTTATCGAAATTTAAGCGTTTCGAAGTTATGAATTGCAAAGTATTATGTTTTAAAAATGTTATAATTTCAAATGTTTGGTTTCGAAGTGTATAAATTTGAAAGTGCTATGATTTTGGAAAAGGGATATATATGAAATAAAAATGATATTATATTGATTTGGGTTTTATAACAATAATATCATATTGATTTGGGTTTTTGAAATGGAAATGATATCGTATTTGGTTTTGAAATGGCAATGATATTTTGGTTTTGAAGTATAAACTATTTTTGAATGACCACGCTGTTATAATAACGATTGATTGGCAAAGAGACCGGGATCGGATATGTGCATACTCTCTATCGATACCGGAAACCACTTTGACAACCGTGTACGTGGTGGAGATTCTAGAATGAAGTAGGATGGTGGCGGCGTTCCTTTGAGGTAAATATGTGGACCCGACTCCCGTGAGTTGGCATAAGGTGGCTAAAACAGGAGCAATTCCGGGCCAGTGAGGTAGCTCCTATTATCGAACACACTCCTTCGATAACATTCCATTATATTCAGATTTTGAGATTGATTCGGTGGCCACTTTTGATTTTTGATTTTGGGGTGTGGCTCAAGGTGGGCGGTAGCTGCGCGTTATGCGTCACCACCAGTCCGGATAGTAATTGGTATATCTTCCCTGGCATTGCCTTGCGTGCCGTGTCACCTACCTAGCGCGCCTTGTACGAGTTTGGTTTTCTCCCGTAGCCCATGGAGTATTTAGGGTAGTCTCTCGATCTGGAGATGCGGTGATACTGGATGGACTACTGGGACAATTACGTGTTAAGGTGGAAAATGTAAAGCCTTAATGCTATTTTAAAATAAGTTTATTTTACTATAGACATTATTATAATAGCGAAATATTACTACATAGTAAATAGTTTAACGGATCCTTAGGAAATGTGAATCCCGAGCATCTCTTATGTTACTGCACTCACGTTAGATACTGGATAGAAGATGTCAAATCCAGTAAACATATCTGACGCCGTTACACTCATACTTATTTCTGTTGATTTAACTCACATAAGATCTTTTAGTTCTGACTCGAGTTTTTGTCCTTTCAATTCGCTCGAGTCAGTCTGAGCATTTCAGGATTCGAAGACTTTATTTCTGGAGGACGAAGACGAAGATTGTATTACTATTATCTATTAAATTATTCACTGCATCACGTACTCCACCGCATTTTATTATTCTCTGGTATGTGTAACTTTGATATGTATTGTATAAGTATAATCAAATGTTTTGTAAACAGCTTGATGAACTTTTTATTTGATTATTATATTTTATCGTTCCGCTATAAGATTCTATTTTTTAATCTGCTTTTTCTAATTTACCCCATAACAATCCGCCCTTCTGTATGGTTAGAGAAGGCACATGTGTCTGCTTAGGCATACAAAAAGGCAGGATGTTATATTTGGTATCAGAGCTTTGGTTTAGCGATAAACCTTAGCTTTGTGGGGTCTGACTCTTTAATAGGGTAATAATTCCCTATGATGAGTCGCTGAGTGTGTGTATATATATATGAGAGAGCGTATTTGTTAGTGTTATAAAAGGGTTTTTATATTGTGTTAATTTGTTCTGTTTTGTATTTATAAATTCTGGTTGGTGCATAGGACGCTATAACATCAATAGGGATTTCTAAACACTTAATAGGACAGACAGACACAATATTTGTTTTGAAATATAGGTGAATGAAATAATTTGTCCAATTATATTTTCATATGTATAAAATAAAAAATTTATAAATGATATACATTTGGTTGGAATATATTGGTTGTTAGGTAGTGAAATTTATAAATATTGGTTGGAAATAAGATTCAAATTAAAATAAATAAAATTGGAAATTTTAGAACTTAGTTCCGGGATTTTGAAAAAAAATTGCTTTCAAAGGACTTTTGGAATATAGTAATATTGTTTATAAGTACTTTTCAATATAAATATTTAAATAAATTTGAAAGAATTATTTTAAAGAAACTTGGGAAAGAAATAAGTCCTGTGCTCCCCTCTCTGTCGGTGGAAAATAATTTCGGTGATGAGTGCACGCATCATCTACATTCATTTTCGAGTTTCAAAGTGGGAAGGCCACTGTAGTAGTTTTACTACAGATTTATTTTGATAAACAAATATAAATTTTTAATTGTTTTAAATGTAATTAGATATATATAAGTTGTATGCATATATTTATCTATTATTTTAAAATGATTTGAAATTAACCCCGGTATTTAGTTCTTAAGTTTTCGGTAATTAATAGTTTCAATTACGGTAGTGAAACGGAATGTAATGAATTAATAATTGGAACCTCTAGTTAAAATGAGAGATTAAATCCTAGGTTATAAATGAAATTACAAGAAAATTTGAAATATGTAACCCATCAGACAAAGGATAGGATCATTGAACATTTCAATAATTTAAAAGAAATGAGATAAACTTGTATAGTTCTCAATTCATTCTTTAACATACATATAACTTACCAACTATAAAAAGTTAAATATTAAAAGAAAATGTAATGGGTAATTTTACAAGTAAAATTTGAAATAATGAAAGTATTCAATGGAATTCTTTAATAAATAAGAATTGGATGTTGTAGTTGTTATAAACTTAAGTATATTGAAAGGCTACAAATTAAATAAATTGAAGGTAAGTGTTATAAATAAATGAATAAATGAAATTAAGTGATAAATGAATGAAAATAAATGAAATTGAGAAATGAATGAATGTAAGGCAATAAAAAGAAATTTTATATGATATGAATGAATAAAATGAATTTATGTAAGTATAAGTGCAAATAAGTGAAATAGACACTGAATCAATGGATGGAAATTAAAATTTGCAAGAAATAAATGTAAATTAAAAAGATAAAACATTATATGAGTGACAAGGGAATCAAACAACAGATGTTATGAAATGAAACTGATAAGAATAAACTTGAACTATTGTTTGAAATTATTGTTTGTTTGGTTTATGGTTGTTAGGGCAAGGATACTTCAAAATTGTTTGGATGTATGAATAATCTAGTTAGTTCATCTAAGACTGTTGAGTAAATGGTGCAATTAATAGTTTATTTTCCATTCTGTACAATTTGAAGTTTTTGAACCCGAACAACTATTTGTTTTGTTTGATATGAACGGATAATTGATTGGTTTGATTTTATGTGATGATTGTATATTGGTTGCAAACGATTGTTGTTTTATATTGAATTGGTTAGAACAACTTTAAATATTGCATTTTATACAATTATTAACTCTTTTGGATTATATAAGTGCAATACAAGTTATGGAAGCAATTGCTACTGGTTTTGTTTTCATAAAATAAGCGTAAATTGCCCGACAAATATGTACGTTTTCGTATTACGGTTTATAGCGTTATTATATTGCTTTTCCCGTTGCTGGAATATATTATTTTGAGATATTATGATATATATTGTTATATTTGATATTATATTTTCTCCTGAGCCTCTCCGTACAAAGGAGACTTCGTCGAAATTTTTCGTAAATTTTGGACTTAGAAAAATTTTGAAAATGTTTTCCGAACTTTATTAGTTTGAGTATAAAAGATTTAATGGTTATAAATTGGTATATTTCCTTTAAATTAATTAATTTTGTAAATTATATGTTTATAAATTTAATATTTTGAATAAGAAACATTGATCTCTTAATTCTTCTTTTCCCTTCTTTTTCCTTTTCGGGGATGAAAAGTTTTTGAGTGGGGGAGAGTGTAACGACCTGCAATTTTCGATAATTAAATTTTGTTAATTTAATAAGTTTTAGTAATTTAATTCGGAAAGAAAATAAAAAAAATTGTCATTTAATAACGACATGAATGCTAAAACAAAATGTAACAAAGTTAACATAAGTGAATTATTAATAAGGTCATGGAATTCAAATTTAATTTGAAATCAATTGCAGTTAATTGAATTAATTAGTGTAGATTTAATTAGTAGTTCAAGAATGTTAATTCAACAAGAAGTAACCAAGATAAACTCTATCCAGAATATGACAATTGATTGAATGAAAACAATTGAAATTCATGTTTGATTTATTTATTGGATTGTAAGCTGTAGTAAACGGATTATTGAAATTAAATGAAATAAAATATTACGTTAATGGGATTTAATATGAAATGAGAATACATTAATATAATGTAATATAAATCAATGTTAATTACACCCATAAGATGTTAATTTATTGAATAGCAGGATTTTAATCAAATAAATGGATTTATTGGGAATTAAAATTTATAATTACTGAATTAATTGAAATTGAAATTTAATGCTGTAAATGGTAAAATATACAACGATAAATTGATATAGAAATTTTTGTAAAGGATTCAAAATTTACCAAGTAACCCAAATTGATAAAATTTTTAAATAATTAAACTTAAATTGGAAATGTGATTTAACTAATTTAATATTAAATTATTTAATTAACTAGAAAATAGCCATTTTGGCCACTGACTCGGCTTTTGACGAAACCAGTTTCATCAGATCCGTAACGGTGAATTATTGTAGGATTTCAAGTTTCGTAGCGATCGGGCTTGTCGTTTGATCGTACGGGCTCGAAACGCCTAGAATCAATTAAATTGAAATCAATTTGAATCAATTTGAAATAACTTGATTTTAGAATAACTTCTTCATACGATGGAATTTGGACTTAAAGCCTGTTCCATTGCGTTTAAAATATTTTAAAACATCTATTTTGATATATGAGTTGACCCACTTTCGTTCCGGAGTCGAAATGGGCTTTTCGGGTGATTTATCGTTCAATGGTCCTAACCAATCGTGTCCATTCATCTCTATTTATGATCTACGTATATATATCCAGTTGTAAACCCTAGCAGCCTTTCTATTTCTCATTTCTGTACGTATAAAAACTTCTATTGCTCCTCTTCCTCAATGGCTGAAAACCCTAAATGTTCCAATTCAATTCCAATTCAAATCCAACAACCAAAAATTCAAACTCCTCAAACAATATCAAATATTATATGGATGCGAAGCTCTCGATGAATGTATCTCAGATCCACAATTCGTTTTTAGATTCAAATCATCGTTTGTCCAGAAATTCGAGTTGAACCTCAGCCATCCATGGGCTAGGGTTTCGATCCAACGGCAGATTCGCGAATTTAACAATCGGGGGGCGGCAATTGAAGGGTGACGATGAGCAGCACCCATCGGTGTGGTTCGCTCTTGCTAAGGTGGTCGGAATCGTCTCGATTTGGGCGTTTATTACCGGCGGCGGTGGACATGTTTCGGCGATCGGAGTGCTCGAGGCCGAGCCTAGACATGCAGCTGTAGGCGAGGGGGGCTCTAGCGTGGGTGGATCTGGTGGTCGTGACCTGTAGCGACGGCGGCGTTTGGGTATTCACATACGAAGGCGTGTGAGGGGTATCGTGTAAAGGATCGAGCAATCTAGTCAATGCGGTTATGCTGTGACGTGGCGTGAAGAGGTAGGCTAGTTATTTTATTTTATTTATTTATAAATTTTAATTTCAAATTTTCTAATGTGTATAACTTTCACATATGAGCTCCGTTTCACGAACGGTTTTCTCCGCTAGATTCGTATTGAAATTCCAGACATTTTGACGCTAGTTTGGATGACTTCAAAGACTGTTCAAATTTTGGGTTTAAATTTGATTTAAATTTAATTTAAATTCAAAAGGTGAGTGTTTTAACCCACTCACAACTTCTAAAATTTCTTATGTTTGTTAAATTTATTTATGATGTGATTAGAAATTTATTTATGACCGTTTGGCATATTTTGCTTCGTCATCTCAGTTTACTTGAATTTATTTGGATAAAATAGTTATTTAATTTATTATTGAATATAAACTGCCAGTAAATACCTGTTATTTATTATCTATTCTATATTGATGTTATTGATTGAATTGGATGATGATTGTGATAAATGTTTGATGATTGATATTGGATAAATGGATGTTGTATTTATATTGTTGTAAACTGCAAGTGTTATGGATTTTTATTTCATATCGGGCCAGCGGTTTGAAATGATATATATACCATATTTATATTTTAAATTACGGATTGAAATGATAAATATCCGTATCACTTGACCATATGATAGAAAATTATATACAGACACCGTGGTCTATATATAAAAAATATTTTTAGCTGATTTCTATGGTTTTGTAAAGAAATATATGGTTTTATATAAATATTGATTTCCGATATCATATATTTTTTTTATGTTATTTTATTCTTGATTTTGAACTATGTATAATTTATTTTAGTATAAAATAAGTTTAATAATAAAGTTTGATTTTATGGAAGAAATATGATTAAGTATTTAAATTATATGTTAATACATAGAGATTATAATGATTTAAATAAATTAAGGTTGGAAGATAAATTGGAAAATTATTTGAAATTGAATTTATTTAAGAATTAACTCAAATTATCTAACGACCCTGACTCGACCTTCGAAAATCGGCACCGAATATATCACCTATATTCAAATGCCACGGATCCAAACGTCGAATCTGGTTCACCGGAGCTTATAACACATTAAGTACAACACAGCAGAAGAAAACAATGAAATAATATCATTGATATACAACATTTGATACAGTATTCAGATATAATGATGATACAATGAATATCAATATACATCAGAGATATGATACAAGACAATAGCAGCGGAAAGAAAAGATAACACCAGTAGCGGAACAATATCTCCAATATGGTCTTCAAGAGAGAATGAGAGATAGAATCCAGAACTGTAACTCCATCTCCAAAGCACCAATCCAGATAGTAGCTCGAATACCCAATCAAGACGAAGTGAAGCAACTCGATCCAAATGCGATTGCCAAATCCTAAGGCTGAAAGCTATCGAATCTACACCTACTATTCGATTATCTGCAAAACCCAACTCTGGACTTCCCATGTGGAAAAAATGTGGGCACCCACAGTTTAGGAAGGGAACAATAAACTCCAGGTCAGTCATGGAACTGTTATGAGCAAACAAAAACAGTTTATCTTTAAAACAAATAACAAACGATTTTAAAGTTTAAATCCGCAATGCTTTTAAGAAAATGAAACTACCATAAGGCCTCCCGCCACACACACACAATTCAAACGCAGAATTGGATGAGATTTCTTCTTATGATAGTCAAAAATGCTTGATACGCGAAAACCATTTGATATTATTATTAGTGCATCGTGTAGAAAACCTTTCGAAAGTATAATATTAATCCTAGCCTGTATAGACACTTCGAACTATGCCTACTATAGCTACCATCCAAACAGTGGGGCGCCACCATAAATAGATGGCAGGTAATACAACTAAAACCGTACAAGGCGCGTATTGGAGGTTGGATTTCCAACAAATGGTCAGGCTAAGGAACTTCCTACTGCCACATGGGTACGCCTCTGAGGGACGTCCCGAGAATCTACCCGGCTCTCTACCAACACAATGTCGGCTTACCTCTGTAACTAGGTAACTACAACTCGAGCATGCCATCCACGGGTCGTTTGCGACCTTTATCCGAGGTACCTCTAATCCAACAACCACAAAGCAATCACAAAGTAATAGATTTTCAGTGACCACATGAGTTAAGTATCTGGGCTCCATACCATGATACCACCCTTTTCCAAAAGGGAATGACACGCCCTAAAGGGAGCGACCCTCATAACCTTGCCGCATCTTTCCAGTTTCGACCATTTCTGGGGTGTGAGGTCTTGATGCAGTCTCGTCCACAAAGCTACGCTTTATACAAAAGCCATGCTTTGGTCAATAAATGATACACAGCAACACTCAGCATGCTACACTACCAAATTGGGAGTATATCACCGATAATTATCAACTACATAACCTCTGAGCTCGTACGTCTCAGAGAAGGGTATTAAGCTAAGAGAATAAATTCTCCGCCACCAAACAGAAATGAATTTGATAGAGATCAATTTTATATCTCAAAGTGTAGTGTCAGACATACAACCATACAAGTCTGTTCCGGGTTCGAACAGAACCGAAGCCACTTCCGAAGAAGCCCTTGCAATCCGGGCATCCACAATTCTGATCGGACTCCCCATCACATATGGAGAACTCTATACCAAAGCAACTCTGTGCAGAGTCAATCGATAGGTTATCTTATCGTTCTCGAAGACACCCGGTCTTCACCACCGGTCTTCAATTGCTATCGTCGTATCACTATTCGGAATGGGTTATATGACATAAGGTCCTCTCCCGGCTAAACCGAATAGTGAGCGCAATATTTAAAACATATGGATATTGGGATTTCAGTTAAGTCACAACTTCCTTTCTTCAAATGGTTTAAACAAATTACCATTTCAAATCTTTAAACAAAAAGATTCATTTCACAAAGTTCACCCAGTTTCACAAAGATCCATTCATAGATTTTCAAAACAATTTCCATTTCAGTTAGGATTAACTCATCCAATCTTTGAATCAAAGATTTAAATTATAGCTTTCAAACCTGTTTCCAAAGATTTATTCATAACTTGGAAAACCATTTTCATTTTACACTTGAAATCCCTTTAACGAAAATTGGAAATTCATTTCTTATATGAAAGCTTTTATTACTTGAAAACAAATGGTATTCATTTCGAAAAAATCCAATTTTATTTATACAAGTTAAAATCTTTGGGTTAAATTCAAAGTCGCAAAACGATACTTTGAAAATGGTTTAAAACCCATATAAACTTGTATAACCTTTTTAAATCATAAATCGAATTCAATTTCAAATTTTGAATTCAAATTTAAATCAAATTTCAAAACTAAATCAAGTTATTCTAAAATAACCTTTATCTTTGAAATTCCTTTTCAAAAGTTTTTACTTTAGACCCAATCCATTTCCAAAACCATTTGGATTCAAAAATTCAATTTTAAAACCATTTCAAAAAATCTGTGACTTAACCAATTTCCACATGCAATCCATTTTTGTGTGTGTATAAGTGTGGTCCAGGGGTTTTACACAATAAAAGTGCAACATCATTAATCAGCACAGATTCAAACACAGAAATAACGATAAGCGGTATAATCTATAATGCTAACCTTTATTCACAGATCAGATAAGAAATTTAAATTTATCACAGATAAATAAAATACATTCACCACAGATAACTGAATTAACATTAATAAATTTACTTTTGATTAGTTAATTGTATAATTCAAACATTCATAAGTAAGATTAGTTAATTGTGTGATTGATTTAAATCAGATTAATTACTTTTGAATAATTTACTAGTCCTGGTTAATTAACATTAATAAATTACAAATCATTTTGATTAATTATTCTTTAATCATTTGTTAATAAATTAATTACCCTTTAATTATAATTAATCAACCTTTAATTATTAAATAATTAACCTTTAATTATTTAATTCACCATTTAATTAATTATCTTTAATTAATTAATTAACCCTTGATTAATCAATTATCGTTAAATTAATTATCCTTAATTAATTACGATAAGTGATTATCCTTAATCTTAAATCAATGTTAATCACTTCATTAATCCACCTTTAATCATTAATTAATTACTTTTAATTAAATAATTATCTTTAAGCAATTAATTAACTTTAATTGCTTTTATTAATTAATTTTCATTAATTAATTACATTAATTAATTAACCCTTAATTATAAATTAATTAACCTTATATTAATAATTAATTATCTTTAATTAATTACAATAATTAATTAACTAATCCTTATTTAATAATCATCCCTTAATCACTTTAATAAATAAATTAACTTTTAATTAATTAATTATTTTCAAATTAATTACCTTTATTAATTAATCACATTAATTAATTATTCTTTAAATTAATAAATCTTTAAACACTTGATTAATCAATCTTTAGTTATTTATTATTCATCCTGAATTACTTTAATTAATTAAATCACAAATTAATTACATTGAGTAATTATTCTTTAATCATTTGATTAATCAACTTTAATCATTAATTAATTAAGTAATTATTTATAAGTACTAATTACTCTTAATTACTTTCCCTTTATTAATCAACCTTTAATCATTTAATATCCTTAAAGTAATTAAACTTTAATTACTTAATTATTAATTAACTTTTGATAACAAGTTAATAAAATCAACCTTTAATTACATTAAAGTAATTAATCTTTAACTATTCAATTATCCTTTAATTAATTATCTTTAATTAAAAAATCAATTCATATTTACTCTTGAAACTAAGTTAGTTCATTTTTTTATGGAAACTTGTAATTTTTCATTTAGCTTTGAAATTTAAATCATTTATTTTTGAAAACTTGTTTAAATAATTTCACTTGAAAATTTGGTTAACATTTACTTTAAAACTTACATTTCATCTTCTGGTTGTTTCTAAAACCATGGTACAAAGTTACTTACCAGATTTCAAAACCTGTATACTAATTTATTTGTTTTTTTTTATTTAAAGGCTTAGGCTAATCAAAACAATTCCCGAGACGTACTATAGTTTTTTTTTCTGTGGCCAACTTTCTTTTAAACTTTGTTTAATTTTAAACTTTAAAACAGTTACAACAGAAACACTCACGTATACACAAGCCTAGCCCGATTCTCCTTTGAGTCCAATACGAACAATTTCAAAATAAACCCGAGAAAACCCATGATCTTCCCTTTCTCCAAACTCAAACTACTGATACACATAAATGGGTGCATGTGCACGATCATCGGGACGTTCTTAAACCAACATCGCGACCACCCACCAGTCACTCTTGACCCCATCGACGAACTCCACAACCCAGAAACCCAGTACCACCATGAAATCGAGATTAGGTTATTCAAGCATTTTCCTGGAACCCAACCATCACCAGTAAATCACCTCGCATTCCCACGTCATGTCACCAGCGATCACGAGGCTCCGTCCATGGCTGCTTCGATGACCCACGAAGCTTTTCCCTCTGGTCCGATCCCACTCGATGCCATGATGACGTCACGGCGATCTTATCTTTGCCCTCAACCAAAATGAACCTTTAAACCCTAAAATGCTCTCGCCCAATCACCTCGTTCTTCTTAAAAATCTACGAGTATTTTTCTAATGGTCATCGATGCTTAGTCCACTTTCTGACCAAAATTCGAAGAACAATATCTCGACATTCGATAAAATTCGAAGAATACACATTTTCTGATCATCTAACGATTCCTCATTACCCACGCACTTAAAAATTCTAAAATCTATATTACAAATCATGATTCGCCAACACGAATTCAAAGATACAATCCAAACTTGAAAATTCAAAAATCAAGATTTCGACTTGAGTTAAATTACCACTGTCATATTCCATTTTATAATATCCCATAAATATTTACACCTGGAATTTATTTTTAAAATTTAGATTAGAGTGTTATAAACTATTTTTATTCAAAGATTAAACCCTATAAAGGATTTGAAGAAGAGATATTAATTTTCGAAATTGTTTATGCCTGTATGTTTTTTTCTCTTTTCTTCTTTGACAAAGGTATATTCAAACCAGCATACATATATTTATATATACACACATATAATGCATTTTCATCTACACAAACATATTTCCAAATCATCATCACCACGGGCATAAAATCAAGAAGATATGGTTTAAAACATAGGGTTTGCTCTCCTGAGAGGTTTGAGGCAGAGACAAAGAACAGAGAAGTTTTGCTGATGATGATCTGGTTTGTTTTACTTTGGTGTTGAATTTATTGCTAGATCCCGGCTTTGATTGAAATCTTTGTTTCCAGATTGAATTCAAGTTGAAAATTTGAAGAGAGGTTGCTTAACTCAGATTTGCACGCAATAGACACATTCCAGGTTGCTTCAGAAAATTCCAGAGTTGAAGATTGATTAGTTGCTCATATCTTTCAGTGTCTTTGATTTTAAAATTTGATTTTACTGTCTGTTGCATGCCCTGAATTTCAGATTTTAACTTAAATTTGGAGATGATCTGCTCTTGCTTTGAATTGATGCATCAATGCTTCAGATTTTCATTTCCTTTACCTGTTTGTTTTCAGTTTGAAACAACCTGAAGCTTTGATTTAAACTTGCTTCAAATTGAATTTGGTTGAAGACTTGAATTTGCTGAGTTGTTGCTTGATTCCAGATTTAAGTTTGTTTGATCAGCAGTTTTGATTTTCTTTTGTTTTTTTTCTTTGTTTTGAAATTCTGTTTTCAGGTTTGAGAAGTTTCAAGCTGATTTCTTCTTAACTCAAAATTTTTTTTGTATATAATTTAATTTCAAAAAAGAAGAATAATTTTGCCACTTGTCCATTTTACTTACACTTGTTTAATTTCTTATTGCATGGTTTACACTTGTTAAAAACAAGTAATATTATTTTTTAGACGTTTATGTAAATAAATTTATAACTTTGTCTTTAAACCTTACTCTATTTATAATTTCAACTGTGAATGAATACTTTCCTTTTTACATTACCGTATGTTTTAATGTTACATACAATCTATGTTTTTATTATTTTCAAATGGTATTAGGCTTTATTAATTTCAAAACGTAAATACATATTAAGACTTTATATTCATACATTTCAATTTATACTTAGACAAATTTATAACAAATGATTTTGAAATCAAATTAGATTATACACCTACAATTCTAATTAGATACATATTTATTATTTTCCAAAATACAACTTTTAAATCCAATTAATCTAATAAGGATATTAATTATTGAATTTCAATCTCAAAATCAAATTTCAAGTGATAACCTATTTATATAAATAAACATACACCTTATTTATTTTGGAAAATTCAAATATACCCAAAAAATGCCATTCACAATATATTTCATTCTTAGAACTTCCAGCTTAAAATTTAATTCAATTTATTTTATTTTATTTTTTATTTATTATTATTATTTATTTCAGATCCAAATAAATTCTCAATTAATTCACAATTGAGTCCAATTGAATTACCAATTAAATTGACTCAAGAATAGGGATCATTACAGATTCCCTCCTTAAGAAAATTTCGTACTCGAAATTTGCCAGAGAGACAACAAAGAATGGATACACAAAGATAGAGAAACAGTTTTCCAGATCAAACTGAATATCTATTCTGCATTTGGCTTACCAAATCAGAATATCACCAATATGAGAACAAACTCATTAATACTACACAAGATACTCCGGTCACCAAAACTACGAATATGCAGGGGCACTGGTTAGTTCGAAGGAATAACTAACCATTCGTAGAGTATATCGAGACCCCAAACAATAGATAAATGGATTTAATCTTCCACATTTCGCAAATACTAGATATGGATTCCAACTTAGATCGGAACATCCCAAAGTATATACCAACTTGTCCGGCTTCGGACTTCGATCTACACAAGAAATTACAATAGAATTTCCAATTTGGTTTTTAACCGATATCGTTTTATTGATACAATTCAAATTTAGCCTCATATTCTATTAACCAATTTATTCCAAATAAATTTTCAAATTCATTAGAGTTTAAAACGAAAAGCTGATAACGAGAATACGAGGTAGGAACTTATCTACATGATTCGTAGGTCATCACCGCACCGAAGCCTCTTTTTGTAGCTGCCACGAAGCAATCAAAGAATTTGAAAAGAGATAATGAACAAAAGAGATTGATAGAGAAAGTTATTTCCACTGTTGCAGGGTATTGATTATATGTAGCGGTACTCCCATGTCCCCTATCTCGTCCTCTTCTTACACTCATACTCACTACCAGTGGATAGTAAGAGAATTTACTGAGGCATTCGAATGGATATCTTAGGGATACTCATTCTAGGGTATACTTCACCCTATCTCTAATGAGTTACCTAATGTGTCATACTCCAGAGCTAAAGTTTCAACCTTCAGCTCTGATACCAATTCTAACGACCCTGACTCGACCTTCGAAAATCGACACCGATTATATCACCAATATTCAAATGCCGCAGATCCAAACGTCAAATCTGGTTCGCCGAAGCTTATAACACATTAAGTACAACACACGGAAGAAAAAAATGAAATAATATCATTGATATACAACATTTAATACAATATTCAGATATAATGATGATACCATGAATATCAATATACATCAGAGATATGATACAAGACAATAGCAGCGGAAAGAAAAGATAACACCAGCAGCGGAACAATATCTCCAATATGGTCTTCAAGTGAGAAAGAGAGATAGAATCTAGAACTGTAACTCCATCTCCAAAGCACCAATCCACATAGTAGCTCGAACTCACAATCAAGATGAAGTGAAGCAACTCGATCCAAATGCGATTGCCACATCTTTCCTGTTTTGACCATTTTGAGGGTGTGAGGTCCTGATGCAGTCTCGTCCACAAAGCTGCTTTATACAAAAGCCATGCTTTGATCAACAAATAATACACAGCAGCACTCAGCATGCCACACTACCAAATTAGGAGTATATCACTGATAACTATCAACTACATAACCTCTGAGCTCGTACGTCTCAAAGAAGGGTGTTAAGCTAAGAGAATAAATTCTCCGCCACCAAACAGAAATGTATTTGATAGAGATCAGTTTTATATCTCAAAGTGTAGTGTCAGACATACAACCATACAAGTCTGTTCCGGGTTCGAACAGAACCGGAGGCACTTCCGAAGATGCCCTTGCAATCCGGGCATCCAAAATTCCGATCGGACTCCCCATCACATATGGAGAACTATATACCAAAGCAACTCAGTGCAGAGTCAATCGATAGGTTATCCTATCGTTCTCGAAGACACCCGGTCTTCACCACCGGTCTTCAATTGCTATCATCGTATCACTATTCGGAATGGGTTATATGACACAAGGTCCTCTCCCGGCTAAACCGAATAGTGAGCGCAATATTTAAAACATATGGATATTGGGATTCCTGTTAAGTCACAACTTTTAAAAAACCCGAAACCTTTCTTCAAATGGTTTAAACAAATTACCATTTCAAATCCTTAAACAAAAAGATTCATTTCACAAAGTTCACCCAGTTTCATAAAGATCCATTCATAGATTTTCAAAACAATTTCCATTTCAGTTAGGATTAACTCATCCAATCTTTGAATCAAAGATTTAACTTATAGCTTTCAAACCTGTTTTCAAAAATTTATTCATAACTTGGAAAACCATTTTCATTTTAGACTTGAAATCCCTTTAACACAAATTGGAAATTCATTTCTTATATGAAAGCTTTTATTATTTGAAAACAAATGGTTTTCGTTTCGGAAAAATCCGATTTCATTTATACAAGTTAAAATCTTTGGGTTAAATTCAAAGTCCCAAAACGATACTTTAAAAATGGTTTAAAACCCATATAAACTTGTATAACCTTTTTAAATCATAAATAGAATTCAATTTCAAACTTTGAATTCAAATTTAAATCAAATTTCCAAACTAAATCAAGTTATTCAAAAAATAACTTTTTTCTTTGAAATTCCTTTTCAAAAGCTTTTTATTTAAAACCAATCCATTTCCAAAACCATTTGGATTCAAAAATTCAATTTTAAAACCATTTCAAATAATTTGTGACTTAACCAATTTCCACATGAAATCCATTTTTGTGTGTGTATAAGTGTGGTCCAGGGGTTTTACACAATAAAAGCGCAACATCACTAATCAGCACAGATTCAAACACAGAAATATCGATAAGCGGTATAATCTATAACGCTTATCTTTATTCATAGATCAGATAAGCAATATAAATTTATCACAGATAAATAAAATACATTCATCACAGATAACTGAATTACATCACAGTTGAATAAATTACATCACAGTTCACAGCTCAATCAGAATAATTCATATCACACAATTCAAAGCATCCAACTCAATTCAAACATTCATAAGTAAGATTAGTTAATTGTATGATTGATTTAAATCAGATTAATTACTTATGAATAATTTACTAATCCTGGTTAATTAACATTAGTAAATTACAAATCATTTTGATTAATTATTCTTTAATCATTTGTTAATAAATTAATTACCCTTTAATTGTAATTAATCAACCTTTAATTATTAGATAATTAACCTTTAATTATTTAATTCAACATTTAATTAATTATTTTTAATTAATTAATTAACCCTTAATTAATTAATTACCATTAAATTAATTATCCTTAATTAATTACGATAAGTGATTATCCCTAATCTTAAATCATAATCAGTTGATTAATCCACCTTTAATCATTAATCAATTACTTTTAATTAAGTAATTATCTTTAAATAATTAATTACCTTTAATTGCTTTTATTAATTAATTTTCATTAATTAATTACACTAATTAATTAACCCTTAATTATAAATGAATTAACCTTGTATTAATAATTAATTATCTTTAATTAATTACAATAATTAATTAATTAACCCTTATTTAATAATCATCCCTTAATCACTTTCATAAATAAATTAACTTAATTAATTAATTATTTTCAAATTAATTACCTTTATTAATTAATCACATTAATTAATTATTCTTTAAATTAATAAATCTTTAAACACATGATTAATCAATCTTTAGTTATTTATTATTCATCCTGAATTACTTTAATTAATTAAATCACAAATTAATTACAATGAGTAATTATTCTTTAATCATTTGATTAATCCAATTTAATCATTAATTAATTAAGTAATTATTTATAAGTAATAATTACCCATAATTACTTTCCCTTTATTAATCAACCTTTAATTATTTAATATCCTTGAAGTAATTAAACTTTAATTACTTAATTATTAATTAACTTTTGATAACAAGTTAATAAATCAACCTTTAATTACATTAAAGTAATTACTCTTTAACTATTCAATTATCCTTTAATTAATTGTCTTTAATTAAAAACTTAATTCATATTTACTCTTGAAACTAAGTTAGTTCATTTTTTTATGGAAACTTGTAATTTTTCATTTAGCTTTGAAATTTAAAACATTTATTTTTGAAAACATGTTTAAATGGTTTCACTTGAAAATTTGGTTAACATTTACTTTAAAACTTACATTTCATCTTCTGGTTATTTCTAAAACCATAGTACAAAGTTACTTACCAGATTTCAAAACCTGTATACTAATTTATTTGTTTTTTTATTTAAAGGCTCGGGCTAATCAAAACAATTCCCGATCCATACTACAGTTTTTTTTTTCGAGGCCAACTTTCGTTTAAACTTTGCTTAATTTTAAACTTTAAAACAGTTACAATAGGAACACTCACGTATACACGAGCCTGGCCTGATTCTCCTTCGAGTCCAGCGCGAACAATTTCAAACTAAACCCGAGAAAACCCATGATCTTCCCCTTCCCCAAACTCAAACTGCTGATACACGTAAATGGGTGCACGTGCACGATCATCGGGACGTTCTTCGACCAACATCGCGACTACCCACCAGTCACTCTCGACCCCATCGACGAACTCCATAACCCAGAAACCCAGTACCACCACGAAATCGAGATTAGGTTATTCGAGCATTTCCTGGAACCCAACCATCACAGTAAATTGCCTCGCATTCCCACGTCAAGTCACCAGCAATCACGAGACTCCGTCTATGGCTGCTTCGATGACCCACGAAGCTTTTCCCTCTGGTCTGATCCCACTTGATGCCACGATGACGTCGCGGCGATCTTATCTTTGCCCTTGATCAAAATGAACCTAATTTAAACCTTAAAATGCTTTCGCCCAATCACCTCGTTCTTCTGAAAAATCTACGAGTATTTTTCTGATGGTCATCAATGCTTAATCCACATTTTGACCAAAATTCGAAGAACATAATCTCGCCATTCGATAGAATTCGAAGAATACACATTTTCTGATCATCTGACGATTCCTCATTACCCACGCACTTAAAAATTCTAAAATCTATATTAAAGTTCATGATTTGCCAACACGAATTCAAAGTTACAATCCAAACTTGAAAATTCAAAAATCAAGATTTCGACTTGAGTTAAATTACCACTGTCATATTCCATTTTATAATATCCCATAAATATTTACACCTGGAATTTATTTTTAAAACTTAGATTAGAGTGTTATAAACAATTTTTATTCAAAGATTAAACCCTATAAAGGCTTGGAAGAAGAGATGTTAATTTTCGAAATTGTTTATGCCTGTATGTTTTTTTTCTCTTTTCTTCTTTGACAGAGGTATATTCAAACCAGCATAAATATATTTATATATACACACATATAATGCATTTTCATCTACACAAACATATTTCCAAATCATCATCACCACAGGCATAAAATCAAGAAGATAAGGTTTAAAACATAGGGTTTTTTCACCTGAGAGGTTTGAGGCAGAGACAAAGAACAGAGAAGTTTTGTTGATGATGATCTGAAGTTTGTTTTACTTTGGTGTTGAATTTATTGCTAGATCCCGGCTTTGGTTGAAATCTTTGTTTCCAGATTGAATTCAGGTTGAAAATCTGAAGAGAGGTTGCTTAACTCAGATTTGCATGCAACAGACACATTCCAGGTTGCTTCAGAAAATTCCAAAGTTGAAGATTGATTAGTTGTTCAAATCTTTTAGTTGCTTTGATTTTAAAATTTGATTTTACTGCCTGTTGCATGCCTTGAATTTCAGATTTTAACTTAAATTTGGAGATGATCTGCTCTTGCTTTGAATTGATGCATCAATGCTTCAGATTTTCATTTCCTTTACCTGATTTTGTTTTCAGTTTGAAACAACCTGAAGCTTTGATTTAAACTTGCTTCAAATTGAATTGGGTTGAAGATTTGAATTTGCTGAGTTGCTGCTTGATTCCAGATTTAAGTTTGTTTGATCAGCAGTTTTGATTTTCTTTTGTTTTTTTTCTTTGTTTTGAAATTCTGTTTTCAGGTTTGAGAAGTTTCAAACTGATTTCTTCTTAGCTCATCAATTTTTTTGTATATAATTTAATTTCAAAAAAGAAGAATAATTTTGCCACTTGTCCATTTTACTTACACTTGTTTAATTTCTTATTGCATGGTTTACACTTATTCAAAACAAGTAATATTATGTTTTAGACCTTTATGTAAATAAATTTATAACTTTGTTTTTAAACCTTACTCTATTTATAATTTCAATTGTGAATGAATACTTTCCTTTTTACATTAGCATATGTTTTAATGTTATATACAATCTATGTTTTTATTATTTTCAAGTGGTATTAGGCTTTATTAATTTCAAAAGGTAAATACATATTAAGACTTTATATTCATACATTTTAATTTGTACTTATACAAATTTATAACAAATGATTTTGAAATCAAATTAGATAATATACCTACAATTCTAATTAGATACATATATATTGTTTTCCAAAATACAACTTTTAAATCCAATTAATCTTATAAAAATATTAATTATTGAATTTCAATCTCAAAATCAAATTTCAAGTGATAACCTATTTATATAAATAAACATACACCTTATTTACTTTGGAAAATTCAAATATACCCAAAAAATGCTATTCAGAATATATTTCATTCTTAGAACTTCCAGCTTAAAATTTAATTCGATTTATTTTATTTTTATTATTTATTTATTATTAAAACGCAAATAAATTCTCAATTAATTCACAATTGAATCCAAAATTCAATTTAATTACCAATTAAATTCGACTCAAGAATCGGGTCGTTACAAATTAGTTGATGTGAAATTTATTAAATTCGAAATTTAAAAAAAATTGGTATGATTCTTATAACTTGATTTTGTTTAAGGTGAATTAAACGAATGTGTCAAGTAAATGGATTGAAGGAATTATGTGGTTATTTGTAATTTGAGTTTATTTAAATGATAATGGATTTATTATGTAAAATATCTCAAAATTAAATAATAGAAAGTTTAATTGTTGGATTGAAACTATTGAATTTAGTTTTTAAAATTTGAAATATTTAAAGCCTTGAAATATATCGAAAATGAAATGTCTTATCGAAATTTTAGTGTTTCGAAGTTAGGAATTTCAAAGTATTATGTTTTAAAAGTGTTATAATTTTAAATGTTTGGTTTCGAAGTGTATAACTTTGAAAGAGCTATGATTTTGGAAAGAGATATATTTGAAATAAAAATGATATTATATTGATTGCCTTTTATAACAATGATATCATATTGATTTGGGTTTTTGAAATGGAAATGATATTGTATTTGGTTTTGAAATGGCAATGATACTTTGGTTTTGAAGTATAAACTATTTTTAAATGATCATGGTGTTATAATAACGATTGGTTGGCAAAGAGATATGGATCGGATATGGGCATACTCTCTGTCGATACTGAAAACCACTTTGACAACCATGTACGCGGTGGAGATTCCAGAATGAAGTAAGATGGCGGCCACGTTCCTTTGAGGTAAATACATGGACCCGACTCCCATGAGTTGGCATAAGGTGGCTAAAACAGGAGCGATTCCGGGCCAGTGAGGTAGCTCCTCTTATCGAACACCCTCCTTCGATACCATTCCATTATATTCAGACTTTAAGATTGATTCGGTGGCCAGTTTTGATATTTGATTTTAGCGTGTAGCTCGAGGTGGGCGGTAGCTACGCGCTATGCGTTGCCACCAGTCCGGGTAGTAATTGGTATATCTATCCTGGTATTTCCTTGTGTGCCGTGTCACCTACCCTAGCGTGCCTTGTACGAGTTCGGTTTTCTCCCGTAGCCCGTGGAGTATTTAGCGTAGTCTCTCGATCTGGAGATGCGCTGATACTGGATGGACTACTAGGACTATTATGTGTTAAGGTGGAAAATGTAAAGCCTTAATGCTATTTAAAAGTAAGTTTATTTTACTATAGACATTATTATAACAGCGAAATATTACTGCATAGTAAATAGTTTAACGGATCCTTAGGAGACGTGAATCCCGAGCATCTCTTAAGTTACTGCACTCACGTTAGACACTGGATAGGAGATGTCAAATCCCATAAACTTCTCTAACGCCATTACACTCATATTTATTTCTGTTGATTTAACTCACATAAGTTCTTTTAGTTCTGACTTGATTGCTTTGTCCTTTCAATTCGCTCTGGTCAGTATGAGCATTTCAGGATTCGAAGACTTTATTTCTGAAGGACGAAGACGTAGATTGTATTACTATTATCTATTATATTATTCACCGCATCATATACCCTGCTGCATTTTATTATTCTCTGGTATGTGTAACTCTGATATGTATTGTATAAGTATAATCAAATGTTTTGTAAACAGCTTCATGAACTGTTTATTTGATTATTATATTTTATCGTTCTGCTGCAAGATTCTATTTTGTTTTTTCCTCTGTTTTTTCCTATTTACCTCATAACAATCCGCCCTTCTATATGGTTAGAGAAGGCACGTGTGTCTGCTTAAGCGTACAAAAAAACGGGATGTTGCAATTCCCAGACATTTGAGCAATCTGGAAGAAATTTCCAGAACTTCAGCTCAGACGTCTGAGAAAACCCCCAAACGTCTGGCGCTGTTAAATTCAGCCAATTTGCCTTTATTTATGTGGGTTTCCATTTTAGTCGATTTTTGATGATCTGAATGGTTATTTTCATTCATTATCGACTTTAATGATTTCTTTACTGAATTTTTGGTGTTTCCATTTGATGGATTTGATATCGATTTGCATGGTTTTGATTCACGTTATTAAAATATGGATTTTGGTGATAGATTGTTTTTACAATCGTTTCTATGATTTCACTTTTATTACAAAGCTCGTTTTAAAACCATTTTCCAATCTATTAGTATATACAAACCTTTACCTCGTTCGTATGGGAAATTCAATTAAACGACTTAGCAAAAAAAGTGGTATGAAACGTTTGCATTTACTTCGTCGGTTAATTCTTAGACTTGTTCGATTGAAATTTTGTGATAATCTTTTAGTGGAAATCTACAATTTGTTCATGAATATTTAAGTCAAGACAGTGGTTATCTGAAATGAAGCTAAACTCATTTATTTACTAGCTTGGTGTAATTTGCACTTTTATTGACCAATGATGATCATTTGTGATTTAGACTTGCGATGCGCAAAGTCTCTTAGTCCGCGTGGGGGGCTGGTCCCCGTTCTATGGTGTTTCGGCTTAATTTGGTGGGGTAGCAACCCTTGTTCTTTTGACCATTCATGGAGCAATCGACTCAATAAGTCTGTGCATGGGGCGTATCTTTTTAGATGCGTTGATGTTCAGCTCATTCCTCCTCAAGGGGGGATTGTACCCTGTTTTTTATGAGTTAGTGATCCATGATATAGCGTCCCGTTTATGATACACATGTCGGTGTGTTTTCATGCTCCCGTTTGTGATAGGCCTCCCCCCTTCTTTTATGTTATCTGGATTTCTAATTATTGATTTCTAGAATTTGTTTTACCAAAATTTGTGTTTTGCATTGATAAGTTCTATCAATATATATTTGCGGTTTGGTGAATAAAATTAAAAAATATGACATTCTTTTTTTTGGTGTTTGAGAAAATTTTAGATATTATATGATTTTTTTGTTATCGTATATATTTGTCATATCTCTTATCCTATCTCATCTTACATGATAATTATAGCTAGACTGATCCATTTATTATTTTTCTACTTAAATAATTCTCGGGTCAGACCGAGGTATTTCAGGTGCTTCCACTTGACTTCTTATCAGGACCATCTTCTGACTTTTAGCTAACTACTTTAGTAGTTTTTGTTTTTATATATTCGAGATAGAGACTCCTTGATTTATACATATTCTTTTGTCTAGCACTTGTACCTATTCTTTTGTGATGTGGTGAATCTTATATGACCATTACTTTGATGTTCGCTTCTATGTATTATATTCATATTTTTTCCGCCTTAGTGATATGAATATCTGTGACTGATTTATGTTATGCTTATTTTATATTTGTTTTCGAATGCCACATAGCCACTATGTATTAGTTTTGGGTTTGTATTTGATATGTCAGATTTCCTCTTGAAATGAAATGCATGACATACTATTTGGCATATCGGTACTCGCACAAAGCAATTACACAGATGGTCGCTCCTCAACAGCCTTATTTTTCATACTAATTGACGGCGTTACTCAGTAGTGTCCTTGGTTAGTGTGAGTAAAGAGGTGGGGCGTCACAAACCCTTTTGAAAGCATGCTTTCGACACCATCATTTCTTTCCGCCTTTCTCCAAACCACTTGCTTAATACCATGTTCATTTGTTTCGAAAGGGTGTGAAAGGGTTTACTGAGTATGGTGATGGAAGCAAGCAATGGAAGTGGCGAAGTTGTAATTCGAAATAAAACTGATTTTATGCTTTTTAAGTAATTTCTTTTCACCTAGTTTGCATAATTTTCCATATGATTGGTTGCCAATTCTATACCAAAATTCTTTTCAAAAAAGGCTGTCGAATTTAGCATTTAACAATTGAACCATTTTAAGCAAATAACTCATTCTCCTTAATAAAACATTTAAAATATTTGAGTCCTCTAACTTAAATAATTTAATAACTATAGTAAAACACTTAGGAAAAATCCCCAAAATCATAATAATTCGGGATGTGCACATAAAAGTGCATATTTTTTCTTCCATGTTTAATCTACTTTTATTTAAATAAATGAGAATATTTGGGTATTTTACATGTTTCAACTAAAATTTAAATTGTTTTCAAATCATCATTTATTCATCTTCATTTGGGGAGGAATGGTAATTTTGTGTATGATTTAATTTGAGAAAATTTACTTGCAGATTTTTATTTTTAATTGTAGGAAAAGAGAGCAAATATTAAGAAGCTTTCATGAATGTATACATACAAAAGTGAAGGAAGACAAAGGAATAAAGAAATAAAAGAATACATGCAACATGGAGGAGCCTACCTACCCACTAACCCATGGACCACAGTAAAAAGCTAATGGAGATTAAAGTGCACATGCACATGTTAATGGTGGATTAGGTAGAAGCTAATGATTACTTGGAGATTACACTTTCTAAAGGGCATTTTGGGTAGCTCCGCAAAAAATGGATTATGGTTTAAGGCATGTATAAATACCCCATTATGTTTGATGTAGAGAGCTCTTACCTTCTCTCTGGTTAGTTTAGCTGTAGTCACAAATTGTAAACATAAACTATCTTTCTCTTTAATGGCTTCTTAGCCTTTTCTTTATGCAATTTATTTTATATACAATTTTAATTCATGCACTTTTAATTCATGTTCATTTCTTTTATGTTTCTTTTTATGTTAGTAATTAAGATCTCTGTCTTTAGTGTAAGTAGATTAGCTTTTTAGTTTATTTTAATTACCTCTCTTCTTTCATGTTGAAATCACTTTATGTTATAATGAATTCAAATATAAGAAGCTAAGCCCTTCAATTTAGAGGTGATAAAACTCTCATGAATCACATAAAGTTAACGTAATGATTTCAGTTGATCTCTTTTTGTGCTTAATGGTTGATGTGGTAAAATTTTGTTGTCTAATATTGAATTTGATAGCCTATGCTGTTGACACCAAATAGGCTATGCTTAAACAAATATAAACACAAATTACCTCTTCATCTACATATGATTTTGATAATGAATGGATTTAGAATCAAAATTTGATGGTCTATGTTTCTAATCAATAGTAAATAAATCATGCTTAGAGTAGATTTTATTTTTAATTTCATTATTATTTTCATGAGAGTTGACAAGTGGTTTGGATGGTGTATTAAAGCTTGATGGTTTATGTTGGGCTAATTAATAGCACAAATAGACCATACTTAAAATAAACACATCAACTAAATTCATAAATGACAAAAAAAAGATATCATAATTTCATTATGTTGATTTGTGTGATTATGAGAAGATATTTGCCTCTAAATTGCATTCTATTCTCATATCTCTATTCACTTTTGTTTTAGTTAGTTTTTACATTTTTTTTGTTAAAATAATCTCAAGCTTTGGTTTAATTTGATTGAATATAATTTAAAATTAATTCATTTCCCTACGGATCGACCCATACTTACATATGTAAATTATACGCCGTGCACTTGCGATTATTTTTATTACATTTTTCGGCGATTTTCTAACCGATAGAAAATTTGATGTCAAATAAGTTTTTGACGCCGTTGCCGGGAAACTTTGCAATTTGATTTTAATTCTATTTTTCGAATTATATTTGTTTGATTTTATTGTGTGTTCATTTTGTGCATTGATTTGCATTTTCTTTTTTTAAAAAAAATATTTTGATTTGTGTGTTTGTTGTGTGAATTTTTTGCTTTCATTTGACTTGTGTGTTTGTTGTGTGAATTTTTTGCTTCATTTCTAGTACACACAATTTCATTTCAAAACTATATATATGTGTGTGTATGTATATGTATATGTATATGTATATGTATATATGTGTTCCATTTCATTTTTTATTACATTCTCTGTAAATTACTTTACATTTCCTGTTGCATCTTCATTCACTGTTTTACACTTCTCTGCATAACTCTGCAAACTCATCCCATACTTCACCCATATTTCATTACTCTTGCTGCCTTCACTGCAGAGCAAACCATATCCATACTGCCATCACCCCTACTGCCATTTCGAACAAACTGTGCATACATATCACCACCCCAAACTGTGCATGCATATCATCATATCGAACCACCAACCAAACATCTACAGCATCACCAAAACTTGCCTCTGTACACTCCATAATACCATCCCCAACCATAACAGCTGCTTCAAACCAGTGCCATATCACTGCCACATCCATTATTGCCTCTCAATCAACCATACACTGTCATAACCAAAAACTACTTCGCATCCTCCTCACACTGCACATCCATAGTGCATACTATTTTACAGACCACAACATACGTACCTCCCTGCTCACTTCCCCCTGCCAGTTCATCTACTGTCATTGCCACTCATAAATTCTACACCACAACATCATCACCTTTGTGCAACATTCTGCCTGCAATCACTTCTGCCCAAACAGTTCCACCGCCATCTCTCCTTGCTGCACCATATCACAGCACATACTGCAAACATCACCAGTTCACCAACTTCATCAACACTACTTCAACTAACACAGCACTTGCTACTGTGCCATTGCACTGCACCTTCCTGCCTCTGTCATATAACATTCACCATCCATCAACTGCCTGCCATCCATCAAACTCCATCCTCTGTTACTACATACAACCATACAAACTCCAAACTCCTCCACTACAACCCAATACACTTCCACCATACAACAACCCAATACTTCACGTCAGTGCAACCATCATCAAATCAATACTTCATCACCCCAGAAACACTACACAACTGCCTTTACCTTCCCCTCCTTGAACCAACTTTCACTGCCTTCCAGTTCACCACTGCCTCTGCCTACATAACTGTGCACATTCCACTGTCCTCTGTGCACATTCCACTGTGCACATACCACTGCCTGTCTTGATCATTGGTAGTGCACCATTCCAATTACCACACTTCAATCTTCCATCAACTCTCTCTAAATATTAACTCCACCACCTTCGCCTTGGCAAAATCCTCAAACTGCTCCATTCAACCAAACAACTGCTACCACAACTTGCATTGCAATCCACTACATTTCCTTCATTTCCCACGGTCAGTTGCTTTACTGTCCCTGTGCATATAACATTGTCACTGCCCCGTAACATAACTGCAAACAATCCAACCTCCCTGTCCACAACCCTGCATACATCCACACTTACATCCATACTTGAAACTGTAAACTGCCACTCCCCTACATACCAGTACCACCATCCACCCACTGCCTAACACAACTCCATTTCTCTGGCCACCACCATCCCAAACTTTAACAAACTGTTCTGTTTCCATCAAACTCCCTCTGCCAACTGCTCCCCTTGCCACTGTCCATAACCACCATAGCAATATTACACTCTCCCATCATTTTAGCTTGCCAACTACTGCTACCATCACTAACTTCTGCATTCTTCCCTCTGCAGCAACACTCGTCTATCACACTTCCTTAGGAAAACTCATTACCCAATAGAACATCCACCACCTCACTTTTGCTTCCAAACAGCACCAACAACATACTGCCCACACCATTCACTCCAACTTCTCGAACACTAACCTCCACAATCACCAAACAGAGCAACTCGAATGTTTCTGTATTCTTCAAACTGTTCCCGCTGCTTCATTCAACGTCTTCATCAAACTGCCTTTGAGCACCTCACAATAAACCCTTCAATTGCCGATGCCAGAAACGCTTCAGCACATCACCACAATTTCAATTTTCAACAACTTTGCTTCGGTCAAACACAATCAATCGAACCAAACTCGTGACCATCCTTAGCCGAATAAATCACCAATCTAGCCATCCACTCCATTTCAACACAAACACGCCGCAACTACACCTCCGTGTTGTAAAATTTTCAAAGAAGCTTTGGGTTTAGGTTTTTTTTTTAGAAAAGAAGAAGTAAAGAGGTAGAAGAGAATTAGTCCCACATCCTAGAAACTTATATAAAATATTTGTATAAATAAAGATTTCTCATGTGGATGTTGGGGCCTTAGGCTCCCACATGTTTGCTTTGTTGTGAGGAGAAAAGTCATGCAACAACATACGCCGCTGCCGTCCGGCCGAACCGGGTTGGATTTGGGAATATTTTTGAATCATATATGAACAGATTTCGGTCCGTTAAGGACTCGGAACTGGAAAATCTGAATTTGAATAAAGAGCGGAAATTTGTGACGTTTTCTGAACCGTTACAAAATGAATAGTCGTGACCGTTGCTAACGGTTGCAACGCTTCGCGAATGGACACACCTTCACGCCTATAAATAGCAACGTCCAGAAATCATTTCAAACAGTTCAACGTCTTCTTCTTCGCAGGGCGATTCAGCAACGCCAGAAAGTGTTGCAAAACGCCGTGCTCTGTTTTGTGACGCCTCCAAGGTGTTGCGAAATCAGAAACCATTGCAAAATTGCTCTCTTCTTCCTCTTCATTCTGTTCTCTACAAATTGCATCATCATAGACTGTTTTTTGAAGTGTTCTTGGTCGGATCAAAGTCATACAAACTTTGAATTCGATTACGTTGTTATAGGGCTTCATTGAATCATGAAAGTCGATAGTTCGATAACCTGTTTGTACCTGATGGGTTGAACTATTGTCTGAAAGAATCTATTCCATAGATTCTTAAAGTCGGAAGTACAGCATTGTCTTAATCGCAATTTCCATCAAATTCGCCTCGAACCGTAAAATCCCCAACACTCCGCCGCAATTCGATTTCGACTTGGATTGAATTCGAGAGAAGCATGATTTTGTTTGATATTTTAATTGGGAATTTGGTTGCTAATTTGTTTTTATTCGTGAAAGGCAAGATTTTGGTTGTGAATTTTTTATAGAAGTCGTGAAATTTGGTTTCTTTGGGATCTTTTGTTTAGTAGATTGATTTTATTTTAGTCCTAACAGCTTTGTAAGTTTGTGTAAAAAAAATTTTTTTTTTTATGAAATGAAAAAAGTGGAAGCCATTAGAGAGAGAACAATTTTATTCGTTCAGAAATTAGTAATGCATTTCCATTACATTAGCACATTTATATAAATGCCTAGTCGCTTGGGATAGAACTAATCCCACGATGTGTGACTAAATACAAAACAGTATATATCATATTCACTATTTATATTTACATATATTATAACACTCCCCCTTGAATATGCGTCTTCAAAATCTTGAATTCTCTAATAACTTGAAATTGTCCATTTTGTAACGTGTATGATGATTGTTGTCCTTCATTGTTATCTTGCTTGCATTTATCGATTCAGTCGATATAGATATTGTGTGTTGCTTCATTAAAAACCTCTATAAGGAAAACCCAGTGGGAAAAACCTTGAAAGAGAAAAAGAGTGCAACTTGTGAAATCATAAATATCATACTAAAAATGATATTCCTTCTAAGAGTTTGATACTTCGGGATCAAAATAATGCCTCATTAAAACCTTACTAAAGAAAACCCAATGGGAAAAATCTTAGTGAAGGAAAAAGAGTACAATGACATATTTTATTTTCTTATTTCTTTAAATAAAGTTTGATACTTCTAGATCAAACTAATGCCTCGTTAAAACCTTACTAAGAAAAACCTTATGGGAAAAATCTTAGTGAAGGAAAAAGAATACAATATAGTATGAGATATTTCAATAATTTACAGAATCAAATAGAGTTTGATACTTCTAGATCAATATAATACTTTATTAAAAACCTTACAAAGGAAAACCCGGCAGGAAAAGCCTTAGTCAAGGATAAAAACATAATTTAACTTAAATAACATATTTGAGATGGTATTTCTTGAAAAGACGTTTGATTCTTTTAGATCAAGACAACGCCTCGTTAAAACCTTAGTAAGAAAAACTCAGTGGGAAAAATCTTAAATAAGGGAAAATAGTACATTGTAACTTATTTTCAAATGTTATTGGGGAGTTGATACTTCTGGATGAAGATAACGCCTCATTAAAACCTTACTAATAAAAACCCAGTAGGAAAAATCTTAGTTAAGGAAAAAGAGTGCATTATAAAATACTTATGGATGCTCCCTCTGATTTAAAGTTTCCTATGAATTCGTATTCGTCTTTCGATAGCTTAAATTGGTTATAGATATTTCTGGATCCACAAATATGTATCTCATTAATAATACAATTTATTAATAGTTTCCTTCGATACAATCAAATTTTCTAAGATTGTTTCTTTCAAATATGGTTTGCATTTTATACATTTTGTATGTTACTTTTGTGAAAAACACTTCACGTGCTTTCATTTCCGTGCTTCAAATTAGTTTTGCGCATTGCAACTATACATCTTTCATGAATATTAAAAATTTCATTACAACATTACTAGAAAGAAGGAAGTAATCTACTCATCTTGAAGTATATCAAGATTTTCTTTACAACAATACTTAAAAGAAATTTGTAATCTACACTTCATGTCTTTTGCATTCTTTATAACTACAAAAGTTATATATATTCTTCAAAAATTTGTATACTTTAATAAGTATTTGCATATCGCAAATATCACTTCAATGGATATGAAGAGTTTCATTACATCGATACTTAAAAATAGAAAGTAATCTACTCGTCATGAATTATATCAAGATTTTCATTACAACAATACTTAAAAGTAGGTTGAAATCTACTCTCCTTGTTCTTTGCATTCTTTATAACAATGAAAGTTATTTATATTCTTCAGGAATTTGTATGCTTTCATTATTTAATATGATTTAAACCATATTTATACCTTCGGGGTATATTAAGCATTTCAAGTACTTTCGGTACTTTGCGGACTACAAGTTCACATTTCTTATTAAGGAGAATTTCATGAAGGCCAATCATGTTTTTCTCTAATTCAGGATTTTTAAACCATTTATAAACATAAGCGCTTTACTCTATATAAATTTATCATCGATGATTATTTATTGTCAGTTCTAGACATGATTTTAAGAAGATATCTTTAATTATCATGTTTTAGGTACCTAACCCACGTCTATGGCTATTTGAGAATCATGTCATGGATCTCTTTCAGAGCATTCTTAAGTGTTTCTTTAAGAACACTCACCTCCTTTATTTGGCATCTTTATTACTTACTCCAAAAATATTTTGAACTGACTTTTGAACCATATTTCAAATGTGGTTTACAAATTTTGATCCTTCAGGGATTTAAATCTATATTGGAGAAAGTCTACTAGGGATAATATTGATAATATTTTGCATCATTGTATATTCTAATAAATATTTAACACTGATGATTAAAATGAACTTGTATCCCTTTATCCTCCCCCTTAATGATGACAATTGTCACATTAAATAATAATCCTTTTTGGATTCTCATCTTAATCCACTATCACATTGCTGCTAGCAAATACATTATGTGTATATCAGTTATAGGAGGATAATCATTTTATTAGTTGGTAAGATGCATTCAATTGATATTGCTTAGTAGAGTTTGTTATCACTCATTGATCTAGTTAATCGGAGGAATTTACTTATTGTATAGATCATTTGACCACATACACAACTTCAGGTCATTCAACATTTATGTTGATTGAATTTTAAATCACTAAATATTATTTATACATGATCTATAAGATGAGCTCATAACAAACTTCAGGTTGTTAGCTGAATATTTACATATATGGATGTATACATGCGTCCACCAATTACATATATATTATAAATTCTCATATATTATTTCTCATTTGAATTAGTGATTTTTTCTAGAACAAACTATTACAAGGATCCAAGACATTTGGTTTGGAACCATATCGAACTTCTGGTTCGAATAACTTCAAGTTGTTAAGTTTTGTTCCTCAATTTTATCTCGAGTATAAGTTTTGAACATTAACTATATTACTTATCAAAGAAAAATTTATAATTGCATATAAACATTTCTACACATCTCTTTTGAGAGTTTGAAAAAAAAATTACAACAAAAATAATAATAAGAGTATCTTCTGGATACTTGAAATATTACAGATACAGATCTCCATAAGACCGTATGTATAGCTTGTATGAAAATTATGATATGAAATATAGACCATCTCTTCAGGAGAATATTTAAAAATATACCTTCAAGAATTGATTATATGTGCAATATTTCTTATGAAATAATAACTAGGAACATGACCTTTATGATATAATTAAATATACGAACATAAAACAATATATTCTAGAGATAATCTCAAACCTTTTGGATCTAATCTAAACTAAATTAGGATTCTTCATAATCATATTTATGTACACTTATTTGGTTTAATAAAATTACAAAATATATAAATAAATCTCTTCTAGATATATGTTATCATTTTCAAACTTATAAATCTCTTCTAGAGATATATTAGTATCACCACTTCTGGAGTGAACTTTCTCTTATATATATATATATATATATATATATATATATATATATATATATATGCACTATTTGAATGCCATATCAATATACAATATTTATTTTATATAAATTACATAATTACTACTTTTACAGTAGCATAAAATATCCATGCTGGAGATTTTTGTTGTAATTGCTTTTAAAATGGCGTATCAAACTTTAAATACAGTGACAAAATTAGATTCACCAACTGAAAGTAAGATGCAGAAGATAAAACCACTACTTCTGGAGTGTAACATTGGTATACAATATCATTTTTTGGACAAATTATTGTTATTACTCAAAAAAAAAATATCATTATTCCTTCGAGGAATATAGTATTTTCTTTTAAGAAATTGCAATGTAACAAAAATAAAATTTCTATAACATCTCTTCTGGGATGTTAGATTTTGCAATATAAATAAATCTCTAAAACATCTTTTCAAGATATTAATATACACACACACATCCAATGATGTTTGAAATATCATATAACATAATATCTTCAGGATATTTGGTTAATATAGTGTAAATGTTAAGATATAAGGAAAGGTATGACTCAATTGGAGATTTTTGTATTCTCTTGAATGCAGCATCATTTTCTCATATGATTATTTATTAATTTTCTTTAACTTTTTCAGGAAGTATAACCTTATCATTTTACATAGTTTCAATAGAGCTTCGGGCTTCTAATTCATGAACTTCAAGTTCATTAATTTGTTATGAACTTCAGGTTCTCAAATTTTGTGTAAACTTCTCCCCCTTTTTTTGTACCATATTGTTACAAAATAAAAGTCTATTCTTATTTCAAGACTCGTACATTTTGACAAAAAAATACTGACAAGAATTCGAGCTTGTAAAGTTTATCAGAAAATCTTTTCATAATTCAAGACTTCAGGTCTTGGACTTTGAGTTATACAACTTCTAGTTGGAAAAAAAATCTTTGCACAACTTTAGGTTGTGGTTCAAACTTATTTCTTTCATTATATCGAGCATTGTTTGCCAAAACGAATACACCATATAATAAACCATATGTCTATTCTTATTCCAAACATAAAAATAAAACATCATTTAATTTACTGTAGCCAGTGCATTTATGATGATATGGTAATTTAATTTATTACCATGACGATAACATTTAATGCATTTATGATTAAAAAAATGAATGCAATTTACCATAATTGTGGCATAAAATATAAAATATTGTCACGACGAATTGATTTCTGTACAAATAAATAAATCAATCTAACTAACTTTAGTTAGCAAAATTTAATCTCAAAGATAAGTTTAATATACTCAATAATAAAATTAAATGAATATCATAAGAGAAACTTTATTTCTTAATAGTCAAAAATTTTAAAATAACTAAAATAACTCTTATATATATGCATATACATACATATATATATATATCACTTTTTTTATAATTCAAGTTTCTGCTCTTTTATTGAAACTTCTAGTTCTTTATTATAAGAAAACTTGAAATTTAATAATTTATGGAAACTCAAGCTTTTAGCATTATAGGAACTGCAGGTTCTCAACTTTTATTTTAAATGCTAGAAATTAAGTTTACCGTATATGTTTTCATTAACATTTCCATTCACTTCAAGTGTACTTAATCAATATTAGTATTGGATCTAACTAATATGATCTTCTAAATATGCATTATCCTTGTATATGTTTCTCTAAGAAATAATGAAATATTTCTTCTGGAAATATAAACAATATATATCAAAATAATTTCCAAAATCAAAATCCAAATCAAAGAGTTTTCAAAATGAAAACTTCATTTATCAAACATGTATATATTACTTAAATCTATATCACAAACCAAAACGTAATCAAGATCAATAAATTTATGTGAATCAACAACAGAAATTGTCAAATTCAAAACTTGCTTTCCAAAATAATGAACTCAAAAAAAACATGCAATAATAAGCAAGTTTGAAATCAATTCAAATCTAAATTCAAAAAATCATAACACTTATTTTCAAACAATGTACAAATCTCAAAGGTATATTATTTGGGTGTGATTTTGAGATCTACAATATAATGAGATCAGAAAAATAAGAACAAAAAAAATCGGATCTATTGTAGGATGAGATCTGAAATATAATGACAAAAATACATGTACAGTGGAATAAAATTTTATAAATTTAGATCTATGACAAAATAAGATCATGAAAAGATAAGATATATTAAAACTTAAATCCAAATCTGAAAAACTAGAAAATAGATATAGAATTGTGAAACAAGAATACTTAAATCTAGATATAAATTAATCGTAAAATAAATCTAGATAAGCATATCTAGAAAATTTCAAATCTGATTTCAATGGTTGAATAAGAGGAAGAGATAGATCTGATTTCAGTAACTGAATAAGAGAAAGAGATGTACCTACATGAAGAAAAAAATGGATCTAATCTTCTGGATTAGAATATCCAATACATTCGAGGAAAAGATCGTGCTGATAACGTGTTATGAAATGAAGAAAGTGGAAGCGATTAGAGAGAGAACAATTTTATTCGTTCAGAGATTAGTAATGCATTTCCATTACATTAGCACTTTTATATAAATGTCTAGGAGCTTGGGATAGAACTAATCCCACGATGTGGGACTAAATACAAAACAGTATATTGCATATTCACTCTTTATATTTACATATATTATAACATTCTTAGATTTTTTTAATTTTCTATTTTCTTTAATTTAGATCTTAATTTAAAAAACAAGTTGTTTTGGTTTCATTAAATATATATATATATATATTTGCTTTCGTTTCTTTTGTTTTTACCATTCATTCTTCCTTCTTTCAAAAAACAAACAAAAAAGTTTAATTTTGCTTTTTTTTCGTTCGATCCTTATAAAAAAATTCCTTATAAAAAAATAGTATTCAATGCTCCTTTTCAGGTTGCAAATTGCAGGAAATAACAAGGAGTTGCTACTATAAACTATTTGGCTCTGTTTGCCAAATAAATTGCTTGCTAAAAAAATTACCGTTTTAAAATAGATTGTTAATTATCATGCACGCTCTGTTATCGTACTCTTATCTCTTTTTTAATTTGCTTTACATTGTTGGTTGCTTGCATTTTTTTTTAAAAAAAAAAGCAAATTTCATTCGTGGTTGCATCGTTAATTCACATTTAATTTATGTTTTGCATTCATTTCATCTTATTTTCTTTTCTAAGGGTAACACCCAAATTCACAAAAGGTAAAGGATTTCATCGCCCCTTTTTTGACCCACAAATTGCATTGCATCATAGAATTTCTAATAATAACAGTTAGACTTTGAACTTAATGGAGTAATGAGCTCACTTACGGCTTAATTATATCTTAACAAGTTGTCTTCTTTCGACAATTTATATTCTTAGTGTATAGGCAACGGCAGAGCAATAATCATATATAAACATAATGGTGATTTGTAAATATCATGCTGATTGTTTATTCGAAGGTACTTAAACCTTCGATCGCATTGCTATGGTGATTCATGATGCAGTGATAACTCTTGTCTATTACTTGCCTAAGAATTATTTTATTGGATTAAAACAAAGTGTGAATATACAATTTTAGGTTAGGAGCTACTAAGGATATAAAATTTATAATTATGTCATTGCATTCATTTAGTTGCATTAGTTCATGCATATATAAAAAAATAACAAAATCGCAAACTAAAAAAAAAATTGTACACTTTACTTAACTTAGTTCTTATTTAATCCAAAATCAAAAAAAAATCTTTTAAAATTTTTTCCTTTGAAAATTTTCAGTCAAAATCAAAAAAAAATACAAGCATTTTACTTCAGTTAGTTTTTTTTAGAAAAAACAAAAATCCGAAAGAAATATAATCTTTTCAAAAATAAAAACTAAAAAAATTGAAAATCCAAAAAAATCAAATCTTCCTTCTGAAAAATAAATTCTCATTGGTAAATACTTTTCCTTTTAAAAAAACGCTTTTGAAAATGTTTGAATTTTCTTACTCGCCAAAATTTTACAATAGTGGTGAAAATCAATATAATCCATATAATTTCACACCAAATTCTTATGGATATTTGAATAGCAACTATTGTATAAATAGTTTGGATTTTGCAGAACAAAATTCTCAAAATAGTAAGCAAGCCTCAACTCTTGAAAAGAGTATTGAAACTATTTGGTCTTTACTTGAACAACGAAATCAAATGATAAATAATTTGAGTAATTCATATCTATGCAATAACTCAAGTCAAAGATTTCAAAATAATCAAAATATGAATTCACTTCAAAATTAAAATAATTTTGATTATAACCCATGCCAATTCTATTTTGAACTCCAAAATGAAGTTCAATATCAAAATGAAAATGGAAACAATTGCTTCAATGATTTTGGCAACGGGAATAGTTTCGATCATTGTGAAAATTTTACTCTCAAAAATTTCAAATTGAAAACTCTCAAATTAATAATTATAAATTTGATTTTCTTGAGCATTGGATGAAATCTATAGGAATCACATGAATTTGTTGTTTGAAACATATATGAAACAACGTGAGAAACAAAATCAAATCCCAACGTGTGACAGGTCAAGTGATAATCCATCTTTTACCAAAAATGACTATTTTCAAATGACAATTTTTGAAATTGAAAACGACGATCTTAATAAAGTTGTTGAAAGTGTGGTAATTGATTTGGATTTCAATTCTTTCAATGGTGAGAAACTCGATTTTAAATTCGATCTTTCTTTTTATGACCAAAAGAATTTCAAACAACAACTTTACACCTTGAAAAAGATGAAGTTGTGAATAATTCAACAAAGGAAGATGAATATAGTGAACACAAACTTTTTGGACTTTTAGAAGATGAGTTGTTGAATTTTGAAGGATAGACTTAAATCACCATTTTGATTTTAAAACAAATAATTCTGAAGAATTTGTCGATGATGAGTTTGAATTTAAATTTGGTGAAAATAAACTTGAACTCAATCAATTGTTCTATCTACCCTATAAATCATCAAAAATAAAACAACTTATATGATTTTTAATAAAATGACATTCGTTTTTCCAAAGCAATTTTCAACTTTGAAAGCTTTTATGGTTTGGTTTTCTAAGCTTAAGCTATGTCTCATACTTGACGAGACAAATGAATTGATCTTTAAAAGACCATTTCATTTACTCTTTAACGGTATATTTTCTAATGTCGTGTAAATAATAATCCTTTCGTTTTCATGTAAATATAGGTCATATTTTTATTTTATTTTTATTTTTCTCCTTACACTTGGGTTGACTGTGGAGACACAGTGAAAATTAAGTGTGTGGGGATTTTTCATGTTCATTTTTGATTTTATATGGCTTATTTTTTGCATTTTCTTTCCAAAACTCAAAAAAATCCCGAAACAAATTTTCTTATTAGCATTTTGATTTATTTTTTAAGAAACGTTATAGGATAAGTATAGGTTTTTGGTTATTAAATTGAATTTTTTGAAAATTTATTTATCTCAACAAAAATAAAAATGAAGCTTGATTACGAGTAATGAGGGTTTAACTATTATATAGGAAGGTTCATGGGTGTTAATTATGAAGTATATCTTAATTGAAATCTTTGTTTAATGAGTGGTTGATTTAAAGTAAAGGCGATAACATTTTTGATCTTCTAAGTTAAGTGGTGCTAAGATGATGCTGTAAAACTCTCTCTTCATAAAAAAAAGAATTTTGTATATATGTATATGTTTTATTAACACCTACAATCGATAGACGTACGCACTTGTGTGTACACTCGCCATGCTCTATACTCTTCTCACGTAAGCCCGCAAGGCAGTGCATGAATGGTATATCTGGCCTCATTTGTTTGAGTTAGGTGTATATATATAAAAATTCTTTTATTAATAATGCTTACAGTCAATAGGTGTACAAACTTATGTATACACTCTTCATACTTTGTATTCCCCTCACGTGAGCCCGCAAGGTAGAGCATGAGTACTGGCCTTAGTTTTCTGAGTTAGGCATACGTAAATATTGTTAATATCAATAAAATTTTCAAATAAAGAGAGAGTAAGCGATTGAAATCCAAGCACTACTTTCACTTATTTGATTTGACTTGTTATTCAAAACAAATAATAATAGCACTTTGAAAAACTTTGATAATCAACTAAGGATCCATTTCATTGTTGCACTATATCATCAACCGAAACAACTAGCCAAACTAGAGTCTAATTATGATGATAACATAATTTTTGTTGGAAGTTTTCACGAATAAAAGGAATTAAATTTCTTGATAATGACCAAAACTTATATTCAACTTATTCGTGTCAATTTAAAGTAAATTCTTCATTTGTAAATACTTTCATAAACTTGCATTCATATCTTTGTAAATAAATTTTGCATTTATAATTTTTCATGTTGCATTTGGATTTTGTGGTTAGTATCCACCAAAAACCCTCACGAGACAACAGTCGTTCTACTAGGGGTACCTCAAGGTTTAATGGCTTGTTGCATACTCTCAATGCAATCTTGTTTCCTACGAAAATGGATTAATTCTAGTTTTAGTTTATTCGAGGACGAATAAAAAGATAAATGTGTGGGGGTATTTTATATGCATGTAAAAGTGCATATATTTACTTCCATAATTTGACTACTTTTATTTCAATAAAAGAGCATATTAGGGTACTTTATATGTTTAAACTAAAATTTAAATTGTTTTCAAATCATCATTTACTCATTTTCATTTGGGGGTAAAATGGTAATTTTTTGTATGATTTAATTTGAGAAAATTTACTTGCACATTTTTTTTAATTATAGGGAAAAGAGAGAAAATATGAAGAAATTTTCATGTATGTATGCATTTCACAAATGAATGTAGACAAAGGAATGAAGAAATAAAAGAAATCATGCAACATGGAGGAGCCCACCTACCCACTAACCCATGAACCACAATTAAAAGCTAATGGAGATTAAAATGCACATGCACATGTTAGCGGTGGATTAGGTAGAAGCTAATGATTACTTGGAGGTTACACTTCCTAAAGGGCATTTTGGATGGCTCCCTAAAATATGGATTAGAGTTTTAGGCATGTATAAATACCGCCTTATGTTAATGTGGAGAGCTCTTATCTTCTCTTTCGTTAGTTTAGTCGTAGCCACAAATTATAAATATAAACTTTCTTTCTCTTTAATGGCTTCTCGGTCTTTTCTTATGCAATTTATTTATATGAAATTTTAATTCATGCACTTTCAATTCATGTTCATTTCTTTTATGTTTCTTTTTATGTTAGTAGTTTAGATCTCTTTCTTTAATGCAATTAGATTAATCTTTTAGTTTATTTTAATTAGCTCTCTTCTTTCATGTTGAAATCACTTTATGTTATAATAAATTCGAATATGAGAAGCTATGCCCATTCAATTTAGGAGTGACGAAGCTTACATGAATCATATAAAGTTAACATAGTGATTTCATTTGATCTCTTTTTGTGCTTAATGAAAATTTATGATGTGGTAAAAAAATTTTGTTTAATACTGAATTTGATAGCTTATGTTGTTAACACCAAATATGCTATTGTGACGATCCGACTTTCTCACCACAGAAAATCGCATCATCTTGAAGAAACAAAGGGATAGAAAAGGGAAAAGAAAGAGAAGAAAGAAGAAACAACATCAGAATCTCAACAGTGGAACGAATAAATTATATTAATAACATAAATATTACATAGTATACAACACTAATCAGAGTTACACAGCATATACATCACATACTAGACAGTTATGAACACCTGTCTAGTTATACAACTCAATACAATACAAGAAAGAGATACCAACATAGAGAACACACAGTGGAAACTATATACCTAACGCCGAAGCCTTTTGCTCCATTGCTCCTCCATAATTCGTCAAAGCTAACCTGAATACCTTGGCTACTTGTAAAAATTTGAGTACCCAAGAGTTTAAGAAAACAGAAGATAAACTCCGGGTCAGACATGGTCTGGTGTGAGTAAAAGATTAAGGTTGCTTAACTTTGAAAACCTTTGAAAAGAAAAGGTATCACGTAAGACTTCCCACCCATAAACATGGAAAAGTTTTTACCTTATGCTAACCAAAACATTTGATAGGAAATCTGGTGATATTATAATAGGTCTAGGGTTTTCAAGTAAATATGAAATAGCCGAAATTGTTACATTATTAAATTCCAGCTACTAGCCACAAAAGTGGGTAATACAATCAAAACCATTGTCACTTATTGGATTTTGAATTCCATACAATGGCAGAGCTACCGGGGTACCGTCCGTCACAGTACGTGGCCTAGATCACCGTACCGAGGATCACTCCCAATCCCCTGCAACACAAAGCCAGAACCATCCCTTACTGGACAGTCCCGAACAAGACAACCCCACAATTGGCATACGTTCCAACCGCCTACACAGCCGAATAAAAAGGGACTTCTAGACAGGGGAAAATCTCGTCCTACTTGGGCATGACCCACTTAGCCTTGCTGCACCTCCCATGTTTTAGCCATTCCCTGTTGATGAGGCCTGGGGCTACGATTACCTTTAGAGAACACATCTCTTAGAATGCTCATCATCCACCTGACGATGTTCTGAAAGCGTTCAATCCATACAAGTTCGTTCTGGGTTCGAATGAAACCGAAGACATTATCTCGTTACACTCATTTTGGAATCACCCTCAGAGTTAACGACGATAACCCTTGCACTTTGAATCTTCATCTCGAATTTGAAAGTACTATCTTCGTCAAACTCATCTTGGAATCACCCTTAGAGTTATACTGACGAATAGTTCTTACACCTCCAGTCTTCACTTTCACATGAGATTCACGACCTATCGTTAATTTGGATCGATGTGGTTTCCGGATATCCAAATTTGGAAACCCAATCCCGGTCTCATCGAAATCCAAAGCGTATCTTTTAAGGCCAAGTTGTTTTAAAAGTTTAAAACAATTCAATTTCATTATCTATATACACACAGATAGATAATTCACATACCACAATAGATAATCATCACTATCATCACAACAGATAATCCATATTATCAATCACAAATAGATAATTCATATTATCACCTCAATGCAATCAAAGCATCCATATCACACAGCATTACTTATCTCAAAAGCTGAGATTTCAAACCATTCAAGGCAACCAATTTCATCCATTCATATATAAGCAATGATTAATAATCACACAAAATATAATTAATTTAAAATGAATTAAAATAATTACATCATTTCTAATTAATTTAAAGTAAATTAAATTAATTACTTCATCATTATCAACTTGCTTATATCACTATTAATTAATTATCAATCAATTAATTAATCATCAACCAATTATTCATTTTAATTAATCATCCCTGATTAATTAACCTTTAATTACTTTCAAGTAATTGTCCTTTAATTAATTTCACAAATTAATTATACTTGACCAAAACAGTAATTAACCTTTAATTACTTTGCAAATTAATTAACTATAATTAATTACATCAATTCTTAATTAATTACAATAATTAATTCCTTCATTGATTAATTATTTCTAAATAATCTATTCTTAATTACTTCATTAATTATAATAATTAATGATCTCTAATTACATTTTCTATTTAAATTATTTACATTAAGTAAATAAATTTTTATTTAAACCATAATTGTTAATCACCCTTGATTAACTTCATTCAGTAATTAACCACCCTTAATTACTTTACCAAATAAATAAATTACTCATTAATTAATTATCTCTAATTAATCCCTTGATTAATTTTACAAAGTAATTATACTCAAATTACTTCCATCATCAAATCACCTTCAATTAATTACATCCAGTAATTACCCATTAATTACTTTCCTATGTAATTTCTCTTCATTAAATTACATTAAGTAATTATACTTCACAAATCATCAAATGATTATTCTAAATTAATTAAACTGGATTAATTAACTTAATCTAATCAAATTAAACTCAATTAATTACAATGAGTAATTACTTCCATAAGTAATTATACTTAATAATTTACACAAATGATTATCTTTAAATTAATTAATCTAATTAATTATTAAAAATAAATCACGTTAATTAATTATTAAATAATCCTTAGTTAATAACTTTCATTAAATATTAACAATTCACTAATTATTTTTATAAAGTAATTAACTTATTTTAATCATTATTGATTACAAATTAATTAACCATTAATAGCCCATTAATTAACCCCTAATTATTTAATTAATTAAGTGTTAACTGTAACTTAATTAATGCTTTATTAGTTGATTAATTAATTACTAATCATTAATTAAAATCTAATCTTATTTAATTAATGATTCTTAAATTACAAGTTAATTAGTCTAAGAATAATTAATCTTAAACTTTTAAGTTTAAACCCTTAATTACTTTAAGTAATTGTCCATTTCATTAATTTATTAAATAATTAATTATCCATTTAATTACCCTAATAATTAAATGAATTACAAATCATTAAATTCTAATTTAACTTTAAGATAAAACCTTTTTCTTTTCTATGGTTAAATTATCATTCACAAATATATTTGAAAACATTCATTTCCAAATTTCATTTCAAATTTCATTTTAAATTTAAATTTTAAAATGAAACCCAATTTCTCTTTAACAAAATCTAAAATCAATTTAAAAAACTTTAAATTTACATGATAAATAATACTTTTTCTTATAAAAGGAATTTTACAAGACTTTAAACCAAATTCCTTTTTAAATTCAAAACATTTAAATTTTACTTTATCATTCAAAATTGTTAAATACTTAAATTTATAAAACTTAAATTTATTTTAAAACAAAGATTCAAATTTAGATTTGAATCATATTTAAACTTTGCTTAAATCATTCCTTTACATTTCAAACTCCAATTTAAATTCAAATTCCTTTGAAACCACTTTTAAACACTTAACCCCTTAAGGTTATTTAAACAAATTTGAATTTAAAAATTTATTCATTTCCAGCTAAGATTCAAATTAAACTTGAATCCATTATTTAAAATTAGAATTAAAACTTATTTTAAATCCTTGCTTAATACTTTAAAATTCAGTTTAAATTTTGAAAATAGGACAGGGTTTTCTAATCTGTAACAAAACTAACTCGAGCCACAAATAAATCATTCGAGCCTAACCTAACCTAGCCCGAGAAAAAACACTAAATAACTCGAGTAAAACTCGAGTAACATTTCCATTTTGAAATCATTTAAATTTAAAGTACTGTTAGGTTTTACATAAACCTGTATCAACAACACACCCGAGTCCTCACAACAATTTCTTCGAGACCAACACCCCAAAGCTTCGAGCAAAACACGAATCTACTCGAATAACTCTCGAGTACCCTTCTTCCTCAAATTAACAGCAGACACATCATATCCTCCATGCACCTGCACCATCACTGCCGCCAACTCCGACCACTTGCGACGACATGCGCATATCGACGATCATCCTCCAACATAATTCCGACCCTCAAACCATTTGCAGAAACTCAAGATCAAAATCGAGCATATGAGCTCAAATCTGGAAACAATGTCGAATACTGGAAATCGCCTCAGACTCAAGACTCCGACCACCAGAGTGGCTTCACCTCTGGCCAGACCTCTTCCACACTCCAACTATCTTCTCTTTGAATCTGGAAAAGCTCGGTTATCTCTAGAAATCGCGGCGATCAAATTACTGATCAACAGAAAAAGTAGGGTTAAAAACTTCAATCCTTAATCATCACCGCCTCAATGCATAGTGTGACGACCGCCCATGACTCCCGCACCAAAACAAGGAAATAATGCGCTGAAAGGTGTGCCAGGCAGCCATGGACGATAGTCAGGGTAACACAAAACAAAAGAATCTCTATCGCATAACTCACAGCGCATGGATAAAATACAATAGAGAAATATAATATAGTGAAGCTCCATAGAACAGAACATCATCATATAAGCATCACAGTAGTTTTGTACAATCATCTACTCAAATCCATACATGAAAGCCTCACTACAAATCACTCAACCAAATACAGCAGCGGATACCCAGTACATATAGTAAGAAAACTAATATGCAAAGCCTCCTGCTCGTCTTCGTCATCTTCAGCGTAGAACTCCTAGCACAGCACCTGCCACCTGCTACCTAGTCTGCCCATCCCAAACATGGATGAACAGCCCAAGGTAATAAGAGGAGACATAAAACCTTGAGTCAGACAAAGTCTTAGTGAGCAGTAAATTAACTATCAAACATACCAAAAGAGCATAAAGGATAAAAGGAATAGGAACCAAACCATCCCACTCCACCTCTTCCTACAGTGATAGCCCCAGACATACACTAAGGAGAAGCAAGCACAACAACATAGACAATTAAGGTAAAGCGAATACCACTCGAGTCAAGGACGATGTTTTCCAAATACAAACCCCCAAGGCCTAAACCAAGATCAGATAAGCACCCAGAAAACACCGCTCTTGAAGCCGAATGATAATACAACCAAACATCCATGACTCTGGCTATCACTGTTATCCTTGCCTCGATTTCACCGTTAGTTGAATGACCATCTGTCAAGGGCTAATGGTAACCCCGGTTCTAACCATAACTCCGCACACTGCCTTGTGCCTAGGACTTATCTACTTTGCCCAGAGTACTCAACTACCTACCTGTAGTCTTTTGGGTGTCCCGACTACCTACCTGTAGTCGTTATGGGCGCCCCATGTACTCTTGCTTTTGAGCATGCTAGAACCTTCAACAACGACGAGATCCAAGCCTCCTAGCCATCCTTCTTGACGACTATCCTCATACAAGCTCAAGCTACCTCTTGAACAATCCATTATCAACCAACTTGAACTACTCTTCAAGTTATCAACATGCTTGGAATGATCCCTGCTTGGATTAAGCCAAGACTCACATCATACTTCGCTTCATCGCATCAAAGCAAAGTCTCAACTCAACAACATGGCTTGCCTCATCAAATCATGGCAAAGTCCCATCTCAACATCATCCAATCTATACATATGAGCTTCAACATCCGCTACATATGCCTTAAGCAGCTTTCACCATTCAAGAGCCTTCTTCCATAGCTTTTGAATCCTCTTTCATCATCTTGTTCCAAATCAACTACTAGCTAACTTGGAAACAATCAAATCAATCATACATTCAAATAATCAATCATTCAAACAAGATCTATTAAGCAATTTAAGCAATATCAACTATAATGGGAATTTCGTAAATAAACGAGCAAAAGTCCAACATATGTGAAATCATGGTTTTTAGCATAGATCTATCAAATATAAAACATGGGTTTTGTCTCTAATGCTTATTAAACAAACTTGCATAAGTAAACATCTTCAAAAACCATGGATCTAGACTTCGATCTAAGAAAAATGCATGAAATCTCTAACTTTAACACCCAAACATGCCACCAATCCAATATACTCCTTTGGATCCGCGTGAGAGATAACTACCACTCACCAAATCACCAAAACAACCTAAAATCAATCAACTTCAGATCTGGACAGCAAAGATCAAGGCTTGATCCGGCAATATCTCGCTCCAATCGATGAATTCTAGCTCGAACGGATGAAGATCTTCAACTTTGGCACTTGGATCTTCGATCTCGATCTTCGATCTTGGATGGATGTTAGAATTAGATTGGAATGGAGAAAAGAAGATGAAGAAATGTTGTAGTCGAGTCTTCAAAATGGCAGCACTTCGTCGCTTCAAAAACCGGTGCCAAAAAGTGAGCCAAACCCCTCTATTTATAGGCTGAATCAACCATGAGTCGTCGCTCTTAAGTCGTCGCCGACCCAACTCCTGAGTCGTCCCCGACTCATCCCCATGCCGACTCAACACAGCCGACTTACCATGAGTCCTTCACGACTCATTGCCCTGCCGACCTAGCACAAGCCATTCACACGACTCAACAACCCAGCAACCTAACGACTTACCTACAAAGCCGACCCTATATCCCAACGACTCAACTTAAGTCGGTCACGACCTAAAAAGCCTCCGACCTAACTTAGGTCGTTGCCGACCTATCATGCTACGACCTAACAACATAGCCGACTCACGACTCAACCTATTTCCTTTAGGTCGCGCTAGCGACCTAACGACTCATCTACCAACGACTCAAGCATGCCTCTCTAAACCCTAAGTCGGCTACTTTCCTGGGTCGGTCCATCTCTAAGTCGCCTAACCTTTACGTCGCTACCCCCTCTTAGGTCGCTCTCCACTAGGTCGGTCACTTTCTTAGGTCGTTCCTCTATCCTAGGTCGCTCAACCGACCTAACTCTCAACACATTAACATCCTAACCCGTTAGCTCCTTAGGTCGCTCACCCCTACCTACGACCTATCCTATGAGTCGGCCCTCTATGAGTCGGCCACGACTCATCACTTGACCCCTATCTCGCCTCTCTTCTTAAGTCGGCAACTACTATGCCGTTCTATCCCTTAACTCGGTCCATCCCCTTAAGTCGTCTACGACTTATCTATGAGTCGGTCACGACTCATCACTTGCACTCGGGTCAACTCCTAAACGACTCAAGCTAGAGGCCACACAAACAACACTATCGACCTGCAAATTCTACGTTTTATCGACACGTAAAATACGGGTCGTTACATTCTCTCCCCCTTAGGAATTTCGCCCCCGAAATTCCAAGCAAACAACAGCAATCAAAATTATTCCGCATGCCTATCATCCATAGCAATCAACAAACCATGCATCCAATTCTAACCTAGCATGCAGAATTCTAAGACTTAGAACAAGCTACAAATTCATGAGATGTCACGACACTTTAGGGCCATACCTCGAAGAGTCCGGGATGAGCTGCCTTCATCCTCTCTTCCTCCTCCCACGTACAGTCGTTAACATCATCACTCCATTGTACCTTGAGCAACGTAATCGTCTTCCTCCTAAGCTGTTTCGTATCGGTTTCAACAATACGAAGCGGCTTACGAGGTCTCGAAACAACTGGATCAACCTCCAAGTCTTCACAGCTATCAGCAGAAACCACCGTAGTTGGGTCGTGCACATACTTCCGTAGATAAGATACATGAAAAACACTGTGCACACCCGCCATCTTTTCCGGTAACTCCAATCTATAAGCGAGCTTTCCAATACGCTCGATAATCGGGAATGGTCCAACAAATCTCGGAGTTAACTTTCCTTTCTTCCCGAATCTAATGACACTCTTCAGAGGAGAAATCTTCACAAAAACCATATCACCTACGTCGAATTCCAAATCCTTACGACGATTATCGGCATAACTTTTCTGACGATCTTGGGCTGCCTTCATTCGTTGCCGAATGATCTCTATACAATCTGAAGTCTGTCGAATCATCTCTGGCCCAAGTATCAGCTTTTCTCCAGTTTCCAACCAACATGTCGGAGAGTTACACGGTCTTCCATATAATGCCTCATATGGTGCCATACCAATACTCGACTGATAACTGTTATTATAAGCAAACTCCACCAAATGAAGGTGATCTTCCCATGATCCTCCGAAGTCCAAAACACATGCTCTAAGAAGATCTTCCAAAACTCGGTTGACTCTCTCAGTCTGACCATCTGTTTGAGGGTGATAAGCTGTACTCAAACACAACTCGGTTCCCAAAACTTCCTGGAAGCTCTTCCAAAATCTACTAGTGAACAATGGATCTCGATCGCTCACTATACTCTTCGGAACACCATGGAAACGAACTATCCCCTTAACATACAGCTCAGCCAACTTCGATGCAGTCCTAGTCGACCGAACAGGAATGAATCTTGCACTCTTGGTCAAGCGATCTACAATGACCCAAATCCCTTCATTTCCCGCTCTTGTCCTAGGCAGACCATCGATAAAATCCATCGACACTTGCTCCCACTTCCATGTAGGAACCTCTAATGGCTGAAGCAATCCACTGGGCTTCTTCTGCTCAGCTTTCACCAACTGGCAATTCATACACTTGGAAATAAAATTTCCAACATCCTTCTTCATACCTTCCCAGTAGTAGGTTCTCTTCATATCCCGATACATCTTATTTCCACCTGGATGAATTGTCAACTTCGAGTGATGACCCTCCCTCAGAACTTCATCTCTCAATCCATCTACATCGGGAACAACTAGTCGCCCTTGCTTTCGAAGCCAACCCTCTCGATCGACCTCGAATCCCTTATCCTTCTCCGGGTCCAATCCAGATTCCAAATCACAGATAATCTTGACAAGCTTATCATCTCCCCTTTGCCTCTCACCAATTCTTTCCACAAGAGTAGGCCTTATCGATAAGTTTGCCAACATCTCAGGTTCCAATTCACATCTAGGCCTGAAATCAAATCCAGCCAAATACTCAAGACTCTTCCATTCCGAAAACATGGCTCCCAAACCTGCATGTCTTCGACTTAACGCATCAGCCACTGCGTTACCTTTCCCTGGAGTATAGGCTATACCAAAATCATACGATGCTAAGAACTCTAGCCACCTTTGCTGTCGAAGATTCAAATCCTTTTGGGAAAACAGATACTTCAACGACTTATGATCTGTAAACAGCTCGAATCTAACTCCCAATAGATAGTGTCTCCACATCTTCAAAGCAAACACAATCGCCGCTAACTCCAAATCATGAGTCGGATAATTCCTTTCATGCGGCTTTAGTTGTCGACTAGCATACGCAACAACTTTATCCTTCTGCATTAGCACCGCTCCTAGTCCAGTGCCACATGCATCGGTGTAAACCACCATCTCATCATTCCCACTCGGAATAGTCAAAACAGGAGCACTTGTCAGTCGTTCTTTCAGGATTACGAAAGCTTGTTCACACTTATCATTCCATCTGAACACTTGATTCTTCTTCGTCAATCCTGTCAACGGTGCAGCTATCTTGGAAAAGTCTTTGATAAACCGACGATAATATCCTGCTAATCCAAGAAAACTTCTCACATCAGATGCATTCTTAGGCCTAACCCAATCCTGGATCGCTGCCACCTTAGCGGGGTCAACCGCTATTCCATTTCCAGAGATAACATGGCCTAAGAACCTCACTTCACTCTTCCAGAAGTGACACTTTGAAAACTTAGCCTTCAGCTGATGTTTCCGCAAAATTTCCAAAACAATCCTCAAGTACGTCTTGTGCTCTTCTTCAGTTCTGGAATAAATCAGAATATCATCCACGAACACAAGCACGAACTTATTCAACTGATCTCTGAATACCCTATTCATAAGATCCACAAAATATGCTGGCGCGTTAGTCAATCCAAACGGCATTACCAGCCACTCATAAAACCCGGATGGTGTTCTGAAAGCAGTCTTCGGCACACTATCCTTTGCCACTCTCAACTGGTGAAATCCCATTGCCAAATCCATCTGAGAAAACACCTTAGCCTCGTGAAGCTGATCAAACAAGTCATCTATTCTCGGCAATGGATACTTGTTCTTCCTAGTCACCTTATTCAGCTCACGATAATCAACACACAACCTCAACGATCCATCCGCTTTGGTTGCGAACACAACTGGCGCACCCCATTCGGACACACTTCTCCGAATGAATCCTTTCCGCAAAAGGTCATCAACTTGCACCTTCAGCTCTTGCTGCTCCCTCGGTGCCATCCGCCTAAGAGGCATCACAACAGGTCTGGCTCCCTCAACTAGATCGATACGAAACTCGATCTCCCTATGCGGCGGCAACCCTTTGACTTCCTCAAAGACATTCTCAAACTCATTCACAATAGGCACCAATGACAGTCCATCCCGTGGAACAACCAGCGAATACATGAAGCTCATGAAGACGCCTTCCTCATGCTTACATCGTATCACAACCTTTCGCCCTTCCACATTTCCGACTGTCACCTCAAGCCTCTCACAATCAATCCTAGCCGCATACTTCCTAAGCCAGTCCATGCCCAAAATAATTCCGAACCCCGCAAAGTTCAGAACAAAGCAATCACAAACAAACGAGCAATCATGACTCGACACAACTAGACCACGGCATATCATACACAAACATGACGAACCCCCAACCGGATTAGTCACAACCAATGGCCTATCAACAATATCCGGTTTCATACCTAACCGGCTTACCAAATCATCACAAACAAAAGAATGCGACGCTCCAGTATCAAACAACACTCTAACTGGAACACCACAAATAGAAAGAGTACCTTGAACAACCACACTCTTCCCCTTCTCTTCAGCAGTAGGAGCTTTCGAAGACGATGGAACAGCCCCCAAAGCATAGGCTTGCACAACCTGCCTATCTTTCCTCGGTTCTGGACAATCCTTCTTGATATGTCCCAGCTTATCACAGTTGTAACACTTTCCCGGCACTTTGGGATTCTTACAATCTTTGTAAAGATGGCCCTTCTGCTGGCAGTTATAGCAAGTCACTTCACTCTTCGGCTTCTTCTGGCCATCCCTACCCCTCTGTTGCTGTTGTTTCCTCTTCTTATTGCCACTCTGCTGTGGTTTAGATCCTTCCCTGGTTACAGCAACAACAGATACTTCCTTAGGGAACAAACTCTCGTGCCTAAGAGCTTTTTCCACAAGCTTCTCAAACGGATCGTCCAGATGATCCACCAACTGCCTCCCAAGATAAGCATCCAGACCAGTCACAAACTTTTCATTCTTCTGGTAGGGAGAATCAATATACGATCTGGCATACTTAGATAAGGCTTCAAACTCAGAAATATACTCAAGAACAGGTCTCCCCCCTTGCTTGAGCTCTACAAACTTCTTAAACAAGACAGATTTCTGAGAAGTAGAGATGAACTTAGCTCCAAATCTAACTTGGAATTGCTCCCAAGTAATCTCTTCTTCTGGAGTATCGATGGTGATAGAATTCCACCAATCAGCAGCTCTTCCCTGAAGCTGTCTCGATGCAAGCTTCCTCTTAGTTGCATCCTCAATCCCTAAGTCACCAAAGATTCTTTTGCAAGCATCAATCCATCTCTGCACCTCAATAGTCGACTCCGTCCCCAAGAAAACTTTCCCTCCAAGAGCAGTATAATCCTTGCAAAGCTTGGCAAAATCCACCGGTCTCGGAGCTTGGACTTGAACTCCCACATCCACAGATGATCCTGAAGCTGGTATTCTCCTCATGATTGAAGTCATCATGGCCTCAAACATAGGAGCATAATCAACAGCTTCCCTAGCATCACGGCTACCCCTCGCAGCTTGTCTCTCACTTCGACTCATCCTTAATATCTGTAAATAAGAATGATTAGAACACCTTAAGAAACAACTGCATAAGGAGTTCAAACCCTTCTAAACTACTATGTTATATATAGTAATCATCCATCAAATTACAATTACGTCTCTCTTACGTAGTTACATCAGCGAGCGTTGGCTAAAATCGACTAACCAAAGCTCTGATACCAAATGTGACGACCGCCCATGACTCCCGCACCAAAACAAGGAAATAATGCGCTGAAAGGTGTGCCAGGCAGCCATGGACGATAGTCAGGGTAACACAAAACAAAAGAATCTCTATCGCATAACTCACAGCGCATGGATAAAATACAATAGAGAAATATAATATAGTGAAGCTCCATAGAACAGAACATCATCATATAAGCATCACAGTAGTTTTGTACAATCATCTACTCAAATCCATACATGAAAGCCTCACTACAAATCACTCAACCAAATACAGCAGCGGATACCCAGTACATATAGTAAGAAAACTAATATGCAAAGCCTCCTGCTCGTCTTCGTCATCTTCAGCGTAGAACTCCTAGCACAGCACCTGCCACCTGCTACCTAGTCTGCCCATCCCAAACATGGATGAACAGCCCAAGGTAATAAGAGGAGACATAAAACCTTGAGTCAGACAAAGTCTTAGTGAGCAGTAAATTAACTATCAAACATACCAAAAGAGCATAAAGGATAAAAGGAATAGGAACCAAACCATCCCACTCCACCTCTTCCTACAGTGATAGCCCCAGACATACACTAAGGAGAAGCAAGCACAACAACATAGACAATTAAGGTAAAGCGAATACCACTCGAGTCAAGGACGATGTTTTCCAAATACAAACCCCCAAGGCCTAAACCAAGATCAGATAAGCACCCAGAAAACACCGCTCTTGAAGCCGAATGATAATACAACCAAACATCCATGACTCTGGCTATCACTGTTATCCTTGCCTCGATTTCACCGTTAGTTGAATGACCATCTGTCAAGGGCTAATGGTAACCCCGGTTCTAACCATAACTCCGCACACTGCCTTGTGCCTAGGACTTATCTACTTTGCCCAGAGTACTCAACTACCTACCTGTAGTCTTTTGGGTGTCCCGACTACCTACCTGTAGTCGTTATGGGCGCCCCATGTACTCTTGCTTTTGAGCATGCTAGAACCTTCAACAACGACGAGATCCAAGCCTCCTAGCCATCCTTCTTGACGACTATCCTCATACAAGCTCAAGCTACCTCTTGAACAATCCATTATCAACCAACTTGAACTACTCTTCAAGTTATCAACATGCTTGGAATGATCCCTGCTTGGATTAAGCCAAGACTCACATCATACTTCGCTTCATCGCATCAAAGCAAAGTCTCAACTCAACAACATGGCTTGCCTCATCAAATCATGGCAAAGTCCCATCTCAACATCATCCAATCTATACATATGAGCTTCAACATCCGCTACATATGCCTTAAGCAGCTTTCACCATTCAAGAGCCTTCTTCCATAGCTTTTGAATCCTCTTTCATCATCTTGTTCCAAATCAACTACTAGCTAACTTGGAAACAATCAAATCAATCATACATTCAAATAATCAATCATTCAAACAAGATCTATTAAGCAATTTAAGCAATATCAACTATAATGGGAATTTCGTAAATAAACGAGCAAAAGTCCAACATATGTGAAATCATGGTTTTTAGCATAGATCTATCAAATATAAAACATGGGTTTTGTCTCTAATGCTTATTAAACAAACTTGCATAAGTAAACATCTTCAAAAACCATGGATCTAGACTTCGATCTAAGAAAAATGCATGAAATCTCTAACTTTAACACCCAAACATGCCACCAATCCAATATACTCCTTTGGATCCGCGTGAGAGATAACTACCACTCACCAAATCACCAAAACAACCTAAAATCAATCAACTTCAGATCTGGACAGCAAAGATCAAGGCTTGATCCGGCAATATCTCGCTCCAATCGATGAATTCTAGCTCGAACGGATGAAGATCTTCAACTTTGGCACTTGGATCTTCGATCTCGATCTTCGATCTTGGATGGATGTTAGAATTAGATTGGAATGGAGAAAAGAAGATGAAGAAATGTTGTAGTCGAGTCTTCAAAATGGCAGCACTTCGTCGCTTCAAAAACCGGTGCCAAAAAGTGAGCCAAACCCCTCTATTTATAGGCTGAATCAACCATGAGTCGTCGCTCTTAAGTCGTCGCCGACCCAACTCCTGAGTCGTCCCCGACTCATCCCCATGCCGACTCAACACAGCCGACTTACCATGAGTCCTTCACGACTCATTGCCCTGCCGACCTAGCACAAGCCATTCACACGACTCAACAACCCAGCAACCTAACGACTTACCTACAAAGCCGACCCTATATCCCAACGACTCAACTTAAGTCGGTCACGACCTAAAAAGCCTCCGACCTAACTTAGGTCGTTGCCGACCTATCATGCTACGACCTAACAACATAGCCGACTCACGACTCAACCTATTTCCTTTAGGTCGCGCTAGCGACCTAACGACTCATCTACCAACGACTCAAGCATGCCTCTCTAAACCCTAAGTCGGCTACTTTCCTGGGTCGGTCCATCTCTAAGTCGCCTAACCTTTACGTCGCTACCCCCTCTTAGGTCGCTCTCCACTAGGTCGGTCACTTTCTTAGGTCGTTCCTCTATCCTAGGTCGCTCAACCGACCTAACTCTCAACACATTAACATCCTAACCCGTTAGCTCCTTAGGTCGCTCACCCCTACCTACGACCTATCCTATGAGTCGGCCCTCTATGAGTCGGCCACGACTCATCACTTGACCCCTATCTCGCCTCTCTTCTTAAGTCGGCAACTACTATGCCGTTCTATCCCTTAACTCGGTCCATCCCCTTAAGTCGTCTACGACTTATCTATGAGTCGGTCACGACTCATCACTTGCACTCGGGTCAACTCCTAAACGACTCAAGCTAGAGGCCACACAAACAACACTATCGACCTGCAAATTCTACGTTTTATCGACACGTAAAATACGGGTCGTTACACATAGATTCGCTTCCATCTATTTTTCCCAGATTCTCCTATCACCGCTCCATCACCAGAGAAGCCGCTGACCACCTCGACCATCTAGATCGACGGTTACACACCAAAACATCATTTCTGGTTAAACCAGTAATGCTCAATCATTTTCAAACTAAAAAAATTGATTTTAGCTTTAAAAATCAAGTTTTTGTTTAAGTAATCGATTTATATCCCTAATTCAAGGAATCGGGATATTTGAAATTTTACTTATATAAAGTTTCTCTGTTATTTTTTATATTCCTAGAGTCAATAACAAATTTATTAACCTAAATAAAATTTAAGACTTTAATTTATGATACACTAACACGTTTTGTTTGAAATTTGAACCTAAACATGGATTAGATCATGAGTTCATGATTTTTGAACAGAACTTTAAGTTTGGAATCTATAACAGGCAAGAATAAATCAACAGCAAGCATGCATTCAGAAACTCATACATATATACAGAGAATTCTATCAAATTCATTCACATAAATCATGACTATATCAGGAATAAATCAGGCAACCATATTTACTTAAATTATTTTGAATAAAAATGTTACGCACATGAAAATTTGATGAGTAGAGCCTTTGAAAAAAAAAATCTTCTTTCTGAACAGGGTGTTGAAACTGCTTCGGATTTAAATTTTGATTTGCTTCTTTATTTTTGTGAACTTTAAATCATGTTTTGCTGCAATGCTTTGCTCCCTGATTTACAACTACATGCATTCTTCTAGAAAAAGAAAATGCAGGCTTGGATGTTGTTTCAAAACAGAAGTAGAGGAGACTGCAGGCTTTTGGGTTGCAAATTGAATTTCAGGTTAATGTTTTGAAGAGAGCTTCAGGTTTATATTTGATTTGCATTCCTGGTTTTGAAGATGATTTCATATGGTTGTAGTTTGATTTGGTTAGAGGAAATACTAAATTTTAGATTTTTGTTTTTGAGGGGATTTGCAGGATTTTGTTTTGATCAAAATTTTCTGTTTTTAAAGAAGATGATTTCTGATTTTAGATCTTGGTTTAAATTTTGATTACAGATCTTTCAACTGAAGTTTCTCTTAAGTTTTGAAAAAGAATAGAAAAAGAATAAAGATGAGAAGAAATGTGTTCATATAAGTAGATTTTTGATTTAATTAAAATAAAAGAAAACGAAAATTTAATAGGACACTTGTTCTAAATTTTAACATTTGTCACATTGTTTAATCTATGGCTTAACACATGTCATTTAGGCGTCTTAAGGAATTTACACATGTAATTTAAGTATTTTATTTTAATCTAAATTTGTTTATAAAAGCTTTTAACTTATTTTATTACTTTTTATGTATATATAAATAAAATTTCTCCCTCTTTTTTTATAGAAAAAATAAAACAAAACAAATTATAAATAAAAGCTTATCCTAATATTTTTAAGTATCTACTCTTTTGAATTTCAAAACATTACATTCAAATTTAAATTAAATTATAAAATCCAATTAAAAAATCAGGTTATATATATGCATATATAACTCTTATTAAATTTAAAAATAACAAATCCTATTCCTATAAAATCTATTTATGTTTATAGGAACTTAGTATTATCATTATTATTTGAAAATAATAAATTTAACAATTTTAAATAATATATAAAAGAGATTATAAATTACTTCTATTACTCAATAAATTAAGATCATATGTAAATTGTATTTTAAATTCTTATATATAATTTCAAGCAATATTTTAAAAGAAAATAAAACAAAGCTTTTATGTTAATCTAATTTAAATTCATATTTAAGCTAATTAAATATAATTTTAAACAAATAATATTTACCTTAAATATTTACAAACCATATAGATATTTATTAAATTGCTTTGAAAAGCTAAATGTTAAATTTAAATCAAAATTTCCAATTTACCAAAAATAAATTAGAATTAGAAAATTGCTTTATTTACTAAGTTCCAAATCAAAGCTTGTCTATTTACAATATATACAATTATATATTATAAATAGAAAACAATTTATTATCTTTACAAAGATATAATCTACTAATTTAAATATTTATTAAAAGAAGATTATTAAATCAATTCAAATTTTATTAACAAAAATTACTAAACCAATTTAATTTTTAACAAAGATTATTAAATTTATATTGCCAAAAATTCCGGGATATCACAGCTATGCTTAAACAAACATAAACATAAATTACCTATTCATCTTCATGTGATTTTAGTAATGAAGTGGATTTAGAATCAAAATTTGATGGTCCATGTTACTAATCAATAGTAAATAGATCATGCTTAGAATAGATTTTATTTTTAACTTCATTATCATGTTCATGAGAGCTGACAAGTAGTTTGGATGGTGTGTTAAACTTTGATGGTTTATATTGGGCTAAGTAATAGCATAAACAGACCATACGAAGGATAAATACATCAATTAAATTCATAAATGACTAAAAAAAGAGAACATAATTTAATTGTGTTGATTTGTGTGATCATGAAAAGAGATTTGCCTCCAAATTGCCTTCTACTTTCATATTTCTATTCACTTTTGTTTTAGTTAGTTTATACATATATTTTAGTTAAAAAAATCTCAAGCTTTGGTTTAATTTGATTGAATATAATTTAAAGTAAATTCATTTCCCTACGGATTGACCCGTACTTACATACGTACTATAATTCTATGTCGTGCATTTGCAGTTATTTTTATTACATTTTTGGCAATTTTCTAATCAATAGAAAATTCATCGTCTAACAATTTTCTTTAAATATGTTTTCTAACATATACAAATTTCAGACTCGGAAACATTATTTAATTGCCTTAAATAATTTAAACCTAAAATTAACTATTTTATCTCATGGAAAATTCATAATAAATCCACAATCACTTAGAAAATTATGAAACTTGAAATTCACTTCTAAAATAATGTTCTGGCCATATATAAAAAATGCAACTCATTTGGATGTCATTTGATAGAATTTCTAATCTAAACATATCATAAAATTCTTCTTAAATCTCCACAGATCATCAACTTAAAACATATAATCATTTAATCATTATAACATGGCATATGCCTGCAAAAGATAATAGGTTTACCTTCAAGCCGAAGTCATTCATCAAAAATAGAGATGTAAACTAATTATTCACCTTGGCTTTATGTTAAGAAGGCTAAGATTTTCCTTTAGATTGATTTGCTTAAGCTTTCTAATTGAATCCTAACTTTTCTTCTCCTTTAATCCTCTTAATAGTGGTCGACCGTGTTCTTTAGGGTTTTAGTTTTGTTTGTGAAAGTTAAAATGAATGAGGAATGAAGAATAGAAGGGTTTAGGGTATTGGAACAAAGGCTATTCTCATTTTTCCCTTACTATATTCCTCATACTTACTTACTTTTAATTCTCTTTTACTAATCGTTCATTAAGGCATGGCTCCTTCTTAATCAATGAATCTCAATCACTTACTATCTACATTATTTCATTTAATTTATCCAATTAAATGTTTTAAATAACGTAAGTCAAAACTAAGGTCATTACAATTTCATTTGGATAAGGGAATAAAATTTCGGCCATGACTATGATGGTGAGGAGAGAAAATGAATGGAAAGTATAGATTGCATGAGATGAATTAGTGGATTTTTTAATTGAAAGAATGAAACCACTCGTTTCTTTTTACTGAAACTTCCTAAATTGATTCCTTTAATTCCCTTCCTCCACCCTATTCCACTTCAATGCATAGTTGGCCCTATAGTAGCTATCATATGGTAACAAATTTCACAAATCTCTATTGTAATTTTGTTTTATTTAAACACGTTTAAAGTTACATCTAACATCGTATATCGATTCGCGTTAATGTAATATTTATGATTGCATTCAAATAATTGCAAAAAAACTCCAAAATATCAAATAAATTAAATGTTAATTAATATTTCTTAGATATCAATTATTTTAGTTAATTTACAAAAAAATTCAAATTAATTAAATCATGTGGTTTATCAAAGAATTCATCATTACGGTTGTGCGACTCAAATGTGTAAATTCAGTCAATGACTAGTATTGAACAATTTAAATATTAACGCTCATACATTACATGAGCTAGTGGGTGACATTTTGGCTAAATTTATCATTTACACATCTTTTCGATAAAATTCAATTTTACTATTTTAAACAATACCTTTTTAGTAACGACTTTTTAAAGACCAATTCTTTTCTTCAAAACTATCGCTTTAGAACTTATGGAAATTAGTTTGCTCGGTATTCCAATATCATCCACATTCAACTTGGTTAATCCAAACGCGAAGCCTTGATTCACTAATAACAATTATTATTAATTATACTACTCTAACCAATGACTTTGACTTTTAATTGACAATATTTGACCGTGGTACTTTTAACGGCCTGCGATTTCGAACCGTTCAAATCGACAATAATCCACACATGTTAGACTTGAATTGCTCAAAACAACAGATTGTTAATTTATATTAGGTAAAAATTAGCATATACAGTAAATAAATCAATCACAGAATCACAAATAGAAGGTGACACGTTAGGCAAGGTATAGCGTGACTGAGGGGAGAGTGGTGGAGATGAGTTTTGTTCGGCGGAGATGTAATGTACATGCTAGCTATTCGGCCAAGTGGCTGTGGAGTGAGAAGAGAAAAGGGAGGCGGCAGAGGCGGGTTGTGCTGAGTCACGGAAGGGGTGTGGTTCGGCTGACAGGTGGCAGTGGGCTCGGGCTTGGAGCGGTTGTTGTGGAGTGTGAATAGAGACAAGGCGGTGGAAGGGTACTGCATGCTTCGGTACAGGCAGAGAGATGGTCAGCTTGGGGTCAGTGGGTGATGCGGCAATGGAAAGTAGGTCGGCAGGCTAAGGTGGGGGGAAGGTTTTGGTGATGGGGTCGGTTGTGTGGATCGGTGGGGATGACAGGAAGGCGGTGGCTACCGTGGAGCGAAGGCGTGCCGTGGAAGGCGAATGAAGGGGAGGATAAGGTGGCGATGAATGCCAAAGGAAGATGGCACGTGAGAGGGAAAGGCGGATGAGATATGCAGGGGTGAAAGAGAGGGGAAAGAAGGGTTGCAACCGGAGAACAAGCAGGTTTCAGCAAAACTTTATATACATAAACTTTAGTTATAATATTTTTCAAAAACAAGCTAGGTTTGCATAGGAAGGAAGAGTACGAGCAATTTCTTAAGCATAAATATTTATATTTTTTCTTTTAGTTTAACAATTCAGAAAATAAAAGAGAAAGGGAAGGGATAGATAGAAAAATGAACAACCCAAGTTGTTATAAATTGAAATAGGGAAGAGTGACAGCCACAACATTGAATTCTGGAAAATATTAAAGGCTAGCATCCATTTATTTTCTCACGGCGGGACAAAGGAATGGACATTCAAAAACGGGTACCGATACGACTAACCGTTTCATGGATTTCGCCACATACCAGACACCGAAACACACAAATGAATATACTGTGGAGATCAGCACGATGAGAAGAACAGAATGGTACTCAGATATCGGCGATATGACGAACCTATCAAAACTCGATTTTCTTTGCCAAACTACTGCTGAATCATCGAAAGTAAGATAAACGGGGATAGGGGAATCCAAATTTGACGAAATGAAATATGACATCTCACCCTGAAAATGATAAACATTTATATTACATAAAAATATTTAGATTTCAAAAATATTTTATTTCCATCAATTTAACTGATTTAAAATTTTAAATTAAATTTTACAACCAAATAAACTTTCATATTATCAAATGAAAATCTGTCACTTTCTATGATTCAATAGACGCATACCAAATATCAAATTTTCATTGTTAAAATTTAATTGTATAATTTCATGAAAATTTAGTTAATTACGTTATGTAAAATCGTTAAAATTTCCAGGTCGTTACAGTACTAACCCCATATAACTAAGGAGATGAATCCTCTATTGAATACTATTCACTTTTAGTGCTTCAACCTGGACCAAACTATAGTCGCTCGATGGATCATCATGCCATTATTTAACTATAATCAAAATGGAGTATCCATATTGAAGTACCATAGTACTTTCAAGTCGAGAGATCTATGCAACATCGTGACTTCGAGATCTCCTATTTCACTTTAGTTATAATTAACCAGTGAAAACTCTCATTTAAGTCATTCAATAGTTATCAAATAACCATCGGTGCATAACCTCTTAGTACTCCAACAGCCATGAGTAATAAACTAGCCTACATTCGAAGTGCATTTACTCTAGTGCAATGAATGAATCGATATCCTTTCTCAGAACATCTTGACAAGTTTAATGTGATAAATATCTCAAATAATACATTGTAATTACTATCATATAATATATCATTTAAGGATTTTCTATTTAATATACTTTAAATTAATCATTTAATTAATTATATCACAATATAACAAAGTATATAATAGAAATCAAATATATTTGTTATGAATAAGATTTGTTATCGAGTTAGATATATGCAATAATTTATATAATTCCTCATAGAACATACCCCTAACTCTATTAGATCCAAGCTAGCTGACTTTTTCTTGCGAGCCATACGGGAGATATTGTAATGATATGCCTTTCTTACACCTAAAGACGACACTTGATACATCCACGGTATTCATATGCCGATCATCTAAGTGTCTGAAAGACAAGTTATTAGGGGTGAAAAGAAAGAAAGATAGAACAGAAAAGAAGAAACTAAACAATCATAGAATCTCACGTCGCACTAGAATAATATATATTAATTAACATAATATTTTGCAATGTCATTTCCAAAATGATACATCAAAGTTATATTAATACAATTCTATCTTGGGCAGTTATAACTGGCTGCCCCTACATAGCAGATATAGGATACATATAATACAACTAAAAACAAGAAAATAACTAGCTATTGATGAAACTTCCTACTCTAAGCTCTTCCAAAGTGCATCTATAGGAAACCTAAACTACTTGGCTACCCATAAAAATTTGAGTATCCAAGAGTTTTAGGGAAAGAGAATAAAACTCTGAGTTAGATAAAGGTCTGGTGTAAGTAAACTCAAACAACTAAATTATCATGTTTAAACTCCTTTAAAATCAAAGGTATCTCGTAAGACTATGCCGCACAAAAACACGAACGGGTTTTTACCTTATGATAACCAAAATATTTTTATATTAAAATCCAATGATATTATAATAATGTCTAGAGGTCAAAGTAAAAAATGAAAATAGCTAAAATGCTTATATCTCACATTTCAACATAGTTGGGCACAATCAAATCCGTATGACGCTTATTGGAGAATGAATTCCAACAATGACTGGGCTACCGAGGTACCGTCCGTCACAGTGCACCTCTAGAAAAATGTACCGAGGTCAAAACTATAGACCCCTGCCAACACAGGACCGGCCTAGCCCTTACTGATAGTACCGAATATGACCACCCCTAATGGGCCCCAAAGCATACAAATGAGAGATAATATCCACTCTAGAAGAGTGACGATCATATTCTAATAGGAGCGATCCACATAGCCATGCTGCATCTCCCATGTTTTAGTCATTCCCAGTTGATGAGGCATGAGGCTGCATTTTATCTTTATTTAGCACTTCCCACTTGGAACGCTACACTGCCCTCCAAGCATCAATGTAGTGCTAGCATTCATCCATATAAGTTCATTCTATGACTGAACAAAACTGAAGACACTACTTCTATTGCATCCTTTTTGTAACAACCCGGTATTTTCAGCCATTCGCAGCCGCATATGTCGGACTTGAATTGCTCAAAATATCGCATTGTAAATAAATTTGGAGCAAATGAAATACAAATCACGGAATCACAGACATAGAACAAATAGAATACCTCGCAGCGAAATATAAAATACATAGTAGTTGATGAAGCTACTACGGAAGAGTCTCAAACCAGTGAGTTATTCTCACCAGACAGTTTTATACTTATATGAATAGTATATCGATCGCTTGTGAATATGTAAACTGCATCACCATATTTCATTTGCTTTGTCACTATCATATGATGTTCAGACATGATTAAACACCAGTTCTATCGTATGTTACTGTTATATTATTGATGTTTTGTTATTTTATCAGTTAATCACACTGCAAGTTCCATTTAGATTAGAATCACTATGGGTTGAAATGATACATACCCGAACGGACTTTAGAATAGGAGAAAATCGTTATGGGCTGAAATGATAGGCCTGAATGATTTTCAATTATTTTCATCTACTTGGGATTGCGGGTTTGAAATGATCAAACCCGGGTTTTCTTTGTAAAGTACGAGTTGAAATGATATGTTACCCGTATCACTTTACCTAGGCTAGAAAATGAAATACAGACCCGTTGTTAAAATATGTTTTTCCTGAAATTTTAAAATATTTTAGAAATGTAAATATTATAATATTTTGATTTAAATTTGATTAAAAATGTTTTTTGTAAAGAATCATTGGCTCTTTGAAAATTTATAAGCGAAATAAATTAATGGTAAAGTTAGAAAATCTGAAATGTAAGTTTTTGGAAATTATAATTTAATGATAAATGGAATTTAAATTAAATATGAAAATATGATAAATTTATGATATTTTGAATTAAATGAATTTAAAATAATTTTATAATATATTAATGATTTTTGAATTAAGTTAAAATGTGAAATGAATGAATATTTAAGTTGAAATTTTGAAATATAACTAAAATTGGAAATTTGTGAATTTGGCTTAAAAGTGAATTTTAAGTTATGTAAATAAAAATGAAATTAAGTTATATTTGAAAATTTAAACTTAAGTGTTAAGTTAAATTTAATTTAATGAATTTAAAATTTATTGTTGGAATTTAATAAGTGAATTACTATTAAAATTTGATTTTTGAATAGAGATTTAACTTTATAAAATCATGAATATAAGGGTATTTGAATGATTGTTTTAAAAGTGAAATTATATGATTTTATAAGTTAAAAATAGTTTAAATAAAAATATAATTGTTGGTGAAATTATAATGAATATTTGAAGTTAATTTACTGCATTTCTAAAATGCTATTAATTCTAATGTAAAGGATAATACAGCATTTGTAAATGCTGTAGTTGATAATAATGAACCAAATGACTCAATGTAATTAAAGGTTATTATTACATTTTTTGTGAATGTTATAATTGTTGAATTTAACTAAGTTTATTTGAAACTAATGGAACCCTATTACAGCATTTTAAATGTTGTCTTTTGTTAAATTGAACTGTTTTAAGTGAGACTTTCTGTAGCATTTTCTAAATGCTACGAAAGTTGAATTTTTCATTGTTTTAATAAATTTAGTGAATGAATGAACTTTGAAAGATTAAAATTTTGGAAATTTAATAATTTAATGATTAAATATAATATCTTCATTTTAATGATTTAAATGAAGCAATTTGTTTCGAAATATAAACTATTTTGAAATGTGTTTTGAAATGGTATTTAAATTAAATAAAAATGAATGTGGTTTGGAAGATATGATATTTTGATATTTTGAAATGGATTTTGAATGATACTGAATTTTTAAATGATATTTGATTTCGAAGTATAAATACTACTTTGAAATTTTAACCACGGGATGTATTAATTTATGGTTTAACTGATCTTTAAAGGATGGGGGATCCCAAGCATCCTTTAAGTTATGGTGCATTTCTACTACAGTTCACTTGAGTTGATTTATATTATATAAGTATATATTGTCCTGACTCAAGTGTTTTGTGTTTTACTTTACGCTCGGGTCAGCCTGAGTATTCACAGCTCTGGATTCTCTTTCTGGAGCTGGTCTTTGCTGGAGTTTCTGCTTATCTACATTTATATCTACTTTCTGTTTCATCTATTCTATTTTATCTCATGTATTAGTGAACTTCTATGTATTTTGGATTTCTATTTTGTTGTTTTCAGACTGTATTATGTTTTTGGTTTGAGACTTTGACGTAGTAGCTTCGTCAACTAATATGTATTTTATATTCCGCTGCGAGGTATTCTGTTTGTTCTGTGTCTGTGATTCTGTGATTTGTATTTCATTTGCTCCAAATTTATTTACAATGCGGTATTTTAAGCAATTCAAGTCTGACATATGTGGCAGTGAATGGCTGAAAATACCGGGTTGTTACATTTGGTATCAGAGCTTTGGTTTTAGGCAAACCATATCCTGTGGAGCAAAAACTCATTAGAGATAGGGTAGAAATACCCTAGAATGAGTGAAATCAATCTCAGAATCCTTTCTTGTGAGAGAACGTATATTCGAAGTATAAAATAATTTCCAAATTATTTTTAAAGGATTTTCAAAGATTATTTTGGTATAAAAATATTCTTATTTTGAAACCAAGATTTTCGAAACTTCATTCCTTCAGTATCCATCTTGTTAGAAATCTCTTCGTTAGGATTCTTATCGATTAGGATTTCTTGAACTTTGGAATGCTTCCACTTGTTCTGAAATCCAGTCTTTTCTTCCCTATTCTATCCATTTTGATTTTGGAGCATTTCATAACTCCACTTTGGAATGACCTCTATAAAGATCGGTGATTCCGCAAATCTTTGAATGATTTGTAAAAGGGTGAAAATCCTTTATAATTGGCATTAATTCACCGGAGATTCCTGTATCCTCGGTTTCCAATGCTATCTATCTCCTGCTCTACCCGGATTCTATCTCTGGCGATCGAATGTCGATTTGCCTTAAATTTTCGAACTGATTATATTACTGAAGTCACGGTTGACCGGTTAAGGTCGCCCGCGATTTATATAGGCTTATCATCTTCTATTTGGTAATAAAATTATCTTATCTTCGTTCGAGCTTATCTTCGAAACAGAATTCTATTTGATTAGAGTTCCTCTAAATTCGAATCTCCGTATTGTTTGAAATCTAACCTTGAATCATTCTTTGGAAATTTGTGTTTGATTGTATTTTGAATTTGTGCGCACATCGAAATTATTATTTTGACAAGGATGACCCTATTTTGTAAGTAAAAGTGAAATGTTTTCAATAAGGATTTTTACCTTTGGAAAATGAAAATTTGAAGCTTTGAAAGGATTTGAAATTTTGGAAATTTATAAGAAAATGTGATTTATATAAAAATGATTTATAAATGAAGGGTTTTTAATTTGAATTTCGAGGAATCGAACTCCGGTGTTTTGAAATGGGTTTTAAGATTTTGGAATATATATAATAATAATATGATTTAAAGATATTTTTCCAAATAAGAAATGTTTCAAATGTATTCGAATGAACTCCAATGATGTCAAAGAGATTTCAAAGAAGTTTCAAGAAATAAAAGTCCAAAACCCACTTATGTCGCTGACAAAATAATTTCGGTGATGAATACATGCATCATCGACATTGATTTTTGAGTTTCTGAGTGGGGAAGAGGCCATTCTAGTAGCTTTGCTATGCGAGTGATTTTATGAAACTAAATTTTGATTTTCGATTTCGAAGTATGGTTTGATATTCGAAAGATATGTGTATATATGTATAATTGAAATGATTTAAAATAAGCCGGCGTCCAATCCTCGAGATTCAGATTTGTTTTGGTATAACCTTACCTATTGGAATCGATTTACTAATTTGTTGGTGATTTCCAACTCTTGGATTGAAAATATGATTTCTTTGACTATTTTAAAGGTTCGAGCACTTCCAAATCAAGGTTAACTTTTCAAAGCTAAGAAATTTTGAATGGTATAAGGTATTTGATAAAGTATAAGTTTAGTTTGGTATGATTAATGTATAAAGTAATATGATTTATATAAGTTTGAAACTGTTGTGGAGTGAAATAAATAAGACTATTTTGAATTATACTGGTATGAAATATAGTTTTGAAAAGATATTTGAAGTAAAATGTTGAGTTTTGTTAAATTTATAAGTTAAGAAAAATAGTGGATTTTTAACTTAACAAATGAAAGTGAGTTTTAAATTGAATATTTGATTAAAAAATTTGTTGTGATAAATCATATGTTAAAAATTATTTAAATGTGAAATTGTGAAGTCTAGAATTATGATTTATAAGTTTAAAATTTGCTAAAATTGAAGTTGTATTGTTTTTTTAAAAGTTATAATAAAATCTGGAATTTTATTTATAGCATTTCTAAAATGTTATAGTTTTATGACAACACTTTAAAATGCTATTGTTTTTGAATTTAACTTTGTTTGAATTAACTAAATATCTGTTATGGCATATTATAAATGCCGTTATTCTTGAACTAAACTATTTTGGAAACTATAAGTTACGATAGCACTTTTAAATGCTGTCATTGTTATAATTTGACAATGTTTCGTAATGTTATAGATTTTAACACTATTGAGTTATCTTTTAAAAAGTTAAATGATTTAATTTTGGAATTGAGTATTTGTGAAATTTAAGGAGTTTTGAATATAATTTAATATTTAAATTTGAATTTTAAGGAATATAAATTGAATTTGAATTTAAATAAGGTTTACTTGGTTATGTGTTAAATGGAATGAAATGTAACGAAATAAATGAATTTTTGAATGGAATTTTGAAATGTATAATTGAATGACATATTTGATTTTTTTTAAACGATATTTAAATTTAAATATTTGAAATTGAATTCAAATAATGATTTGATAATGAGGCTTTGAATGATATAATCTTTATTTGATAAAGAATGCGAATCAAAAATGCTAACAGATTTTGATAAATGAAATTTAAAGTTTATATTTGTATGAAAGGATATTTGGTTTACTTGTAATTTGAGTTTAATTAAAAATGATGGATTTATAAAATGAATATGTCAAAACTAAGTAATAATGAAGTAAAATTTGAGATATATGAAATTGTAAAATTTAGTTTTGGAATACGGTACATTTAACCTCTGAAATATATTAAAGATTGAATAGTTTATTTTGCGGATCAAATCTTTATTTGAAATTTGATAATATTTGAAATGGATTTGTTGGAAAACTAGATTGAATTGAAACTGATGGTTTGAATTGAATTAAAGCTGGAACTTGTGGACTTGGGTTTAAATTGAATAAATTTGTGAAATATAAAAAAAATTAAAGGGATGCTTTATGATTTCAAATGTATGATTTAGAAAAGTTATGATTTTCAAAGTGTAATGATTTCAAGTATTTTGGTTTCGAAAGATTTATAACTTTGAAAGTATTATGATTTTTGAAAGTGAATATATGTTTGAAATGGAAATGAATTTGTTTGACCTAAATTTTTGTTGATTTGGAAATTTGGATTATTTTCTAAATCTATTGTTTTAATAAACTTTGAAACTGAGTATATGTAATTCAGAAGAAATGATTTGGCGAAATCATATATAATTTTGAAACTGAAATGTTATTGAAACAAATTAAAATTGAGAATCTTGTTTTACTAAATACTTGATTTGGGAGTTATCGAACTTATATAAAATAGATTTGTATAAGTATGAAGTTGATTTGAAAACGTTGAATTGAAAAGGTACTCAATTTGTAAATAAAAATCTTATATAATCGAAGTTTATATAAGTATGATTTGATGTACTATTGATTTTGGAAAGTATTCGATTTGAAAATGAAATCTTATATATATATATAAGTGCGGTATTTGAAGCTATGAGTTTGAAGGGCTACTATATATGGTATATTATATTTTGATGTAAGAGGCAGGGGAAGTACCCTCCGGAAGAAGTATAGTGATATGCTTCGACCCAGATGGACTTGGGGAATCCAGGAATGGATTCGATCGATAAACCCTAATGGACTTGGGTGAATTCAAAAATTGATTCGAACTGATATGGTTGTCCGGACTTAAACTCATGAGTTCCTCGATTTTTTCTCAGGGTAGATGGTTCTTTAGTTTACCCAATGGAGGCGCTTTCGATCCTGGGATCTGTTGTTTATGGATCTTCCGGGAAGGAAGTGCATCCATTGCGTAAATCATTGAATCAGCAGCGTACCACTGCAGCAGGGGTCGATGGTCCCTTGTTTACGAACTGGCTACGATATTTTTCTGGAATCCGGAAGGTAGAAGGATCTTCTGGAAAGTGTTGTGTCCATTTCGTAAATACTGGATCAACAGCGGGCCACTGCTATCGGTATTATCATCATTTGACATTGGATTTTGAGCGGAACTTCTCATACCTATTTTTTTAGTATTTTCACTGGGTGTTGAAACAGGACTACTGAGTACTTGGAGAATTCTAGCTTTGCGCCTGATCAACGCATAGCCAGAGTCTGTAGGAACGAAAGTAAACTTGTTAAGACATCGATTTATAAAAGTATTTTGGTAAAGTATTGTATAAAGGATATTCTAATCATGATTTAAAATGTCTTAAATATTGTTTACTTCGAACTATCAAATTTGAATCAAATAACTAATTATCATATTAAATGTTTAACATGTCAAATACAAAAAAAATTAAAATAATGGTTCACCCATATCTTTCAACCTACTTTACCTCCTAGCTACTTTTTCCCTACCTTCTTTCACGATGTCTTCCAACCTATTGTTCTTTCTTGTTGTTTCTCCGATTCTTTCCTTTTCGAGGACGAAAAGATTTGAGTGGGGGAGAGTGTAACAACCCTAGATTTTTCATATATTTTAATATTTGACTTTGTTTTATTTTTAAATTATTTTTAACTTATTTTATTTCAAAGATTTCATTTTTAAATGTAGATGTTGATTATTATGTGAATTATAATTTCAAACCGGTATAAATTGGATATTTTACTGAAAGATGAATTTCTGTTCAAACTGGTCAAAACTTGACTTTTAAATTTCAAATTTAAATATTTAAATTCTTAAATTTTGTCTTTTATTATGAAAATAGATTTAATAACTTGAATACTGCTTTTCGTTTCGTTGAAAATGGATTTAATTTGTGAAAGTTATGTACATTTCAATTTTGAGTATAATTTGTTTTATTTTGAAATTTTGTCTATTTTAAATTATATGAATCATATTTTCTATGTTATATTTTATTTTAATATGTGTTTTTATGTTATTTTATGTATATTTTGTCTTTAATATTTTTAAAGTGATAATAAATTTTTTCCAAAATTTACTATATTTATTTCCTATTTTTAAAGGTTGTTTTCTATTTTTCTGCTATTTTCTTCATTTAACTTATATTTAATTAAAATTTACATATTTATTGTTGGGTGTGTTTTCGACCGGTCTTATACCGCCGATCCACCCCACTTCTTAGCCGATCCAACCAACTTCCCTCCTACGACCGAACCAACCAACTTCCATCCTACTACCGAACCAAAAGCATCTCCAACACCTGCCGAACCAAGCTACGTCCCCCATCACCGAACCAGCTCATCTCCAACATACCACCGGACCAACCTCTACCGGACCAACTCCACTTCCAGGGACAACCGAACCAACCCCCCCTTCACCTACCACCGGACCAACCTCTACCGGACCAACCCACTTCCATGCATCACCGAATCAAGGCCTCGCCGAACCAACGTTGCCAGGCCAGATTGCATCAGCCCAAGCCCACCAGCAGCCATGTACATCCAGGACCCTTGCCCCCAGCCTCACTCTATAAATAGAGGGGCAGGGGAACAACAATGGCAGACAAGTTTGAGAGCTCAAGCACGGATAGAACTTTGAAACAACTTTTAGTTACTTGTAATCAAAGATTTGTACTTGTAATCTGGATAGAAAAGGAGAATAACATATAAAGTGGACGTAGGCACGTTCTGGCTGAACCACTATAAATCTGTGTGTCTTTTACAATTTAGTCCATTTTTTCTATATATTTGCATAAATCACCCAAATCACTAAGAAACACATATAATCAACTAGATCATACGACTTGGAGGTGTTTTGCCCATTTTTTGTGCAAACATTTTTGGTGCTTTCACTGAGAACAGGAGCTCGGAGCTTCAGCTTCTCCCACTTAACCCCTTTTCCTATCAGCATCGTTCATTGCTTGGAATACATGCCTTCCGGACAGAAGAAAGATGCTAACAAAGGAAAGAACATCGCAACTGGCAGTATCCCAGACCCAGTGATCTGAGACCAAGGCAATCGTCCGGTTCCAACAGAAAATGTAAATCAAGCGAATCCGACAGCCCCTGCTACGGAACAACCAATTAAAAGGGCGGATCTGGACAAGGTTGTAGCTGAAGTAACTAACCGCTTCGCATCTCAAAAAGAAGCCTTGGTGGATCAACTCATGTCACGCTTAAGGGATGTTGAAGAAACCAACCGCAACACTGAATCATGGGGTGAGTCCCTGTCTGGAGGATCTGGGAGACGACAAAGGTCTTTCTTCTTCGAAGAGGCTAAGAACCGAAATAGCTATGGTAGGAGCCGAGCTCGGACTCAGCCCGAATTCCGACCCGAGGAAACACTTGGAACCGAACCCAACAGGGGAGGTACCAGGCAGGGATCGGATGTAGCTGAGCCCGTCATGCTACCTAAACACGGAAACACCAATGGACGGGGCCGAGCTGGAGTCTCGCCCGAAGTTGGACCCAAGAAAGTGCTGAGAACAGAACCCAGCAGGGGAAAATCAAGGCATGGGCCAACTTCGGCTGACCCCAGCGTGCCCCCAGAAGACCAGAGGCAGCCATTGGAGAATGTTAGGAGTGATAGACGATACCATCCCTACAGGTCATCTAGACGGAATCAATCCCGCCGGGAAGAACCAAACTCATTTCTGTCCGCTCCAAGTTCTGATGAAAGGATGGCACGATTATTCAGAGAGTGCATCCAACGGGAACAAAGGGATCGAGGGATAGGCACTAGGGTAACCAGCCCCTTCACCCGCAATATCGAAACAGCCATCACTCCCCGGTAATGGAAAATGCCAACAATGGAACCTTACAAGGGAACCTCTGACCCCGTCGTACACTTACAAAGATACACACAGCATATGCTCATGAGCGGAGCAACAGAGGGAGTGTTATGTAAATGCTTCCCACTATTCTTGGCAGATCTAGCTACCTCCTGGTTCTGCCATCTACCCCAAGGGTCCATCAGCTCATGGGAAATGTTGAAAGAAAAATTCATCAGCCAGTTCCGCATTCATGTGGAACAACCCAAGGACGCTTATTCCCTATCTAATATCAAACAGAAGCCCGAGGAGACAGTGCAACAATATCTAACTCGATTCAACGCCGCAGCAGTCGCAGTCCAAGATGCCGACGAGAAACTTGTCCTAATGGCCCTCTCTAGTGGTGTGCATCCGGATACTAAGTTTGCTAGGAGATTAACGAAGGAAAAGCCAACTACCTTACCAGATTTCTTTCATGAAGCCGGGAAATATATGAGACTTGAAGATGCCGCCATTGAAAGGCAGACAAGGCAACAAACCAAGGCAGCTCATGGCAACACATCCGCAGTAGCAAAGGACGTTCGAAAAAATGACTCAAGAGATAGTGCTGGAGGCAAGAAGGGAGAAAAGCGCTTATATAAACCAGGACCGAGATTCGACTCTTACACTCCTCTAAATGAGACAATCGAAAACATCTTCTTAGCCACCCAAGACGAAGTTAGATATAAGCGCCCCCCGCACAAGAAGGAATCAGACAATGCAATTAAGTTCGAAAAGTTCTGCCGCTTCCACGAATCTCATGGGCATGACACCAATGAATGCCATCATCTCCGGGACTTGATTGAAGAACACATCAGAAGGAAGAGACTGTAGCGCTATGTGAAAGGTCAGAACAGGACTTCAACTCCTGCCAGTGAGAACCCAGGGCTACCCCTCCCGGAATTTGGCGGAGGAAATCGCAACACCAGCGGCTCCAGTCAAGAGAAGATAGTGGTCCTTACCATATCAGGAGGACCACTCATCGCCGATGGAAGTTGGGCAGAGATGGAGAGATACGGTAAATCACTTAGAAACAATGAAGGCTACATTAATTCTGTTACAGAAGAGCGCTATCCGAAACGGAAAGAGAATGATGATATCACATTCAGTAGGCGTGATCTAAAGGAAAGGCAGTACCCTCACATGGATCCTATGGTCATCTCTGCCTGGTTCGGTCCAGCCAAGGTTTTCCGAATCCTAGTAGACACTGGAAGCTCAGTAAATATCTTATTCAAGCACGCTTTCGACAAAATGAAGCTGTCAATGAAGGATGTGTCTCCCTGCAGCAAACCGTTACATGGTTTCACTGGAGATGCGAAAATGCCCCTCGGGCAACTGGACCTCTTGGTCGAAATAGGAAGTCATCCCCGCTCCGTTGTGCAAAAACAAACATTTATGCTAATAGAGAACCACTCAGCCTACAACGCCTTTTTGGGAAGACCAGCATTATCTGACTTCCAAATTGTCCTAGCCCCGTGGTGCCTGAAGATGAAATTTCCAACGGATAACGGAATATGAGAAATAGAGGGAGATCAAGACGCCGCTCGAGATTTCTATGTAACCGAACTTCGCAATAACTGCAGGAAGGACAAAGAGAAGGATGCAGAGACTTCTCTCTGCAAGAAAAAACTTGGAAGTATAGCAATTAAAGAAAGCCCCTCCTCTTCGATACACCAGCGATCCTTTCAACGAATTAAACCGCAGGGACAAGGAAGAGGAGGCCACCACCGAGCCTGTAGAGGCTATGGAATTTGTATCTGTAGACAAACACGACCCAAGTAGACTGCTAAGAGTCGGGTCTCAGTTAAGAACAGAATTGAAGTATCAACTCGTCGATTTCCTGCGCCACAACATGGATGTATTTGCATGGACGCACGACGACATGACAGGAATCTCCCCAGACGTAGCATGCCACGTACTGAACATTGATCCCACTAAGGTGTCAGTGAAGCAGAAAAAGAGGAGCATGCGGGTAGAACGATCAGCAGCGCTCGAGAAAGAAGTAAAGAACTTACTTGCCAATGATTTCATACGAGAAGCCATCTACCTACAATGGATCGCCAACCCGGTACTGGTAAAGAAGGCTAACGGGAAGTAGCGAACATGCATCAACTTCCCCAACTTAAATGACGCTTGCCTGAAGGACTGCTTCCCACTCCCCCGAATCGATCAGCTCGTAGACAGCACAGCCGGACACGAACTCTTATCCTTTATGGATGCATACTCAGGATATAACCAGATCCCTATGCACGCCCCCGATCAAGACCACACTAGTTTCATCACTGACCGGGGATTGTACTGCTACAAGATAATGCCTTTTGGACTTAAAAATGCCGGAGCTACTTATCAGCGCCTCGTCAACAAGATGTTTGCAGAATTAATAGGACGAACTATGGAAGTCTATGTGGATGACATGCTAGTAAAATCGAGGAAAGCCAATGATCATATAAACCACCTGGACAAGATGTTTCAAGTACTTCGCCAATATGGAATGAAGTTGAATCCTCTAAAGTGCTCCTTCGGAGTATCGTCGGGAAAGTTCTTGAGATTCATCGTCCATGCCAGGGGGATTGAAGCAAACCCTGAACAAGTCCGGGCTTTACAAGATATCAAGATACCATCCACTCGAAGAGAGATGCAAAGCCTAAACGGGAAAGTGGCCACCCTAAGCAGGTTTATCTCTAAAGCAACCGACAAATGCATCCCTTTCTTCGAAGCTCTAAAGAAAGACAAAGGAAAGTTCGATGGACTGACGAATGCTCGACAGCCTTCCTTAACCTAATCGAACACCTTCAGAGACCACCACTACTCTCAACTCCAAATGAAGGTGAAGAATTATACCTATACCTTGCTGTATCGTCCCAGGCTTTAAGCGCCGCTTTGGTGAGAGAGGACAACCGCGCGTAGCGGCCCGCATACTTTGTAAGCAAGAGATTTACAGGGGCAGAAGCCAGATACCCTAAACTTGAAAAGCTAGCATACTGTTTGCTAATCACGTCATGGAAACTGCGACACTATTTCCAGTCTCATTCCATCAGAGTTTTAACCGATCAACTGCTAAGGCAGGTACTCCCTCGCCCCGACACTTCTGGGCAACTACTTAAATGGTGCGTTGAACTGAGTCAATATGATATCACCTACCATCCTCGCACCGCCATCAAGGGACAAGCCATGGCCGATTTCATTGCTGAATTCACTACCAACGATGGTAAGGATCAATCTGAAATAGCAAAAGATATCAAGTGGAATCTCTTTGTAGATGGAGCATCAAACGAACAGGGCTCGGGGGTAGGTATTGTGATAATCACCCCCAGGGGAAGGAAGCTGTACTATGCACTAAGGTTGGAATTCGCTGCCACCAACAACGATGCAGAATACGAAGCAGTAATAGCAGGACTGGAACTTGCCTTAGAAATTGGAGTCAGTTCTTTGTGTCTCCATAGCGATTCTCAACTTATTGTAAATCAAATACTAGGAGAATTCCAGACTCGAGGAGAACGGCTCACAGCATATCTAAAGAAGACCAAGCTGCTGCTCACTCAATTGGATCGCTATTTAATCAAACACGTTCCTCGAGAGGAGAATCGAGAGGCTAATGAACTGGCAAAGCAAGCTAGCATGAAGAACAGCACCATTTCTGGAACAGTAGCCATCTCAAAACAACTAGCCCCAAGTTTCGAACAAGAGGATCTGATAGCTGCAATCGAAGAAGAAACTTGGATGACTCCTATCCAGAAATACTTGCAAGATGGCACACTACCCAACGAGCGTAACGAAGTCAGGAAAATCTTGAGGAGTACTTCCCGCTACACAATACAAGAAGACATCCTCTATCGGCGCGGCTTCTCTAACCCCTTATTAAGATGTGTCGCTGGAAGGGAAGCCAATGAAATCTTATCCAACATCCATCAAGGAAGTTATGGAGACCACGCTGGAGGGCAGACTCTGGCAAAGAAGATACTCCGATATGGATATTTCTGGCCCACCTTAAACAAAGACGCCTTGGACTTCGTCAAAAAATGCGACAGATGCTAGAAATTTGCTAAAATCCCTCGACTACCAACCAATGAGATTACTCAGATGACCAGTCCTTGGCCCTTTGCAGTATGGGGAGTTGACCTGATTGGTGAACTATCGATGGGCCGAGGCGGAGCCAAATATGCTATAGTGGCAGTCGACTATTTCACCAAATGGGTGGAAGCGGAACCTTTAAATAAAATATCTTTGGCAAAAGTTATTAACTTCTTGATCAAAAATGTTTTATGCAGGTACGGGGTTCCACTCAAAATAATATCAGACAATGGACTTCAATTTGACAGCGAGGAATTCACCGACTGGTGCCGAGAGCACGGAATTCACAAAAGCTTCTCATCTGTAGCTTATCCCCAGGAAAACGGACAAGTCGAAGCTGTCAACAAAATTCTCAAAACTCTAATCAAGAAGAAGCTTGAAAAGTCAAAAGGCGCTTGGGTGGATGAACTTCCTACGGCACTTTGGGCCTACCGCACATCTTACAGAACATCAACAGGACATACTCCTTTCTCTTTGGCATACGGATCGGAGGCCATGCTCCCAGTTGAAACTGTAGTGCCCTCCCACCGTAGGATCCACTACAACCCAGAAGAGAATGAAGAACTCCTACACATGTCTTTGGACCTAATTGAAGAAAGAAGAAATGATGCAGAACTTAAGGCGGCAACTCACAAGCAAAAAGTGGCAGCACGATACAACTCCAAAGTCAAGCACCGCAACTTACGAGAAGGAGATCTTGTTCTCAAACGGATCTTCCCGCGCCCCGGAGCGCTAGATCCTATCTGGGACGGACCCTATGTAATTCATAAAGATCTCCACAACAGAGCTTATATTTTTTCAACAGTGGACGGAGAGGTGTTCCAGAGGGCATGGAACATCCAACACCTTCGTCGATACTTTTTTTAACTTGTACTGCCCATATGGAGTGAATTAATATAGAGAATCAGTGGACGTAGGCATTTTCATGCCGAACCACTCTAAAAATCTTGTCTATTTTTTAACTTGTTCCTTTATATCTTGGCTGCTTGTTAAGATTTATCTTTTTCTGTTGAACAAAATCCTATATAACGGCATTTACGTTCTGGACACTTCACAGCACAACCTCACCTGGACAAGACCTAACAGGTATTATACGAATCTATGCCCTCGTCAATGAGATACTTTTGCTCCAGCATCCCTCTGCTGCGGGTTAACTCATTGCTCGCGACGGCCCTCAAAGCAAACTGTAATGAGCCGATCATAAGCCACCGAGAAGGCCGACTATAGCCGAGGCAGCTCATTACGACGTTCGGCTCGCAGGCGACTGTGAATCGATTATAAGCCCCAACATAAGGTGTGGCCAGCCAGGGGCAGTTCACAGTTGACGGTCGGCACCCACGCTAGCCGACCACGGTAAATCGAATAATACCCATGATTATGGGCCATAATGGCTCGGGTAGTTACTGTGCGCGATCTCGGCTCCGATGTGTCTTAAGTACGGCTGTGGTAAAAGAGAAAACTCCCCACGGAGGCGTAAGTTGGGTAACGAATGTCTCCAAGACCCACAGCTAGGGAAAGTGACTACAAAACCCGTTTACCATGAAATTAAGCACATCGAAGGCCTTCCGTGATTGGAAGTTTTACTATTTCATATATTTCCATTTTATTTATAAAAACTTTCCTCCTATCCTCTATAACGATCACAAAAGTACAGGACACAAGATGGGAGACACTCGCTAGTGGAAATAAGAACTCACAACTGGATAACAGGTCACTCAGCTGCATTCCATCCTCAGTCACACAAGACATTCAAAGCTACCGTCTACAACTAAAACATGAAGGGAGGTACTTCCTTTTCTTGTACATAAACATGTAGCTATAGCCTATTCACATATCACACTAACATTGCGAGACGTGAAATTATATTTTAAGCGAGAGCTTAGCATCAAACACGATTAAAGCACATGCATATGCACAGCTATATTTCTTAGGCAACACGTCAAAATAACGACAGCATTCAAATATGATAGAATCATCTTATGTTATAACATTATATAAATGAAATCATTCGCTACAATGACATAATTACATAATTACGAACCTGAAAGTACATTAATGTTTTGGACTAGTATATTCAGGAATGCCAAGTAAACCAAAAAAGTAGTCAGCTGCAGCAGGACTCCGCCTCTATCCTACTAGCCATCCGGGATCTACTTGACCGTTGGATCAGAACTCCCAGCATGCTGGCCAGAGGTCCCACCTGTCCGATTCAGGAGAGGAATCCATCAGATAAATGATACGCAATCGAGTTAAGAAAAGATTGAGATGGAAAACTTACCAGCATCTACTCCCTGATCATCATCCCCCAACTGCACTCCCACTTCCTCGGCGGTAAGCAGCTGCATGCCTTCCTTCACTGCCACTTTCTCCTCCTCAGTAAACTAGGCCGTGACCACATCCATCCTGAAAGTTACAACACCTTCCTTATCCGCCTCAGTCTTGGCCTCCTCCAAAGCCCGAAGATATATCCTAGCCATGACCCGAGGATAGTCGTCCATCCAGGACAGGTTGCCCTGCTTCCAAGTACGGAAGTACATGTCCTGGAGCATCTCATCCATCATCCGCTCGTTCTCCTCAAACTCCCTCATCCGGGCCTCGGAAGCCGAAAGCCTTGCGACGGCAGCATCTCTCTCCAATCGGTATCTCGAGCAGTCAGCCTGAAGGGATTTCCGCATCGCCTCCATCTCCTCCTTCAGCTTGGCTTGAGCAAGCTCTGCGGCCTCAAGCCTCCCAAACAACTCCTTCATCTGCTCAAGATCCGCTCTCCGAACCTCATCCACCGTGGCAATGGCCATATCGATTCATTCCTTGCAGGAGGCCTCCATCTTTCGCAGCTCGGCTCTGCTAGCCTCCTCCATAGTTTTCTTTATAGAGGCCGCCTCATGCTGGGAGATCTGAATGGCCTGGTTGACAAGCTGTTTGGCATGATCGGAAACCATTAGCCGCAGGCGAATGTTAGCACTTTCGATTTCCTCTCCAGCCTTGGCCAGTCGGGCGTGATGCTCCATCAACTTCTTGGTCTCTTCAGCTACTCGATCAATGTTTGCCTTGGCCTCGTCCCCCATTGTCACAATCCGAGTGGTCAACAAGTCGAGATCCAAAGACTTAGCCTCGTCAAGCACCCTTACCATAGGATTGTGGGGCAGGAGGTGCTCACCGGTAACCTCATCGAAGGAAAAATCATGAGAACTCGGGTCCAAATCTGGATGACCCGCAAATGGGTTACGAGCCAAGCCGGGACGATCAATATGAGTAACGGAAGGATTCTCTGATGGATGCGGAGATGGTATGAGCTCAGTATCTTCCTCCGTGATGTCATGAATAGGTTGGGTTGGGGGCAGATGTCCAAGTGAAGGTTCGTACATGGAACGCCTCCTCTTTCTCTTTTGGATATCCTCTTCAATAACTCCGAGAAGAGGACGGTAGCTGACTACACCCTCGGAATGGTCAGTCGAAGGCTTCGGTTTAGCAGAAGCTTTGAAGAGTTTGAATTGCTCGAGGCGGTGCCGAATGTCTGATGTCTTGGCCGCCCTACTCATTCCTGAAATAAAAATCAAGTGTTACAAGCATGCATGAGACTATAATTCAAGAAACATATGAAGTTAAAAAAGGAGTTAAGAATTAACCTTGAACCGCCGGAGTTGCCTTAGCTGAAATACTCTCAGAAGATAGACTGGCACCAGTCCCGGCCTTATCAGACTTCTTCGGTTTCTCCACCAAGGTCGTCCCTTCCTCCAACCCCTCAAAGGCTTGACGGAAAGCATCATCTGTCCACTCTTGAATCTCACCCGCTTGCCCAGAAGTCAAGGCACCAACGCCACTACCACTCTGCCCTTCGCCACCGTCACCCTCTCCATCACCTCCGCTCTCTCCTCGCCTCTTTCCTCCTCTCCACTTTCCTCCTCCGGAACATCTGGACACGTGCTGGAAGAGGGTCCATCAGATTTCTTAAGCTTCTTCCCCCCGACGACTGGAGGTATCGAGAAGGGCCTCCTCTTGCTACTCTTTGTCGTGGTCCCTCCTTTGGCTTTGGCAGCTCTTTCCTCAGCCGTATCCCTCTGCTTGACCACAGACTGATGTGGTAGGATTAAGCTGTGTTCCAGGAGGGTGGCATTCCTGATTAAGTAAGAGGCTGACCTATCCCTTCCCCGAATGGCCTCTATCTCCGCGGCCATCTGAACCAGGTGATCATTCTCCACGACCGCAAAGCTACCTGTTGCTAGTAAGAAATAAAAACACATAAGAAGAAGCATTTCAGTCAGAACGGAAATTATAAATAAGCTTCAACTTACATCCAGAGGTGAAGCGGTGGATCGAAACGGTGTCATCCCAGACAGAGAACCATTCCTTCTTGAACATGGTGAACTTTGAATACAAGTCCAGGACTGGCTTGAAGGACACGGCCGATTCCAAGCTGATGTATGGAGACCCCTTCTTGTAAACCTTCAAGTTATATAGATATCGAATTTCCCGGATAAAAGGGGTGCGCCCGTACTTTCTTTGGAAAATCACGAATAGGCACACCAAGATAGCGTAGGAGTTGGGCTGGAGCTGGAAGGGAGCCACCTTCAAATAAGTAATGAAGCTAACTATCCAGGCATTGATTGGAGGAATGGCCCCACACATGCAGTGGTACCTACTATAGGCAAAGTATCCTTCAGGAGGATTATATGGCATGACTCCTTTCTCTGGCAGCAGCATGCGCGCTCTATCAATCCCAAAGGAACGGGAGATAACATCAAGCTGCTCCTCTCTGAGAGAACTCGGAAAGCAATCAGGAGGAGAGTTCAGAAGCTCTTGAGGACCATATCCGTCCACTAGTGACCTCGGGGTGGGTCCCTGTCGTCCCAGTCCTGGCTGGGCTAGGGGCACCACAGGGGACTCTCTTCCATCTGTAGACTTTCTCATTTATGATCGAGTTTCCACTTTGCGAGACATTTATCTGTAACACCAGAAAAACATATTATTAGAACAAGGAGTATGAAAATATAAAAAAGCAAGTATGTACAATCTAGAGTTTCATTCGTAGGTCGAAACATGAAATGCTAGAGATTCATTAAGCATTCAGGGTCCCGGAGTTCATTCAATAGTTCAAACCTAAGGTTCATTCGGCACTCATATGGTTTAGTCTCATTCGGTGGTCCAGGCACACACTACATTTGAGGATTCAAGCATGAAATTGTCATTCGGTATTTGAACCACATGTTCATTCGATAGCCCATCATAAGAATTCATTCGGCAGAAGAAAACTCACCTGGTCCGGCGCTTGGTTGATTCGGTATTTGATCTATTCGGCACTTGGTTGATTCGGTATTGGGTTGATCCGGTACTCGATTGATTCGGCTATCTCAAAACGATAAAGGAATAACGAGGACCTAACACCCCTACTTATAGACGAAGGCAGGAGGACCGGGCCGGTTGATTCGGCACGTATGACCAAAGGGAAGCATCCAAGATTAAAACAAAGTACGCCACCTGCATGCACCTGCCCTACTTTGGGGGGCAAGTTTTGGGTGTGTTTTCGACCGGTCCTATACCACCGATCCACCCCACTTCCTAGCTGATCCAACCAACTTCCCTCCTACGACCGAACCAACCAACTTCCATCCTACTGTCGAACCAAAAGCATCTCCAACACCTGCCGAACCAAGTTACGTCCCCCATCACCGAACCAGCTCATCTCCAACATACCACCGGACCAACCTCTACCGGACCAACTCCACTTCCAGGGACAACCGAACCAACCCCCCCCCCCTTCACCTACCACCGGACCAACCCACTTCCATGCATCACTGAATCAAGGCCTCGCCGAACCAACGTTGCCAGGCCAGATTGCATCAGCCCAAGCCCACCAGCAGCTATGTACATCCAGGACCCCTGCCCCCAGCCTCACTTTATAAATAGAGGGGCAGGGGTACAACAATGGCAGACAAGTTTGAGAGCTCAAGCACGGATAGAACTTTCAAACAACTTTCAGTTACTTGTAATCAAAGCTTTGTACTTGTAATCTGGATAGAAAAAGAGAATAACATATAAAGTGGACGTAGGCACGTTCTGGCCGAACCACTATAAATCTGTGTGTCTTTTACAGTTTAGTCCATTTTTTTTAAATATTTGCATAAATCACCCAAATCACTAAGAACCACATATAATCAACTAGATCGTACGACTTGGAGGTGTTTTGCCCATTTTTTATGCAAACATTTATTTTGTGAATGTATTTTTATTTTATGTTATTATGTCTGTCTAAAAATATTTTACAAGCTCATATGAATTTTCTAAAAATCATTCTATTTAATTTCAAATTTTCTAGTCTAGTTCACTATTTTTAGCTATTTTTCTTAATTTAACTTTATATAATTAATAAATATTATATAAATTTTTATATTTTGATAAATTTTCGAAATTTTATCTGGGATTATTATTATTTCCAGAAATATAAAGTTATATAAATTAAATAAGGATATATGAAGAGTTTTTGACTTTTGAATTATCTTTTGCCGTTTTGAATTCCACCTCTTCATTTTCCTCACAACTTTTCATTTCTTTTGGCATAACTCCCCACATTTGAGCTGACTAATTCATTTTCATTTCACGTATCTTCCTTTCCTTCTTACTGAGAAAAAAATTTCGGCCATCACATGCTTGGGAAGTTGGTAAAAAAATATATTTCTTTTATCTCTTTTTTTCACTTATATTGCTTATTCCTTTTGATTTTTGTTTGCACTTGCTCTTCCATCTAGGTTCGGCCATGCTACCTTGTTGCCTAGCCGACTCCACCACCTGATGGCACACCACCAGCACCTCCTCATCACCAGCCACCCAAGCCATGAACTCCCTTGGTGACGCATATCCACAAAAGTTTCAAAACACCCTTCATACTAGCCTAACCGAGCACCACTCTCATTCCATCACCTCACCGCCCCTCTAGCCGCCACCTACCACACCACCACCACCTCCAGCGCTCCCAAAACCCACTGCCACACCACCACAGTGGACCCCACTCCTCTGGCCGTGACACCTAGGGCCTTGGCCGAGCCCAAATCCTTGACCAAATTCATGTATGCATGCTTATGTGTGTTATTGCCTTCACCCACCTTTACACCATCATTCCAACATGTGGGCCGAACCCATACTCACCCAAACCAAACCCAAACACCTGCAATTATGTTGTATTTTCCCTTATGGCTGAGCCTAGTAAAGGTTAAAAGCAAGTGCAAGCATTTCTATTTGATTCTGTGCAGTCTATTCTAGTGTAGTTTTGATCGTAGTTGATTTGAAACTCATCGTTGTTATAATGTTTTGTTTGATGTGTATCCAAGGAATTTGACATTTGGCTCCTCCATTCGAATCTGTATCGTGATTTTGTGCTTGTGTAGATCCCGTTTGTGAAATTTGTCGTTGGGTCATCAGCTCAGACCAGTGAGTTATTCTCATCAGACAGTTTTATACTTTTATGAATAGTATATCGAACGCTTGTGAATATGTAAACTGCATCACCATATTTCATTTGCTATGTCACTATCATATGATGTTCACACATGATTATACACCAGTTCTATCATATGCTACTGTTATATTATTGCTGTTTTGTTATTTTATCAGTTAATCACACTGCAAGTTCCCTTTAGATTAGAATCACTATGGGTTGAAATGATACAAACCCGAACGCACTTTAGAATAGGAGAAAATCGTTATGGGCTGAAATGAGAGGCCTAAATGATTTTCAATTATTTTCATCTACTTGGGATTGCGGGTTTGAAATGATCAAACCTGGGTTTTCTTTGTAAATTACGGGTTGAAATGATACGTTACCCGTATCACTTTACCTAGGCTAGAAAATGAAATACAGACCCGTTGTTAAAATATGTTTTTCTTGAAATTTTAAAATATTTTAGAAATGTAAATATTATAATATTTTGATTTAAATTTGATTAAAAATGTTTTTTGTAAAGCATTATTGACTCTTTGAAAATTTATAAGTGAAATAAATTAATGGTAAAGTTAGAAAATCTGAAATGTAAGTTTTTGGAAATTATAATTTAATGATAAATGGAATTTAAATTAAATATGAAAATATGATAAATTTATGATATTTTGAACTAAATGAATTTAAAATAATTTTATATATATTAATGATTTTTGAATTAAGTTAAAATGTGAAATGAATGAATATTTAAGTTGAAATTTTGAAATATAACTAAAATTGGAAATTTGTGAATTTGGCTTAAAAGTGAATTTTAAGTTAAGTAAATAAAAATGAAATTAAGTTATATTTGAAAATTTAAACTTAAGTATTAAGTTAAATTTAATTTAATGAATTTAAATTTAATGCTGGATATAAAATCATGAATATAAGGGTATTTGAATGATTGTTTTAAAAGTGAAATTATATGATTTTATAAGTTAAAAATGGTTTAAATAAAAATATAATTATCGGTGAAATTATAATGAATATTTGAAGTTAATTTACTGCATTTCTAAAATGCTATTAATTCTAATGTAAAGGATAATACAGCATTTGTAAATGCTGTAGTTGATAATAATGAACCAAATGACTCAATTTAACTAAAGGCTATTATAGCATTTTTTTGGTGAATGTTATAATGGTTGAATTTAACTAAGTGTATTTGAAACTAATGGAACCCTGTTACAGCATTTTAAATGTTGTCTTTTGTTAAATTGAACTGTTTTAAGTGTGACTTTCTGTAGCATTTTCTAAATGCTGCGAAAGTTGAATTTTTCATTGTTTTAATAAATTTAGTGAATGAATGAACTTTGAAAGATTAAAATTTGGAAATTTGGAAATTTAATGATTAAATATAATATCTTCATTTTAATGATTTAAATGAAGCAATTTGTTTCGAAATATAAACTATTTTGAAATGTGTTTTGAAATGGTATTTAAATTAAATAAAAATGAATGTGGTTTGGAAGATATGATATTTTGATATTTTGAAATGGATTTTGAATGATATTTAATTTTTAAATGATGTTTGATTTTGAAGTATAAATACTACTTTGAAAATTTAACCACGAGATGTATTTAGTTTATGGTTTAACTGATCTTTAAAGGATGGGCAATCCCAAGCATCCTTTAAGTTATGGTGCATTTCTACTACAGTTCACTTGAGTTGATTTACATTATATAAGTATATATTGTCCTGACTCAAGTGTTTTGTGTTTTACTTTACGCTAGGGTCAGCCTGAGTATTCACAGCTTTGGATTCTCTTTCTAGAGCTGGTCTTTGTTGGAGTTTCTGCTTATCTACATTTATATCTACTTTCTGTTTCATCTATTCTAGTTTATCTCATGTATTAGTGAATTTCTATGTATTTGGGATTTCTATTTTTTTGTTTTCAGACTGTATTATGTTTTTGGTTTGAGACTCTACCGTATAGCTTCATCGACTACTATGTATTTTATATTCCGCTGCGAGGTATTCTGTTTGTTCTATGTCTGTGATTATGTGATTTGTATTTCATTTGCTCCAAATTTACTTACAATGCGGTATTTTAAGCAATTCAAGTCCGACATATGCGGCTGCGAATGGCTGAAAACACCGGGTTGTTACACTTTTTGAGTTATCTATCCCAGGATTAATAGCAAATAGCCCTTGCACTTTAAAGCTCTATCCTCGATTCCATATTCTTCAAGATATCTTCAAGTCAAAACACTTGAGTTAGATCGAAGTGGTTTTCGGATAACATATTTGATTCCAGTCTCTTTGAAAAAACTTCTGAAAGTTTTTGGTAAACTCAACTACGGTTCTTTAGGAAATAAGTAGACAAAAGATAAGAGCGGAGATCACCTCCTAACCGTTAGTGGACAGATTTCCTTATCATTTATTCTAGAAGAACGAAACGAATTTATACGTATAGTATAGTAGCACCAACGGTAACCGTACTATATAATTTCCGTATGTATCCTAAATATTTTCAAAGTTACTTTTTGGTCCAAATTTTGATAGTCGGTTATTTAACTATCAAATAAATAAACATTCAAACATGGATTTTGTTATTCCGCCTTTTGGCAAAGCCGTGACACCAAGAAATTGAATAGAAACCGAGGACAGTTCGTCCTGGAGATCGATTATACATAGGTTCACTATGGATACGGGTAAATTTTGCCCGAGTCTAGATCAAGCTGCAATTGACATGACACGACAAGCAAAGCTATGAAAACCAGCATTCCAAATTTCAAGTCAATCGAGATTTGTATGCTCAAGATATGATCGATGCAAAATCAAGCAATAATCTCGTTCGTATCCATCCAAGCTCGCAGGCCTCGTTCGCATCCATCAAAATCATCAGTTCGCATCCATCCAAGGTGGCCTCCTCTATAAAATCGAAATCAAACATATTCGTATCCATGGGAAGAAGCAGTTCATTTGAATCGATCAAGTTTGTGTCCAACCCACTCGTATCCTAGGTAATTATATTCATCGAGTATTTGTTGCTTCGTATCGATTCAGAGAGCGCCATTTTGTATTGATCCATCGATACGTAATGAACTCAAATGAGCGACACAAAATGGATAGATCCAGATCGATGCAAAGTAAAGCATAGGCGATCGATACGAAAGGAGGGTTGACATCGATACGAAGTAAGCAATGACGAACTGATGCAAATGGGAGCGACACGAATGAAACAAAGCTTAGAGCGATGCGAAGGAGACGCATAAATATAGATGACTCAGTCACTCGACATGAAAAGTGGATCGATCCTAAAAGATAGCACTACGTCATTGATTAGCACGTGCCTGGAAGCGATGCGAACAAAAGTGATGCTCACAGAAGCGATACGAACTCCGCAGCCTTCAACAAATCCAAACTTGCATTGAACTCAAAATCTACAAGTTCAAATGCCATCAAATTTTCATAGGAGATTGCATACAACCCCAAGAATTTACCTGACAAATTTTAGCCTCAAAGGACTATTTTTTGATCGATACGAACTCAATTCGTATCACTCCCAGATCGAGTCGAAATCACCTGAACTCGCTCCCATAGGCCCACTCGTGTAAGAGAAGAAGTCTTCCGATATCTGGGCGAGATATTTAATGCCTACGCCTATAAATAGTGACCCAGGACCGACAGAAAAAGGACTTTTGGCTCTTCTATGTCCAGACTCTACCGTAATTACTTTTATACTTGGAATATATTATTGTAACTCATTATAAGCGGCAATCAAAAATCAATAAAAGACAGCCATTTCATAGCGGACATAGGACATATGCCGAACCACTCTAAATCTGTGTGTTTCTGTGCATTTTTCCTATTTATCGATAGGTGTGTTTGTTAGACCTTCCTCACTTTACATTTATCTTCTTCATTTTACCTCTTCAAACACATCTGAAGAGTGTTGTGTCCAATTTTGGTACAAATACTTTTAGTCCCATATGGAATCCACTAAGCCTTATTTAATTAATCTTTAATTAATCAAAATCATTTTATAAACATTCGATCAAAAGATCTTTACAAAACACTATTCCCAAACCCCTAACATTCCTTTTATACTTGTAAAAACGTTTATATACTTATCTCAACAGTATAAGTATATTTTCCAAACTTTACAAAAGTTTCTTTCTTTTCAAATTTCTTTTTGAGGACATTACTTACTATAAACCAATCCACTTATCCTTTTTAATAAGTTCCCTTGTAAAAGATTACTTCACATTAAAATATCTTCATAAATTTCTAAAACCAATTTATAAAACACTTCTATAAAATTACAAGTCAATATACAAAACCTCTTTACAAACCTCTAAAATCATTTATAAAACATTCTCTCATTTAAATCTCCTTTGATAAATCTTCTTTAAGAAAAATCCTTTACAAAATATCTTTTACAACTCATCCTTTTAAATCACTTTAAATAAACCATTTTACTTAGTAAAACCATTTTTATAAACAAGTTATTATTTATAAATACCTTTATAAAATATTAATATAACTAGAAAAATCATTTATAAACCTTAACCCTAAACTGATTAAAGAATTGGAGCAATTTTAAAACCATACTTTATAATTTCAAAAAGAGGACTAACAATCCCGATGGTAGTAGTTTAAGTTTAATTTCACTTTAAAGTCACTTAATAATCAATTTACATAAGTCAACATATAAGTAAATGCTATTCATATCCAAATCAGGGAATAACTTGTCAATCCAACTCAACTAGCATATACATCTCCAAATAACATAATAGCATGATGTCGATTTGTTCTACTAAATAGATGTCCAAACAATTCACTAGTTATAGCAAAATGGGAATTTATTCTACTAAACATATGCTCACACAACAAATAATTACATTATAGCAGAACGAGAATTTATTCCACTAATAAATGTCCAAACAATCAACTTAGAGCAGAACGGATATTTATTCTGCTAACACACGTCCATACAATCAAACAATTATATAACTCATTCACAATTGTTTGCCTACTTAATGGTATCGACATTTGAGTCTCTTATGCTTAAAATCATCTTTGAAAAAGAAGTCCCTTTAGCAATTTGATTCTTGGAAAACAAGGATTAAAACATAAAACACCTTTTTAAAATGATTAATTTTAAGTTAAACTCTTATTAAATCATAATTAATCTTTATTAATTCTTAACTTAATTTAATTATGAATTAATAAATAATTCAACCCGTAATAAGTAATTTATTTATAAATTAAACCCTTAATTAATCCTTTATTAATTATTAGATAATATTTTAAAACCTTTATTAATAATTAACCATTAATTAATCTCAATTAATTAATTAAAGAATATTTTAATTAAAACTTAAATAATAAATTAACCCTTAAAGAAATAATTATTTTAAATTAAAATCTTAATTAATTTATATTCAAAAATAATTGAAGACTTGATTAATTAAATAAATAATTGGCCTTATATTTGTTTAATAATTAAATAAAAATAAATTATATACTTAATTATAACTAATTAAAATCAATATTACTTAATTAATAATTAATTAAAACTAATCTTACCTTTAAAAGATAATAGTACTAATCTGTACTTAACGAAAAATTAATAAACCTTATTTAATCTAAATTAATTATTAATTACTAAACTTATTTAATTAATAATTAATTAACAAAAACTTAATTTACATTCTAATATTTTTATTAATTTTATAAAACATTATAAAATCATTTCTAAGTACAGAAACCAATTTTCAAAAATTGGATTTTTAAACTAAACTGCATCCTTATCACTATGAATGCCTTAACTAAAAATGTTTTCTAAGTTTTCTTTAAAATATTTATCATTTTGAAAGCTTGCTTACCTTTATAAAAGATAAATAACTATTTGGTAAAGCTAAAAAAAAGTTTAAACTCAAAAATGATTTCAAATTTTAAAACTTTATAAAACTTAAGTAAACACACTTTGAAAGCAAGGAATTTCTACATTGCTTGTTCACAACTTAATGCTAACTTCTTAGCACATACACAAACCAAAAACCATGCATTCACATATCATACGAAAGCTATAAGTAAGATTATAATTTTCCATTTACCTACTCTTTTTAAACATAGATTTCTGAGTCAAACTAAATATCACATCCAAGCATATATGTACACATATTAACAAACATCAAACCAAAACACAAATATACACTTACATCTCAATATAAATCTCATCCAAACAAGCATCATACTTAGCAACTACGTAGTATAATAACTAATGTAAAAACTTTCAAATTTAAATTAAAAGTTTACTCACCAAAGTTTAGAAAACTTTTGAAACCTCAAACTAACTTTGCAAACTTAAATTAGGACCCTTGCATCTTGAAATACGCTCGGCCAAGGGAATGAATGGATTGGCCATGATAAGAACAAGGATCTGTGGGCTTGACTTGGAGAGGTGGAGGTACTTCGGATAAGGTTGAATCCATAAAACCAAACCCAAAGACTAGTCATATTCTCTTGGAATTTTGGCCATGTTACTCTTGGAATTTTGAAAAGTGGTTAAAATTAAAGTTGTTGGAATTTCTTTACTCTATAATTTCAAAAGAAGAAGAATCAATAAATTTTGATTCGTTTGAGGAAGATATGGTCTGTAGCGACCCGCCATTCCATGCCCTATGAGCTGACATTGCTTGTCCGACAAATTGTATGAAAAGATGAAAAACTAAGAAAAGAAGAGGATAGAAGAAAACAGAAACAACACATAGAATCTCACAACCGCAGCAGAACAAAATATAATATATAATAACACATCTTTATACAAGAGAACTGCAACTGTTAATATACACACAATCATCAGAGTACAACAATCAATGAATCAATATGGAAAGTTATAATAACTTATCCTCACAAGTGCCGAATATACAGCATACACACACAGCTGAATATAATCAAGTGCATGGAATACGCTTGAGACTCCTCCAGCTCATCTCATGAGCTCCATAGCATCCTAACCTGAGTCTGTAATACAACCAGCATGAGAAAATACACTCAATTTGAATTATAACTGTTATCAAAAATCCTTTTGAAAAACAAAGGTATCTCATAAGATCACGCCACATATAAATACGATGGGTTTTTACCTTACCATAACCAAACATTTTATATCAAAATCATCTTATATTATGATAGCGTCTATAGAAAATAAACTAGAAAATACCTGAAATGCTTACATCTCACGTTTCAGCATAGTTGGGCACAATCAAAACCGTACAGGCTCGTAATGGTTATTCAATTCCATACAATGACTGGACTACTAGGGTACCGCTCGTCATGGTACATCTCTAGAAAAATGTATCGAGATCGTATCTAACGATCCCGGCCAACCCGTGACGTGGATAGTACCGTATATGTTATCACCCCGGGTGTTTCCACCCTATCGATCTCTCTCTTTTTCATCCACAACCATATCCATAATTATAGTATATCCGAGGGTATTTAGAAAAGTGATAACATACCCTACTTACGTGCGACCCACTTAGCCCTGCTGCATCTCCTCTGTTTTAGTCGTTCCAGGGTTATGAGGCTTGAGGCTACGTTTTACCTTTAGAATAGCATTCATACATGGAATGCTAACATTTCCCTCCAAGCAACAATGCAATGATAACATTCATTCATATAAGTTGTTCTGGGTCTGAACAAACCGAATCTCCAAAATCCCCAACTTACTATCTTCACTATATCACAATTCATAGCGCTCAAATCGGATCGAAGTGGTTTTTGGATAATTTAAATCTGATCCCGGTCACTTCGAAATGATTAACGGATTTGGCCAGATTTGATAGTCGGTTATTTAACTATCAAATTACATACATAAGTAGTCTAGGCCCATATCTTGATCTTTCAAATATTTATTAAAAGTATCTTTACAAAGATATATATTCAATTCTCTTCCAACACTCCAACATTTTAACACAATTCCCAATATTATCCATAACCAGATATTTCTAAACTATTTCGACACTTAGAAATATTTATGAATTCAAATTTTATAACTCTTTGCTTAGAGAATATTTCTATATAAATCATTCTTTAGTTGAAAATATCCCAAATCCTTCCAATCCAATACTTAGGAAATATTTATAAGTATATCTTCCCAAAATAATTTTATTTGCAATACTTAAGAAATATTCCATTTATTTCATACTTCTCAAAATCCTTTTCAATTTATTTATAAATCCATTAACTCAATACATTCCATAAGTTTTCGGAATTCATAAATTAATTTCTTTTGAAATTTCCAGAATCGATTATACTCGTCTATAATTCAAACTATCCATTTCTAACTTCTTTTATGAATTCCAATTCATTTTCTAAGTTTGTATTTTTCAATATCTTGGAAATTCCATTTCCTCCCAAAATCCTTAACAAGATTCCTCTTATCAAAATCATATCCATTATATAAACCTCGTTTACAAATCTCGAGAGGATTTATAAATAATTTCAATCACTTCAAAACTATATATACACATATATGATAAGTATTTTTAAAGAAAAATAATTTGTTTCTAAAGCACGCTTAAGTAATTATTTAAAATATCAAAACACTTTAAATAAACATCGATAACTCATTTCTAAATCATTTTTAAATTAAAAAATCGATTTACTAAGCTCATTTTAAAAAAATAGAATTTATTTCAATTTATATTAAATATTTGAAAAACCCACTTTCCAAAGTATTTTAATACTAAAACAGCTTTAAATTACATAATTTGAATAAAAAAATCCTTTTAAAACAAACTTAACTTCTCGATAAAAATATATTTTTAAAATTCCAATAACCAATTTCAGTTTATAAATCCCTCTCGATTAATAACACATCGATTTTATTCTGATTCCCTAACCATCCTCACATTTCAAAAAATAGATTCCGCTATTTTTCCCAAAACCGATTTCCACATCTCGATATGAATTCACACTGTGAATTTATATTTCCAATTTATCAAATGATGTCATTTTCCCTTATTTATAAACATCGTTTATAAATTTATAAACTCCCTTGAGTTTCACTTATTTATAAAAGTAATCTCATTTATAAAATTTCATTTTTATGAATCGACTTCTTATAAATCCCGTTTATTTTACAAATCTACATTAAATATCGATTTCAACTTCTTTTCCATATTTTCGAAAATATCATTTAAAATCTATTGCAAAAATTCCTTTATAAAAATTATTTTAAAATCTCTATTTAAAACATTTTACGAATAGATAAGCATGAATCCTAAAATTAAATCATTTATTTTACTCAAATCAATTTCCTTTAAGTAATCCGAATTTGATATAAATATTTTTATATCCAAAATCTCCTTTAATTTCCTTTAAATTCAAAAATAATATTTATGGTATTTAAAATACCAAAATCAAGGCCAGTACTAATATAGCATCTAATAAATTAAATCACACAGTAATCCAAACAAATTATTAAATCACATTATATATCACTATATATGGAAAATAAATCAATATATTTGAGGAATCCAGTTGGATCCCTCCAACCTGTTTCCTTGAAACCACATATGTTATATAACATAAAATATCAATTCCACTTCGAGGTGGGATATCGCGGTAATATAGGGTCATCCGATCTAAATAAATTCTCATCCGCTCCAATCGACGGAAAATATATCCAACTACTAATATACATACTAATATATATAATATATTACCTCACTGATAATAATTAATCAATTCATCCAATAATTAATTTGAATTATTATAAATTAAATCTAGTAATCCAAATGAGTGAGATTTACTCACCTTGATTTTTAAATTTTCCAAATGCTCAATTTAGATTAAATCGAACTACCATTCTATTTAACCTAGAATTCCAGTTATCTCTAATCAACTTTGAATAAATTCCAGCTTGTAGTTCATATCATTACAAGTCCAATGTCGCTAGTTTCGTTTGATTTCAACCTAAAATGAATTGGTTATGAATTTTATAAGCATTCGGCTTAAATAATATAATTAACTTAGCAAATGACATTTCTTAATGACAAATTAATTACCATAATTACTGTTAACGGTAAAAATAGCTTTAACGCTAACACCCGGTGTATCTCGTGATGAAGTGAGAGCACCACCCGTTTATATGGGAAACCAAGTAAAAAGAAAAGTCGCAGAAAAGTAAAAGAGACAGAGATTTTTATAGTGGTTCAGCTTCTAGTAAGCCTACATCCACTTTACATTTTTCATTATCTTCTTTGTACACACTTTTACAAGATTACAACACTTTTATAGCATGATCTCTCGATTACAACACCTTTACAACACGATCTTACAATTACAACATGAACGGAGAAAGAAGTTAGAACGTCGATGGTGAATTGCTCTTCGAATCTCTCTTGGATGAAGTAGATCTCTTGATGAAGAATCTTCGATGGTTGAGGTGCTCGGAGAGTCCAGAAATCATCAGAGTGTAGGCGCCTTGAAATCCAGCAAAAGTCCTCCCTACGAATGTGGAGTTGATGGAGTATTTATAGGTGAAATCGGAGTTAGGTCGGCAGGGACAACTTAAGGAGTTAGGTCGGCAGGGATGACTTAAGGAGTTAGGTCGTGTGGACGACCTAAGATAAGTCGTAGGTCGTGCCACATAGTTAAGTCGTTAGGTCGTGGACTCCTTTAAGCCGTGGACCCCTGCGACCTGACCGGTCAGGTCGAACACCATCGCAGTGGCGTTGCCCCCGCACCCCCACCTTGGGGGGTTGGCACCCCCCTGGACCCCCCCCCCTCCGTAGGGGATCTTAGATGAAAAAACATTCAACAGAACTTGCTTTGTTGAGATGATGAGTTGATCAATCTTTGAGACGAGCTATCTTGCTTCTCTCGGTCGATCTTTTGATATCACGGCCTTGCTGAAAAAGGCGGGATAACAATTACATTATTAACAGCCATCGTTAATAGCATTAACGGACTTTCCCAAACTGACGTTCGTGAGTAGACAACCAGACCCCCTTTCCATTGTTCACCACCGCCACTAACACTCACCTCTTGCCTCACCTACAGTGGCGCCATCGACCATCTAGATAGCCGCTGCACCTATCTAGCCATGCCACCATCAGCTTGCGCGCGTGTGTCTTGAGCAGCCCTAAACCCTACTACGCTCGAACGCGCCACGCGTCCAAAGACCATGAGCCGCGACCTCTCCCCCTAGTCGACCGCCATTCCATCGCTCGCGAGTCGTTCTCATATACATACATACATATATATAACGCTATTTCACTTGAAAAAAGAGGAAGTGAGATACGCGATTACCATAGAAGGAGAGGCGGCTATGCTAGCGATAGGGTGGCGTTTTACGGAGTTAGGGTAGCTACGAGAGTTTGACTTTATAATTTTTTATAATATTTTTCTCAAAATATCTCGTTCTGCATAACTCAAAATCCCGAATCCCTATCGAGGCATGCCCCTGGTGTCCTAATGTTATACCCCTATTCCGAAAGCAAAGGAATAAGTTACAGGACCTAATTCGATCATATGGAGAAGATAACTTTTTGAACCCAGTTACAATATTAAAATTTCAATATTAATTTCAATGCGATTTGATCTCCTATGACCAAAACGATAGCTTCAAACATTATAAAATTGAAATCCGATAACATTACACTATTGCGGATCCAATGAAACTAGTTTCTTCGAATTCCGAAATTGTGCCCGGATCGCTATTTTAACGCGTCGATTAAATCGACGATTTCAAAAATTAACGAAATCATTTACAATTTTCAGTTTTAAAACTTATTAACTCAATTCTAATTCAAATAGAATTCATATCAACATTACAAATTGTTTTGATTCATATTCAGCTCAAATTTCAATTATTCACCATTTTCGTATTACGATAAATCGCTATTTTTGAAATTTAAATTCATTTTATAATTCCAACAAAAATCTTCATATTCATAAATCAATTTTTATAACAAAATTAAATATTTAAAACCATTTAAATATTAAAAATCAAATGACGAAAATCTGGGTCGTTTAATGGTCAAAAAAAGGAGTGCTATTTTTGAACTAGAAAATCTAAGTCAAAAAATAGGTCTGAAAGAAATGCATTTTGACATAGATAAGATCAAATTTGAAGAAGTGGTACGAATGAAATTTGTAGCCGTCGAAATTTTACATGATTTAGGAAAAATAAATTCTCCATTAGAATCAGATATGAGGAAGATATGATAGAAAGAGGAGGAGGAAAAATGAAGGGATGGAAGGCTATTTATAAACAAGAAAAAAAAAAGAATTACCTATCTACCATTGTACTTCTGCTTCCATGTTGTTTTTCCACCTCAATACCCTCTACCACACATGCCATTTCCATCCATCACCATATCCCCCGCCCCCTCATCATGTAAAATAAATAATGCTTAAACGTGTTTTGTACTCGAGTCGCAAAAGTGTCAAATCATGTCTAAGTATGTTTCTTAAGGAATCTTTTAGTATATACATGTATATACTTAAGTATATATACCTATGTATATACCAATATATACTAACTAATTTATATTTTGAATGTGTATAAACTTATACTAGAGTTAACAATGTTTTCGATTATATTTAGCTGACGAAAATTCAAAAATTTGAAAAACGAATTCCGGCCATGTTTTCGATTTTTCTTCGAACCAAATATTTTTGTAAACAAATTTGAAAACTATTCACCATCATTGATTATTATTTAAAAGATTTTTATTTTCATTGTAAAACCTATATATTGAATATTTAAAATTAATTCAATATTTGCAAATCAAAGCAGTGAAATTCCGAGTCATTATAGATAAACGTAGATGGTGAATTTAAGAGGCCGCATAGTCAGTTTGTTGACTTTTTTGATGATATACGATAGCTATCCAGGCATTTTGATAGTTATTATAGTTGTTGGGCGCCTCTGCCTCACACCTGCTCTTTAATGTTTAGACGGTGGGCAATCCACCTTAAAAAACTTTAGGCTATTGGTCAAGCCTTGTTGGCATATACATATATATATACATATATGTATATATATGTGTGTGTATATGTTTATATGTATACAGTATGACTGTATGATCTTCAGATCGTACAAGCTTTAAAAAAAAAAAGCGGTAGCCGTAGATTTTAATCCACCTATCATTATTGTAACGACCCGAAATTTTGGTCGTTAGCTTTGAATATTTAATTTATTTTAAATATTGAATTTTAATTATAAATTGAATTTTGAATATGGAGATTTTTAAAGAATCGTTAAAATGGTTTAACATTTTAGAGATAGCGATTAATTGAATTTGGTAAATATAAATTTAATATTTGAAAATTGGGATAATATGTGAATTTGGAAATAAATGGACATAGAAATGATTTCTAAGTTGAGTTAAAATTCTTGGATTAGAATTAAAAATATTGGACTTTGAATGAAGTAAAAGCCAGTAAATTTAAATTTTTAAATGTATATATTTATTTAATAGTGAAATTCAATATATGGAAATAGTGTAAATAATGGAATTTTGATTTAATATAAATCGGAATGATTTCTTATATAGATATAAATTCTATTTGAATTATAATCGAGTTAGTAAAATTTTAAAATTGAAAATTTAAACGACTTCGGCGATTATAAAAATTGCTCGATTTAATCCTTTCGGGGCACTATCTCGGAATTCGACGAAACTTGTTCCATTGGATCCGTAACAGTTTATTATTATCGGATTTCAAATTTCGTAGCATTTGGAATTACCGTTTGGTTGTACGGAAGAGAAACGCATTGAAATAAATATCGAAAAATTAATATTTAAATTCGTTTCAAAAAGCTATCCTCCACATACGATCGAGTTAGGGCCCAAAACACGTTCCATTGTGTTCAGAATAGGGTTAAGATGTTATAATTGCAGATGGCACGTTTCGTTCAAAGTTCTTTTGAAAAAGCATGAAATTTTTTTAGAAATAATAATAAAATAATATATGTAAGTGTATGTATATACGATAGCACAGTAAAACCTAGCCAGATGTAACATCTGCCGCCACATTTTTATTTATGGCCGAAAATCATCATATCTCTCACTCAATTTCTCTCGATCGAAGCATTATCGTCGAAAACTTCCAACTAGGAAATCGAAGAGCTCGTTGAACTCTAGAGATCCAACGGTGATGATCGTGTATAACGTGACGAGGGGAAGAATTTGAGGCTTGAACTCGAGTCGTTCATCGATGAATTTGGTGACCATGGAGCAACCGAGCTTGGCGATTTTCTGGGTGTTGGGGGAGCTTGTGTAGGAGCACATAGCAATGTTCACCGATCGAGTCCAGAGGCAGCGGTAGGATTGCAGCGATCGTCCAATCCTTATGTGCGTTGGGTTCGTATGCTCTTGAATGAAGATGGAAGCATAGCAAAAGGTGCGGCCTGGATTTTGTTTGGCAAACGAATGGCCAGATCTGTGTTCCGGTATAAAAAAAGGAATTTTATTATATCAATTTTATTCAAAACTTATAAATTTGATATCTTGGTCATACGAGGTTCGGAATCGGACGAAACAAGCGGCCAGAATCGCAGCAACGAACACTATGCAGTGGAATTGACCTGGATTCGATCGGAGCTAGCGAAAATTTTATGTTAAATCGAACATGTTCAATTAAGTTTAAAATTGGAGTGTTTGGCAAATTAAAAATCAAGGTGAGTTAATCTCACTCAATTTTGGACTGCTGGCTTTAATTTTTAAATAGTTAAAATTAATAAATGATTGATTGGTTAAATTGATGCATTTTTATCTGTTGGATGTGATATTGTATATAGTAGTATATATATAGGAGTGATTGATATTCCTTCATATATATAGCGGATGAGAACTTATGCGCCCCGTATAATAGCGGATGACCCTATATACTATGGTATTCCACCTCGAAGTAAAATTGGTATATTTATGTTGTGCTAACATATGTGGATGCAGGGATACAGTTTGGAGGGATCCAACTGGATTCCTCCAAAATGTTGAATTTAATTTCATATATAGTGATATATGTCCTGTTGGAATAGTCTGTGATAGGTTATTGTGTGATTTGGATTGATTGGATACTGTGGCAGGATTTGACCTAGATTTTGGGTATTTTCAAATACCAGTAACTTATGTTTTGATTGAAAAAGAAATTTGAAAAGGGATTTTTAAAGTAAATATTTACAAAGAATTTTGGGTTAATTAATTGGATAAAAATAAAGGTTTTGGGATTTGTACTTAACAAATTTTGGATATTATAAACAAGGATTTTGGAATAAAGGTATATAAAATGTATTTTTAAAAATAAATGTTTAAATGTACTTGTTTAAATAAAGGGTTTAGAAATCAAGATTTTTAATATTTTTGAAAGATAAAAGTGAATTTGGAAATAAGTATAAAAATTGGTTATTTGGACTCAAATGGGCTTCTAAATTTACGAAGCGAAATTGAAATCGAGGGATTTGGGCTTGTTTTAAAAAGAGGACTTTTAATTATTAATTTGCTAAATTTAAAGGTGTTAAAATATTCTAGAAATTAGTTATTTAATTATTTTAAATTTTTAAAGCATATTTAATTATTAAATAGTCACTTATAATGATTTTAAAAGATTTATTATTATTTAAAAACTAATCGGCACTTTTGTTTTTAAAAAGATAATTATTAAATATTAATATGCCTTGTGTAATAACTTTTACTTAAGTATATTTGACTAGATTTAACTAGATATTATTTCACAACATACAAGCATTATTTTGAGATAATTTTTTAAATAAAGCTTTTGGGACGTAATGGTATACTCGCGTGGTGTAAATCGGAGGCACTGAGTGCCTGCAGTTAAGTTTTGGATTTCTATGGGATAGAGATGTAACCATTGAGCTATAATCCATGGTTTGCTACCATAGTGGTACTTTCTATATTATTTTGAAAGGGTTTTTCGAATATTTTTGAAAAGGATAATTTGTGAATATACTGAATTCGATAAGATAAATACAAACTTCGGATAAAAGGATTTAATTTATTTAAAATTTAATTCAAATAAGACTTAGTATTTTTAAGTGTAAAATGAAGTGTTTGGTTAAATTGATTGTTTCATTTGATAGTTAAATAACCGGCTACCAATTCAGGACCCAAATATAACTTTGGGAATATCTTAAAGAAGTACATGAATTATATAGTACAGTTACCATTCGAGGTGTTATACTATGCATATACACTCGTTTCGTTCTTCTAGGACGTCTATAAGGAAATCCTTCCACTAGCGGTTAGGAGGTGATATTCGATCTTATTTTCGTCTGTTTATTTCTTAGAGAACCTGGGTTAACTTTACCGGAAATAGCAAACGTTGTTCGAAAAGACCAGGATCGGATTTGTGGTCCGCAAAACAACTTCGATCAATCGAGTACATTTTCGTAATGAAGACAAGAGCACGGAGTCAAAGATGGAGCGGTGAAGTGCAAGGGCTAATCGCTACTAATGCTGAGGGTGATTCCAAAATGGACGTAGTAGGAATAGCGCCTTCGGTTCTGTTCGGATTAGGAACGAACTTGTATGGATGAATGCTATCAGTACATTTTCACTGGAGGACAATGAGCATTCTAAGTGAACATTTCTAAAAAGGTGACCGTAGCATCTAGCCTCGTCAACCGGGAATGACTGAAAAGTAGGGGGATGCAGCAAGGCTAAGTGGGTAGCACCCAAGTAGGGTATGTTTATCACCTTTATAGATACCCTCGGATATTATTACCACGATTGTTGAAGGAGCTCGGAAAAGGGTGGGAACACCGAGGGTGATAGCATATTCGGTCTCTCCGGGTCAGGGAAAGTCCAGTCATGTGTAGCAGGGGATCCCGCTGTGGTCCTCGGTACAATGTTTCTAGACGTGTACTGTGACAGGTGGTACCCCGGTACCTAGTGATTCAGATGGAATCCATTCTCCAATAAGCGTCGTACGGTTTTGATTATGCCCAACTATGCTGGAACGTGAGATGCAAGCATTTCAGCTATTTGAATAAGTATTTGTACTTAGACACAATTATAATATCAAATGATTTTGATATGAAATGTTTAGGTTATCGTAAAGTAAAAACCTGTTGTGTTTATGTGTGGTGTGGTCTTACGAGATACCTTTAATTTTCAAAGGATTTTGAAACTTTGATAACTCAAATCGAGTGTGTTTTCTCACATTGGTTTTTCAGACTGACTCGGTGTTATTTTATTTTAATGCTCGGGTCAGACCGACTATTTCAGGTTCAGGCTAGGATGCTATGGAGCTCAGAACATGAGTTGGATGACGCAGACATATTACTCGTACTTGTTTATTTCCGCTGCAGTGTCTATTTGAAATTACCAGCAATTGTGAGGGCAGATTGTTATAACTGTCCAGGCTAGGAATTATTGATTTGTGTACTCTGATGTGAGATATGTATATTACAGTCTTGATTTGTGTAAAGAGCAATTGATATTATATATTGTTCTATCCGCTGTGAGATTCTTTTTTTTTTAGTTTCTTCTCTCTTCTACGTACTTTCTTTTCCCTCAATAATCGGTCTTTTCGGCACTTGATCGTTCGGCATGTTATACCATGGGCGTATTTATGTCGATCTTCAGGGGTCGAAAGGGCGGGTTATGACAGTTGGTATCAGAGTTTAGGTTGGCGATATACCTAGGTTTGGTGTGGAATAACTCATTAGAGATAAAGTCATTAGCACTCTAGAATGAGTATGAGTGTATTGATAGATATGAGCGTGTAATTATTGGTGAATATAAAATGTTTTTATATTGTGTTGATTTATCAATTGAGTATTTATGAATTACGGTCGCTATGGGAAGTACAACTGTATCGATAAGTGTTTCTAAACTCTTAAACAAGGTAAACCGACATAGTATCGTTTTAAAGTGGGTAAATGAAATAATTTTACCCAAAATTATATTTTGATATAAAAGAAACAATTTTCTGAAATTATTATACTGTGTATGCTTGGAATGTTTGGTTGCTAATATTATAATCAAATAGATTATAAATGTTGAGATGTTTTATATATAACCAAATAGAAATTGTATAAGTATGATCTATAAAAAGGAATATAACTAAAATTTATTTTAAACAAGAATTTAAATCCCAAAAATTTTGGAAATGTTTGTAAATGGGTTTGAACTAAATGTTTGGAAGTTTTTAAAATCTTGGGCTTTCTGGGAAGTGTTTTCCAAAGTGTTTGAAAGGAAGAATGATGATATTATTTTTGGAGACATTTTGAATATAAAATGTTTTAAAATGAATTTTTGGAAGTAAGGAAGTATCGAACTTACTTCAGTCGCTGGAGGATAATGTTGGTGATGATGGCCACATCATCAGTATTTATTTTCGGGTTTTTAAGTGACAGATTGCTACCATGGTGATTGGTTATGAATATTTACTTTGGACTTGTTTAATGAACAAGCTCGTTTCAGGGATTCCAAAAGGGAACTGTTTTGGAAAAAACCAAGTGGTTTTGAGATTTCAAGAAAAGTATGATTTGATATACAAAGAGAATATATGTATATTTAAGATGTCAAAATGATTTGAAATAAAACAGGGTAATTAAATTCTGGGAATCTCCATTTAAATATTTGTGAAGTCAGGATAAAATCAGAGTGAATTATAATTGGAAGTTGATATAAATAAGAAAGAAAAACGTAAATTTTTAATACTAGAATTAAAATTTAACTTGAGTAAGTTAAAAAGAATAATATAGGCTGGAATGTAACCTAAGATAAGTAAAATAAAATAGAAATTTGGATTGGAATTGAATGGAATGTAAAGTGAAATGTAAGATGATTGTATAACCGTAAGTTATAATTATTGAATGAAATGGATAAACTTAAGCTAGTAAGTGATGCATATAATCTAGAGTTGTGATTATAAAATGTAAATGGACTCAAGTAAGCAATATAAGATTATAGTTTTGAACTTATGAATTGAGAAATGAAATGGTGAAACCTAAGTGAAAATAGTGATATTATGGTAAAGGAATGGAAATTCAAAATTTTGAATTTTAATTGAAGGGTGAATTGAAATTGAGTAAACTGAACGTAAACATAAATGGTGAAGTGTTTATATAACTATATGTTATAAATATTGAAGGCGAGTAAACTTAATTAGGAAATTCAGGAAATTATGAATAGATAAGTGTATAACTTATTAAACTGAGAAAAAATGGAAAAGTATAACCAAGTTAAAATGGTTAAGTATTTGATAATAAGAAATGAATTCAATTTAGGAATAAATAAATTGAATATGATTTTGGAATATAGATTGGAAAAGATTTGGTATGAACTTAATTATAAGCTAAATATAAACTCAAGTAACAATATGGAATATCATAATAAACATTTGAAATAATTATATGGAATGATTTCCAAAGTGTTATAGTATAAGTTAGATATACTAAGTAAATGTAAACAAGTAAATTGAATAAGATCAATTTAAAAGGGATTAGGATGTGATTACCATGGAAACATAACTTAAGTGATTATTTATGAAATGGATTCATAAATAAAATTAACATGGATTGAAATGTGTTTAATGCAAAATAAAGCAAACAAAAGTTTGGTGGATAACTTGAATAGGCATCAAAAAGGAAAATTAGATAAATTGATTTAGAGTCAATTTAAAAAGAAGTAAATTGAAGCTGATAAAATGGATTTGCATATAGTGGAAGTGAATAATGAATTGGATGCAAATAAATTGATTGTAAATCAAGCTGAAAATTGAATAAAGGTGAATTTATGCAAGTAAGGCACATATAAATCAATTTGGATCGAATATGAGTTTGGTTGTTGCAAATATGAACTTAATGCAAATTTGATTGTAAATAATTTTGAATTGAATGAAATGATATATGGATCCATGGAAAGGAATTAAATTACTGTTGGAACCTTAAAAATTGTTATAATATATGATTGGCATGTTTGGGCTACGTAGTTGATGTCTTTGGCTAGTTAAATAAATGAAATGTTATTAAAAATTTCTTGTTTATGAAACTTATGTGCTTATTTTGAGTAAGTACAGGTACATGAAGATGTTTGGATAGAGTTTGGGTTGCGTAAATGCATATAAAATAAGCCGCTCGCTTAATAACGCTAATATGAGGTATGTCTACGCAATAAAATAAAGAAATGATAATATATTTATATATATTTTGTTTTTCGACCGTGTGGGTCGATTTATATATATTTATCTCTTTTGTGATACTGTAAAAGGCTCTCCGTACAAAGAAGACGCTGTCAAAAAAATTCAGGAATTTAAGGTGCTAGAACATTTTTGAATATTTTTGAAAAGTTTTCGCTAGCTAAAAAAGTTGATTTTTGAATTGTATTAAAGATCGAGGCTTTTGAATTAGAATTGGAGGCTAATTGTTTTGGAGGAAATAAAAAGGGTTAGAAAAGTGAATGTAGGATTCTAATTGAGTGGATTTTGGATAAGTTAATGGGTTTGGGAGTATTTTTCCAACCTTGGCAAATTTCGAGGATGAAATTTTTATAAGGGGAGAGGAATGTAACGACCCAAAATTTTAGTCGTTGGTTTTGAACATTTAATTTATTTTAGATGTTGAATTTTAATTATAAATTGATTTTTGAATATGGAGATTTTTAAAGAATTGATAAAATGGTTTAACATTTCAGAGATATCGATTAACTGGATTTGGTAAATATAAATTTAATATTTGAAAATTGGGATAATATGTGAATGTAGAAATAAATGGACATATAAATGATTTCTAGGTTGAGTTGAAATTCTATTTGGATTAGAACTAAAAATATTGGGCATTGAATGGAAGTAAAAGCCAATAAATTTAAAGTTTGAAATTTATATATTTATTAATTAATAGTGAAATTCAATATATGGAAATAGTGTAAATAATGGAATTTCGATTTAATATAAATCGTAATGATTTCTTATATGGATATAAATTCTATTTGAATTATAATGGAGTTAGTAAAATTTTAAAATTGAAAATTTAAACGATTTAAAATCGGTCGATTTAATCGATGAGTTAAAATAGCCTTCCGGTGCACTATCTCGGAATTCGAAGAAACCAGTTCCATTGGATCCACAATAGTTTATTATTATCGGATTTCAAATTTCGTAGCGTTTGGAATTATCGTTTGGTCGTACGGGAGAGAAACGCATTGAAATATATATCGAAAATTTAATATTTAAATTCGTTTCAAAATGCTATCTTCCACATACGATCGAATTATGACCCTAAACACATTCCATTACGTTCGGAATAGGGGTAAAACATTATAATGCTAGGCGGCACGTTTCGTTTGGAGTTCGTTTCAAAAATCATGAAAAAAATTTGGAAATAATAATAAAGTAATATATATATATATATATACGTGTATATATATACGATAGCACAGTAAAAACTAGCCTGTTATAACAGCCGCCGCCACATTTTTATTTAATGGCTGAAAATCAACATACTCTCTCACTCGATTTCTCTCGATCCAAGCATTATCGTCGTAAACTTCCAACGGGGAAGTCGAAGAGCTCGACGAGCTCTAGAGATCCAACAGTGATGATCGTGTATAACGTGACGAGGAGGGAGAATTTGAGGCTCGAACTCGAGCCGTTCATCGGTGAATTTCGCGACAATGGAGCAAACAAGCTTGGTATTTTCTAGGTTTTGAGGGATCTTACGTGGGCACACATAGAAATGTTCACCGATCGAGTCCAGGGGCAGCGGTATAGTTGCGGCGATCGTCCAATCCTTGCGTATGTTGGGTTCGTATGCTCTTGAACAAAGATGGAAGCGTAGCAAAAGGTGCGGCCTAGATTTTGTTTGGCAAACGAACGGCCAGATCTATGTTTCGGTATTAAAAAAGGGAGTTTTATTATATAAATTTATATTCAAAGCTTATAAATTTCATGTCTTGGTCATACGAGGTCGGAATCGGATGAAACAAGCGATGCGGGAATCGCAGCGACGAACACTACGCAGTAGAACAGATTTAGAGTTGATCGAAACTAGTGAAAATTTTAGGTTAAACCGAACGTGTTCGATTAAATTTAAAATTGGAGCATTTGGCAAATTAAAAGTCAAGATGAGTTAATCTCAATCAATTTTGGACTGTTGACTTTAATTTTTAAATAGTTAAAATTAATAAATGATTGATTGGTTAAATTAATGCATTTTTATCTGTTTGTTGTGATATTATATATAGTAGTATATATTAGAGTGATAGATATTCCCGCATATATATAGCGGATAAGACCCCGGATGACCCTATATACCGTGGTATTCCACCTCGAAGTGAAATTGATGTCTTTATGTTGTGCTAACATCTGTGGATGCAGGAAAACAAGTTGGAGGGATCCAACTGGATTTCTAAGAATATTGAATTTAATTTCATATATAGTGATATATGTCTTATTGGAATAATCTATGATAGGTTATTGTGTGATTTGAATTGATTGGATGTTGTGGCAGGTTTTGACCTAGATTTTGGGTATTTTTAAATATTAATAATTTATGTTTTGAATTGGAAAAGAAATTTAAAAATGGATTTTTAAAGTAAATATTTACAAAGCATTTTTGGTTAATTAATTGGATAAAAATAAAGGTTTTGGGATTTGCACTTAACAAATTATGGATACTGTAAACAGGGATTTTTGAATAAAGGAATTAAAAAAATAAATGTTTAAATGTACTTTTTAAATAAAAGGGTTTAAAAATCAAGATTTTAATATTTTTGAATGATGGAAGTGGATTTGGAAATAAGCATAAAAATTGGTTATACTGGACTCAAGTGGGTTTCCAAATTTACGAAGCGAAATTGAAATCGAGGAATTTGGGCTTGTTTTAAAAAGAGGACTTTTAATTATTAATTTGATAAATTTAAAGGTGTAAAAATATTTTGGAAATTAGTTATTTAATTATTTTAAATTGTTTAAAGCATATTTAATTATTAAATAGTTCCTTATAATGACTTTAAAAGATTTATTATTATTTAAGAACTAATCGGCACTTTTGTTTTCAAAAAGATAATTACTAAGTAGTAATATGGCTTGTACAAAAACTTTTACTTAATTAAATTTGATTAGATTTAACTTAAAATTATTTTAGAATTTACAAGCGTTATTTTGAGATAATTTTTAAAATAAAGTTTTCGGGAAGTAATGGTATACTCACGTGGCATAAATCGGAGGCAGTGAGTGCCTACAGTTAAGTTTTGGATTTCTCTAAGATAGAAACGAAACCATTGAGCCGCGATCTATGGTTTGATACTGCATTGGTACTTTCCACATTATTTTGAAAGGGTTTTTCGAATATTTTTGAAAAGGATAATTTGTGAATATACTGAATTCGATAAGATAAGTACAAACTTTGGATAAAAGGATTTAATTTATTTAAAATTTGATTTAAATAAGACATAGTGTTTTTAAGTGTAAAATGAAGTGTTTGGTTAAATAGATTGTTTCATTTTCATTTGATGGTTAAATAACCAACTATCAAATCTGAACTCAAAAATAACTTTGGGAATATCTAAAAGAAGCACAAGAATTATATGGTACCGTTACCGTTCGAGGTGCTATATTGTACATCGAAACTCATTTTGTTCTTCTAGGACGTTAATAAGGAAATCCGTCCATCAAAAGTTAAGAGGTGATCTCCGAACTTATTTTTTTCTGTTTGTTTCCTAGAGAACTGGGGTTGAGTTTACCCAAAATAACGAACGTTGTTTCGAAGAGACCGGAATCGGATTTATGATCCGAAAACCACTTCGATCCAATGAGTACGTTTTGTAATAAAGACAAGAGAATGGAGTCGAAGATGGAGCAGTGAAGTGAAAGGGCTAATCGCTACTAATCCTGAGGGTGATTCCAAAATGGATGTAGAAGAAATAGTGTCTTTGGTTCCATTCGTACCGAGAATAGACTTGTATGGTTGAATGCTATCAGTACATTGTCACTGGTGGACAATGAGCATTCTAAGTGAAAATTTCTAAAAAAGGTAATCGTAGCCTCTAGCCTCGCCAACCGGGAACGACTGAAAAGCCAGGGGATGCAACAAGGCTAAGTGTGTAGCACCCAAGTAGGGTGTGTTTATCACCTTACTAGATACCCTCGGGTATTATTACCACGATTGTGGAAGGAGCTCTGAAAAGGGTGGGAACACCCGGGGTGATAGCATATTCGATCTATCAAGGTCAGGAATAGTCCGGTCTTGTGTAGCAGGGGATCCCGGTGTGGTCCTCGGTACAGTCTTTCTAGACATGTACTGTGACAGGTGGTGCCCCGGTACCTAGTCATTCAGATGGAATCCATTCTCCAATAAGCGACATATGGTTTTGATTGTGCCCAAGTATGCTGGAACGTGAGATGCAAGCATTTCAGCTATTTGAATAAGTATTTGTACTTAGACACTATTATAATATCAGATGATTTTGATATGAAATATTTTGGTTATCGTAAGGTAAAAACCCACCGTGTTTATGTGTGGCGTGGTCTTACGAGATACATTTGATTTTCAAAGGATTTTGAAACTTTAACAATTCAAATTGAGAGTGTTTTCTCACACTGCTTTTCCAGACTGACTCGGGTGTTATTTTATTATAATGCTCGGGTCAAACCGACTACTTTAGGTTTAGGTTAGGATACTATGGAGCTCAGGAGATGAGCTGGATGGCGAAGACGTATTACTCATACTAGTTTATTTCCGTTGCAGTGTCTGTTCGAAATTACCAGCAATTGTGAGGGCAGGTTCTTATAACTGTCCAGGTTGGGAATTATTGATTTGTGTAGTCTGATGTGAGATACGTATATTACAGTCTTGATTTGTGTAAAGAGCAATTGATATTATATATTGTTCTGTCTAATGTGGGATTCTGTTTTGTTTTTCGTTTCTTCTTTCTTCTACCTACTTTCTTTTCCCTCAACGTCTATCTTTCTGGCACTCGATCGTTCGGCATGTTATACCATGGGCATATTTATATCAATCTGGGGGTTCGAAAAGGCGTGTCGTGACAATTGTATTTGGTATTTAAATGCAAAACCCATTTAAATATAAGTCAAATTCAATTTTAAGTCAAAGGTATTAAATTCGAACTTTCATTTGAAAAATTGCATTAGTGTGAAGTCAAAACTTAACAAATAATTATTAATTAGATTTTTTAAAATAATACTATTATCTTTGTTTTCTTTTTTGTGTATTTATATTATCTTTACACAAATAATTTATTAAAATTCATACATAATTTTTAAAAATAATTTTCCTTCTACATGGAAAATTTTCATACTAATTTTTTATTTTTACACTTATTTTTATTTTTAGTTTGCAAAAAATAAAATTAGTTTCTGTTACTTTCAAATTATTTGTGTAATAATTCATTTCTACTTTAAAGTTAATATTCAAAAATTTGAATTATTGTTGTTGGTGTAATAAAGAATTGCCGAGTTGTTTGGACTAAAGTATAAACCATCGCCTCCATCTTCAAGACGTGCACATCTAAACTCTATCTAAATTTCCAAGTGCCAAAGCTGCTACCTAAAGACAACATTATCTGATCAGAAGTCACCACAATGACTACCTTCCCTACACGCATCGGATCGACCCCCTCAGTGACCCTTGCTCTGTCGTCTATGTTATTGCCATCTCTTAATTATTTTGACCATTATGGACATTTCTTACCCAATTGAACCATATGAATAGACTCGCTTATCGTACTCCACATGGTTTACTCTACATCGCCTTTATCGCTGACGTTTCATTGTCAAACCACCACGGATTATCATGGCTTCTCCATTGATTTTCAAACTTCTAGAGTAAATTGTGGCTAGATGCGATCCAATTGCGATGAATGAGAATGACTATTGTGTTTGTGTCGTATGAAACGGGATATCATAAATCCTAGTTTTAAATTGATTTGCAGGTCATTATATTTTGTAACTAGTATAGATAATCCCCATTAGTATATGGAGATTAGACATAAAAAGAAGACCATAAAATAAATAAACAAAACGGAGGTTGCTAGGTTTACAGTAACTCTATGTTTACAACAAAATATTAGATCTTTGACCTAAATCGATCAAGATCCCAAAAATACTCAATTTCTTCAACTTATAAGAATTATAACATATTACATACCAAAATTCATCTCTCGACCCTTTTGAACATAATCAAATGGTCAAAATACCAAAAAAGAGAAATTCTACTGAAAATTCCCTCAAATTATAAACATAAATTAAATAGTTGTTGATTTGTTAACTCAAAATAATGCATAAATTTGCAAGTCATTATAGTACTAGCTTATGATTTTGGTATTATTGAGATGAAGAGAATTGTGATTTATTTGAATACGATAGGCTTGTACTTGATGGAGTTATGTCTGTATGTTTGCTTTTAAGAGACTTTGTGGTTGAAGGTGGAGATCAAGAATATGCCGAAAAATATGTTATTTTGTATGAAGATGGAGTGTTAAATTTATTTGATAAATAAGGACATTTTAAAGATGGAATAAATATAGTGAATACTTAAAAAAAATTGAGCATTCTCAGTTTTAATATTACTACATTGATATACATATTTCCGTCTCCCAATCAAAGATGTAAATCGGTCGGATTGAGACTGGATAGAAGTGTGTTCAATTTCTGTCCTACAAGAAATTCGAAGGGACACGAACCAGAAAGGTTTCAACTCGGACACCTTTTGAATGAGTCGGACAATAGATGAACGATAGAAAAATCTTGGGACAACTCGAAAAAATATGATATCATACAGTTTTCTTGTATTAATTCATGTTTAAAAAGAAAATTGGATGGATACAAATGGGCATTATCAGCCTCGGACACGACTAGAAATTAGGCAGTCATACAAAATTTACAGCTCTATTTCTATTTCAATGTAACTGATGTTTGTTACTGTATACATAGTGACTTAAGCACCAAGTAATTGAGTATTGCAAATAAAAACACTAAATTTATTCATCAGTGTGTGGAAATAATACTTAGTTAGGTTATTGATTATATTTTGTGTTTTGTTTAGTTTTATTTGATAAATTAATTGTTAGCAATTGCTTTTTATAATTGATAAAGAGGCTGTTTAGGTGGAATCCTGTGTCTTGAATTTTTTTATTTTTATTTTTATTTATTTTTTTTGCTGCTTGTGAGTATGGAATTGCTATTGTCCTTATATTGTGTTTGAAAATTATTTTCTATCCCATATTATTCCTTCATGATGGAAATGGTATAAAATTTTGGGAAAATCTTTCATAATATATTTATCTTTGTAAGGTTTGTGAAACAAAACCCTAACATCATTTAGCTCAATGCATCGATTGTTAAGATGTGACTATAAGATACACAATTTGACTATCGGTCCTTAACGAGAACCGAACGATTGAAACGTCATTGTTTGTCCTTACCTTGATGTTACTCGATAGTGGATGCAAGGCTAGATGCAAGAGATCATCAACCAGAGATGAAATCATCTATCTTCAAATATCATGCGTATCTATCCTCGTTCAACCACAACCATTCATTTCATCAATCTGTAGGATCTAGATTAACCCTAGAGGGGGGGGTGAATAGGGTTATAGCAAATTTTCTCAAATTAAACACAGAAATATAATTGCAGAAATAAATATGCTGAAAAGTAAATCACACACAAAATTTACCCAGCTTCGGCAACCCCTGCCTACTGCTGCATTCACAGATTTCTATTAGAATTAAACAGTATCACGCTTACAAACACTCTACTAGACTCGCAGACCCTTTTGCTCCCGCTCACAAACACTCTACTAGACTCGCACACCCTGCTCCCGCCTATAGAGTTTCGCTCACTTGCAAACACTGCTCCCGCCTATAGAGCTTTGCAAACTCGCACACCCTGCTCACTGAACTAATTCAAAATAGACAATCTGACACTACCTAAACCCTAGGTGGTGATTTACCAATTTTCGTTTTGGAAAGTAAAACAAAAACAATTAAAACAGTAATTAAGAAAATAAATAAAACAACCCTAATTAATAATAAAATAAAACAAAAAACAAAAACCCCTTTTCTTTATATGAATAAGGTCGGCCCTTCTTTTTCTTCAGCCCTTCACTTTTGTTTTTCGTTCGTGAAAAAGAAAATGGCCACTCCTCTTTTGTTCCTCTTTGCGATTTAGGGCTTCTGTAAATTGTCTTTTCCTCCTTGCGATTCAAACAGGGTTGTGCAAATTGAAGTCGCCACTTGATATGATTCGTTAGTAGGTTTCGTTGCTCTTCGATTTGTTCACGGCTCTTCAATTTGGATTGAGTTCGTTCTGATTCTCTGGTATGTGTTGTTTCCTTTTGCTTTTCTGGTTTTTGGATTGTTCGAACTCAATGATTTGATTGCCGATGATGATTAGGGTTTTATATGCGTTCGAGTTCCTGGATTTTCGTTCGTCCAAATATTTTTGATTTCGTCAAAAATTCTTCTCGACCACTTGATTTAAATTGAACGTTTGATGATTGATTTTGACTAGTTCATAATCGTATATTTCATTGCTTGATGGTTACGATTTTGATTTATTTCGTGATCGTCACGTTGTTGACTACGGCTTCTTGATTGCTACAGCTTCGGCCTTGACTTGTTCATAATTGAATATATTTGTTGCTTGGTTGAGGTCTCTGACTTTGACTTCGACAACCACGGCTTTGACTTGTTGACACCCTGACCATTTCATACTTGTACATTCTCGGCTTCAGTATGCTTTGATTTTCTGGCTTGATGTTTATATCCACTTGCTGTGTATTGCTTCACTGCATAGCATATTTGTGCATTTTAAAACTCTGACCTTGTTGCCTTTGTTCATTTGCTGGTTAGCTTGCATCTGCTTGTAGTTGATGCATATGCTCTCTGATTTGAGTTTGTTGGTTGGGTCTGCACATTTCTATGCTCTGGTCTCCATAACCTTTACCTGAACTTCACTTGAACATCTGGTATTCATGTATGCAGATCCACTGATACATGTTGTGCTTGTTCTTGGTCTCTGTTGCATGCTTCATTCTGATTCACTTGCACCTGTACATGGTCATTGCATTTGCTATTGCACTTTTGTGCTTTGTGTCAGTGTAGTCATATACATTCATTAATGTTGACCTGAAGTGTATGTTGGCAACTTGTGATATTCTTGTAATTGAATTTGTGTACTTGATGTCCACTATTTTCACTGGTTCCTCTGGTCTGCACTTGAATTTGAAGTCGTTGTTCACCTGTACTTACACTGTCTCTGGCTTCATCTGTAGTCTTCAAACATTTGTATAATTCTCGACCATTATCACTGCTGACTTCATTTGGTCTTTGTTCTCTTGTAATGTTGTACTGTCTTGGTTACATGCATTTGGTATTGGCACACATGTAAACTTGTGTATCTCTGACCTTTTGGTTGCAGTCTTGTGTTGGTAACCATCTTCAAGCATTTTGCAGTTTGTAGCTTTCATGCATTTTCTTTGACATGATTTACTTCACCTGTACTTGGTCATTTGTGTAGTCTTCGAGCATGTTGCCACTGTGTCGTTGTTTTGCATTGTTCATGTCATGTTGTTCATGTGCATATATGTTTACTGAGTTTGCATTTGTTAGTTTAGTCATGCACTTGGTCTCTTCACTGTGTTTTCTTCATGCCTGACTTGATGATTCCCTTCCTGTAGCTCCATATTCTTCACTGTTGCATTTCAGACTTGCTGTTGCATATGTATTCATTTTGCAGCTGGTCTTTGTATCTTTGCATGTGCATTGTTCTAGTGCACTTCTGTTTGCATTGCATTGTAGTCTTCGCCATGTTGTAACCTGGTGTGCACTGAGCACTTGAACTTGTATCTGTGCACATTGTTCTATGCACTGTTCTTGTATTACTTGGGTTACTTGTATGCACTGCATATTTGGATTGCACCTTTGCTGGTTGGTCTGGCCATTGTAAATTGATTTTTGAGTTTGCACCTGTGTTGAATCCAGTTTCACAACTCGGGTTTGACCTTGTGCTGAGAATTGTGACATTTATATTATTGCACGTGAGTTGAACCCGGCTTTTTATTTGGGTTTGACCTGTGCTCACCTGTCCCTGTAAATCAATCAAGTGTATATATCGGTGCGCACGGCCTTGTGGCATATACAGTAATATACTGTGTATGTCACAAGTTGTTCGTGTATGATGAATTCAAATTTAAATTATGACGAACAACCCAAATAACTGAGGCAAATAATATTTTCAAAATCATCTTTTATTTTTGAATTGCAAAAATATTTCTTTTTCAATTTTACTGCGTTAGTGTATATTTTTGCAGATTGCTCAAATGCTGGATTCAAACTGGAATAAAGTTGAAGACAAAAATATGAGTGTGAGTGATATGTAGTGAGGTTGTGATGTAAATGTGAAATGTCATGTATTGTAGTCAAAATTGTATATATATAGTGAGAGCTTGAAATTGTAATATCAAAGTTGTAATAAATATTTGTTTGAATAAAATATTCGTTTGAATTCAAAAACTGTGTTATTTATTTTTATTCAGCAAATATTTATTTATTCTGTGAAAATTAAAATAGTACGTTAACAAATACATTTAAGCGAATGTATATATGTTTATTATCATCAAACAAAAATCATATAGCGCAAAGCGCATATTCAACAATCTCCCCCTTTTGATGATAACAAACATATATTTAAGATTTTGAATATATTAAATGTATTTGATAATTTCAATTGCTCCCCCTATTTGAATGCTTCCTTTCTATATGATACTCCCCCTACATATATGACTCCCCCTACATATATGCATACAAATAAAATGTGTGAATGAGCCTATATGCAAATGGAAAATTGTTTGACCTTTGATTGATTCTATTTGACAAAATCTTAACTTTTCTCTCCCCCTTTTATTATCAGCAAAAGAATAATAGTAATAGAAAAGTAGAGATATAGTGATCGATATTAATTCAACATTAAAACTCAATTGAATATAAAAATTAAATTTCGATAAAAAATCAAACAAAAATCATAAATCCTTTAATTGACGCATATTCCACTTTAGAGTGGTATGAATGATTTCATCAAATAAAACCATATAGTTGTGTCTATTTGTGGTATATTTATTTCAGGAAATTTGAATATCTACTAACCATGCATAACCGTTAGGACTTTTAAATGAGATTAGTAGTATTCATAATTTTTATTTTTATTTTTGAAAAATGAATTCAAGTATCTTCTAACCACGCATAACCGTGAGGACTTTTAAATGGGATTAGAATCAACTTGTCTATTTAATCAATCAATTTTGATATGCGTTCCATACATGCATAACCGTGAGGATTTTTAAATGAGCATGGAAGCACATAATCAAAAATCCAAGTAATTCACCCATGCATGACCGTGAGGACTTTTAAATGAGAGTGAATACTTTGGATATTTATTTTTAATTGCTGAATATAAGAAATTGAAGCACAAATAATTTCCTTCACCGATTTAAAGATATTGAAGAACAAATGATTTCCTTTGTAAACTACCACAAATTTACATATTAAATATGATCTTGATGAGTGATGTTCGATAGAAAGATGATAGAAATAGAAATGGTCATGGAATTATTATCCAACAAAAAGTTTTTATAACTCTTGTTATGAAATTCTAAAGAAATTTTTTAATTATACTTTCTCGAGTTATAATATATGATAAATATCAACACTCGTCTCTTTTTCAATCACTATTTATCTTTTCGATAATCAAAGGGAGTCAGATTAGTCAAATTTGTCATTTAAAATCAAATTAAAAATTATAAAATCAATTTTTCAAAAATAATTAAGCTGTAAATATGGTCAAACATGATTTATTGAGGGGAGTTTTATAAGAAAATTTTCTGATATTTGAAAATTATTTCAAGTGAAAAATATGCAGACTTTTTCTTTAAAAACGATGCAGCAAATGAATGTTTCACAAATTAATCACGTTACACTAATAATTTTTCTATCAACTATATTACCAGTGTAATCCGCATCTGAATTTAAATTTCACTCAATATTCACTTGTTGAATCAAACCATGAGATGTGCACCAAAAATTTCAAAACATCATTCTTTTGAATTTTGAATTTAAGCCGTGTTAACACTCAAACAAATATCATGATGTTAATTTCAGAAACCAGAAGATAAACAATTATTTTCATGAGTAATCAACAGTCAATCAACATCATAATTATTTCAAAAACAATTTCTTAAAAATCCTTTTTCTCATGAATTTGAAATCGTGCAAATTTACAAACAGTGATCAAAATGTCAGAACCAATATATCTACGTGTAGCATGAGTAACCAGCATTTGACCGAACAAATTTATATAAATTAGTTCAAAATTGAAAATCTGATGGTCATCAATTAAGCACAAATTAATGCCATAAATCATATCAATTAAGTCTGAATCAGTCAACCATCATAATTACTCCAAGTAATTCTCTTTAAAGATGGTTGGTCAATATTTTTTAAAAAAAAAATCATAGCATCAAAATCATCATCTTTTGTTCATCTCAATATTGGCTGATTTTAATTTAGAGTATGGTGCAGATAATCACATTTAAAAACAATTACCTGTTTTACCTTTACGATAATTTTTCGTGATTGCCCATTGTGATTCTGTCACCTTTATACTAGGCTAAGGAACTTTGTTTTCTCCCCCGTTGTGTTTCTGGAACAGCCGAAATCCAGAGAACAATGTTGTTGTTCCTTAGCCTGCCACCTCACCTACACGATAAAAGATTTGTGTGACCTATTTGTTTTTATAGGTCCATTGTTGTTAGTGGCAGAATATGAAAAATATGTTTTTGGAGACTCAAAACTGTTTATATATGTTCCTTTTGGCACCCAAATTTGTTTGACTTTCAAAGATTTTATATTTGTGCCTTTTGGAACCCAAATTGGTATAGTTTTCACGTGTTTGGGTCTATACCAACAATTATTTCGATTATGTCCAAATTCTCTACAAAACGTGCTCATTAAATTGACTTGATTAAATTTTGTGTTCCTATGACTATGATTTTCAACATGATTTCCAATTATTTCAGATCGAGCAGCACTTTTACCTTTATCATCATCTTGTGATTTTCCAAAACCTAGTCCTTTTCTATTGTTAGCAAAAATTTGATTTCCCAATAGCATGTTGAAAGATTTTTCGCCTCTTGAAAAGTTATTCAAAGATTTCTCAAGATTTTGGACTTTGGTTTTTAATGTTGTATTTTCAGCGACAAGTGAGGTGCATCGATTTATAAAGTCCTTTTTTTTAGTGTCAATGTTTTCTTTAAGACTCAAGTTTTCTTTTTCAAGATTCTCAGAGTTATTCCTAATTTTTGATAGTTCCGAATCTAAAATTTTACATTGGTTACATTTTAGGTTTTGAATATTTTCAAGTTCAGTTTTTAACCTAAAATTTTCACGAGCAAATTCTCTCCTATCAGATTTCAGTTTTTCAATTTTAGATTCAAAAGTATCCACTACCTTAGTAAGATCAGAACACATAAAAACAAGTTCTTTATAAGAAAACTCACCTGCCTCACTAGATTCGTCGGAGGTTGCTTCTGATTCTGATTTTGCCATGCAACACAAGTTAGCCTCCTCTGGACTGCTATCCGAAGCTTCCTCTCCTTCTTCATCATCCCAAGTCGCTGCAAATACCTTCTTCGCCTTTTTCTTTTCTTTGTTGTTTTTGAGAAGTGGGCATTTTGGTTTGATGTGGCCAGGCTTGTTGCAGTTATAACATATCAGTCCATTATCGGAATTTTCGGAATCTTTTGACCTATTGCCCTTTGTTTTCTTCTTGCGTGGCTTGAATCTAGACCATCTTCTAAGATTATTGACAGCCATTGCAAGCTCTTCAATTGGATCTTCTTCATCGCTTTCTTCTTTACTTTTTAAGGCAATCGTCTTCTTCTTTGGTTCGGAGTTGTTGCGTTCTTCCTTTGCTTTTAACTCAAGCTCATATGTCATCAAATTGCCAATCAACTCCTCCATGCTTAGTTTGCTCAGATCTTTTTATTCTTGGATTGCTGTGACTTTTGCCTCAAAGTTCATTGGTAAAACTCGTAGTATCTTCCGCACAAGCTCTACCTCAGTGAATACCTTCCCAAGCGCTCTAGCATTGTATACCAAGGTTGAAAAACGTCCAAACATATCCTTTATGCTCTCGTCTTTGTCCATCACAAAGTTTTCGTATTCATTGCTGAATAGGGCTAGCCGAAACTCCTTGACTTGAGAAGTTCCTTCGTGTGTCACCTCCAAAGTATGCCATATTTCCTGTGCTGTTGTACAATGAGAAATTCTATTAAATTCATTTTTATCAAGAGCACATATCAAAGCATTCATGGCTTTAGCATTTGTCGTTTTCAATTTCTTATCGTTTGCATCCCACCTATCCTTAGGTTTAGGAATCTCAGTACCACCAACGATTATAGTGGGAGGTTTATAGCCAGTTTCAATAATATCCCAAACATCATAATCAACGGAACTAAGATAAATACTCATCCTAACTTTCCAATAAGCATAATCGTTCCCATTAAACATGGGTGGCCTAGCAATAGATTGTCCCTCAGAAAAAGCATTATTTTGTAGACTCATGACTCTAGAGTTAAATAAAAAATAAACCGGGCTCTGATACCACTTGTAGGATCTAGATTAACCCTAGAGGCGGGTGAATAGGGTTATAGCAAATTTTCTCAAATTAAACACAGAAATATAATTGCAGAAATAAATATGCTGAAAAGTAAATCACACACAAAATTTACCCAGCTTCGGCAGCCCCTGCCTACTGCTGCATTCACAGATTTCTATTAGAATTAAACAGTATCACGCTTACAAACACTCTACTAGACTCGCAGACCCTTTTGCTCCCGCTCACAAACACTCTACTAGACTCGCACACCCTGCTCCCGCCTATAGAGTTTCGCTCACTTGCAAACACTGCTCCCGCCTATAGAGCTTTGCAAACTCGCACACCCTACTCACTGAACTAATTCAAAATAGACAATCTGACACTACCTAAACCCTAGGTGGTGATTTACCAATTTTCGTTTTGGAAAGTAAAACAAAAACAATTAAAACAGTAATTAAGAAAATAAATAAAACAACCCTAATTAATAATAAAATAAAACAAAAAACAAAAACCCCTTTTCTTTATATGAATAAGGCCGGCCCTTCTTTTTCTTCAGCCCGTCACTTTTTTTTTCGTTCGTGAAAAAGAAAATGGCCACTCCTCTTTTGTTCCTCTTTGCGATTTAGGGCTTCTGTAAATTGTCTTTTCCTCCTTGCGATTCAAACAGGGTTGTGCAAATTGAAGTCGCCACTTGATATGATTCGTTAGTAGGTTTTGTTGCTCTTCGATTTGTTCACGGCTCTTCAATTTGGATTGAGTTCGTTCTGATTCTCTGGTATGTGTTGTTTCCTTTTGCTTTTTTGGTTTTTGGATTGTTCGAACTCGATGATTTGATTGCCGATGATGATTAGGGTTTTATATGCGTTCGAGTTCCTGGATTTTCGTTCGTCCAAATATTTTTGATTTCGTCAAAAATTCTTCTCGGCCACTTGATTTAAATTGAACGTTTGATGATTGATTCTGACTAGTTCATAATCGTATATTTCATTGCTTGATGGTTACGATTTTGATTTATTTCGTGATCATCACGTTGTTGACTACGGCTTCTTGATTGCTACAGCTTCGGCCTTGACTTGTTCATAATTGAATATATTTGTTGCTTGGTTGAGGTCTCTGACTTTGACTTCGACAACAACGGCTTTGACTTGTTGACACCCTGACCATTTCATACTTGTACATTCTCGGCTTCAGTATGCTTTGATTTTCTGGCTTGATGTTTATATCCACTTGCTGTGTATTGCTTCACTGCATAGCATATTTGTGCATTTTAAAACTCTGACCTTGTTGCCTTTGTTCATTTGCTGGTTAGCTTGCATCTGCTTGTAGTTGATGCATATGCTCTCTGATTTGAGTTTGTTGGTTGGGTCTGCACATTTCTATGCTCTGGTCTCCATAACCTTTACCTGAAATTCACTTGAGCATCTGGTATTCATGTATGCAGATCCACTGATACATGTTGTGCTTGTTCTTGGTCTCTGTTGCATGCTTCATTCTGATTCACTTGCACCTGTACATGGTCATTGCATTTGCTGTTGCACTTTTGTGCTTTGTGTCAGTGTAGTCATATACATTCATTAATGTTGACCTGAAGTGTATGTTGGCAACTTGTGATGTTCTTGTAATTGAATTTGTGTACTTGATGTCCACTATTTTCACTGGTTCCTCTGGTCTGCACTTGAATTTGAAGTCGTTGTTCACCTGTACTTACACTGTCTCTGGCTTCATCTGTAGTCTTCAAACATTTGTATAATTCTCGACCATTATCACTGCTGACTTCATTTGGTCTTTGTTCTCTTGTAATGTTGTACTGTCTTGGTTACATGCATTTGGTATTGGCACACATGTAAACTTGTGTATCTCTGACCTTTTGGTTGCAGTCTTGTGTTGGTAACCATCTTCAAGCATGTTGCAGTTTGTAGCTTTCATGCATTTTCTTTGACATGATTTACTTCACCTGTACTTGGTCATTTGTGTAGTCTTCGAGCATGTTGCCACTGTGTCGTTGTTTTGCATTGTTCATGTCATGTTGTTCATGTGCATATATGTTTACTGAGTTTGCATTTGTTAGTTTAGTCATGCACTTGGTCTTTTCACTGTGTTTTCTTCATGCCTGACTTGATGATTCCCTTCCTGTAGCTCCATATTCTTCACTGTTGCATTTCAGACTTGCTGTTGCATATGTATTCATTTTGCAGCTGGTCTTTGTATCTTTGCATGTGCATTGTTCTAGTGCACTTCTGTTTGCATTGCATTGTAGTCTTCGCCATGTTGTAACCTGGTGTGCACTGAGCACTTGAACTTGTATCTGTGCACATTGTTCTATGCACTGTTCTTGTATTACTTGGGTTACTTGTATGCACTGCATATTTGGATTGCACCTTTGCTGGTTGGTCTGGCCATTGTAAATTGATTTTTGAGTTTGCACCTGTGTTGAATCCAGTTTCACAACTCGGGTTTGACCTTGTGCTGAGAATTGTGACATTTATATTATTGCACGTGAGTTGAACCCGGCTTTTTATTTGGGTTTGACATGTGCTCACCTGTCTCTGTAAATCAATCAAGTGTATATATCGGTGTGCACGGCCTTGTGGCATATACAGTAATATACTGTGTATGTCACAAGTTGTTCGTGTATGATGAATTCAAATTTAAATTATGACGAACAACCCAAATAACTGAGGCAAATAATATTTTCAAAATCATCTTTTATTTTTGAATTGCAAAAATATTTCTTTTTCAATTTTACTGCGTTAGTGTATATTTTTGCAGATTGCTCAGATGCTGGATTCAAACTGGAATAAAGTTGAAGACAAAAATATGAGTGTGAGTGATATGTAGTGAGGTTGTGATGTAAATGTGAAATGTCATGTATTGTAGTCAAAATTGTATATGTATAGTGAGAGCTTGAAATTGTAGTATCAAAGTTGTAATAAATATTTGTTTGAATAATATATTCGTTTGAATTCAAAAACTGTGTTATTTATTTTTATTCAGCAAATATTTATTTATTCTGTGAAAATTAAAATAGTACGTTAACAAATACATTTAAGCGAATGTATATATGTTTATTATCATCAAACAAAAATCATATAGCGCAAAGCGCATATTCAACACAATCAACCTAATAATTTCAATCAATTAATAAACAATGAATGGTGCAGAGTGCATGGAGACGAAGGAAGATGAGATTGGGGGCACATGAGATTGTAAATGCGGGTCCCTTCCTCATTGTTATCTCTTTAAGATGTCTAGAGTCTAATTTTATGTCAACAGTCGATCAACCGACGTTATATTATCCAAGCATTTATGACTGCATGTCATATTCTAACCGCTGTTGTACTGGTCTTCATAAATCGAGGAAATGGAATTCTATTTTGAGCGATATGTCGCTTTGTACGTTTTGAATAGTTCCTAACTAAGATTGTAACACAAAACAAGTTGGTTTGTCTAAATCATGACTGAAATATTTCTCCGCACATAAATTTGGTAGTATTCTCAAGTTAAAAAAAAAAAACACATTGCACATCATCACAAAAGATCCGCTTTTGACATGTAAACCTATAGAAGCATCCGATGAGCATTTTTGTGTCGTTGAAAAATGAAAACTTGTACGCAACTTCTTGATGTGTCTCTACAAACAATGGCCAGAAATGCGTTATACATTGCCAGCAGAACTTCAGATGGCTTATACTGCATGTGGATATTCAGCTCATGATATACTACCACTACGAATATTTGGGAATTCACGTTGATGCTTGCTTGAAAACTCGTGATTGTAAAAACATCATAATCGATCAACGCAACACAAGGGTTTCTATTAACATGCAACGATGTAGTAACATTAACATTGAGTCTCAGTTAAGCAAATAATATGACTGCATGTTGTTTATTTTTTTCCATATTGAGTGATGTTGTCCTTTTAAAAAGTAATTACTTACCTTGTTTGAGATGAAGAAGCTCCAACTGCAGCCTTATTAATGAATGAAAATGTTGTTCCACGTTGCTCTTTTGGCGATGCCGTGTAGGACATGTTGAATCCCAAGTCATGGAAGAAATGTGTGCCAAAGCAAGGAATTGATGTTCTCCATACTCAATGCCCAACTTAACTTTCCAACTACTGCATGCTTCGGTGGACTTTGTTCCTCTCCATTCTACTGTTGTTTATTCCATCATATTGAGGTTGGGTCCAAACATATTCCTGGAGGTTATTGGCATATATTTATGGAAACCGACTTAAATTTCCAACCCAAATTAAATCACACCAACTGCTTAATGAGTAAAACCATTCAAAACACATGGTTGCACAATAAAACTCGCTAGTTTAAACAAAAGCACTGGGGTAAGAATTCGACAAAGGAGATAACAATAAAAGTAATATGATATTATTCTACTTTGTTGAATCTTCTTTAATCATTCGTCAAACTTCTAAAATCTTCTAAGCTAATAATTTTATTGTTTTCTTAACAGATAAATCAACTAAATCTAAATACATACCGTTAAAATATTAGTTTTAATCTATTAAATCGATTTTTTTTCAAAAATAATTAAAATATTCTGGATAATTCCAACTACTTTTAGAGTGAGGTTGATACTTTATTAAGGCAACGCCAACTTTGTTGTCTTGGAGTATTCCAATCCATGGCTTTTAAAACCACATTTTAGAATGCAATATATACCGCTTACCGTTTGAGTTAGTGACCATTGGCATGATTAAAAAATTTCACATAAAAGCTCAACTTATTATCCAAAAAACTCAATTATTTCCAACACAAATTTAAATATTTAATTATTTTCATTTTGGATATTTTGTTCAAGGAATAAACTTGTGAATGTTTTCAGTCTTTAAGAAATCAACTTGTGGAATTAGTCAAAAGAACAAAATACATAATACGTATTCTTTTCTCTTCCGTAGCCCCAATCACAACACCTTCTTCTATCGCTCTCCACTACCGCTGCCAAATCAGTCACCACAACTCCCCGCATTGCCGTTGTCTACACCGCCACCAACCTCCATCCATCGCCTACGTTGCCCAACCATCTAGTCGTCGCCTCCACTAACTAGAACTCCTAGTTCTCTCAATGTCAACTAATGACACACCATATGAAACTCTAGTTTATACTTAATACATGTCATTGCCTATCATGCCTCCTACATCTTCCAACATATCACATCAATATTTCTCATCTCATCGTTCTCACCAATCATCAATTAATGTAGAAATATCAAAAGGTATAATAAATGACACTGTACAATATCATTATATAAGAAAATAATATAAAAAGAAATATAACATGTACATAATGCTATTGAATCATGTCAGCCGACCATAAAATGTTACCACAAACTATGACTAACTATTAAATGAAAGGACTAAAATATAAGTGTTCTATTCATTTTTTTTTATTAAATATAGAATTGACACTATATGATAGCATTCTAAAATAATTTATGAATAATAGCACAATAAAAATTCAAAATATTAATTAAAATTGATATCACTTTTACAAAGCTACGCGATAGCATTATAATTTAGTTTATGAAAAGAGTAATTCAAATTTCAAAAAATAAAATAGAAATGGTATTAACGTAACAAAAATCATAAAATCGTACTAGATGATGGAATTAAAAAAATTTAATTCAAAAATGATACTAAAATCATAAAAATCTATTAAGACCTAAAAATGATAATGCTTCATAAACTGATACAAAAATTCATAAATGTTTCTATAAAATAATATTGTGCAATATATATATTCTCAAAAATTGCTACAATTGTTTATTAACTACGACTACAATTTAAAAATTCCTACCGCATTTCATAAACTTTCAATTTATAAAATGCTGCTATAAAATACTATAATAAACAGAAATGTACGTAGTTATATTAGTTAAAAAGACAAAAAATAATACCGCATGATAGCACTAGGGGAAATTAATTTACATGACAAAAATTTGTATGTTTTTAGCCTCAAGAACACAACCTCCATATTTTAATCATAAGGACAAATATTCTTCTAAAATTATTCATAAGGACATACATTCTTTCAAAATTATTTATAAAGACAAACATACTTTCAAAACTGCTACTAATCCAAAAATAGATGCCTAAAAACTGCTACTGATAACTACAAACTGGTACCTAAAAACTGCTATCAATAAATGAAAACTAATACTTAAAGAAAGTTGTCCTTCTGGTTAAAATACTGAAGATTTGTCCTTTAGGCTAAAACACTGAGAAATTTTAATTTATCCTTGACAATAATTTCCTGATATCATTATTACACACATCTACAAAGATATTACAATTATTTATAAGCTACTATAACAATTTGAAAAATGCCACTATATTTCAAAAATTGATACTACAATTCATAAAATGCTATTATACAATAGCACTAACATGGTAACATTTATTTAAAGAAAAAACAAAAAAAAGGGTACTAAAAGTAGCAGTACTGCACATATTTAAAAAAGAAAATACTACAATTGTTCATAAACCACTACTACAACTTCAATTCAATATGCTATTACAACTCAGAAATTACTACAACAATTTATATATGTTACTGTAAGATAATGTTAAGAACAAAAATTTACATATCTAATTTAATTTTTTTTTTAAAAAGTAAAAAATGATAATACATAGTAGCATTAATACATTTAAAATTAAATAAAATGTTACTAAAAGGTAGAATCTTAAAAACCTCATTTAAAAATGCTACCGGCGCGGTATATAACTTTATGAGCTAATGTATACATTTAGTTCATTTAAAAACATTACTAGAATCCATGAAATATACTGCAAAATAGAACTGTAATCTAGTATCACACGCTTCACCTTCAGAATGATATTACAACTTGTAAAACACTATTACAGACTAAAAAAAATGCAAAATAGCTCTGAAACAGTTACCGCGGTTCATAAATGCTACTATAAAATGATATTATGAGCTAAATTATACACTTCATCCATAAAATACTACGGTCGTTCAAAAACTACTACTACAATTCATAAACTCAAAATATAATTCATAATATGCTACTGTCAAATAACATTATGAATTAAACAGATGCTACTACAAAATAGTATCAGAAGTAGACATATAAAGAACTACTCTTGTTAAAAATGATACTATAGTGTATCATTATTGACTGCCATCTTATTTTCCAATTTCAGGTTGCTTCTCCTTCATATTCAGCTATAGCCATGTAAAACCAGCGCTCCTTCATCACCGTTGCAATACATTAATGCTCAATCATTTTCATTTCGATCTTCATCATTATCTACCCTTTCTATCATTGTCATACTAATCGCGCCTCTCTCCATTATTATCGTCATCAAGCTCAACTTCGCCACCATCATTGAGAGTTGCTATGCTGCAGATGAGACTCACTCCTCCATCGTAGGCTGGTCGTGTGGAAGATGGAAATCCTATGCCAGTCGCTTGAAAAAAAATAGAAGCCTTAATTTAACATAGGCCTTGAAACAATATTTTTGAATGTTTGCTATATTTTGATCAAATATTCTTTCTTCTAGCTAAAAATTAAAGACCATGTTCTAGATTGATAAAAAACATGAGAAAGTTTGTCCTACAAGCTATTTTCTTGTTTCACGTCAATTCTTTCTACAAAAAATAGTAGAACAAAAGAAAAAGCAAACCTTTAGAAATTTTAGATTTTCTAAAAATTTGAATTCGATCAAAAATTTCAATTCTAAAGGGAAAATCCAAATGTTTCAAAATTATAACGATATTTCAAAATTCTTCCTGAATTTCTCAGGTAAATTTTCCTCATCCTAAATGAAGACAAAGTTAAAACACATGCACTTCAACGAAGTTTTGGACAAGAAATCAAATCTTGTTTAAGAATTAAATATTCAAAAAAAAGAAAGGAAATTGTGACGCCCCACCTCTATACCCACGCTAGACAAGACTACTACGATGTAATACTGTCAACTAGCACGGAGAATAAGGCTGTTGAGGAGCGACCATCCATGTAATTGCTTTGAGCGAGCACCGATATGTCCGATAGTACAACATGCATTTTATTTCAAGAGAGAAAATCCGACATACCGATACAAACTCAAAACTACTACACAGTGGCTATATAAATCCTTCGGAAACAAATATAGAAATAAGCATAACATAAATCAGTCACAGATAATTCATATCACAAAGGCGGAAGAAGATATGATTATAAATCTAACACATAAAAGTGTATATCAGAGTAGTGGTCAAAAAGATCCACAATAATACAAAAGAATAGCAACACGTGCTATACAAAAGAATACAACTATGAGTCCATATCTCAAGTGTATACAACAAAATAATCTACTAATCTAAGTAGTTAGCCAAAAGTCAGAGAAATCAATCCCAAGTGAGAAGTCAAGCTGAAGCACTTGTAACATCTCGGTCTGACCCGAATATTATTTAATAAGAAAATAATAAACGGATCGGTCTAAGTATAAATATCAGATTAAACGATATAGAATCAGAGATATGATTAAACACATAATAATCACAATGCCAAGCTGTGATATATATATATATATATAAAGTAATTGAAAATCAACAAGAGATTAATCAATGTCACCAAATCTACACAAGAATCAAAGGAAATGTCATACTCCTTATTTCGTTCACCAAACCATAAATATTGATGATTGTATCAATGTCAATCACAAAAGTCAATGACACACCAATTCACCAATGCACACATATTGATAAAACTTATCAATGGAAGTCACGAAAATTGGTGAAGCATAAATTCTAGAAATCATCTCAAGAAATCCAGTCAATGACACACGAATTCACCTATGCACAAAAATTGATAAATCATATCAATAGAAATCACAAAAATAGGTGAAGAAAAAAATTCCAAAATTCGACACACGAAATCCAGAAATCACACAAAATAGGGGGGAGGCCTATCACACGAACGGGAGCATGAAAACTCACCAACATATGTATCACAAGAATGAGACGCTATCCCATGGTAGCTAGCCATTAATTTTTGACACACGAACGGCCTGAAGACCATGGGGCGCTACCCCATCAATTGGAGTCGAAACTCCACAAAACGGGGTTTAGTCTCCCTCGCGGACAAAGAGACATCGCACATTGCTAGTCTAAATCACAAAAATGATCGTCATGATCATCAAGAAGTGTTAATTACAGTAAGCTAGTAAATATATGAGCTTAGCTTCATGTCCCATAACCACTAGCTTAACTTAAATATTTACGAACAAATTGTAGATCTCCACTAGAAAATTGTCACAAGAGATTCAATCGAACAAGTCCAAGAATTAACCGACGAAGTAAACGCAAGCGTTTCATACCACTCGTTTTACTAAGTCGTTTAATTAGATTTCTCATGCGAGTGAGGTAAAAGTTTGTATGTACTAATAGATTGGAAATCGGTTTAAAAAGCGAGCTTTGTTATAAAATAGTGTTGAAATCATTTGAAAGAAAAGTTTTGATATTTACTACTAGTATAGAAAACCTTTATATTTTTAAAGTGACAAATCACAAAGAAGATTGTAGGAACAATCAATCACTAAAATTCACATACGAAGATGTGAATAAAAATCCAACGAAACCGATAAAGAATCCATCGAAATGGATATTCAAAAATTCCTAAAAAGGAGTCATCAAAGTTATAATAAATGATAACAACAAATAGGAAACAACACGAATCGATTAAAGTTGGAAATTCAAGCAACTAGGCGAAATAGGCAAAAATGCACCAGGTCAGTCGGCCGGCTGCAGAGCTCGGTCGACCGAACCCTGTTCCAAAAAAGTCTCGGGAAGCAGGTCGGTCGGCTGAGCCCTGTAGCCAGTCGACCAGACCAGAGACAGAAAGGTGCCTATGCAACATAGTAGCAGGTCGGTCGACCGGCCACAGGGCTCGATCGGACGAACCTGTTCCCAGTCCCTTCCTAGCCCATTGAATACAATGGCCAATCACTACCAAATTGCAACCGTACGAGCATCGGCACTAAGGATTTATGCCAATCGACTACCCGGCCCTATGAGCTCCTTGTTGCTCACCAAAAACACATTTGAACATCAACGCTATGGTTTTAAGAATTTGGCTTTCAAAACACCAAAATTGGAATATTCACGAAAGCATTCCAAACCAAAAGCAAATGCACATGAATAAGTGTTAGGAATTCATACCTAACAATCGAAGATAAATATAAGCATAGATGTGAGATAAAAATCTCACCTTTGAACCCAAACGATTGAAGAAGAAGCTTGAAAGCAAAGGAGAATCAACCACTCTTCAAATCAAACTCAAGAAGCTTGATTCTAAGCAAAAAAGAGAAACATTTTCCAAACTAGGTTTAGGAATTTTCTGAAATCAAAGAGAGGAAGAGTTGGAGAAGAAGAAGAGAAGCTTACCAATGGGTTCTTCTTGAGTTTGGAGCTAGAAATTGATTTGCAAATGAAAACTAGGGTTTTGGAATTCTATTTCTCATTCTCTTTCACCATTAGTCTCTTTAGAACTGAAATTAGAGCAAGTGGGAGTGAATGAAGAGGGGGGGTTTCAGTTTGGGGTATTAAGTTAGAACATTGGGCTGAACCCAACCTAAACCCAAAGCCCAAGTGAAAAGTAGCAAAATTCTACTTTCTCCAAACATATCGAAGCTTATACTCGAAAAGGTCGCAAATGGCATTTTAAACTCAATGGGAGTGGTCCCGAGTCCTAATTCGACCGTATGCAAAAAGTATTTTTCGGACTAAATTCCGAGTATCAATAAAATATTTAAATAAAATATTTAAATATAAAATCAACAAATATGCGGGTTGTTACAGACTCCCCTCCTTAAAGAAATTGCATCCTCGCAATATTTAAGAAGATATATAGTAACAACCATAAAAGCATACTCAACACAAAAGAAGTTTGAAATAAGAAGTTCACCTCAAAGAGCACGAGAAAGTAAGTCCGGATGTGTTCGCTCGATGAACTCTCTAGATTCCCAAGAACAATCCTTAGGATTTAAAGACCATTGAACTTTAACAAGCGGAAAATCTTTATTTCGAAGTCGTTTGACTTCCGAAGCAATAATACGAACAAGATGCTGCTCATAAGTTAAATTTGGTGAAACTTCAATCTCTTTCACAACACCGGGCTCAAGAATAGAATCGAAATCTCGAAGACACTTCCGAAGTTGAGAAACGTGAAACACATCATGGTAGCAGAAAATTGAGCCAGTAATAAAAGGCGATAAGCCATGGAACCAATACGTTCAGCGATAGGAAATGGTCCAATGTATCGAGGCGCTAACTTTCCCGATCGACTGAAACATACAACACCCTTCATAGGTGAAACACGAATAAAAACAAGATCTCCAACAGAAAATTCTAATTTCCTTATTCGGTTATCGGCATAGGATTTTTGTCTACTCTGGGCTTCTTTCACTCTATGTCGAATAAGGTCAATTTTCTCTGTGCAATCCCGAATAAAATCTGGACCTAAAACTAGCTTCTCACCGGCATCTAGCCAACAAGAAGGAGATCGGCATGGCCTTCCATAGTGTGCCTCAAAAGGTGCCATACCAATACTAGATTGGAAGCTATTATTATAGGAAAATTCGACAAGAGAAATATGATCTTCCCAACTTCCACCGAAATCAAGCACACAAGCACGAAGAAGATCTTCAAGAGTTTGATTCACACGCTCGGTTTGTCCATAGGACTGGGGGTGATAAGCGGTGCTAAAATTAAGCTTCGTTCCCAAAGATTTTTGAAGACTCTTCCAAAATCCACTAGTAAACAACGGATCACGATCATTGACTATAAAAGTAGAAACTCCATGTAATTTAACAATCTCTTTGATAAAGAGTTTGGCCAAAAGAGGAACGGTTCGGTTAGACCGAACGGGAAGAAAATGGGCGGATTTAGTAAGCCTATCAACAATCACCCATAAGCTATCATGACCCGAACGAGAACGGGGAAGGCCATCAATAAAATCCATGGAAATCTGATCCCACTTTCAAATTGGAATTTTTAGAGGTTGCAATAATCCACCGGGCCTTTGATGCGCGGCCTTAACGAGTTGGCAAGTCATGCAACACTTAACGAAGTTAGCGATGTCAAGTTTCATTCCCTCCCAAAAATAAAGTCGCTTCATACCGCGTACATTTTACTACTACCGGGATGAATGGTAAATTTAGAACGATGAGAATCTTCTAAAATATCTTTACGAAGATCACTAATATTTGGTACGATAAGTCTACCAAATTTTCGAATGCCGCCACGAGAATCGATATCAAAGTCTTTTAAACCTTCAATATCAATTTTATCCTTAATATTTTGGCCAAGAAGAGCCAATTCGGGATCTAGCCTTTGAGCTTCAAGAATGCGGTCTAAAAGAGAAGGATGAGCCTCAAGGTTACATAAAATAAGAGATGAACATAAATCGGAAACACGGTCTCGAATTTCGCAAGTGGATAAAATCTCGAGATCGTTCCATTCGGATATCATCATAGAAACAACAGCTTGTTGTTTACGGCTAAGAGCATCGGCGACACAATTACCCTTACGGGGGGTATAAAGAATATCAAGATCATAAGGAGCAAGGAACACGAGCCAATGTTGTTGACGCAAATTAAGTTCCTTTTAAGAGAATAAATACTTCAAGGACTTATGGTCGGTATAAAGAACAAATTTCTCTCCTAAAAGATAATGATGCCAAATTCGAAGAGCAAAACCAATAGCCGCGAGCTCTAAATCATGAGTGGCATATCTAGTCTCGGCCGGCTTTAATTGCCTTGAAGCATAAGCAATAACACGTTCTTTTTGCATAAGAATGGCATCCAAACCAACGCGACTAGCATCGGTATAAACAACGAAATCTTGATTCCCCCCGGGAATAACGAGAATAGGAGTATTAGAAAGAAGTTCTTTTAATTTCTGAAAAGAAGCTTCACATTTGTCCGACCAAATGTATTTAACACCTTTCTTCATTAAACTAGTGAGAGGCACGGCAATCTTAGGAAAGTCTTTGATAAAACGGCGGTAATAACGTGCCAATCCAAGGAAACTACGAATCTCTGTCACACTCTCCGGTCTCTTCCAATCTTGAATCGCTTCAATCTTTGAAGGATCCACGGAAATTCCAGATTCGGAAATAATATGACCGAGAAACTTCACACGAGATTGCCAAAAATGGCATTTAGAAAATTTTTCTTTTAATTGATTGCTCCTAAGAGTTTCCAACACAATCCGAAGATATTTTTCATGCTCCTCCTCGGTTTTAGAATACACAAGAATATCATCAATAAAGATGAGAACAAACCGGTCGAGAAAATCTTTGAAAACTCGATACATAAGGTCAACGAAATAAGCCGGAGCATTCGTTGGACCAAATGGCATAACAAGCCATTCATAAGATCCATAACGAGTACAGAACAATGTCAAAGGAATGCTATCCTCTGCAATACGAAGCTGATGAAATCCAGTAGCTAAGTCTAATTGTGAAAAGACTCTAGCACCACTAAGTTGATCGAATAGATCATCAATCCGAGGTAAAGGATATTTATTCTTGATAGTAAGATCATTAAGCTTGCGGTAGTCAACGCAAAGCCTAAGTGTACCATCGGATTTCTTCACGAAAATAGCTGAAGCTCCCCAAGGCGAGGAACTAGAGCGAATAAATTGCTTCGTCTCCAATTTGGATAATTGTTTACGCATCTCCTCGTTTTCTTTATTGGACATACGATAAGAAGGGCGAGTGATAGGTTGAGCTTCAGGAATGAGATTAATTCTGAACTCAATTGCTTGCTTAGGTGGTAATCCTAAAACGGGCTCAAATATGTCGAAAAATTCATGAACGACGTGAATAAGAGAAATAATATCACCCTCGTCATCATCATCGCCATTACGAGGATTTAAAGAATATAAAGATGCAACCAAGATGGAATCTGAATCTTTAAGATTAATAGAAATCTGCTTAACAGATTGAGGATGTCGAAGATGAATAGTCCGCTCAGGACATAGGATATGAGCTTCATAACGGTTAAGCCAATCCATTCCCAAAATCATTCTAAAGCCTAAATAACGCATGACATGCAAATCGGCTCGGAAAGAAAAATCACACAAAATAATCTCGACATCTTTACACAATAAACTGATTGTCGCGGATCCACCAACCAGATTCGCAATTATCAAAGAAGTCATTAAACACAAAACATCCAAAGAAAAAGTATCAACAAGTTATTTAGATATAAAAGAATGGGACGCACCCGTATCAAAAAGAACTCGAATAGGATGATCACGAAATAAAATAATTCCATCCAGAATAGAATGAGAAATACCTGGGCCACGAGATGTGTTGCCAGGGGCTTGAGCAACATTAAGCTTTCCCTCCTTCCTATTTTGAAGTTTGGGACATACATGCATAAAATGGTCCGGGCTTTTGCAATAGCGGCAAGTATGAGGCTTTGGACACTTGTTCGCAAAATGGTCTTTAGAACCACAATTATAGCATTTCCCTTGAGTAGGGGAAAAGGTCTTTTCAACAGGAGTTGCTTGCCTCCCTTTCTTATTGGGATAAGGGCCTTTGAATTTGTTTGGCCTCTTCTTGTTGTTAAAGTTTGGTTTAGAACCCACCACTTCAACATCATTCTCCATATCCGCCTCTTCAAGACGAAGAGCGATATCAATGAGTTGGTCGAAAGAAACTTCTAACTTTAGAAGTAATGGCTTCTTAAGATTTTTGTTTAAGCCATAGACGAACCTCTGGTTCTTCTTTAAAGGGGTGTTGATGTATTCAACCCCATATTTGGAAACCGACTCGAAGGAGGCGACATAATCAGTCACGGAGGACTCACCTTGAACAAGGTCTATAAATCGTCGAGCCAATGTCACTTTCTCTGCTTCTGGTATAAATTTCAACTCGAAGCGTTCTCGGAATTGCTCCCAGGTGAGATCCTCTTCATTAATCTCAGAAACAAGAAGTTCGTATCAGTCCAATGCTCTTTCTCGGAGCATACTAGAGGTCACCTGAACTCGGTGAAGGTCAATAAGATTCATGCGAGAAAAAATTCGATCGCATGACCTTAGCCAAGCCTGTACTTCAATAATAGTTTCGGAACCTTTGAATGGCTCCCCACCCAAATTAGTGTAATCGTTGCACAAGCGTGCAAATCCCGACTTTGGGTGAGTAGGTTCCGGGTTAGCTCCAGCTGCTTGAACATTTGTCACTAAATCAAGAAGCTGTTGAGCAGTCATAAAAACTCCATCCTGGGGTGGAGTGCTAGATGGTACGGCTCTGGGACGGCCTGGTCTAGACATTTCTCTTCCTTTAGAAAGAAAGAAGAAGAAGAAGAAAAAGGTTATTCACCAAATTGAATATCAAGCAATCTTGATAGATAAACAAGGAATCATAAGGAAAATAGGATGAATCGGTACGAAGACTCGAATTAAATCCTAAAGCACGACTCCTAAGATTGACTTAGGACGATGATCCTTGTTATAATATTCCATATTGTTCCGAAGTTTGGCTCTGATACCAAGCTGTGACTCCCCACCTCTATACCCATGCTAGACAAGAACACTACGATGTAATGCTGTCAACTAGCACGGAGAATAAGGCTGTTAAGGAGCGACCATCCATGTAATTGCTTTGAGCGAGCACCGATATGTCAGATAGTACAACATGCATTTTATTTCAAGAGAGGAAATCCGACATACCGATACAAACTCAAAACTACTACACAGTGGCTATATAAATCCTTCGGAAACAAATATAGAAATAAGCATAACATAAATCAGTCACAGATAATTCATATCACAAAGGCGGAAGAAGATATTAATATAAATCTAACACATGAAAGTGTATATCAGATTAGTGGTCAAAAAGATGCGCAATAATACAAAAGAATAGCAACACGTGCTATACAAAAGAATACAACTATGAGTTCATATCTCAAGTGTATACAACAAAATAAACTACTAATCTAAGTAGTTAGCCAAAAGTCAGAGAAATCAATCCCAAGTGAGAAGTCAAGCTGAAACACGTGTAACATCTCGGTCTGACCCGAATATTATTTAATAAGAAAATAATAAACGGATCAGTCTAACTATAAATATCAGATGAAACGATATAGAATCAAAGATATGACTAAACACATAATAATCACAATGCCAAGCTGTGATATATATATATATATATATATATATATATATATATATATATATATAAATAATTGAAAATCAACAAGAGAGTAATCAATATCACCAAATCTACACAAGAATCAAAGGAAATGTCATACTCCTTATTTCGTTCACCAAACCATAAATATTGACGATTATATCAATGTCAATCACAAAAGTCAATGACACACGAATTCACCAATGCACACATATTGATAAAACTTATCAATGGAAATCACGAAAATTGGTGAAGCATAAATTCTAGAAATCATCTCAAGAAATCCAGTCAATGACACACGAATTCACCTATGCACAAAAGTTGATAAATCATATCAATAGAAATCACAAAAATAGGTGAAGAAGAAAATTCCAGAATTCGACACACGAAATCCAGAAATCACACAAAATAGGGGGGAGGCCTATCACACGAACGGGAGCATGAAAACTCACCAACATATGTATCACACGAACGAGATGCTATCTCATGATAGCTAGCCATTAATTTTTGACACACGAACGGCCCGAATACCATGGGGCGCTACCCCATCAATTGGAGTCGAAACTCCACAAAACGGGGTTTAGTCTCCCTCGCGGACAAAGAGACATCGCACATTGCTAGTCTAAATCACAAAAATGATCGTCATGATCATCAAGAAGTGTTAATTACAGTAAGCTAGTAAATATATGAGCTTAGCTTCATGTCCCATAACCACTAGCTTAACTTAAATATTTACGAACAAATTGTAGATCTCCACTAGAAAATTGTCACAAGAGATTCAATCGAACAAGTCCAACAATTAACCGACGAAGTAAACGCAAGCGTTTCATACCACTCGTTTTACTAAGTCGTTTAATTAGATTTCACATACGAGTGAGGTAAAAGTTTGTATGTACTAATAGATTGGAAATCGGTTTAAAAAGCGAGCTTTGTTATAAAATAGTGTTGAAATCATTTGAAAGAAGAGTTTTGATATTTACTACTAGTATAGAAAGCCTTTATATTTTTGAAGTGACAAATCACAAAGAAGATTGTAGGAACAATCAATCACTAAAATTCACATACGAAGATGTGAATAAAAATCCAAAGAAACCGATAAAGAATCCATCGAAATGGATATTCAAAAATCCTTAAAAAGGAGTCATCAAAGTTATAATAAATGATAACAAATAGGAAACACCACGAATCGATTAAAGTTGGAAATTCAAGCAACTAGGCGAAATAGGCAAAAATGCACCAGGTCGGTCGGCCGGCTGCAGAGCTCGGTCGACCGGACCCTGTTCCAAAAAAGTCTCGGGAAGCAGGTACCAGACCAGAGACAGAAAGGTGCCTATGCACCATAGTAGCAGGTCGGTCGACCGGCCACAGGGCTCGATCGGACGAACCTGTTCCCAGTCCCTTCCTAGCCCATTGAATACAATGGCCAATCACTACCAAATTGCAACCGTACGAGCATCGGCACTAAGGATTTATGCCAATCGACTACCCGGCCCTATGAGCTCCTTGTTGCTCACCAAAAACACATTTGAACATCAACGCTATGGTTTTAAGAATTTGGCTTTCAAAACACCAAAATTGAAATATTCACAAAAGCATTCCAAACCAAAAGCAAATGCACACGAATAAGTGTTAGGAATTCATACCTAACAATCGAAGATAAATATAAGCATAGATGTGAGATAAATTCCGAGTATCAATAAAATATTTAAATAAAATATTTAAATATAAAATCAACAAATATGCGGGTTGTTACAGAAATCTTCCACTAAAATGTTTTAAAAAAATTCAATAAATGTTCATCTATACCTAATATGATCTGGGGAAAAAAAATTCTAACAAATTAGCAACAAAAAACGTTTGAATTTCTTTACAAATATTTATTGCAGGTGCAGAAACTTCTAAGATTGTTTTGTTTAAAAAAAATACCACTTCAAAAAATATTAATAAAAAGCTGACAATTATTAGAAAAAAAGCACACAACAACAACAACAACAACCAATATTTCATCAGAAAGTTCAAACCAGACAGTACCCAAAAAAAAGAAAATGCGCACGTTAGCAACTACAGAGGACAATGCTAGCGATTATATGCGGGCCCAGCTTTTTATTTGTTAGTCGCAGGATTTGACAAGATTAGTTTTTTTTTCCGGTATTTTAGCTTTACTCGTTTCCGAAATCTGATTGTTGCGAAGGATATTTCCAGTTGACGCGGTTGCATAGGACGTGGACAAATCATTCAATCCTGATACCCTCCCATTATCGATCGCTGTCTTCGCGTATAATTTGCGATATACAGGTAAACACCCATAAATCAACTACTGCGTAAAGCAGGGCATATAAATCATTTGAATAATCACCAAAAAATATCACATCGTTTCCATATTCTATCCGATTTCATTCTGCTCTCACACACATAAAAAGCATAGAACATTCACCATTATTCAACCATGAACATTATAACTAAAGTCAAAATTATAAATCTTTCTAAAAGGCTGTAAAGAACAAAATAACTAACACAACAAAAACAAGTTGATAACATACGAATTCTCCTCTTTTACAATTTTAAAAAAGACTGATCCCAAGAAGAAAGAGACATGACACAAGAACACAGTTGATGCATAACTAAAACATTATTATCCATGATAACATACTAAACGACCCTAGAAATGGATACAGCCCCATTCCATTTCAAACAAACATTACAAAAAAAGAACATAAAGATAAAGATAAACTTCGACACGCTCCAAGGCCACATACATACCTCACATGGTCAGTCCTCGCATTAGGTCCCAGTCAACGCCATCATCATCATCGCTACCACTCTCGCTCGAGCAGTGATCTGATTCACCATGAGATTGTTCATCAGAAGAGCCTAGAACAAGATAAGGCATAGAGCCAAAAGCCCTAGCAAGCCTACATGCAATGTGGCCTTCACCATCTCCATACTCCTCTGCCCTTCTCCTTAAGGTTTCGTACATAACCTCAGGCTCATGCTGCATGGTCCTCAACACATCCGCACTAGTCGGGCCGGACGCGGCCCGTGTCACCGCAAAGCAGTGCGGGCCATCACTCTGCACCACTCTCACCATGCTCGGCCCACCAAACAGGTTGTGAAGCCCACCCAACGCCTCCTGGTAGGCCCCACCCAGAAACATCCCCAAATAGTACTTTCCTTCGATTGCATGAAGCGGTAAGCTATCTTTGCCATTAATGAAGTGGTTGATCTTTCCATCACTGTCGCAGGTTAAATCTGATAGAACTCCGTTCAGGTTAGGTTTTTCATCCAAGTGGTGGATCGGGAGAATCGGAAAGAGCTGCCCAATAGCCCAAAAGTCAGGAATAGATGTGAAGATGGATAAGTTTACGTTGTAGGTTGTGACCGGAACAGATGCACCAACTTCTTTGAACACGAAATCGCACAAATCATCCACAGCCGCTAATTGCTCTAGTCCAATCAACCCATCTTTGAACATGTCCACGCATTTCACCTTTAGATTTTCAGCATGAGCAAAGCAAGAGTTGTAGTCGCCGCGAACTACAGCTGAAGACAGATTTATACACTCATTATACAGTGCCTCGTCTGCTAAGCCTTCCATTAAGTAACTAATGTTAGGCACTATGGAACTTTCAGTAGTAGCTGACGGCATGGCTTCAAACACAAGCACGGAGTGATGAGAAATGAGAGCACGACCACTCTCGCTGCAAATTATCGGGTGCCTGGCCTGCTTCCTGTCACAGACGTATTGAACTGTACGAACCACGGCACATGCATATTCGTCTAAAGTGTACCCGACTGACATATCGGATCCACCAGATTTGGATCCATCATAGTCGATACCCAATCCACCTCCGACATCAATGACATGCATAGAAGCACCTAATCGGACTAGTTCACAATAGATATGAGCAGCTTCGCCAACTCCATCGGAAAGTAAAGCGGTGGATGGAATTTGAGAGCCAATGTGGAAGTGTAGAAGTTGAAGGCAGTCGAGCATTTCATACTTTTGTAGCTTTGTTGCAACTGATAGGATTTGAGTAGTCGTGAGGCCGAATTTGCCTTTTTCACCTGAAGTGGATCCAAAATGACCGGAGTGCTTGGTTCTGAGCTTAGCCCGAAACCCAATAACAGGACGGACTCCTAGCTTGATGCTGGTGCTGATTACAGTATCCAACTCCTCTTCTTGTTCGAGAACAATAACGGTGTTCAAACCCAAAGAACGTGCAATAAGAGCAAGGGAAACGTACTCTTCGTCTTTGTAGCCATTGCAAATGAGAAAAGCATCAGGGTTACCTTTTGTCAAGCAGCTCATGGCAAGAAGCAGTTCAGGTTTGGATCCAGCTTCTAGACCGAACCGGTAAGGAGATCCGAACTCAACAATATCTTCAACAATATAACGGTCCTGATTACATTTCACAGGATAGACGCCTTGGTAGCGTGAGCCGTAACCGTTGGATTGGATGGCGAAATCAAAAGCGGACTGTAGGCTCTCCAATCTGTGCTTCAAAACGTCCGGAAACCTCAGAATCATCGGCATCTGAAGCCCTAATCCGCCTTTCGACTTCGGATCGCTGGACTTTTTTATAACCTTCATCAGATCGATCACTTGATGCGGCAGGGTGGCAGATCCGTATGGCTTGACGACGATGTGCCCAGCCGAGTTGACGGAGAAGTAAGGTGGGCCCCATCCAGAGACGTTGTACAAAGCGGAGGAGAGGTCAGGGGACCAGGTACGGTCGGCGGAGGAGATGGTCGGAGCGTCGCCGGAGAAGAAGATCTCCGGCGCGGGAAGAGGACGATTCCAGCCGTTTGAAAAAGGAGACGAAACATCGACGGTGGGATCTGCGAGGATCGGCATCGGTATCTTCTTCCCGATCGAAGTGGGCAACCAAAACGTTAATTATAGAGCTATTTTCTGATAATTTTGTGACGGCAGGGGGCTTTAAAACCCGCCGAGGCCGTGGGCCCCGGCTACCCCCTCAGAAGAAGCAGGCGGCGTACGAGAGAACGAGGCGAAACCCTACCGCCGCCGCGAGCCTTGTGTTATTCCCCACGCCTGACTTCAGAAGAAGGATGTTGAAGATAGTATTGATTTTTAAGGGTGAGTTTAAGATCGCAGCGTGCCTTTAATACAAAATTTGGAAAATGTCAGAAGAAATTTTAATTGTTCAAAAATTCTAGATCTGTTTAAATGGAGGAAACGGGAAAAGATAGTTGGCGAGGAATGGAAGAGAAGAGAGACGTGGTTTAAATAGGAAAATGTTAGGTTATGATGCGTGTGTTATCTAGAGATGACCGCGTAGAGGTTTCTATGCGTGCTTCGCGGCCGCATATTAGGTTAAATTGAATTAGCTTAAAATTTAAATTTTATTTCGTTTCTTATTATTAAACCAATGTCGAGCTGCCGCGTCAGTTATTGGGTCCGGTTGGATGGACGAGAGAAGTGAGCAAAAGGTAGCCAGAACACATGAATCAGCCAATTGAAAATTTAGCATTTTATTTCATTTTGGACGTCCGAATGCGGACAATGTCATATTCACATTCGTTTTGAAAATATTTTCGGATATTCGTATACGTGGATGCGGAATGATATTGAATAATTATTATCAGTCAACGATAGATAAATTAAAAAACATAAATTAAAATTTTTAGTTTAGCACAATTTTTTTCAATCTCACTGATTATAGAAGTATGCAAAATCGACAAGTACGGTGATAAAAATAGATTTGACGGTTAATTTGTATTAAAAGCATGTAATATAAACTATTAACTTAACAGATAAATACCAATCTTTCATTGTATTAAAATAAATATGAAATTAAGAATAACCTTAACGAAAACCGGTTGGGTTTTTTGGATGCAGATTTTTTCATATCCGCATTCATATCCGTTTTTTCGGATATCAGATATTTATCCGCTTTTCAAATACGGATGCGAACAGATTTTTCGGATATACATTAACAGCCTTAATCTTTCCTTTAACTTGGTTATATCCGTAATTAGCAAGGGGTAAACTATCGATCATACATGTGAGTGTTGCATGTCCTCATCACGTATCAACAATTGAAATTTTCGTTTTGCATTATATTTTTTCAAGATTGGATACAAACACAGCAAAATGGTTGCAAGAAATCTTTAAACACGTTGTTTTTTATTTCATTAATGTGGTTGTGTTAACAATTTAACGCTTAAAAGAGGTTAATTTGTATAGATTACAAAAGATAATATCCATGGTTAATACTTAGGCAGCTGCTATCTGCGTTAACAATTTGTCTATGAGTATTTAAAATCTTGAATAAATTTGTAATACCTTTGTTATTACACTTATTTGTGTAAACGTAAACTTTCCAAAATACCGCAAAAATTCAAATTACATTAAAATATTTGAATATATTCTCATCTTGATTCAAATTCAAAATTTTATATTTTATTGCTTGGTCAATCACTCATATCCTTTAATTAAAACTGTTTATGTCTTTTTTAATAATAGTTGTAATATCTTTGGTGTCTCACTTTTGGTGTAAACATAAACTTTCTAAAATACCCTATAAATTCAAATTGCATTTCAGTATATCTGCATATACTACCACCTTAATTCAAATTTAAAATTTTATATTGTATTAAGTGGTCAATCACTCTTATCATTTAACTAAAATTGCTCATGCCTTAATTAAAATGCAAATTTTTCGTCTATTAAAACTGAGTCAATCAATTATATCTCAATTAAATTTAAAACTAAATCACTCTCATTAATTAAATTGCAAATTATGTATGCTAAAACTAAGATAACAGGCTTTGAACTAAACCACGCATGCAAATTATTTTCTTTTGCACATGTGAAACTGTAACAACCCTAATTTTAGTTTAACATCATTCGGGATGTTTAATTAGATAGATTAAATAGAATAATGTAAATGGTTAAGGAAAATGAGGTTTGGTTATTAACAAGGTCGTGCCTTAATAAATTAAGTAATAAGATTTTTTTTTCCGAAAAACTTAACACATAAGAGAATTCATGAGAGGGGCAAAATAGGTAGATCCATCTTTTAATCCTTAAACCCTCTTCCCCTCATATCATTCTCATTTTACTCACACAAAAATAATCAAAAGAGAAACATAAGGAAGCCTGCCATAGCCTGGGGGAAGGGAATGAAATCAAAGGAGATTCAGAAGATAAAGCTTAGGGAAACCAGAGCAACATCAAATCTCAACTCCAACATCAAATTTAAAGTGAATAATTGCTAAAACCATCTCTTTTATTTTATTTAATTCAATTTTGGATAGTACCTGAACTTATCTTGTTTGATTTGCCAAGATATGGTTGAATAATCATTGGTTAGATATAATAATGGTTTATGGAATTTTTTTTTGAAATTATTTGAATGGATTTTGAGGGTAAAACTAAAGTTAATAATCTCTAAATGCTTTGATTTTCTGATATGCTGTATAAAATATTAATATAGAGATGGAATTTTAATTTCTTAATTTTCCGAGTTGAAATGAATATCTTATGAATTTCTTAAGGTGGAAATTAGGTTTAATTTGGGTTTTAATTATTTAAACTAATTAAATACAGTTTTTGGTCCCAAAGTTTTATATGGTAAAGAATAAGATATTTCTGAATTTTTGAAATTTTTTGGGATTTTTCCCAAGTGAATTCGAATTATTATGAACTTATTTTACAAGATAAGCATTTAAATTAATAATTAATTAAGGTCATTAATTAATCAAGTTGGAAAAATGATGTTGGGACTTTAAAAAACTAAATGCAATAGATTTCTAAAAAGAATTGGGTTAATCATTTCGTTGGCCAATAGGAATTTGACAGAGAATAAGATTTGGTGAAAAATATTTGCTTTTATTGGTAATAAATCAGTTTTTATAATATTTACAATAACGTCATGTTGCTTTTATACAAACTGAAGTTAAGATGATGCCGCAGCTAAGAAGGACAGCCTCGATGTGGAGGGAAACATTTAATAACTACTTAGGTAGTTATGGAATGGTTACTACATTGTCGAAGTTGACTTCATCGGCAACCTATTATCGACGGCATCATATTATCATGATTCATTTAAGTTTTTAGAGCTTTAATTCCGCATCATTGAGGCCTCCCCACTTATGTTTCCATCATTGACACCATCTGTCACCTTTTTGATTATTTTCGGTATCAACTATATGAAGGCATTAATGCCGCCTACTTTAACTTCGAACTTCTATGTTTTGCGGCATAGTAGCGGAATTATACTAAGTATAAAGTTTTGTAATGATGAAGTTAATTTTGATGCCGCTATTCATCAATGCCGGCAAGGTTTTATGTTGCACTATGTTGGCAATGATGCCACACTACATTGATGCCATGTTTCTTCCTTTTAACGATTAGTTCAATGTAAATTAAAACTATGTTTTAAAGAGACAATATAGCCAATGTTCAAGAGGGTCAACAACCCTATGATTCTGGCATTAGCCATATGATTTATAAAAATCTAAACTTTTGTTCTAAAAGTTGGATAGCCTATATCATATGTATGTCGACAACCTTGTTTTCGACATAATGTTTTATACTTAAAAGGATATAAGCTTTTGTTTTTTACCTTGGATAGAGGTCGACATTATTATTACCGTTGAAAATATTCTCTACAGTCCTAATTAACAATGGTGAGCCATATGTTGTATGATTTCAACTTTGATCGTTGGGGATACCAATGTTTTACATAGTACTATAAGTATATGAAGTTGACATTATTTATTAGGGTTGCCAAGATCGAATAAACTCGACATTAATCATTCGGGATACCAATGTATATTTTTAATGAGTTCAACATAGGTCATTAGAGATACCAATGTACATTATCTTGAGATGTTATAAATTTAAGGGGTATACAACCTAATTAGGGACAAAATTAGATACAACTTAAACATGTAGGTTAAACATGAATTAAATTGATATGTGATGGGTTCTTAGTTATCCTAGGAAAACTATGAGACGTGAGATGGACAGTCCTCATCATGCTGGAGATGGATAGTCTCTATATGGTTAATGAAGGGTTCATAGTCAACATAGGAAAACTATGGGATGTGTGATGGATAGTTCGCATCATTTTGAATAATGAAATATGTGAGATGGATAGTCCATATTACCTTGATAATGAAACCATATGTAATGGGTAGTCCATGTGGTAGGGGATGCAAAATTCCAGTAATCATATATGAGATGGGTAGTCCACGTAAGTATAAGATGGATAGTCAATGAAAATTTAGATGGGTGGTCTAAAAAATTGGGATAGGTAATCTAGTACATGTTGCATAATTGCAAATAATCATTAATCTGTTCTCACCATTGTGGATGCAGGAGCACAGTAAACGGCTAATATGTTTTGGTTAAGTACTAGTGAGAGGAAAACCTGTTCCGCTTAGCGACGTGGTCTCACTAGATATCTATTGGTTCGAGATGATAAATTATTATTCGCACCATACTTTTTGTCCGATCCGAAGTTTTTGTTTTTCCCCTTAAACTCTCAAGTACTTATTTGAGTAGGTTGGGAGCAAGGGATTTCTGGCATCCAGTAAGATAAATAAGCTCCCAGAGACATGCTTGAGGCCATCTAGCTATTTAGGAGTTCTTATCTAATCTGTTGTGCTGTTGATTTTGTATGTATGATGTAATGTCAAGTTATATAATTGCCAAGTGTAAGAATATGTTCAACCAAGAGGGCATACTTAGAATCAGGTAGTCCATCATCATCTAACCACCTCCGGAGAAACAGAGGCTAAGGATGGAGGCATATTAAGTAGGAACCTCTAGGTGTGAGAATGCAACCGACCCTCACCTAGGCATAGGGGTCGATATTAGTTGCCCCCTGTAGGAGCAATAACAAATCCATCCACCAAGGAGCAGGACTTTAAGCTAGAATCAAAATGCAATCTGGATGCACTGCGACTGACCAAGGCACTGGAAATCAAGAGTTCGCTAATAAATTGCCCCAAGGAATGAACGTAGAGTTGTCGAGCAAACTATTCTTTTGAAGCTAGGAGAACTTAGGAGAGGAGGAACGAACTAGAATCGTTTAACGTGCTAAGCACAAGGAATAGATTACGACAACCACAATCCAATAGGTACCCAAGGGCCGAGCTTGGCTGAGATGTTAAGGTAACTTGTGGGAGAAAGTCAAGGCCGAACTAACGATGACTAGGGCATTTCCCTAGTCAAAATCCCTTCACCGAAGCAGTCTTACGTGAATAGTACCTGCGAAGATTTAGCATGCTGACGATTCCCACATATTCAGGAAAGACAAATCCTAGACAACATCTCATGAAATACGAGTGGCATATCAACTCCGCCAGAGCGTCAGTTGCAATCAAGTGCAGGTGCTTCCTAATCTTCCTAGAAGGAGTGGCAACCATGTGGTTTACTCGACTACCACCAAGGTTCATCTTTTCTTTTGATCAACTGGTAAGGAAATTCATCGAGTAGTTTAGAATACATGTGACTCAGCCCAAGAATGTCATGTCATTGTCTAACTTATTCCAAGGACCTGGGGAATCACTCAAGGACTTTTGCAAAGATTTAATACCATCATGACTTAGGTGAGCAACCTTTAGAACAACATAATCTTGATGGCATTGATCAAGGAGATCTATCCCGATACGGACTTTGGTGAATGGTTATCGAGAAAGCCTCTTGCAACTCTAGATCATTTCTACAAAAAGGCGGCCCAGTACTTGTGCAAGGAGGAGGTTACATTGAATAGGAGAGGCAGTGCTACGGGCCATCGAGTCGAAGCAGTGCAAAGCAACGTTGCTGTGAGACAGTCCGAAGTGAGTTTCGGGAACATAGCTATGAATGTATAGAATAAGAGCAGCGGTTAAAGCAAGGGCCGTAGAGGGGACCCAGACGAAAACCAGGATTCTAGAGGACGATCGAGAATCCCAGATTTGACACATATACCCCATTGAATGAGTAAATTGAAAATATTTACTTGGCTACTCGCGACTCGATGCAGTACAGGAAATGGACCCCCAGAGAGTCAAGTGAAGAACAAAGGAACTCTGGAAAATTCTACAGATTTCATGAAACATATGGTCATGACATGAACAAGTGTAGACACCTTTATGGTATGATCGAAGAAATGATCCAAAAGAAAAAGCTCCAACAGTTTGTGAAAAACCTATAGGATGAAAGTCAAGGAACATCCGACCTCCAACGAGGATAGACCGCACCTAGTGTTGACGAATCTAATCGGCCTGAAAGGAAATTAACTATACACTAGACCGCTGATGGTTACCTTCCTGATATGAAGTGCTGGAGTGGAATGGAATAGCGAGAAGCTACAATGCTATTTTGCTTGAGCATAAAACTTATTCCTGTTTTCTTTGAATTATTTCATAAGACAGACTCTATTATTTCCAACCATGAAACTTTACCTTTATGCAATTTTATTATAAACCACAACCAACTCGAATGAAACTGCATATGAACAATGCAGGTACAGGTACCCAGAGTTAGGTGCTCACCAATTCTCCATGGCCCATGATCAGACATATGGAGCTCTACCAATGCAAGCATGACTCGACTGCTCTTCAGCCAACTCTTTCCCTTGACTCGAAGACAAGACCGTGATCCAAAATCGGATGTGACACAACCATCCACTCTGAAGCTCATATCCAGTTTTTTCTAGAACACTTATGCCTTGCTTGGAGCTTGACAGACTCAGAACCCATTCTAACATGGACATGACATGACCGTCCATGCACTAACTCTTGCCCTCGGCATGGGGCCTAAAGCATAAACCAAAATGGATGTGACTGACTATCCATCAACGTAAATCTATCCTTTGACCCAACAAGGGAGTTCAAACCAAAATGGATGTGACTAACCATTCATCAACTTAACTCTTTCCCTTGATCTGACTGGGGAGCTTAAACAATAAACGAGTTTATGTGGCTGGACGTCCGTCTACTAATTCTTCCCTTGAACTGATGGGGGGTTTAAACACAAAAGGACATGATCTGACCATCCATTGCTGAACTTAGAGCTGATGTGACCCGGCCATCCGGCTTCTAGCTCTTTTCAGTGACTCAATTGGAGCATAAATCATAAAGTGGGAGTAACTTGACCGTCCGATCCTAGATGGATGTGATCTGACCATCCATTAGCCCATTCTCTCCCTTGACCCGATTCTAGGAGTATGAAACTAGAATAGATGTGACATGACCGTCCATTCTCCAACTTTGACCATCCAAACAAAGGTAGACGTGACTTGACCATTCACTCACCAGCTTTTGCCCTTGACATGAAAGCAGAAGCACGACCCTAGATGATGTGATCCGACCATCCATCAGCTAACACTATCTACGATCTGGACATTCACTAACTCCTATCTTTGATCTGACAGGTGGAGTGCAAGCTCAAGATGGGTCTGACCTGACCACTCATTCGCTAACTTAGACCTTAGACCTAATGTGTGACGACCCACGTTTCGAAAGGTTTAAATCGACAATAATCCACACATGTCCAACTTAAACAATCTGAAACGTAGATAATCAATTGGGGTTAAATAAGAAAAATAAGAAGGGAAGAAGAAAAAAAAACACAGAATATCACAGCGGAATCGATAATATATAATAATCAAATAAACAATTCATAAAGCTGTTTACTATACATTGGGTTTTAAACCGTACTCATTTATCAGAGTTATAAATATACAACAAGGAGAAATAATCAATACATGATGCAGGGGATAATAATAATAATAGTAATCTACCAAACCCCATCTTCGTCCTCTAGAGAATAGTGTTCAATACACTGAAAAACTCAAGACTGACCCGAGCGTAATGGAAAAACAAAACACTCGAGTTAGGACTAAAATACCCTTATGTCAGTCAAATCAATATCATAATATGAGCACAATGACTTAAGAGATGTTACAGGATTTTCCATCTCCTAAGGATCCGTTAAACTATTTATATATAATAGTTTATGCTATAATAGATAATATCTATCAGTAAAATAAATATCAAAATAGCGTTAAGGCTTTACATTGATCCACCTTAACACATTTTACCGTTTAAACCAAAATCGTAATGGGCTCGTATATGGATAAATATGACAAGGCACGTGAGGCAATGCCCAATGTAGGATTCTACCAGTTTACCCTTTCTGGCTAGTCGTAACCCATTCGTTGTCGATCGCGACAATCAATCCAAATGACAAATAAGGTGCACCCATTGAATCCGAAACCACAATAGTAATACGAGGGATCAACGTCGCTAGAGGTAGCTAACCTCAATGGCCAGACATAGGCTCTTGTGTTAGTCATTTTAATTATGACACGAAAGTCAAAGCTATCTATCATCCTTCTCTTACTTCATTCCAGTAAACGTCGCTAATTTCAACCACTACATTCTGGACATTATCCATCGCGTACACGGATGTCAAATTGGTTCCAATATTGAAAGAGAGTATTTCAATAAGAGGTTCCGGTCTCTTTAACAACCAATCGTCATTTTACACACCAGTTGGTACTTTTACATTTTGAAAACAATTTGTGTTTGATATCAAAATATCATATTCGTTTCAAAATAAAATTCAATTCGAAATCATCATATTTACTCAAAAATCATATCCATTTTGAAATCATCGTATTTGCTCAAAAATATCAACTCAACACGATATATCGATTTTTACTTCAAAACTTGATTAGAATTACAGTTTTGGTCATAATTCACTTTAACCCAATTCGCATTTAAATCCAAGATTTAAATATAAACAATTTACCCTTTAACCAGTTTGAATTTTAGAAAATAGTTAAAATAGTTAAAATAGTTTAATAGAAAATGTTTAAATAGTTTAATCGGAAATAATTTGAATATAAAATGGTTTATACAGTAAATGGTTTGAAAAATCAAAATAATTTGAATATTTAAAGAATATAGATTTAAAATCCTTTATACTAAAATATTCATAATTTTTTTTTCAAATTCTAGTTCGATTTAATCGATTCAATTCTGATTCCAACTTGAACAAATTTTGATTCCATATAAATTTCGATTTTAATTCACAATTTCCTTTCACTTTCAGTTTCCATTTCCAGCTTAATTTAAATCCCAATTTCAAATTAATTTCCAATTCCAAATTGATTTAAAATTTCAATTTCAAATTAATTTCCAATCCCAAATTCTATCTTAAATACTTCGAATTAAACACTTAAATCAAATTCTCTTTCAAGATCAAATTTTAAATCCAAATTTTCAATTCCAAACTCAAACTTGAAATATCATTTCATATAAATTTTCTTGGAAATATTCAAAGTTCGAATTAAAGTCAAATCTTTTTAAAACAAATCAACTTTCTAGAAATTTCGCCGTAATTCAAATTTTAACTTGAAAAATCTAAACTTCAATTAATTAAACAATTCCGTTTACCAAGTTTAAATTCCAACATTTTGAGCTCCAATTCAAAATAATTTAATTTCCATAAATTTGATTTTTTTCTTAAAAATCAATTCATTTAAATAATTTCAAACAACTTTTAAAATCATTTAATTTAACCAACCCGGTGTCTGTATATAATTTTCTAACCTATGGCCATGTGGATAATTATTTCACTTTAATTTCAGGAATGAATATATATCATTTTAATTCAAATAGATTTCATAGGTATATCATTTCAATCTATTCCCTAATTTATTCGAAATAATTCAGTTTACAATTTTATATACTGTAAATTACATACAGGGTGATAACATGATATATCAAAATAAATAACATCCAAATAGCAACTAATAGCATCCATCACAACTAATCATTCAAACACTCCACAAAATTCACAACAATTTCATAATTATCAATATCAAGTAATTTACGGGAAATTGAATTCTAATTTAATTTAACTGTCAATTTAAATCCAATAATAAATTCAGATGTCAATTTTAATGCCAGTTAAACTTATCAACAACAATCAATAAATTTCAATCACTTCACAATATTAATTAAACTAACATAAATTTCATTTCAGCCAATTATGAGCGAATAAACACTCACCTTCGTTCGCATCTGAAAATTCGAATGAAGTAAACAACGACAATTTTAACTCCATAGAGAAGGCAATGTCAAATGATTTCAATGCAATTTGTTGTACTCCAATCCGACCTCGTATAAAAATCTTACTGATTAAATAACATTCAATTATAATTAAAATTAATTAACAAAACAATTAACTAAAAAAAACCTTCTTCCTCACTGTGCTGTCGCTTCCATTTTCCACGATCGACCATCTCTCCATGGTCGTACCCAGCACCACCGCACGCCGCATCGCCTCCGACCTCCATGTCTTTGCCGTCGCCTGTCACGGTGTCTCCTTCTACACGCGTGCAACTCCACAGCCCAAGTCGACCAACCTCAAACCCTAAAACCAATAACTGACGTCGAGCCACCGTCCTTGACTCGCCTTGAGCCGTCGCATCTCCCAGCCACCGCGATTAGACCGCGAATTTGTATTATCGTATCCATTATTTTATTTTTTTTGATCTGGAGTTCCCCTCTTTTTTCAATTTTTGTTCTGCTCGATTATTTCGAGTGCGTACAATTAGAAATAGATGGGAGAAGGAGAGAGATGCGGTTAAAAGAGGGATGGGGTTGAACGAGTTTTTTTTTCGTTTGCTCGGTAAAAATCTAAGATGGGCGAAAAAAGAGGAAGGGTAGAGGAATATACGGCTAAAAGAGGATATTGGACTTGATCGAGCTAATAATAAGGAAATAAACAATTATATTATATTGAAAATATCTATCCCGAATGGCCCGTGAAAATCCAAATCCCAAACGAAACGTGTCGCCTGCCCTTTATAATGTTTTACCCCCGTTCTGAACGCAACAGAACTAGTTTCGATGTCTAATTCGATCGTATGTGGAAGATAGCTTTTCAAAGTCAATTTATTTTATCATATTCTTTTAAATTGATTTCTACGCATTTTGAGCTCGTACGGCCAAACGACAAGTCTGATTGCTATAAAACTTGAAATCCTACAACAATTCACTGTTACGGATCCGATGAAACTAGTTTCGTCGAAATACAAGACAGTCGCCAAAATGGCTATTTTTACTCGTTAATTTACAATATGAAATTCAATTTTATTTTTTCACATAAAAATCCAAATTCAAATGTTAAAAATCTTGCTCATATTCAAATAAAATTTAAAGAAATTTTTGATATCATTTTGAATCACCTTAGATCCAGAATTAAATTATTTAAATAATTTCCAATATTAAATTGTACACAATTAAATTATCTAATAAACAGATGTTAATAAATCATTAAATTTTATTTCTATCCTTATTCATCCAATAGTTACATTAAATTTAATAATTTACAATAACCAAAAAAATATGGGTCGTTACCTCAAAACTTTTCATCCTCGAAAAGTCGTTAAGTAAAGAATTTAACATACATTAGATTTTATTCAAACAACTACTTTTAACTTTAAAATCTTGTTAGAAAACTTTACTACGCTTCTACTACGTTACCCCGATATCGATTTTACGAAAAATATAATTTATATATGAAAACAACTCATAAAAAAAATTTAACACTTCAAAATTTTTCTAACTCCCGGATTTACGGAAAATTTCGTCAGAGTCTCCTTTGCGCGGCTTGATCGAAATTTTTTTACAATTCAATATATAACACAAATATAACCAATATATATCAAACATACATCTCATCTCAATGATGAGGCATCCAGAAGGTCAAAAACATAAAATCCCGGTATTTATTCCAGACATGTACCTTATTATTTATAATACGAGCGAGTTCGCTCGTATTAAGCAAGCAAAAGCATATAAATTCATGTATACGCCCCGAATGGTCTTCGTATGTACCTATCTCAACTCAATTCGGAATGTTAGTCAATTATAACGATACAGAAACATGTATAAGTTTAACATAAGCATTTAACATGGATTTTGAATCCAAACAACACAAACAAATCACAAATACATAACATACAACAATCATATGCAATCAAAACGGTAATAACAATGGTTTGCAACAAAAGAAACCATCCAGCTATTAATATCCGTCCAATTAATCCAATTTAATTCATAACCATGTGAATAGTATTATCCAATGTCAACTTTTAATTTATTCCATTCATTCCTTATTAACATTCATTTCATTAACATTTAAATTGATTCATTTCAATTTATTTGCATTCAATCAACTTTTATTCAATTAGTTTCACCTTCAATTTATTTTTCATTCAATTCATTTGCTTCAAGTTTGATTTGCATGCATTTATCAACATTAATTAATTCAATTCTATTGGTTTACACTAGTTTATAGTTACATTCATTTTTTCTTTCTTCACTTTCATTATTTCATTTCAATAATTCAAATAATTAATTACGCATAAGTAATTTTAATCCATACCACATTTCATATATTTAAAATTAATTCACATTCACTTATTGATACTCATTCGTTAATCATACAACGAATTTATAATCAATTCATTTGCTTTTAATTGATTAACATTCAACTAATCTGGTTTCAACCCATTTTCTTCCGATCAATATTTATTGCATTCATATTTGATTTATTACAATTCAACGTATTTTTACATTCAATAGATTTTCTTCAATTATTTATTTTTATGTCATCCACTTTTAATTGGTTTACATTCCATTGATTTCTTTAAATTTATTAACATTCGTTGCAAATTCATTATATTCAATTTTGATTCAATTTAATTTGTGAAATTCAAATTGTTTCACCTTTTTTTTAGCCTATGTATATGAATTCATCAGTGAATCATTTATAAAATTATTCCACTTAACCTTCCGTAAGTTAAATCTATTATATTTCCACCTAGTATATCCTTTCTTTAGTTATATCATCATCGTTTATAAATTATCTAAGTTTACTTTAAATGTTTTATACAACAAAACTCATATTATTATTATTACTTCATATCTTAAGCTATTATTAATTCATCGATTCATTTCATTTATTCAAATTCATATTATTAATTTACTAAAGTAATTTTATTTTATAACTCAATTTATATTAATACCCTTTTTTTTAAACTGCTCCACTTGCAATTTAAAATTTTCTTTGTCCAGTTTTAAATCAAATCCAATTACTCATATTAATTTTCTTGCATTCATTTATTTTACTTAATTTCTTTCATACTTAAATTACATTCCATTTTCACATTTAAGTTCGTATTCATATTATTAATTCATTTTATAGCTTAAATGAAATTAATTCACTTTACTAGTTTATTTGGTTTCCCTTAATATCTAATTCAATTAATTTAATGCTAGGTTAAACTTCATTTCATTTTAATCCATTACTCATTTTATTTAATCTTATTCAAGTTAAATTTTCTTATCATTCCCATTTAACAAATTTTAAAATTTGTTTTTAGCTTAAAATTCTCAAATCTATAAATTATACAATTTATTCACTTTATTATTTTATCCAATTCATTTCGATTACATTTCATATTTTTGTTTAAGCTTTTTATGTTAAATGTATTTTATTTACTTCATTTCACTAACTCCATTTAATTAACCTTTCTTAAGTTAATTATTTTATTTCATTCCTCAAATTCAGATTTCTTTTATCTGCTTAATTAAAAGGTCAAACCATTTAATTTTTTTTTACTTCCCTGTTCAAATCTACAAGTTATAACTTTTTTTTTTCAATTTATAAGTTACAACTTATTTCTTATACACTATTTTTAATTATAAGTACAAAACTATTTTCACACTCTTATTGAATCATACTTAAAACATTTTCCCACAACAAAACTTGTTTTAATCGAAAATAAATTTCTTTTGGTAGCAATTTTCACTTAGAAACTCGAAAATGAACATTGGCTATGCTGCAGTTATCCCCAGAATTATTTCCCAGCAGCCAAGCGAGTTTAATGCTTTTATTCTCTTAAAAAAATCCTTTCAAAATATTTTTTTTTTCTAGTCAAACTCTTCCAAATATTATTAATATTAATTTTAAACTCTTCGAAAATAATTTTGGAAACAAAAAGAATTTTAAATTCTCAAATTTAAAATCATTTCTACTTATAAGCTATATTATAAATATACTTATACAAAATTTCTTAACTTATTGTCAAAATATTCCTTTCATTTACAACTTGGTCATTTTAACCCATTCTTATTGCAATTATATTTCAATTTTATTTAATTATCAAATGCTTCACAAACAAAATTTATTAAGTATTCGTTTTTACTTCAACCAATAATTGATGATAATTAAATATTATCATCTCCTAACAACAATTTCATTTTATTTAAAAAATATTATCATTCAATATATATATATATATAAATGCAATTTAGGTAAAATTATTTTATTTATCCGATTTTAAAATAATATTACGTCGACTTGCCTCGTTTAAGTGTTTAGAAACCCCTATCGATAACACGGCGTCCCGCAAATCGATCGAAATTCATAAACAACTCAACGGATAAGTAAACACGGTATAAGACAATTTATAACACTAACAAGTATGCTCTCTCATATATACACACTCAAACTGACTCATTCTAGGGTATTACTACCCTATTTCTAATGAGTCAAACCCCGCAAAGCCAAGGTTATCGCCAAACCTTCGCTCTGATACCAACTGTGATGACCCACGTTTCAGATTGTTTAAGTCGGACATGTGTGGATTATTGTCGATTTAAACCTCCTGAAACGTGGGTCATCATATAATGGGAAAGGTATAAATTTATAAGGACAAGACTCGACCATCTGTGCGGTAACCTCATTAACCAAAGACTAGGCATAGGAGTACAATCGCCTTAAAGCTGAATATGAAAACTTAACGTTGTGGCTCATGCCAAGTGTTCGATATGACTTAAGACTAAGACTGAAAGGATACCATAGGGTAAAAAACAAATGAAACAACCTGTGATTACAATCCCATAGAACTTAGCAATGACCTATAGGCTTATGAACATGATTTGGAGCCAATGACAAAAGTATATGCATAGACATACGAGCGCGAATGCATACTCAACGTGCGATTTCCTAGATCGATGGAAATTTAGTTCTTACCTATGACTTCCAGAACGGAAACCAATTCAAATAGTCGAGGCCCACTAAATCAATCAATTAGCTCAATGGAACTAAGCACAAACAATTGTCGAGAAAATACATTCTAATTTTATAATTCAGATATCGACCAAGCATCTTAGTGAACAGTTAGAGATACAACTCTTCATCAAAGCCACTCGATGAAAGAATGACGACAATTCGAGGTATTGAGCCAAATCCATTCTAATAATCCTTACTTATCTTGATTTATAGCACATCACGTTTGCAACAAGTTGTACTTTGGGAGGCAAGTGTTATTCGGCCTTTTGACTAGGCAGTATTCGAACAGACTTAAATGATTGAAATGGATGAGCGAATGATGGAGAAATGACCCAAGGACATTGGAAATATCATAAAAAGACAAGAAAAGATATCAAAAAATGCGCGAAAAAAGTTGAAAATTTGGAAGTCTATGTTTTTAGAAGGGCCGATTCGGAGCAAACCCAAAATATCCTTAGGTCAAACCCGAAGCACAATAGACTTGAGGAATGAGTCAGACCTAAAGCAATCCATAAAACCCCAAGCATGCCCTAGAGTTGACTCGGTACTGATCCTGGACTTGACTCGGCATCAACCCCTAATGACTTAGAGTAAACATTCATAAATCTCGGCTCTAACTCCAATCAAATAAAGAAAAACTCAAAGCACAAAAATCTCAGGGATCTTCAGGTCGAGCCTTAAATAAACACTTAAATTTCTTAGTTTGGACTCCAAGCAAATTCAACCCAAACTAAAATAACAAGGGAATCACTCAGGTTGGGGATCAGAACCAACCCCACTCCAGGGATCGTTACCCGCTACCAATTCCACCTTAGGCAGTCCCCATCTTCTTTCCACATCCCTAACTCGATGTTAAGCGCCTATTTTCAAAGTCCTTTTATTGAATCAATGCAATTCCCTATCGATATCCATGAGCACTAGAGTCAATAATATCTTAGAATAAACTAAGTATAGATTGGTGTTCCATCCTACATAGAGGATCAGTACCGATCCATAAGAGTACACTCAAAGTAACCCCCACTCCTATGACACACTTCTCTATCTACATGGAGCCCGATTCAAGTGTTGTTTCGAAGTTCCTATGCATTGTATTGACAATTTCCATATATGTCCTAAAGCAACATTTCAACCTTCTACAGATCTATCACTTAGACCAAAAAACACCTAGGTGAATATGCAAAACAACCTTGGAAACATAAAACACCAACATCAAGATGAGCTAACATAAGAAGTCACAAGACCCAATGATGCATACATAGGGATCAGTATCGATCCCCCTTCTAGAGGGATCAATATCGATCCCCAACCCTAGGAGATCCGAGGTCGAATTTTTTTGGAGGACTTCGTCTTCATCATGAGGATCTGTAGATGAAATATTATTGAGATATTTGGTCGTTTATCCCTATAAATACATGGGCAATGCTTCATTCTAAGGATCTTGACGTTGTTGCTACACACAAACTCCATCATACTCTGGGATTCCTACTGATCCCTCATACTTGTAATCTAAAATACTAGTGTAAAATCAATAAAATCATTCATTTAGAGGTACGCTAAGATTTTCGAACCACTATAAATTTGTGTATGCTTGTTTATTACTTGGTTTTCTTTTGCTTTCTTCATTTAATCCCAACTCCGTTACTTTTTTGGATGTTTGTACCATTTTTGGTTTAAACACTAGAAATCATCAATGATGAGATGTCCTTAAGTAACATTAGGCGATGATTATACAATGCCCATAGTATCTCTCAATCTCATATTATAAAATCCCATTACTAAATCAATCAATAAGAAAGATTTAGCCAACTCATAACAATTTCACAATGTGCAAAATCATATATCTTGACCCACAACCCTTGGAGTAGAGAAATCTCAACTGAAAGGTCCTAAGAGATAGAAATAACCGATCAATAATAAATAGGTTATCTGCCTAAGAAGGATACAGGGTTGATCATACTCGGGACACAGTCTCAAGTATAATCTCATCTATACATAATATATGTCTATCTACTACTTGCATACATACACCCATATCGGAACCAAAAGAGAGACTGACATCATGTCTTCTTGCTCTAGAAGCCACACGTGGTCCATATGAGACGACTCCTACAGTCATCGGTTACCATTACCTCTCCCCTCTCGATATCATGACAATGATCCACTATAGGCTCGAAAACGCGTAGCCTCTTCGACCATGATTACCTATATGTGCCCCTACGGTAACTGACTTCTGGCCTATGGAACACATGGGCTACCAACCAATCACGTGATGCGCATCAAACACCATGAACGACAACGGTGTTGCGGATCTAGGATGCGACCCTACAATTAAGCCGCTATGGTAGATATTGGCCAATCTTGTTCACTTTACAAAAAGGGAGTTGGACAAAGGTAGGCAGACACATAATGTACACAAACCATGTGGCTAACAAGTAACCTCTATTACCTGGTCCCTTGACTCGACTATGTCGGACTGGTCGTGTAAGACGGATTCGATTGTTGACAAGAAGGATGACCGTGAGGGAAAGGCTACGGGACCTAGAAATAGAGCTTGGAAAATTATACAAATCCCAGACTGAACCGAGTTGATAGACAGACAATGTAGGATGCCAAAAGGATGGAAATTAACTTGGATGAAACAGGGATCGATATGGTATGGATCGGGTTGGCATAATATATTCATAAGTATGGGATCGACATATGGATCGAGTCGGCATAATATGTTCATAAGTATGGGATCGGCATGGCATGGATCGGGTTGGCACAATATGTTCATAAGTATGAATTGGGTCAGCATAACTTGTTGAACCGATAGGTTCAGCATATTAAGTTTGGATCGGTTTAGGATATGGAAATGGTGGGATAGGTATATTGGTGGTCGACATCCTGGTGGTCGGTATAGTCTATTTAACTCAGTATATGATATAAAGGCAGTATGATCGGCATAATAGAAGGAAGCATCTCAGGTTGGCATATTTGGAGACTGGCATATTGATGGCTTCTACAAAAGTGGTCGGCATATTGGTAGTCAATAGAACGAGTCGGCATAATGTCTTCGTATGTAATGGGTCGGCATAACATTGTCCTGGAAGGAGAGGTCGGCATGCACCTCGTAGGGAGATGGATCAGCATATGTTGGAGATTCGAATAGGGGTCAGCATTTTCCTGATCGGTTTAGAACTCGAGCCAAAGCACAATTAGAACTTGAGATTCACAAGTCCAAATGCTATAATATTAGAAACAAATTAATATAGACTATGAGAGGGCCACCGTAGGGTCGCTAGTCTAAACTCAATCCATGAAGGGGTCGGTACAGACCCCTATTCATTGAGAGTTGGGCCTACCCCTTCCTATGGTAGGCTAATATGGTTGAAGGGGTCCAAATGTCGAAATTTTAGTCATATTGGAGGCTACCTTCATTTATAAATACAGGGACATGTGGCAATTTTGAGGGACTTTTGGCTGATAAGTGAAACTCTGCCATTTTTGTAACCAATTTCATTTCATTCTTCCTTGATCCCTTGTTATTTCTTACTGATTTATAGTGTAATCAAGTGATTTGTGAAGCAATAAAGAAAGTATTCAAAGTGGATGTAGGAAATCAATGCCAAACCACTATAAAATTTGTTGTTTTTTGTTCTCTGTTGCATTTTTCTTTATATTCAGTGTTGTTCCTCAGTTTTCATTTAATTTCTTAATTTATTTCTCTACTTAAACCTATTCTTGGGTGTTTTCCACCAATTTAGTTGCAAACATTTTGGTGCATTCACTGAGAAAGCAACTTAGGCTATTAGGATCACCTTTGTTGCTACTTTATTGAAGAAATTCCCCAAAGGAGATCCAGATTCATTTTCTAAAGCTTGTAGATACTATTCAATTTTTTTAGGATTTAAGCAAAGGAATCTAAAATGGTAAGGCACACCAGATCTACTTCCCACAATGTTAATACCAACGAAACCGCCAGTGTCCAACAAGGGGGCCCAAGCAACCAGCCTGCTAATGCAAATATGGAGCCCGCTATAGTTCATAACCCTGCTAATTCCATTACTAGAGCTGAATTTAGTGACTTGATGGGGGAGCTGATGGAGATCCGTAAGCAACTAAACGTACAAACCCAGGCTTATGCCCCACTTGATGAACCAGATTGCTCAACAGCAGCGCCAAAGCATTATAGGAGGTCTTGCTTCGTACTCACCGTCAAATAGCTTAGCTTCATTGGATGAGCACCATAGGCATAGGCGTCGTAGGATTGAGACAACATGAGTTGGAGCGATGGAGCAACATTTGGCAGACCATCGTATCTGCCAAACTAGGTCGGTGCTGATCCCTCCCTAGGGGTCGGTACCGATCCCTTAACCAAGGGGATAGCTCCTCAACCGCAACTGGAGGGTCGTACTCGAGTTAGGGTCGGGGACTTAGATATTGGAGCAAGCATGGTTGCTGGTCAACGACCTATCCAGAATGATTATGAGGTAGATGCTCAAGATATGCATCTGGAGGATAATAAGCCAAGGAGGCATGAGATGCCCTGGAGACACCGGCCTGAACACTCAAATGGGACAGAGGAGAGGTCGGCATGCACCTCACAGGGAGATGGATCGGCATTTATTGAAGATTCGAACAAGGGTCGGCATTTCCCTGATCAGTCTAGGACTCGACCCAAAGCACAACCAGAACCAGAGAATTACAAGTCCAAATGCTATAATATTTGGAACAACATCAATACAGATTATAAGAGAGCCAACATAGTGGTCGCCAGTCCAAACTCAACCCATGATGGGGTCGGTACTGACCCCTATGCATTAAAAGTTGGGCCTAGGCCTCCCTATGGTAGGCTCATATGGTTGAATGGGTCCAAATGCCGAAGTTTAAGTCGGAATGGAGGCTGCCTTCATCTATAAATACAGGGGCAAAGGGCCATTTTGAGGGACTTTTGAATGACAAGTGAAACTCTGCCATTTTTTTAATCAATTTCATTTCATTCTTCCTTGATCCCTTGTTATTTCTTACTAATTGTAAGCGTAATCATGTGATTTGTGAAGCAATAAAGAAAGTATTTAAAGTAGACGTAGACAATCAACGCCGAACCACTATAAACCTTGTTGTTTTTTGTTCGTTGTTGCATTTTTCTTTATATTCAGTGTTGTTCCTCAATTTTCATTTAATTTCTTCATTTATTTCACTACTTGAATATATTCTCAGGTGTTTGTGACCACTTTAGTTGCAAACAGCCTCCATAAACACTCACCATAGTGAGTCACACACTCACAACATACCCCAGTATGAGTGTCATCTGCAAACATAGAATAACCGAATAAATAACAAAACAGCGTCTCATACCACCACATGTTACTAGTCCATTTATTCTGTGCTCACGCATCACACCCACTCCTTCAATAATCTATGTAACGAGTCTAAAGAATAACTAGAGAAATATAACCAAATTCCCATTCCAAACGATATTATAACTCCATTTATTCAGATTCCTCGCCATGCGGAATTGAAATTATTGCAAAATCACTTAAAAGGATGTCATCGCCGTATCATATTAAAAATCACAAATTAAACCCATCTCAACGGTGAATCACTCATAATATCAACCAATGTTATGAAAACAAAAAATAAAAAATTAGAAATCATACCTAAACATCTTTATAACACATATCAAAAAGTTCATTAATACTTATATTATTAGAGAAATACACTTTAAAATATTTAAAATACTAATTTATGAAGTTCATATAGTTTTCTGTAATTTTTAAGCTTTAAATAAATAATTTAAACAAAATATAAAATTTACCTTTTAATAATTTATTAATTATCAACCTTTTAACTATTTTCAAATATTAATTTAATAAATATATTATACTCCAAATCAACGTACATTAAAAGATTGATATGGAAAACTATGAAATAGATTATCCAAATAAAAATAATTATAAAACAATTAAGTTAATATCTAATAAAATCATTTAATTAATTTATAAAAGGATTTCTATTTTTTACTAAGATTTTAAAGCTCTTTTCATAATACTATTAATAAACTTTATAACAAAAAATAATTTAAAAAATATTACTATTTTTACATATTTTATAAAATCGCATTATATTTCTTGTTTCCTTTAAAACAGTTTCAAACTTATGATATACTATAATATTAATTCCAAAAAAGAGTTTTATAACCAAAACGGAAACTATATTTATGTTTATAATAAAAATATGTTTTTAAGACTGAAACTGCAAAATTAAATAATATTTAGTAAAGTATTTACAAAATAATTTTAATAAGATTTTAAAACCCTTAAGTAATATTTATAAGCTTTTCTAACATTCATTAGAACAAGAAGTGAGTAAATATTTATATATAATATGGAGTAATTTTACTCCATAAAATATCAACGATCATTACAATAAATATCACATGACCCAAGGTAAGTTCCATCAAACTCCGGTCATATGTAAATTTACACATTAACATACAAATAATTATTTGATTCAATTCACAAACGGACAAAATTCTGTTTGTACATTGACACTTCCAACTCATATAAATAACCACTTACCAAACAACCATTCAAACCCAAACAACCATTCAAACCATAAAAGGAAGTGTCAGAATATTTCAATCAAAAACATCCATATCACTCAATTTCATCTCATCCAATATATCAAACAATTCATTCAACCAATAATTCAAGCAATAAATAGGACAATTATATATATATATATATATGTATGTATGTATGTATGTATGCATGCATGTATGTATGTGTGTGTATGTATGTATGTAGCAAGTGATAAATGATAGATATAGTTATGAGTTAAGGAAACTCACTGAAATGATGTTCGAGATCCAAAACCGCGACTACACTCGTCATATATGCTTCACCTACTTCCTCCAACTGCTATAGACATGAATAGTAACACCATTCTAAATCCATTAACTTGAATTGCTTGCCTTTTAGCTGCCAAGTTCCAACTAGTGCATCCTCCACTCCCACATCGTGGCTTCTCTAATGATAACATGCACACCATGGTCCTATATCATTGCCCCAATGACCTGACATTAAATGCATGCGATTCCACCTTGCCACATCGCCAGAATCTATCACTACTGATGCATCACCTCTAGCAACTAGGTCGACCAAGTCACAACCTTGATTATCACCACTTCGCGATTTACATCTCATGCCCATCACTGTCATGCTCGCATTGCTTCCCTACCTAGGCGGACTCGTACATTCACGATTCATTTCAGTCGCGACATCATTTCTTTTTTTCGAACTCCTCCCAATAATTATTTGGGCTCCCGGAAGCAAAATATGGAAAATGGGCTTCCTTCTCCAATTAGACGTAAAGAGAATTCTAGAATAAGGAAGAAAGGAAAATTGGCTTGTTTAATTGCTTTGGGCCTTATTTTTATTCAATTTGTTTTTAACAAATTTTCTTTATATTTGAATTTATATTTTAATCCTTGAAATAAAATTCTATCTAATATAAATTGATCCACTTGCCATTCGACAAATTATATTTCAATAAAGTGATATACTAAATTTCAATAAATCACCCAAAATTAATTTTCTGACTCAATTCAATTTATTCAAATAACCTTTTATTCATAGCCTTAAATTAATAAATATTTACTTTAAAAATAATAATTATCGAATATCGAATTCAAAAATTACGTATAATTACGGTGTTGAAAGCAAGGTAGTTACATTAAGAATCGAGATAAAGCAAGGATGGAGGGGAGCATTAACCCTACCCTAAAATAGCCCAAAAAAGGCAAAGTAACTTGGAGGAAGGTGGTTAGGATGCTTGGAAGCTGTGAAATATCAAACCATCCTGATGTTGCATCCATGGCCGACCAAAAGCTTGGCTAAGTCAATTTTCATGCTCAAAAGCTTTGAGACTTGCAACGACAATAGAAGTCGATTTGCCAATAGAGGATGATCCTGAAGCGGCTATTTGAAACATAAGCGGTCTAAGTTAAACAAAGCCTCGACCTCTTTCCTAGCGACAACCGAAGGTGGAAGTCTAGCGACCAACTCATGGCATGTCCGATCCAGACACCTCATGAAGACTGGCTGACAACCCAAACTCCTAAGCTAAGTAACTATCCTCATGGCCCATATCCATTGCTCTGTTTTTTTGCTTAAAGTCGATAATCATGGAATTGGGTCTATTCCACAGTCCATTATGTGAATTATTACTAATATTATCAAAGATTGTAGGCCCACCGTATAGTTCGCCAATGTTAATCGACCACCGTCGAGATAGCAGCGATGGTCGATAGACGTCCATTGAAGGCTTGAAAAAGATGGATTCGACCATAGCTTAATATGGAATCAATACCATTGTCAAACATTAAAAGAAACAATATCAAATAAAGGACAAAAGGCTCATAGTTTGGCTAGGACTATGGCACTCATAATGACAGGGAAGAAAAAGAAGAGGAGAATTAACTTAATATCAACAAAAGCTGGAGAAGTCGAGAGTTGAAGGTTCTTAAGAGTAGGTTGAAATTTTCTTCGCTTGAGTAAAAAATGGAAGAAAAAGAGATAAAGGCTATTCAAATACCTAAACCCTCAATCTCAATCGTTGGATTAAAAAAGCCATCCGATCTCGACTGTATAGGTTTAATCATTGCCTTTGTCACTTCACCCACGTTGGAAACATGACCACTCTTTAACGTTTAAAAAAAGTGAACCATCTCAGTTAATGAAAAAGTGCCACGTGGGGCCTGCATTAAATGCATGGTAGAAGAATGGCCGGTAGGATCTTTATGACTCGACAAGCCTACACCAGCTCACAAAGATGGGATTGGAGGCAAAATGTTGCTCAAATTTCTTGCTAGTGAAATTAGCAGGCCGATTAAGCACAACCTAGCTTAGTCCAAGCTGGTCCAGCACATCTACAATTGGCCAAATCATGGGGCCCGCAACCAATTTGGCTCCATGTTAGCCCACTTACTCAACAACTCTCTAAGTCTATTACCAGCTAGCATAACCTAAGACGGCCTCCAAATCAATAGACAAGACGTGCTCAAGTATGACCCATCTTTGGCTTGACTTCATCACCGCCCACCTTCAGTCGATCCTATGCAACCTATTCTGTCATCTTACAACCAGTTCACAAAGTTCCTTGCAACTTGGCCCTAAAAATATTTAGCTTTCCTCTAGTATCGTCAACAACTAACCATCAAGCACAACCCGGAGAAAGCCACTCATTTGCCTTACCACATAGGCAAGCAAAAGTAAATGACAAGTTGTACATCCAGTTGTACTAAGTACTATAACAAGACAACCAAAAGCATATCTGCTCCATTAGCATGCCTTAAGCATTCAATGCACATTAAATGTAATGCATGCACCTAGTACGGAAGGACAATTAGTATCTCTCAGCCACATTTTCCATCCCACATTTACAGTTTTCGTACATCATCCCACATGAGAAGATCGACGAATGAGCGTGATTTTCACCTATTTTATTGCACAATCTCAACCATCCATCTCCACTACAGCTAATATAAATACCTCTTGCTATGCTACTTCAAAGGGTTGGAAACTAGTTGAATTCTGGCTAATATCTTACACTCAAAAATTCTCTCATAGAAAATCAAGCCCAATGCTCTTAAGATAGCAACTTTTTAGTTCTAAGTGCTTTATTTCTTATTATTCTTTTGTAATTCTTTGTAATTGTAAGAGAGAAACATAGTAAGAGATCTTCATAGTAGATGTAGGCATGCGTGCCTAATTAATTTACATCTTTGTATCATTTACTTTAATTTGCATGTTTACTTTCTCGTTTTATATTTTTAAGCCTACGGATTAGCACGTAATCTTCTCTTCCATGAATTTCAAGGTTGGCTTTAAATAGAAGGTTGGATCTATTTTTTTCACAAAATTTCATTGATGGGAAATTCCAAAATCAATTATTGTCATTGAATATGTTAATTGTTAATTAATGTTAAAATAATTACATTTAGAAGATTGGTTCCAAAATTATGTCAAATTTATTAAGTGAACATGACAAAGTTTAGCTGTTACTCTATCAAGTCGAAGAAAAATCTTTAAATGATTGACAGTCAAAGGAATAATCGATCACAATTTCGATCAGACATAACTGAAAATTTGTTATTATTATGGTTGAGTCCCACATATTAAAACAAGTTATGTTCGCATTCTCCATCCACCTTTTTTCTTCCATTTAAATTATGGATTGTAGTGCTATGATAGATGATAATAAAGTTTAAATTGATAATAAGACCAATAATGTTGATGTTTCACTTTGAATTTTTGGTGCCTGAATTGAAGGCAAATGTTGACTACAATTTAGCCAACTTTGGAATTACGGTTGACGGTAAATTTTAGCAAAGGTAACATGCTGCTAACTAGAAGAAAAATGGAATATAGAAGATAATATCTGTGAAATTAGTGAAGACATACGATACAAAGTGGTATGATCAACATTGATCTACATCCATTGCGAAGGATTTCTTATTATTTTTCTTTTCTTACAATGATTGCTATTACAAGAGATAGTAACAAGAAATTACAATGTTTTAAAGTTTGTGTTGTTAACCCTTATGAAAATGAAGTGGGAAAGCCAAAAATATCAGTTTTTGGAAATATGCGGGTAGAAGTATGGGAGTGGATGCAAGCCGAGACATTGTCATGTCGGTTGGTTAGGCTATGCCGACCAACCCATCTTATACATTGGAGAAAACGAAGTAGCATTTTGCTCCCTAAGTTTGTGCCCATAAGTAGGCGCAAACTTGTCAATCAAGCATGTAATGCTGTATTTAATTATGTTTGACGTGTCATCTAATATAGTTAGCAGTATGTTCTAGGGGCAATACTATAATTTTTTTTAAAATTATTAACTCTATGATAAAATCTCACTTGAATTGAAAGGGATTTTTCTATTATACCTAAAATGTACTAACTATCACCAGTTGAAGGCGGGTCATTATAGATTGATAGTAACTGGATATTGGAGGATGATGGTCCTAATGCTATTGCAGGTTGACCAAACTAGCCATCGAAGAATGATTCTTGAGAGATGTCGCATGATGATTCTACAAGAACCATCAAAGGATGATTCTTGAGAGCTATTGTATGTTGATTTCAAAATCCATCGAAGGATGATTTATATGAGTTGTCGCATGGTGAGTGTAAGAGCGGTAGAAGAATGATTCTTAAGAGCTATTGCATGATGATTTTGAAAGCCATCGAAAGATGATTTATACAAGCTATCGCATGGTGACTATTAGAGCCATCAAAGGTTGAGTCCAAGAAGGCTATCGAATGATGGTAAAGTAAACTATTAAAGAATAACAGCCTAAAGCTATTGCATGCTGATAAAGCAAGCTATCGAAAGGTTAAAGTGTAAAGTTATCGCGTGATAATGAATCAAGCCGTCGAATAGTGATAATTATGTGCTGTCGCAAGTTGATTAATCTATATATCAATAGTATTTCACTGGCTAATTAACAAACTGTGACGAGATCATTAACACCACAACATCTCAACCATGATAAGAAGATGTGCTACATGCCACTTCAAACATGTGCCACATCAATAGAATCATTTATTTTTGATAAGGTGACATGTGCCAAAAATCTAACGACTCAAATTCTCTATAAATAGACATATATCTCCACCCAAAAATAGGTCAAATTCTAGATTCTCTTCTTCCTTATTTTTCCTTTGTTTCAAGGATGTAAGAAAGAACTTGAAATTAGGATTTCACGGCTGTTAGGTCAAACTAAAATCAAAGATTTGTAATCAAGCACTAGTACTTTAAACAATTTGCATATTTGATTTCTTGAACTATTGACTTACATATACAAATATTGAATTACACGATGAACTAAGGATCCACTTTCAACTTGAATGCTTGAGGTTGTATAAAGACCAAATTTCTGTCGAGCTCTTTCTATTATATACTTGTCATAATGTACTGTACTAATTAATTATTTAAGTATACTTAATAGACAATTCCTAAAGATACGTTACATGATACTAACTGCAACGTGTTACAATCATGAGAAATTTATCACTATGAAAATAACATATTATTTTATATATCCCTAGTCAAGATGTATCGAAACTGGATATTGATACATTCGTGAAGACAAGAGTGCTTAATGCTCTCCGAATGCTGGACATCATAAATTCATGGAAATGGGTGTACCAATAGGTTACATGCTGAAAGTTATTGGATAACTATGGAATAACTCACTTAATAGTTTTGTGTTGAGGTTAAACAGTGAATATCTAAGTGACAATATTACATAGTTCTCTCGTGTTGAGAATATCATTAAACATTAATATGGACAATCCACTTTGATTATAGTTTAATTGTGGCACAACATTCATCGAACAACTATAGTTGGGTCTATGTTGAAGCATTGAAAGTGAAATACTATTCAATAAAGAACTAGTATCCTCAGTTATATGATGTTAGTATCACAGACAACTATAGTCACTCAAAGTCAAAGTCTTTGGTGAGAGCAGTTTAGTTAATAATAATTGTTATTATTGAACCAAGGACTTTGCTTTTGTATTATACAAGTTGAATGTAGACGATATTAATTTTAGTCAAAACCAAATTCGATAGGTCCTAATGTGATATAGTTTTGACAAAGAGATTTGGTGTAATAATCGTCATTACCATGTACCGCTTAAAATAGTAAAATTAGATTTAATAAAAATTGTGTAAGTGATAAATTCGACCAAATTATTACACTACTAGCTCGGGTAATGTATGGACGTTAATATTCAAATTATTTCAGTATTAATCAATAACTGAATTTACACCTATGAGTCGCACAACCAAAATGTTGGATACTTCAAAATACTATAAAATTTAATTATATTATACTTGTTATAAATTAGTTAAATTAATTAATATTTGTGAAATTTTAATTATTTAATTTTATTAGATTTATTTGAATCAATAAAGTGCGTTTATAAAAGTTATTAGCGATATACGATATCGATAAACATTTAAATTGAATACAAAATGTGTGTATATCGATTAGGTTCGGAAATGTATATAGGCTTTTTTTGTAAGGATGGCGGACCATGCTTGGAGGAAGGGATGATGCTATATGCTTGAAATATGGGTTTTGAATTAGCAAGGAGAAAAGGAAAATATGGAGATCTATACCCCTTTTTTTTACTCCATTCTCTTGCCTATCTAAATAACCATCCCCATTCTTTACATTTTGCCTTTTGCCTCCTCCTCCTTTTCTTTCTGGCCATAAGGATCTAGCCTCACCCTCTCTATTTCCAAATAAAAACTAAATTAAATCTAGTTAAATGGCATGGTGATCTCTTAAGTTAGTTGCTTTTCTCGACGTGAATGGATTCAAGCTAAGAAGTTATAGGATTCAAAACTTAAGGTGCAATATTAGGGTGACAATACTAGTAATATCTTATCTATATTCTGTTGTATGCATGCTTGTTTATGTCAATACATATGTATACATTCAGACCTTACTTTATCACAAATTTATATATTAATTTGTTGTCAAATATTCAAACATATTCATACTTTTAAATATTTTTATACATATGTGTATAAATACCTTACAACCACTTTAAAATCAATTCAGTGGTAAAATTGATTTTAAAATAATTTTAAAATTAAAATATGAATTTTAATTTGTGTATATATATGTATATCACATATAAATTAATATATTAATTCCTATTCATATATATATATATAAAAGTATATATGTATTTGTAATAAAATCCAAAATTAAATAAGTATATACATATTTTTTAAAAACTTTTTGAATTATTATGCATTATATATATTTACATATAGTTTCATAAATATAAATTTCATATGGAAATATTCACATATGAATCCGTACGGATTTTACAGTTTTTATTTATTTTTTAAATCCACATGGATTAAAAAACATTTCTCAAAAAATATTTCCATCGAAAAAATATTTGTTTTTAACACATTATTATTTATATTTACATATCAATATTTTATAAATAGCATTTAAAATTATGCATATTCATATAGTTTCGAAAGTTATATATATATATATATATAAATATTTGAAATATCAACATTTGAAATTTGAATTTAAAATTTGGAATAGATTTTTATTCTAAATCCAAATCTATTTTTAAGTTTAAATCTATCTTTAAATTTTTTAATTATTAATTTAAACATTTTGAATTGATCAATATCTTCTAAATAAACACTATTATATCTGTATGTATGCATGTATATGTATATAATGTATATAACAAACTAATTATAAACAACAAATATGTATATGAAGGGGCAAATGTGTCCGTGTAGTTTAAATCCCAGCACTTATATGCAAGCATATTTAACTATGTGCACATTTATATATTGCACGTGCACATTATGCGTATGTGTATATTTGATGCACATATACATTATTTACTACATATGTAATAAATCAAATATTTATATGAATCGATTAAATATATTTAAAATTATTTAGATAGGATCTAAATTAATTTTGACTTCATAGGCCCAATAAGATCTAAAAATGTATTTTTTTTTGAAATACACGATTTAACTCGTTTCATGCTGGTCTAGTTACATCAATCATACCTAAATCTATAGTCAAAATTAGCAGTATTAGGGCTAACTCTAAAGCCTAATATACATGTATTAAGATATATAAGTATTACTATAAAGTTATAGTATATATATTCAATTTGAAATGTTTAAAATGAACAAAATTAAATTGACTAAAATATTAATTAATTAATTAATTAAGATTTGTTGGGCGAATTCTCACCCATGGAATCGCGAGACCAAGGAGCATCAATGTCGTCCAGAGTCACCATTTACATACGGTACCCATGCCCATTCGGTACCTATGCCTAGCCGGACCAAACCCCATCCCCCATCTGCCGAACCAACTCTTCTCCTTCCCAACACCGAACCAGCACGTCTTCAAGCCTCCGCCGAACCAACCTCCCTGCCGAACCAACTCCTTCCTACACCTACCGGACCAGACCTACCACCGAACCAGGTGACTACCGAACCATCCCCCCTATCACTACCGAACCATCCATCGCCGGTCCAAACTCCACCGAGCCAACACCACGCCCTGCATAGCCGGACCGGAACCCACATCCACACTCCTATCACCGAACAACCTCACTGCCAGTACCACCGAACCAAGAGCAAGGGGGCTACCATCGGACCAACATGACGCCGGACCAACATATCACCGGACCAGATCAACTCTCCATCGAGGCACTGCCGAACCAACGCTACCAGGCCAGATTGCTCCAGTCCAGGTCCACCAGCAGCTATATACATCCAGGACCCCTACCCCCAGCCTCATTCTATAAATAGAGGGGCAGGGGTACAACAATGGCAGACAAGTTTGAGGGCTCAAGCACGGAAGGAACTTTCAAACAACTTTCATATACTTGTATGCAAAGCGTTGTACTTGTAATCAAAAAGAAAAGAGTGAATAACATATAAAGTGGACGTAGGCACGTTCTGGCCGAACCACTATAAATCTGTGTGTCCTTTCTTCAGTTTAGCCCTTGTTTTTTTACTTACTTGCATAACTCACTCAAATTACTAAGAACAATATAAAATCAACTAAATCATACGACTTTGAGGTGTTTGTCCATTTTTTGTGCAAACATTTTTGGTGCTTTCACTGAGAACTTGGAACTCGAAGCTTCAGCTTCCCTCATTCAACCTTCTTTCCCAAATAGCACCCTTCATTGCCTAGGAAACATGACTTCCAGGCCGAGAAAAGACGCCAACAAGGGAAAGAACATCGCAACTAGCAGCATTCCGGATCCTGTAATCACAGATCAAGAGAATCATCCCATTCCAACAGCAGTGCCGAACGAGGATCAGATAAACCCGACAGCCCCTGCCATAGAACAACTGGCAGCAATTACTAGGGCAGATCTAGACAGAGTTGTGACTGAAGTAACTAATCGCTTCGCATCCCAACAAGAAGCTTTGGTGAACCAACTCATGTCACGCTTGAGGGATGCCGCAGAATCAAACCGCAACACTGAATCATGGGGTGAGTCTCAATCTGGAGGATCTCGGAGACAACAAAGGTCTTCCCTCTTCGAAGAAGCTATCAACAGGAACAACAATGATAGGGGCCGCGCCCGGACTCAGCCCGAACTCCGACTAGAGGAAGCGCTTGGAACCGAACCCAATGGGGGAGGCACCAGGTGAGGGTCGGATGTAGCTGAGCCAGTCATGCCTCCTAATCATAGAAACCCCGCTGAACGGAGCCGAGCTAGAACACAGCCCGAAGTTGACCCCATGGAAATGCTCGAAACAGAACCCCGCAGGGGAAGATCAAGGCAGGGGCCAACTGTAGCTGGTCCTAGCATGCATCCGAGCAGCCAAGGACGACCACTGGATAACGTCAGAAGTGATAGACTATACCATCCCTACAGGTCATCTGGACGAGATCGATCCCGCAGGGAAGAACCAAGCTCTTTCTTATCTGCCCCATATTCTGATGAGAGGATGGCGCGCTTGTTCAGAGAATACGTCCAACGGGACCAAAGAGATCGTGGGATAGGTGCTAGGGTAACCAGCCCTTTCACCCGCGATATTGAAATTGCCATCACCCCTCGAGAGTGGAAAATGCCGACAGTGGAACCATACAAGGGAACCTCTGACCCCGTTGTACACCTGCAAAGATACACACAGCATATGCTCATGAGCGGAGCAACGGAAGGAGTGTTGTGTAAATGCTTTCCGCTATTCCTAGCAGACCTAGCTACCTCCTGGTTCTGCCATCTACCCTAAGGATCTATCAGCTCATGGGAGATGTTGAAAGAAAAGTTCATTAGCCAGTTCCGCATTCATGTGGAACAACCCAAGGATGCTTACTCCCTATCTACTGTCAAACAGAAATCCAGAGAGACACTGCAACAATATCTAACCCGGTTCAACGCCGCAACGGCCGCAGTCCAAGACGCCGATGAGAAACTCACCCTAACGACCCTCTGTAGCGGTGTGCACCCAGATACCAAGTTTGCCAGAAGACTAACTAAAGAAAAACCAGCTACCTTTCCCGATTTCTTCTATGAAGATGGGAAGTACATGAGACTCGAAAAGGCTGCCACTGAAAGGCAGACAGGACCACAGGCTAAGACGGCTCATGGAAACGCCCCCGCCGCAGCAAAGGACATTCGGAGAAACGACTCCAGAGACAATGCAGGGGGCAAGAAGGGATAAAAGCGCTTGTACCGACCAGGACTGAGATTTGACGCTTACACCTCCTTGAATGAAACAGTCGAGAACATCTTCCTGGCCACCCAGGACGAACTTACATACAAGCGCCCCCGTACAAGAAAGAGTCAGATCGCGCAATCTAGTCTGGAAAATTCTGCCATTTCCATGAGTCTCATGGGCACGATACCAATGAATGCCGCCATCTCCGTGACCTAATTGAAGAACATATCAGGAGAAGGAGGCTGGAACGCTATGTAAAGGGCCAGGATAGGACTCCAGCTCCCTCCAAGGAAAACCCAGGGCAGCTCCACCCAGAGACAGGCGGAGGAAATCGCAACACCAGCGGCTCCAGCCAAGAGAAGATAGTGGTCCGTACAATATCTGGAGGGCCACACATCGCCGGCAAGAGCTGGGCAGAAATGGAAAGATATGGAAACTCACTCAGAAGCGAAGGAGACTGCGTCAATTCTGTTATGGAAGAACGCCACCCTAAGCGGAGGGAAAATAGTGACATCACATTCAGTGGGCGCGACCTAGACGGAAGGCAATACCCTCATATGGATCCTATGGTCATCTCTGCCTGGTTCGGCCCAGCTGAAGTTTTTCGAATCCTAATAGACACTGGAAGCTCAGTAAATATTCTGTTCAAGCATGCTTTCGACAAAATGAAGCTGTCAATGAAGGACGTGTCTCCCTGCAACAAACCGCTACATGGTTTCACTGGAGAAGCAAAGATGCCCCTCGGGCAACTGGATCTCATTGTTGAGTTGGGAAGTCATCCCCGCTCCGCCGTTCGGAAACAAACATTCGTGCTAATTGACAACCACTCAGCCTACAACGCCTTTTTGGGAAGACCAGCCTTGTCCGACTTCCAGATCGTCCTCGCCCCATGGTGCCTGAAGATGAAGTTCCCAACGGATAATGCAGTGGGAGAAGTAAAAGGGGATCAAGACGCTGCTCGGGACTGCTATGTAACCGAACTTCGCAATAATCGCAGGAGAGATAAAGGGAAAAATGCAGAGACTATTCTCTGCATGAAAAGCTTGGAAGCATAGCAACTAAAGAAAGCCCCTCCTCTTCGGTATACCAGTGATCCTTTCAATGAATTAGACCCCAGAGACAAAGAGGAGGAGACCACCGCCGAGCCTGCAGAGGCTATGGAATTCGTATCTGTAGACAAACGCGATCCAAGTAAACTACTGAGAGTCGGATCTCAGTTAAAAAGAGAACTAAAGAATCAACTCATTGATTTTCTTCACCACAACATGGATGTATTCGCATGGACACACGCTGATATGACTGGAATCTCCCCGGACATAGCATGTCACGCCCTAAACATCGATCCTACCAGGGTACCGGTAAAGCAAAAGAAGAGAAGTATGGGGGCAGAACGATCAGCAGCCCTCGAGTAAGAAGTAAAGAACTTACTTGCCAATAACTTCATACGTGAAGCCATCTACCCGGAATGGATCGCCAACCCGGTACTGGTAAAGAAAGCTAATGGGAAGTGGCGAACATGCATCAATTTCTCCAACTTAAATGACGCTTGTCCGAAAGACTACTTCCAGCTCCCCCGAATCGACCAACTCGTGGACTGCACTGCTGGACACGAACTTTTATCCTTTATGGATGCATACTCAGGATATAACCAGATCCCTATGCACGCCCCCGATCAAGACCACACTAGCTTCATTATCGACCGAGGATTGTACTGCTACAAGGTAATGCCGTTCGGACTTAAAAACGCCGGAGCTACTTATCAGCACCTCGTCAACAAGATGTTTGCAGAATTGATAGGACGAACTATGGAAGTTTATGTGGATGACATGCTGGTAAAATCAAGGAAAGCCAACGACCATATAAACCATCTGGACGAGATGTTTCAAGTACTTCGCCAATATGGAATGAAACTGAACCCTCTGAAGTGCTCCTTCAGAGTATCATCGGGAAAGTTTCTAGGATTCATCGTTCATGCCAGGGGGATTGAAGCAAACCCCGAACAAGTCCGGGCCTTGCAAGATATCAAGATACCATCCACTCAAAAAGAGATGCAAAGCCTAAACGGAAAAGTGGCCGCCCTAAGCCGGTTCATCTCTAAAGCAACTGACAAATGCATTCCTTTCTTCGAAGCCCTGAAGAAAGACAAAGGAAAATTTGAATGGACCGATGAGTGTTCAACAGCCTTCCTTAACCTAATCGAACACCTCCAGCGGCCACCAGTACTCTCAACTCCTAATGAAGGCGAAGAACTATACCTATACCTTGCTGTGTCACCACATGCCCTAAGCGCCGTTTTGGTAAGAGAAGAAAACCGCACACAACGGCCAGTGTACTTCATAAGCAAAAGGTTCACAGGAGCAGAGGCCCGGTATCCCAAACTCGAGAAACTGGCATACTGTTTACTAATCACATCAAGGAAGCTGCGACACTATTTCCAATATCACCCCATCAGAGTCCTAACCGACCAACCATTGAGGCAAGTGCTCCATCGTCCTGACACCTCTGGGCGACTACTCAAGTGGTGCATCGAACTAAGACAATATGATATCACTTACCATCCTCGCACCGCTATCAAGGGGCAAGCCATAGCTGATTTCATTGCCGAATTCACTACTAATGAAGGTAAGGACCTATCTGAAGTAGCAGAAGGAATCAAGTGGAATCTCTTCGTAGATGGAGCATCGAACGAACAAGGCTCGCGGGCAGGCGTTGTGATCATCACTCCCAGGGGAAGAAAGCTGCGGTATGCACTAAGGCTGGAATTCGCCGCCACCAACAATGATGCCGAATATGAAGCAGTAATAGCCGGATTAGAGCTCGCCCTGGAGATCGGAATCAGTTCCTTATGTCTTCATAGTGATTCATAACTCATCGTGAATCAAATACTAGGGGAGTTCCAGACTCGAGGAGAGCGGCTCACGGCATATCTGAAAAAGACCAAGCGGCTGCTCAATCAATTGGAGCACTACTCGATCAAACACATTCCTCGAGAAGAAAATCAAGAGGCCGACGAGCTGGCAAAGCAAGCTAGCATGGGAGATGATACCACTTCTGGAGCGATAACTGTCTCAAGGCTACTAACCCCGAGTTTCGAGCAAGTAAATCTGATAGCTGCAACTGAAGAAGAAACATGGATGACCCCTATCCAGGAATACTTATAAAACGGCACCCTGCCCGACGGGCGAAGTGAAATTAAGAAAATTCTAAGGAAAGCTTCCCGCTACACGATACAAGAAGGCATCCTCTATCGGCGCGGCTTCTCTAACCCCTTATTGAGGTGCGTTGCTGAAAGAGAAGCCAAGGAAATTCTATCCAATATCCACCAGGGAAGTTGTGGAGACCACACCGGAGGGCAGACCCTGGCAAAGAAGATACTCCGATATGGGTATTTCTGGCCCACCTTGAACAAAGATGCTTTAGACTTCGTCAGAAGATGCGACAGATGTCAGAAATTTGCTAAGATTCCTCGGCTGCCAACAAATGAAATTACTCAAATGACCAGCCCTTGGCCCTTTGCAGTATGGGGAATTGACTTAATTGGCGAGCTGCCAGCAGGCCGAGGCGGAGCCAAACATGCTATAGTGGCGGTTGACTATTTCACCAAATGGGTGGAGGCGGAACCACTAAATAAAATATCTTCAACAAAAGTTATCAACTTCTTGATCAAAAATATTCTGTGCAGGTACGGAGTCCCACTCAAGATCATATCAGACAACGGACTTCAATTTGACAGCGAAGAATTCGCCGATTGGTGCCAAGAGCACGGGATTCACAAAAGCTTCTCATCTGTAGCTTATCCTCAAGCAAACGGCCAAGTCAAAGCTGTCAACAAAATCCTCAAGACTCTAATCAAGAAGAAGCTTGAAAAGTCAAAAGGCGCTTGGGTGGACGAACTTCCTACAACACTTTGGGCCTACCGCACATCTTTCAGAACATCAACAGGGCATACTCCTTTCTCTTTGGCATACAGATCAGAGGCAATGCTCCCAGTTGAGACTATTGTGCCTTTCCACCGTAGGATCCACTACAACCCAGAAGAAAACGAAGAACTCCTCCACATGTCTTTGGATCTAATTGAGGAGAGAAGGAATGATGCAGCACTCAAAGTAGCAGCTCACAGACAAAAAATGGCAGCACTATACAACTCCAAAGTCAAACATCGCAGCTTACAAGAAGGAGATTTTGTCCTCAAGCGAATCTTTCCGCGCCCAGGAGCGCTGGATCCAATCTTGGATGGACCGTATGTAATTCATAAAGATCTCCGCAACGGAGCTTATATTTTGTCAACAGTGGACAGAGAGGTGTTCCAGAGGGCATGGAATATCCGACACCTCCGTCGATACTTTTCTTAACTTGTATTGCCCATACGAAGTGAATTAACAACGAGAATCAGTGGACGTAGGCATTTTCGTGCCGAACCACTTTAAAAAACTTGGCTCTTGTTAACTTGTTCCTTTATATCTTGGCCACTTGTTAAGCTTTATCCTTTGCTGTTGAACAAAATCCTTTGCAGATGACATTTCAATTCAGAACTTCACAACACAACTCCACCTGGACAAAATCTAACAGGTACGCTGCGCTCCTATGCCCTCGCCAATGAGACACTTTGCTCCGGTATCCCTCTACCGCGAGTTAACTCATTGTTAGCCTCAGCCCTTAAAGCTGACTGTAATAAGCCGAGTATAAGCCACAGAGAAGGCCAATTATGCCATGGCAGCTCATTACAGCGATTCGGCTCGCCGGCAACTGTGAACCGATCATAAGCCCCAACATAAGGTGTGGCCAGCCAGGGGCAGTTCACAGTTGACGATCGGCCCCCACGCTAGCCGGCCACAGTAAATCGAATAATACCCACGATTACGGGCCATAATGGTCCGGGTAGTTACTATGCGCGATCGGCTCCGATGTGTCTTAAGTGCGGCTGTGGTAAAAAAGAAAACTCCCCGCAGAGGCGTAAGATGGGTGAAAAATGTCTCCAAGACCCACAGCTAGGGAAAGTAACTACAAAACCCGTTGCCACGAACTTAAGCACATCGACGGCCTTCCGTGACTGGAAGTTTTACTTTTCCTATATTTCCATTTCATTTAAAACTTTTCTCCTATTCTCCTTAACGGTGCTTGAAAGTACAGGACATTAAATAGGGAACGCTCGCTAATGGGAACAAAAACTTACAACTGGATAACGAGGCACTCATCAGCATTCCGTGCTTAGTCTTGCAGGGCGCGCAAAGTTGCCGTTCACAGCCGAAACATGAAGGGCGGTACCTTCCACTTTTATACATTAATGCATAGCTGCAATTCATATTCATACATCACACTAACATTGCAAAACATGAAATTATATTACAAGCAGAAACTTAGTGTCAAACACAATCAAATCAGAGGCATATGCATGGTCATATTTCTTATACAACACATCAAAAGCAATGACAACATTCAAAATATAACAAAATCAGCTTGTGTTATAAAATTACGTAGAGTCATTCACTAACATAATTACAATACAAAAATACACAAACGTTTTTGACTAAGTATAGACAGGAAAGTCAAGAAAACCAAAAACTACACGGATCGGATCAAGTAGTCGACTGCACAGTGCTCCACCCCCATCTCACTAGCTCTCCGAATCTACTTGACAGCAGGATCGGAGCTCCCAACATGTTGACCAGAAGTCCCACCTGTCCAATTCAGAAAAAGAGTCCATTAAAACCGACAACGAACGATCAAGTTATGAAAAGCTAAAAAGAGAAAACTCACCAACACCTGCTTCTTGGTCCTCATCCCCCAACTGCACGCCGGCTTCCTCCGCAGCGAGTAGCCGCATCCCCTCCTTCACCGCTACCTTCTCCTCCTTCGAAAACTGGGCGGTAACCACATCCATACTGAATGCCGCTCCACCTTCCTTATCTGCATCGGCCCTGGCCTCCTCCAAAGCCCGGAGATATATCCTGGCCATGATCCGGGGATAGTCATCCATCCAAGATAGATTACCCTGCTTCCAGGTACGGAAGTACATGTCCTGCAGCATCTCATCCATCATCCCCTCATTCTCCTCAAACTCCCTCACCCGGGCCTCAGAGGACCGCAACTTAGCGACGGCAACATCCCTCTCCCGCCGGTATCTCGAGCACTCATCCTGAAGGGATCTTCTCATCTCCTCCATCTCTTCTTTCAACTTGGCTTGAGCAAGTTCTGCAGCTTCGAGCCTCCCAGATATTTCTTCAACCTGTTCGAGATCCGCCCTCCTAACCTCATCAACCGTGGTAATGGCCATGTCAATGCGCTTTTTGCAAGCGGCCTCCATTTTCCGCAACTCGGCTCTGCTAGCCTCCTCCATGGTCTTCTTCAGTCGTCGGGAGTCGGCTTCGTGCTGCGAAATTTGAATAGCCTGGTCGGCAAGTTGCTTGGCCTGATCAGCGACCACTAACCGCAGCCTTATATTGGCACTCCCTATCTCCTCCCCGGCCTTGGCCAATCGAGCGTGATGTTCCATTAACTTCTTGGCCTCCTTCGTGACCCGGTCAATGTTGGCCTTGGCTTTGTCCCCCATAGCAGCTATCCGAGTAGTGAGCAGATCCAGATCCAGGGACTTAGCCTCATCAAGAACCCGAACCATGGGATTGTGGGGGAGAAGATGCTCGCCCGTGGCCTCGTCAAATAAGATATCCTGAGAGCTGGGGTCCAAATCCGAGTGGCCGGCAAAGGGATTGCGAGGCACGTCGGGACGTTTTATGCGGATGACGGTAGGATTTTCAGACGGATGCGGGGAGGGAATATACTCAGTGTCTTCCTCCGTGATATCATGAATAGGTTGAGGTGGAAGCTGTGGGCCGGGTGAAGATTCAAATAAGGAGCGACTCCTCTTCTTTTTCTGAATACTCTCTTCAATGACCCCAAGAAGAGGACGGTAGCTAACTACGTCTCCTGGACGACTAGTGGGAGGCTTAGGCTTGGCAGAAGCTCTAAGTAACTTGTATTGTTCCAGGCGGTGTCGAACGTCTGAAGTTTTGGCCACCTCGCCTCCCCCTGTAATAAAGAACAAGTGTTACGAACATACAAGGGTCCATAATTCAAGAAATATGTTAACTTAAAAAAAAATGAGAAGGCACGTCTGTTATACAAACCCTGCGGAGAAGGAGAATACTGCAATAAGTCCTGAATCTCAGTCCAGGACGGAAGCGAACCATAAAATATTCCTAAGTCCCTATCATAAATGGAATCTGCAGAAGTCAAGAGTTCACCTTGAATCGCTGGAGCCACCTCAGCTGAAGAACTCTTAGGGAATAGATCGGCGTCAGCCTCAGCCTTGTCAACCTCCTTTGCCTTCTTCACCGAGGCTGATCCTTCCTCCAACCCTTCAAACGCCTGGCGGAAGGCATCATCCGTCCACTCCTGGATCTCCCCTGCCTGCTCAGAAGACAAAGCCCCGGCACCACTACCACCCTGTCCTTCACCTTCTCCATCTCCTCCGCTTTCCTCTTCGTCTCTTTCCTCCTCTCCACCTTCTTCCTCCGGAACATCTGGACATGTACTGGGAGAGGGTCCATCAGACTTCTTAAGCTTCTTTCCCCCAACGGCTGGAGGTACCGAGAAAGGTCTCTTCTTGCTACTCTTCGCAGTAGCCCCATCCTTAGCTTTAGCAGCCCTCTCCTCGGCTGTATCTCTCTTTTTAACCACAGATTGATGTGGCAGAATCAAGTTATACTCCAGGAGAGTGGCGTTCCTGATCAGGTAAGAGGCCGACCTATCCCTTCCCAAAATGACCTTTATTTCAGCAGCAATCCGCGCCAAGGAATCATTCTCCACAACCGCAAAGTCACCTGTTGCTAGCAAGAAATAAAAGCATATAAGAAGAAGCATTATGATCGGGACAAGGAAAATATAAATGAAGTTCAACTTACAGCCGGAAGTGAAGAGGCGGAAAGAAATAGGGTCATCCCTAATGAAAAACCATTCCTTCTTGGACATACTAAACTTCGAGTACAAATCCAGAACAGGCTTGAAGGGCACGGCCGCTTCCAAACTGATATATGAAGACCCTTTCTTGCAGCCTCTCAAGTTGTACAGATACCGGATCTCTCGGTTGGAAGGTGGACGCCCATATTTCCTCTGAAAGATGACGAAAAGGCTCACCAGAATGGCGTAGGAGTTAGGCTGAAGCTGGAATGGAGCCACCTTCAGGTATGTGATAAAGCTAACTATCCAGGCGTTGAGAGGCGGGATAGCACCACACATGCAATGATATCTGTTGTAAGCAAAGTAGCCTTCGAGGGGGGGGGGGGTCATACGGCATCACTCCTTCCCCCGGCAATAGCATGCGCGCTCTATCTATTCCGAAGGAACAAGATATAACATCGAGTTTCTCCTCCTTCAGGGAGCTAGGAAAGCAATCGGGAGGGGAGACCAGAAGTTCCTGGGGACCGTACCCATCCACTAACGACCTCGGGGCAGGTCCATGTTGCACCGGTCCTGGTTGGGCTGGGGGCACGGAAGAAGACTCTTCTCTATCCTTGGACTTCTTTCTATCTGATCGAGTTTCCGTTTTGCGAGACATTTATCTGCGGCACAAGAAAAACATGGTATTAGAACAATAAGTATGGAAATGTAAGCAAGTAGGTGAATATAGGGTTAGTGTTCCGCTTAAGATTCAAATATGAGATCTCATTCGGCATAGCTCATTCGGCATAAAATCCATCCGGTATTAAAGGTTTAAAGATTCATTCGGTAGTACATCACATATCTCATTCGTCATATCACATTCGGCACTCAGCACATCGGTCTCGTCCGTGTTCATTCGGCGAAAGAAAACATACCTGGTTCGGTACTAGTTTGATTCGGCACTTGCTTGATTCGGCACGTGTATATTCGGTACTTATTTGATTCGGTGCAAGGTTGATTCGGCACTCGGACTGATTCGGCTCTCTCTGATTCGGTAAGGAATAACGAAGGGGTGTAGCCCCTATATATAGACAAGCGTAGAGGCACCGGACCAACCGGTTCGGCACACCGGACCATCCTTTTCGGCACCCCAAACCGAATAAAGCTATACCAGTTATCCAACTTAGAACAAAGCGTGACACATGCAAGCATGTGCCCCACTTTGGGGGGCAAATGTTGGGCGAATTCTCACCCATGGAATCGCGAGACCAAGGAGCATCAATGTCGTCCAGAGTCACCATTTACATATGGTACCCATGCCCATTCGGTATCTACGCCTAGTCGGACCAAACCCCATCCCCCATCTGCCGAACCAACTCTTCTCCTTCCCAACACCGAACCAGCACGTCTTCAAGCCTCCGCCGAACCAACCTCCCTGCCGAACCAACTCCTTCCTACACCTACCGGACCAGACCTACCATCGAACCAGGTGACTACCGAACCATCCCCCCTATCACTACCGAACCATCCATCGTCGTTCCAAACTCCACCGAGCCAACACCACGCCCTGCATAGCCGGACCGGAACCCACATCCACACTCCTATCACTGAACAGCCTCACTGCCAGTACCACCGAACCAAGAGCAAGGGGGCTACCATCGGACCAACATGACGCCGGTCCAACATATCACCGGACCGGATCAACTCTCCATCGAGGCACTGCCGAACCAACGCTACCAGGCCAGATTGCTCCAGTCCAGGTCCACCAGCAGCTATATACATCCAGGACCCCTACCCCCAGCCTCATTCTATAAATAGAGGGGCAGAGGTACAACAATGGTAGACAAGTTTGAGAGCTCAAGCACGGAAGGAACTTTCAAACAACTTTCATATACTTGTATGCAAAGCGTTGTACTTGTAATCAAAAAGAAAAGAGTGAATAACATATAAAGTGGACGTAGGCACGTTCTGGCCGAACCACTATAAATCTGCGTGTCCTTTCTTCAGTTTAGCCCTTGGTTTTTACTTACTTGCATAACTCACTCAAATTACTAAGAACAATATAAAATCAACTAAATCATACGACTTTGAGGTGTTTGTCCATTTTTTGTGCAAACAAGATTTAAATAATAAAATTAATATAAGATTATATATATGATTATAATACAAGTTAATTGAAAATATAAAATGTTAAACAATAATTAAACTTATATAATATGAATATACAATAAAAGGTGCAACTGCAATAAACAAAAATTAGATTTAAGGAATAAATACATATTTATAGTACGCATATTGTGGTTTCAAATGTGTTTGACACTTGAATCATAAGAGTATTTAAAAAGAATCATAAGTCATATCACTCAAGAAAATATATTAAATATTACTAATTGTTATATAAGTGCTGTCTTCTTCCCTTTATACATTAGTTAATTACTTACATATTCTCTAGTTGTTGAGCAAACTCAAGCTAATAGTATTATTAATATATTGATAGATAAGGTAAGATATACATATGTATTTGTTGAACTCAAGGTAAGTAAATGTATACTTTAGTCCTCGTGAAATGGTAAGTACGAGTGTATAATCTCTTTTCATTTGTAAAGAAAACTCAACGCCGAAATGAGATTAGGATAAGGACCATAGGTTAGGAGTTGTATGTGATACAACTAATAAAGTATTATCCATTACTTGCAGGCCTACGACTTATTGACAAAACTCCAGGTCAAAGTCCCAAGGCAGGCGAGTCCTAATGCCTACTAGCGAAATCAAAATATTTCTTTGTTTCCTCTTAAGGTTTTCAGAAATATAAAAATCTAGTGGTAGCTTACTAACAAATAAAATACACACACACACACACATGTATATATAGACATACATACATACATACACGCGCACACACACACATACATATATAAACTTACTAATAATTTAAGAACATCTGCAATGTATAATTTAAATTACATTGATAAATTTGTGCAAATAATATATTGGTAAATTGCTTATCAATTAAAATACATAAATAAACTAAATTAAGATCGAAAAATAGAAATATAAAAATACTTACTAATAAATTTATCGTGTTGTCAATTTAAGACTCATGCAAATGCCTAATTATACAACTATCAAATATGTTTGTAACTTGATCACTTATGTATTTATTTGCCTTAGACTATGCATCATCTTTTACGAGTTTCTAACTATAAAATAACACAAGAATATGGATATTTGATCCATATTCAAAAACATATAAATTCCATTCGTGAATGGTTCTGATTCATAATATACGAAAATCAACGAAATTAGTTCATTCAAAATGAGCAAGCAAACCATATTGCAGATTGTGTATTCAATACAATTGATTATAGCAAGAATCTTGTTATGTTAGATATAATTCTACACAAATGCCCAAATTTCGGTTTGATCAGTTTACGTGAAGTGTAATTTATTCGATATCCTTAAATGTTAAGGATGACTGAATGTATTTTGGTAAAGAGTTTGTCATGGTCATGCAGTAAGGGTTCCTTTTGAGTCGTTCGACAATTTGTAATGGTAAGATAATGCATGAGAGTGGATGTAACATAAGGCACAATTAAGGTAAAGAGAATGAATGGTCACTTTGTCTTCATGAAGAGACATTGGAATTAAGAATTATATAAAATAATCATAAATACTTAAAAAGGAATGAGAAATGTGATTTCCACTCCAAAAGATATTTTCATATAGAAAAATGTTTTATATGAGATTTATGTCTCTGAGTGTAAGATATTTGATCTTAAACCCTCGGTTGTCAACTATTTACAGTGTAGACAAGCACCATTGTCCAAGTGGTTAACTGATTCGGCTTTGCTACAAGAGGTCACAAGTTCGAAAGTTGCTTTCGAACCTTTATTGACATGGGATATATTGTCCCAATGATTTGCTGTATATAAAGTACCATTTGAAAAAAAACTATTTATAGTGTATAAAATAAAATTCCATAATAAGTGGTTGAATGGAGCTTCATATTTCATACATGTTATAGTAACGGTGGAAAGGGTGGAAGCATACCATATAATACTTCTTAGTAGATGCATTTAGTTATGGAAAATTACTTTCGTATATATACCAAATATTATTATGAAATAATATTCGTCTTCAGTATTTACTAAAAATAGACATAGTTTTATTTCAACATGAATATTACGAATATTCCTTATAAAATAAAACTAAAATAATGATATTTTTATTCATAACAAGATAATGCATTAGAAAATAAAAAAGTATCTACAATTTTACAATTGTTTTGGAAGTATGGACTAAACCATAATTTTGAGAAATAATTCTTTAACCTTATGATTATGAATCATATGGTACTAGTGAATTGTATCTTAAATAGTAAAGGCAAATCACCAATTCAATGGAAGTGATATAATAGTTGGTGAACTCTTAGGATTGGTACATATAGATATATGTAGTTGTAAGTCCAACGATGCCAAAATGGTTCTACATACTTCTTTAAAATTCATCGATGAATTATCATAGAAATGAACACGTATATTTGATACACATGTATAGGTAATGTAGTATGTAAAAGGAATAAAATGATTTTTTTGATCAAATAGGTGGATATATTGGGAAAAATTCTAAATGTACCTTAATGAAAAAAATTAAATCTCAAAAATCACTTTTCTTTACGATAAATGATATAATGATAAGAAGTAAGTGGCTTCTTTAAACAAAGTACAATTGATAATGAGTGAAGTTGAGTTAATTTTTTTCTATAAGGTCATGTACTTAAGAGTAGTATATAAGGTTTATATTAGTTTCTTCTAAAGCACAGTTTACAATATCTTATAAGATGAGAGTTTATAGGAAACCCTACATATTCTAGGTAAAAGAGTTGACTGGTTGTGCGAGTCGAAAGACTGCATGTAATAATTATTCATGATGGATCTTGTGTGGAATACCCTAAAGGAGTTTGGAAATGATCAATGTTGATAGAGCAATTTATGTTATGAACATAAGTTTCAAAAACTATAAACCAAATCAGTTATATATAAGGTAATTCATTAAAAAATTATAAATACCTGTTTGGTTGCATTTATAAACAATGGTTGTTTGAAGAAACACCAACTTCATGATGAAAGAATTTCTTTTAGAAATTATTGATTGAAAAATGGATTTGCATACGATCCAAATATAAAATAAATTAAGAGAGTTGGAATGAAATCAACCAAACATAAATGAACATGACATACTAGAATGTTTAATAAGTATTCTCACATATTAAAGAGAAACTATGTGTTTCTTATCAATGTTGAGAATAAAGTATACTCAACTTTCAATAAAACCATTAAGAGCATTGATTCTACCATATGGTACAATACACAAATATGAAATGGATTCAAAATACGTTATCAAAATATAATTTTTGATAGTTGTACCTAAAAGGATATGATCCATCGACTGTAAATGTGTCTTTAAAAGAAAAATTAATGCGGTTGGAATGTAGTGTGCAACATTGGTAAGAATAACATCATAAACTTCAATTGTTGAATTTGCATAATAGACTAATCATTTTATGTGCTCAAGTTAATTCGGATTTACTTGTAAAATAACTGCCTGGTAATTTTGAGTTTAAGTATATTTAAGTTGAAACAGAAAATTTTAAATAATGGTTTTGAGTAAACTGCCTTCTTATAACAACCAAAGTATATGGAAGACAGTGGGAGCGATACCGTGTTTGTGGGTTTTCGAATATGATCGAAGAACTAATATGAAAGTATTGTCCGAGCATTCAGCATCAGAGTTGAATAATTACTTTGATAGAAATATTAAATAATTTGTTTTTCGGTTTAAATACAAAGGAAGCATGTGTCAGTAAGAAAGAACAATAAGGTACTAGAATATTTTGAAAAAGTAAACAATAAATTTATGGTCACTAATGATGTACCCAAGTTAAAATCATTATAGTTCGGTAGTTTAATACTAGACATTGGATCCAAATGATGTCTTATATAATCAATATAAAGGGTGTTGGGAATGTCCTAAATGATATGCACAAACCATGTTAAAATGTTTAATGTGGAACATGTAAGATGAATCCCTTATGTATTGGCAATATGAATTAATATACATGTTGTATTGTCTACAATATCGTATTTAACATATATTTTTAATGCATAAAGCAAGTGTTAAATTCGAATTAAGATCTCTAAATGGTATTTAAGGTTATTGTTGAGTATTTATGAAATATTAAGAATTTCTTTATAGAAAAAACGAACTCCTTATGAAGGAGTGCTCGGACTATAACTTCATAACTGATATCGAGTATAACATGTCAATATTAAATTTGATGTTCAAATCTTAATTAAAGCACTTTAAGTTGGAAATATTCCAAATAAAAGGTTATAGCCGATTTAATAAAAGGACTATGAATGTCGCCTCGAATTGCCCTATAATGAACGTAATGTATATACATATATACATACACACACAAAAATTTATAACTAAGACAGGAGTGATTCTGAACATTGAGAGTCTCATGTCATTTTTAAATGATAACAATGTCATGATACATTTCATAAATGAACTAGAGCTCACAAAAGTCGAGAAATATACTCTAAAAATTTATGCATGATAAAGATTGTTTATCAACATCATAAAGAATTAATTGATAAAGAAGATAATTAAAACAACATAGTAAATCCATTCATGAAGGGAGTAGCTCAGTCATTTCTCAATAAATTGATCGAAGGGATGGGACTGAGATCCCATAGTTAGTCCCAAATGCAAATGAGAGATTGATAGAGGTAAGGGTGTGCCTTAAGGGAAATTTTGTAATTTATTGTAGATTAGTAATAAAATCTCATTTAAAATAAAATGTGTTTTTCTTTATGTTATATGCTATTCATAATGTATTGTGTTTCTTGAATATTTAATTTAAGTACATTCAATTGAAAACCCTAAATGATACGTTATATGATAGTAATTGTAATGTGTTTCAATCATGAGAAATTTGTCACAATGAAATAATATATTATTTTTGGATAATCTCAGTCAGGATGTATTGAGACTGGATATCAACACACCTACTGGGACTAGACAGAGTCGGTCCCCAAGGTAAGGCAAGTAAGGCTAATGCCCAGGGCAACACATCCAATATGGGGCAACAATAAAGCAATGTATCAAGATGAAAACCTATCTTATAAGTTATCTTTAAAGAATTTTTGGTCTCGCATAGCATAGATATTGATAATGCAAATGTACTATAGTGTCTAGGCTCTAGATTTATTTATTATAAAACTATAATTAATACATATTATGTCCCATAACATTACTATCAGTTGTTCATTAGAAATATGGATATAATTGATATTATTTAAAGTACTAAAAAAGGAACTGGTTGAAATTTGCCTAAGACAACAAAATGTTATGGGTTAATCCTGAGACTAGGGTACATAACACACTCCAAATGTTGGGCTGCATATAACTCATGGCTCCTGGTGGCACAAAAGGTTTACATACTGATAGTTATTGGATAACCATGAAATGACTCTCTCGATAATTTTCTATTATTTAATATAACTAAGGTTAAACAGAGAATATTGAAGTGATGATATTACATGGTTCTCTCGACTTGAGAATAATGTTAAACTTCATCGTGGATAGTCCACTTTGATTATAGTTAAATCATGGCAAAACATTCTTCAAACGACTATAGTTGGGACTGAGTTGAAGTATTGGAAGTGAAACACTATTCAATAGAGTATTTGTCTCCTTAGTTATATGAGGTTGGTATCATAGTTAATTGTAGTTATGTAACGATCCAAAATTTCGACCTTGAAAAATTTGACACTAATACGTTCACGGTAGAAGTGCCGAGCAATCGAACGTCGGAAATTTCAGACTGTTAGAGAAAAGAAGAAGAAGGTAGAAGAAAAACAGAAAACAACAGCATCTCGCATTCGTAGCGGATTAAATATAATATCAATAATAGCATTTATACAAGAAAGCTGTAATTCTCAATTTTAAAACAATACATCAGAGTACAACCATTTATACATAAATTGGACAGTTGTACAACTTGTCCTAGACTACTTTCAAATCAAACTCAATTACACAACGGTACTCCATATGTTTCTGCCATCCAGCTTGCCTCTTGAGCTCCAGAACGTCCTAACTTGAGAAGCTGTAATACTTGGTCTGACCCGAGCATTACAATCAAGTAACACCCGGTCAGGCTGGAAACCAGCATGAGTAAACCCATAATATTTGAAAATACTGAATTATAAGACTTGTTTGAAAACTTGGGGTAACTCGTACCTCAGAACAAGTTCTTAGCTTGTTAAAACTAACACTTATCTCACATTTAATTCTTAAGTACCTTTACTTAGTTTCAATGGTCTAGTTTACTTAAATTATTCCATTCCAGCCTATTGATTTCACATAACAAATCTATAAAGAATTATTGAAGATTACAAATCGAAGTGGTTTCGGGTATTTACTGATACCCGACCCAGTCTCTTCAAATCCAATGGTATTCTTAAAGCCAAATTGTTTAAGTTTAAATAATACAATTTATATTCAAGATTTCATATTCACACAACAGTTTATCTCAGATAGATAACCCCCAATATCACAGTTCAACCAAAGTATCTCATATCACAAAGCATCACAATCACATATCAGAGATATCAAATAAACTAATTCATTCAATATATTTTAATCATATATAAGCAAGATAAATTAATTGTACCATTTCTAATTAATTTAATTGCTATCAAATCCTGATTACTTAACATTAATTAATTACAATCATTAATTAATCATTCTTTAATTATCAATCTAAATTTATTATCCACAATTACTTGCATTAAGTAATTATCCCATTGGTTAATTATCTTTAATTAATTAACCTTTAACTATTTATTGATTATCCTCTAATTACAAATTAAATTAATTAATCCTTAACAAATTAATCCTTTAATTATTTACATTAAGTAATTATCATTTAAGTAATTTATCTCTAATTACTTACATTAATTAATCTCTAATTACCAATTAATTAATATCTAATTACCAATTAATTAGTCTCTAATTAGCAATTAATTAATCTCTAATTACCAATTAATTAATCTCTAATTAATTAATTTATAACCCTTAATTATAAATTAATTAATCCTTATTCATTAATTAATTAATCTTAATTATTTCTTAATTACTTATATTAAGTGGTTATTCTTTAAGTAATTATTCTTTAATTAACTTTAATCATTAATTGCTTAAGATCTTAATTTATTAAAAGATAAACCGTTACTTAATTAATTACTTAATTAAATCATTATTTAATTTCATTTGGAATCACATAGGAATATACTTAAATAATTAACTTATAATATAATTATATTAACCCAAAAACGATTTAAATTAAAACACTTGACTTATAATTTATTTTTGAAACTTGTTTAATATTTAACTTTTACTTTGAAAATCTTTCTTTCTTTTAAGCTTGCTAACAATCTTTACCTTTTCCCTTTTCACTTTTCTTTATTCTTCCAAAAATCGACGATAATGGCGTCTGGTTCTTTCTCTTGCGTTCTCAATTCATCAACCCCATCTCAATTGTTTCTTTCCCCCATCAGTTTTTACTCATCGCGATTCTCCATCTCTTCGAACTTATGCTCAAGTGGTAAAAGGTCGTCGACCCTTTCTTGGTTTTCAGAGTTTCCTGTCTCAATCGAACAAGAGATCTCTGCTGCACAAGAATTGGATTGATTCTAGAAAAAAGAAGGATTTCTGCTTTAGATGTGGTGATTACAACCATTATGCCGCTCAATGTCGAGATCCAATCAAGTGTTTTCCCTATGGTAATTATGGTTACAAGAAGTTCGATTGTCCTTCAAAATCGAACAGTAGCTCCGAATCTTTAAGTGATCATGGATTCCAATTTGTGTTAAAGTGTATTCTTTTGAAGGGAATTCTATTGGATCATCTATGGCAAAAACACAATGAGGGTATTCAGTTTTTAGGAGATTTGTTGTTCCTTTTCAATATTTTAAACTCACCGAACATCGGCAAGGGCTATAGAGAAAATTTTGGCGATCCAGTGCTATATTTTGGTAAATATGCTTCCTCTCCTAATATGATAAAAGAAAATCCTGTTAGTGCCAAAGAAAAAGGATCTTTTATTTCTATCAAAAGTGAGGAATCGATTAGATTTGATCCAATCGTATTTGATCATGCTGTTGTTTCCTTGAATAATAGTAGCTTGCATTCGTCTTTTATAATGGTAGAAAGAAAGGAATCTGAATCGAACATAGGCTTTTCTCAAGTGAAGACCAAGAAAGGTAAAAAAATTAATCGTAGACTGGAGAATTTTGAAATTAAGACTGCAAACAAATTCGAATATTTAGAATCGACCACTCTTTCAGATAGTATTGAGAGTGAAAAGGTTGTAATGGATACTGATTTGAGAGTCCTCTCCATAACTGACAATTCGATAGAAAATCAATTGAGCGGTTCATAGTATTGTCTCTGTTGATAATAATGGTGCGAGTCTTAATGATTGTTGTATCCTGAGCGAATTCTTGCTCGATCATGATTTAGACTATCGGATTTTCGAGTCTGATGACCAGATTACAAATTCCATCAAAGATACCGGTAGTGTTTCTTGGTTGAAGGGATTGGATGTCGATTCGCTGTTTGTTGTAGACTTGAATGATCGTAGTGCTCTGATTGATCAAAGTAATCTAGATGACGTGATGGTAGAGGAACTGGAAGTTCTTCTCGTCGGCGATGTTTCTGTCTCTGCTGGTGATGATTATATACTCGAGTCAGGGGATTTACGTGAGTGGATCATGTCTTCAGACTTGCCGAAAGATGACAATAATATCTCAGAGCTTGAAGCAAGAGTTTCGATTGATGAATTGTTTTTAAACTTTTCTGGAGCGATCTCAAATTCGATCACAGTTTCTGAGAATGATGTGCACACTGTTTTAGTAGATCACGATGCACAGCTTGATGCACAGAATATGTCTTTGGCTGAAGTAAAGATCTCTTCAAGTCCTTCATTAGTTGTTGATTATCTTTCTGAGATGAATGTATCAAATGTAGACCAGATCGCTGGTATCAACTCTTGTAATGGAATTGCCGCTTATGATGAAAGTGGCGACAATTTTGATCCTTCTGTTGTGCATGTGGGTGGAGCTGTTATTCTGGAAGCTTTGGTGAGTAGTTGTGAATCTTTGGACTCAGCACCTTCACAACTGTGTGAGAAGTTATCCGGTCCTCTGTTGGATGATCAGTATGTGCAGTTAGGTAATAATTCTGTTTCCTGTTGTACTTCTTCGAAGAGAGGTAGAAGGAGGAAGTCAATGGCAGCTAGTGGGTCGGTTCGTCGTATTGTCAAGATTCGAGGCAGTCATTCCTAGTCATTGGATAATGAATCAAATAAGTCTGTTTCCACTAGAGAAGTGAATGGATCAGAGAGAGGATATACTATTGATCATGTTGTTAGTGGTTTAGAGAGCAATTCTTTCGCTGACAATGTGAGTGGAGATTTGGAGAGTTTCAAATTGCAATCTTCTTGTCTCTTAGATGTTGATTCTGATCTACCCGTCTACTATTGGACCAGGGGTTTTAGATTTGTAATGTACCGTTGTCTTGCTTCCATAGGTAAATTTCCTTGTTCTCCTGTCCTTGCTAGAAAACTGATTCGTTCCAAAGTTGGAAGAAGGAATAGTAGGAACCATTCAACTGATAATGTTAGGAGAAGTCCTCGCTTAATTTGTAAAGCGTTTAAGTCTTTTGCTTGAGGGTTGTTGATATTTCAGAGATTTTTTACGTTATTTATTGTTAACGTAAAAATCAGACGCTAACACCCCGGTGTAGATTGAAGTTGAGCGAAAGCACCACCCGTGAACACGGGAACTAAAAAACAAGTAGAGAAATCACAGAGAAAGCAGAAAAAACAACAGTTTTTATAGTGGTTCGGCTTAGGGTAAGCCTACGTCCACTTTTAATTCTCTTTATTACTGAATCGATTACAACTTTACAACAATCTTCAATTACAATTCTAATGAGACAGACAACTAGAACTTTGATGCAGAATAATTCTTCGAATCCATGTAGATTGCGTTAGATTTTCTCCCAAAGTTAGTTGAAATGCTTTTCGTACTTGAAGTGTCGAGTGAGTCGAGAATTCAGCAGAGTATCGGCGCTTAAAGAGATCGGCCAAAAAAGTCCCCTTCATGCTTGAGGTGGGTTGGTATTTATAGGGAAATCCCCCCTTTAGGTCGTAAGTCGTGACCGGTCTAAGGTAAGTCGTGGCCGACTTATCTGGCCTAGCCCCATGGTCTCACAAAAGCTTATTTGTACAAGTCCTAAGCCGCCCACGAGTCAACATCTAAGTCGCAAATGAGTCAGCTGGTCCTTTTGATGCGACATTGTACCTTCACCCAGTAGCTTTAGGTCATGGACGACTCAGGCTAGGTCGTGAGTCGTATACGAGTTAACTGATAAGCTTGTTCCCTTCAGATAATAACCCAAGTCCTGAATTGCGTACGAGTTAAGAGGTCACTATGTTAAGCAAGGAGCGGCACCTCATTTGCTTAAGTCGCACACGACATATGCTAGGTCGTAAGTCGCAGATAGCTCTAAGTCGTTAGCTCGTTTCCTTCTTAAGTCGTGCTTTCTCTTGAACTGTTAAATCATCTTGTCCTTGAGTCATGGGCTTCCTTAAGCCATGGATGCCTTAGGTCGTGGAGCATCCCTTTTCTTCTAAACCATTGAGTCATAGACTTCTCTATGTCGTAAGTCGCCAAGTCCTTCAACTCGTTGAACTGTTAGGTCGTCCATTCCTTGAGTCGTACGTCGTGCCACCAGCTAAGTCGCTAAGCTATTATACTCTTTAGGTTGTTAAGCCCTTAAACCGTTAAGTCATTTTACCCCTTAAGTAGTCCAACCTCTTGACTCGTTGAGTCGTGCATCTTTTAACTCGTTAGGTTGATAACTCACTGAGTCGCTTGTCCATTGAGTCGCCGCCCAAATTGAGTCGTTTGCTTATTGAGTCGTTTGCTTATTGAGTCGTTGACCATGGGAGTTAACATTTGCCCCTCGAAGTACACGCCTAAGTCATAGGTCATGTGCTTGGACTTATCTTAACTCGTGTGCCGGTTCAAATTTCATTGCCTAGAAATATAAAAGGCTTAGGTCGCCTCTTCTTCACCTACTTGCATCTGTGTTTACTTCCGCCATTAACGACCTTCGAAGCTTTTCAGAGACGAATTCGATCGGTTCACCTCATCACTAATCAAGTTCCTTCCACCTTCATCATCACACTACATAAGTAAACTCATCGCTCGCTCAATTTCAGAATTACCGTTACCTTTCGAACATGGACTTCCCACTTTCCAACCCTAATCCAAATCCTCACACCAGGCTTCATCTTGAGTCACGTTATGATTGATTACTGACAAGCTTGGAGTGGTTTGATTGAGTTTTTAGATGACTTGCAAGGAGAAGACGATGGGTTACCATATTTCGATTCAGTTGATCCACGAATTTAGAGGAGGCGATATTGTCCTACATGGGTTAATGGGTTAGGAGTTAGGAAGATAACGGGTTATTGATTAGATGGGAGGTTTGTTGATGAAGCGAAGTGCTGACTTGGACATGACTCAATAATTTTAGGCGATCTGTGACCCCTCTCGACTTAACTAGATACGACATAAGCTTTGAGTCGTGGCCGAGCTAAGGCTTAAAGAAATTCTCGTTACTTTGAACTGAAACCTTCTCTCCTTAACACGCTTTGCGGCTTATAGGACCAACAATTTAAGGAGCCAACGACTTAACTTGCAGGAAACCCTTTAAGTCGTGGACGATTTATCTTTTAGGTCGTGGACGACTCAACCTTTAGGCCGTGGATGACTCATCACTTGAACGATCTTATACTTGCCAAATTGTTTCCTTTAAGCCTAAGCCAATTGCATCCCACCCTGTTAGATTGTGAATGACTCATGACCTTGAGAACTTTAGACCGTGACTCAATGTCTTGAACTTTAAACTGTTAAACTTTGCTGCATTTTTTCACAGATCACTTTTGACTTGCAAGCTAGCAATCTGTTCAATACATCATTTATAGAAAATTGGGACGAATATACTGCCACTGACTGGCCACATCAAATGGCAGATTAGTTAACATAGAGTAATCAACTTAAACATACTGTATGAAATCCTGTGAACCAATCAACTAAAGTGAAACATTAATGCAAAGCATTGCTATCTTGAACTGATTTGTTTGCATCTACATTTCTCTTTCATATTTTAAAACAACGAACCCTGGACTTCATAACTGACAAATGCTTGCTAGTTTTCATTCCAGTTTTATTCGCTTATTGCTTTGTTGATTTTACACAACACTTCACACATTTTAGGAAACGTGCACCTTCATATTTGAATATCCAGTTGCTTGTGTAGAATGACTTCTCAGCAAGAAGATATAACAGCCCAGGCTGGAGAGGCCACTCTTATTCCAGCTTCATTAGTCAATCCTCTAGAAAGAGCCCCCACCACCTTATCGTACAAAGCATTTCGTCAGTTGTGCGGCCAGTTTGGCATTGCTGAAGCAGATGCCATTCTTCCTGAGAAAAGTGACACTGCTGAGGTGGCGCCTACTGGCTTTGTAGCGGTTAACCGGCAAATGTGCCTAAGCGGGGCCATTCCTCCTTTCAACAACTTTCTCTAGGATCTTCTTCTTCGACTAGCTATCTCCCCATTCCAGCTACACCCCATTGGCTATGCCATTCTTATGGGGTTGTGCGTGCTATTTAGGAGAACATTTGACCGACTTCCAAGCTTTGACGAGATTTTCTTCCTATGCTCCTTTACTAGGACTAAGGATCATCCTTCTATCACCGTCGTGAGAAGCGCCCGGAATCGTAAATTGGTCGTTGGCCTCCCTGACACTGCCCATGGGTTCTTAACTCAATTCTTCTATGTCCGTTGCCCCCCGGGGTTTTATGCTGTGTGGAGGGAAGGAAGTAAGATCATTTACCTCTACCCCTTCTATACTTTGAGTTTTGTGAAGTCCGAATTGCCAAGTGTTAACTTCATTTTTTCATTTCAGCGCTTCCCCCTCCTTCTAGAGATCCCAGCCACAATCCAACTCTGGAGAGGCTTGTAGCTGTACCGGTTGAAGAACGGGATATGAAATTTTTGTTGAACGATGAATTCCTTCACCAGTTCGGACTTCTTCACCCTTCTCGCTCCACACACCCCTATGAGGTTCCAGACTCCCCACCTAAAGCACTAGATGCCCCAGTCTCTTCTGACGCACCCATACCAAAAGAACATGCCCCTGAGGCTTCTCTAGTGAAGTGTTCCACTACGGTCGATGTTGCGGGGTCGTCTGGCAAATCTGCACTTGCCCCGGTCATTGAGGAAGAAGAGCCTCAGGGATCTCCCCAACGTTCACAGAAGTCTGGCGAAGAAGCCGGGAAAACAAGCCCTATCAGGCAAAGCGGGGACGACACTTTCGAAGGGTTGAGCGACCTCTTTGCCACCTCACAAGAGATCTTTAAAGATGACCATGTCACTACAAGGGTCTCTTCTTCAGTAGTGGAAGCGACTTCTTCTTTGCAACAAGCTCCGCCAACCCAAGAGTTGACATTAACTACTACCCCCACAACTACTCTGCAGTCGAAGAGTGGTTCGTAGTTTGATGCGCGTAGCTTGCACATCACACACACTTAGAATCTTTCGGCATTTTCATACACCTAATTCCTTGTACTCTGAAGATTTTTAAGACTTGTCTCTTTTTATTTCAGATTCTCCGATGGGACGCAGCGGCTCTTACTATGATGACTTTCAGCGCTATTGGAGGCGTAGTCAATATGATCATAGGCGTTACCTTCCCGTTCATAGAGAAACCGATGAAGAGAGAGCCACCCGAAAGGCTCAGGAGAGGAGGGCTCAAGAAGAGCATTATGAGAGGAAAGAAAAGGAGGAGCGCCACGATTCTTCCCAGAGAGGTGACGATTCTCACAAGAGAAAGTCGCATGATGATCGGGGAAAAAGCCACATAGTTGAGGACCCAAGCAAGCGTGCCCGGCATGGTGAAAAGCATGCTTCTACAACTCTTGAAAAGGTCACTGCCCCCGTCTCACTTGACATTCCTTCTGGCTCTCCTGCTCTCGGGAAGACAGACATTCAGACAATAATCAGCAGGCCTAAATTCCAAGTTGGATCAGGCCCGGCTACTCTGCAAAGCCGGTTTCCGCACTGGTGCCTGAAGGGTGCGGTTCGATCTTGACTTGGTCCCTATTGACAAGCCTGCCATGCTGCGAAATCTCGATGCCGTCGGGCTTGATATTGAAAGGATGTCGAGCTGGCAAAAGCTTGTTGACGAGCTTCAAAGGGTCAACCGTGCGAATATAGAGGCCATGCTTACTATGGAGAATGATAAGGCCAAATGGCGGAAGGTTCTTGAGCAGCATGATACCGAAATGAGGAGCATCACTACTTACAATGAAGAGCTTGAAGCGAAAGTTGAGGAACTTAAACAAGAGCTTGCTACTTCTTCTACCACATATACTCAAAAAGAAGAAGTACTTCAAAAGCATGTTCGCGATGCTCACGCCGCTCAGCGACATGCCGAGGCACAACTTGAAGCTGAGCAGAAAACATCGGGAAGGTATCATGCTGAGGTTACAGAGTTACGGGAGAAAGTCAACTCTCAGGAGACGGAAATTCAAATGCTAAAGCTTCAACTTTCCAAGACTGAAAGAGAGCGTGATGAGGCCGTTGCCGGTAAAATTGCAGCTGAAGAATCTCATGAAGCAACGAAGACTAACATCAGCTCGACACTGTTTGACTTTTACCTGCACAGCATCTTGGGGCACGGTAGTCTCGCCTTTCTAGGCCCCAAATATGAAGTTACACTGCCTGAAGTGTGGGAGGCTGCACTTGACATGCTTGGCGGTAAAGGTGCTGGCTATGCCGAATCAGCTTTTGAGGAGCATTACTTGGATGAAGATGCTCGCGCTGCTCTCGCTAAGGGAAAAGAACAACTTGCAAAATTAAGAGCTGAAATGGAAGAAGGGGAACGGTCAGGAAAAACTACTTCAACTATTCCAGTCCAGCCTTCTCATTCGGCCGAAATCGACATTATTGGCTCCAGTTCTCATTCTCCATCCCTGGTCAAAGTTACAACTGAGATTACAAGTACACAGGGTGGAGATGAAGGTGAAGAGAGCGCCGAAGCACAGGCTTGTGAGGTTGATATCAGGAAGCCGACTTCTCCAGGTAACTCTACTGTTAATCTTGCCCCAGTAGACTGCTCATTTGCTTCTTATGAGTTCGATGAGCTTCTCGACTATTTCCTGAACCTCAATGAGCCTTTATCTCCTCTTTTTACTGACTTTAACTTCTTTTCTTCTGTAGAGAAAGCATCGAGCATTGTTCAAACTTCCCCTCCTCCAATTATTCCTCCTTCGGTTCTCCAGGTCACTCCTCCGTCCGCCTCTCAACCCGGGTCGCAAGAGGAGCAAATAGAAGCTCTTTATGGCTTAGATGATCCTATTTCTTCTCAAGAACATGGGGGAGAAGGGCTTGGAGAATGCAATGAGTCTCCGGAGCGAACCACTTCTGATAACATAAAATTATCTGCTCTTGTTACTCCGGGAAGTGAGTCTTCTTCAAGGAGAAGGAGGAAGCGTGCCACTTCCAAGAAGAGAAGGAAAGGCATTCTTGTTTCTGAAGAGGAAACGAAAGTTGATCCGGCAGTAACCCTTTCTCCTTCATCCCCGACTCTCCCAAGCCGTCCTGAAAAGCAGCCTATTAGGTCAGGTGAAGGCTCTAAGGGTGGTGGCAAGAAGAAGTAAGGGGTCTTGCTTCGACTCATCTTTACTTTTTGCTTTTTGCATGTACTGGACGGAGATTGTGCGGGTACCGGCCTCCGCTTTTCTTTTTCTTTTTATTTTGAAACCTGTACCTGTACAAAATTTTGACAGTATTGAATAAAATGATTCTTTTTATTTGTACAAACTTCTGTCTGTATTTGAGAATGCATTTACTATTCATTTTTGTACAAGTTTCTTTGTATGATATTGCAGTGAGCTTGTGGTATGTTGTTTGAGCGTAATTTTTACCAATGTAATTATTCCACGTTGCCCCTATACCATAAGCTCGTTGCAATATTTTATACTTTGAGGGGACTTGTACTCTTATTTTCTGGAGAATAATTATTCCCTACTTGGAGGAATATTATTTCGTTAAAAATAGAGTACAGCTCCCTCCATATGAGTTTTTACGCTTCATCCTTCGAAGATATCACTTTTCCTTTTGTGCATACACATATTTTTACCAAGTGAATTCTTCTATGTGGTAAAGCGGGCCTCTGAAGGGCACTTTAACTTCTTTTTGAGGAAGAGTATTTTCCAGAATAGGTGAATCATTCTTCCTTTAAGAGTTAAAGTGTGCCTTTGAAGAGGTTTTTTATTTATTATTATTTTATTTTTTATATTGCGCCTCAGTGGAGGGCTTTCTGATCTTTGCTTTGCGTTTCTGACGAAATGCTTCTTTGAAAAGTTGTACCTCTGAGGAGGGCTTTTTCACGTTTCAACACTTGGAAGTTTTATTTCAATCTCGGTGAAACGTGTGCCTCCGAAGAGTTGTGTCTCCGAGGAGGGCTTTCCACGTTTCAACACCTGGAAGTTTTATTTCAATCTCGGTGAAACGTGTGCCTCCGAAGAGGTCTTTCTGTTCGATTGTGCCTCTGGGAGGAGGTATTTTTATTTCTTCCTCTGCGAAGAGGTCTTTTTTGTTTCTGCCTCTGGAAAGAGGTCTTTTTGTTTGGTTGTGCCTCTGGGAAGAGGTCTTTTTATTTCTGCCCCTTGGGAGAGGCTTTTATTTTTCCCTGTTCGCTGGGAAGCGGGCCTCCGAAGAGGGCTTTTCACATTTCATCTCACGGGAGTGTATCGACCGATCACGGTGAAATGTGTGCCTATGAGTAGGGTTTTTTCCTGAAAGTTTGGAGTTTCTTTCTCTCGGTTGGACGGATTCATGGGAGTGTATCGACCGATCAGTCCGCAACTTTGTATCGAGAAAGATCTCTCTTTTTCTGGTTTAGCCTGCTCGAGGTCTTTTAGCATTTCAACTATGGTGAAATGGGCCTCCGAAGAGGGCTTTTCACGTTTCAACGCTTGGAAGTTTTATTTCAATCTTGGTGAAACGTGTGCCTCTGAGTAGGGCTTTTGCCTAGAAGTTTGGAGTTTCTTTCTCTCGGTTGGACGAGTTCACGGGAGTGTATCTACCGATCATTCCGCAACTTTGTATTGAGAAAGATCTCTCTTCTTCTGGCTAGGCCCGCTCGAGGTCTTTATCCTCCGAAGAGTTGTGCCTCCGAAGAGGGCTTGTGCCTCCGAAGAGGTCTTTTGTTGTTTGATGCTTGCTCGCCCATGTCTCTTTGTCATCTATTCATGTTGGCGATCCCCGTTGTCTTTTGCAAGTGTCATCTCTTTTTAGTTGCCAATAATTTTCCTTATCCAAAGAAATATACTTCATAGTTAAGCGAGTTGGTGGTGGTAGACACAGGCTATTTAACTAGTTGTTTGTTTGTTCAAACATTTGCAGTTAGTTAGAAATGGTCCACTTCCATCCACATTGCTAACTTTTGTTCGAAGCACTTCTTTTGTAGGATTTGAGTATGGAAATTTTGAATGGCTTAGTGTTTGCTTGCTGAGTGATGTCGGAGATCGCTTGGTCTTGCGATGGGTAAGCTTTTCTTTTATGGCCTGCATTATTAAATCGACATTTTAGTAACACAATTAACGTATTTTATATGTCGAAATAAAACAAAGCAGTTTACAATAGTAGAGAACACAAGATCTATAGTGGTTCGGCCAAAAACTAGGCCTACATCCACTTTATAACTTTTCATTATTCACTTCCTTTGCAATCACTTTCAACACAAGAATCATATACTCATAATTCTTTTACAACATTTCAGCAAAGCTTTCAAGTAAAATAGGGACGCAAATGATTGCTGTTCCAAGCTCTTGGGATTGGTTCTCCTTCGATAGTTGTGAGTTTGAATGTGCCATCAAGAAGTTTTGCGCCAATAACATATAGCCCTTCCCAGTTTGGTCCAAACACACCTATGGCTGTCATAATCCTCTTCAGGACTAAGTCCCCGACTTCAAAGCTGCGCTGACGAACTTTGGAATTGAAGTGCCTGGCTATTCTTTGCTGGTGAGCTGCAATTCTAAGCCTTGCCTCTTCTCTTCTTTCATCGAGGAAGTCAAGTGCTTCCAATTGCAATTTTTCATTCTCATTTTGATCAAAATGGATCCTTATGTGTGAGGGGACTTCAGTTTCCACTGGAATCATCGCTTCTGATCCGTATGCCAATTAAAATGGAGTATGCCTAGTCGCAGTTTTGTGAGTGGTCCTGTAAGCCCATAGTGCAAGCGGTAACTTATCGACCCAACCACCTTTTGCTTTTTCCAGCTGCTTTTTGATGGTTGATTTGATGATTTTGTTTACTGCTTCCACTTGCCCGTTTGCCTGCGGATGAGCCACTGCTGAGAAGCTTTTTCGGATCTTGAATCGTTTGCAGAAATCTTGGAATTCGTCACTTTCAAACTGAGTACCATTGTATGTGATTATCTTCTGAGGCACACCATACCTGCAAATGATATTTTTAGTCACAAAACTTATCATTTTCTTAGAGGTAATAGTAGCCAATGGTTCGGCTTCAGCCCATTTAGTGAAGTAATCAACAGCAACGATAGCATATTTAATCCTTGATTTAGCAATCGGCAAAGGCCCAATGAGATCTATTCCCCAGATAGCAAACAACCATGGACTAACCATTTGTGTTAGCTCAGTGGAAGGCGCCCTAGGAATTTTAGCGAATCTCTGGCATTTATCACACTTTCGGGAATAGTCAACAGCATCCTGATTAATTTCCGGCCAAAAGTATCCATAACGGAGGATTTTCTTTGCTAAAGTTTGACCACCTGTATGATCCCCACATTCCCCTCCGTGTACTTCAGTTAGAATTGTCTTAGCTTCTTCCTTTGTCACACATCGGAGTAATGGCATTGAAAATCCTCGTCTGTCCAAACGACCATCCTGAACTATATATCTGGAGGCTTTTCTCATCAGCTTCTGTCGTTCTTTTGAACTTTCTGGCAAAGAACCATTGAGTAGATATTCAAGTATCGGAGTCATCCATGATTCTTGTTCTTGGTAAACATTCATAATCCAATCAACATCCATTTCATCTGTGCTTGGAGCTGACAAAACTTCGACGGGAATTAATCCCAATAGTTGAGCTTCACCGGTACTTGAATACTTTGCGAGAGAATCCGCCTTCATATTCTCTTCACGGGGTATATGGTTTATTGAATAACGGTCAAAATCTTGAAGGAGCTCCCAGGCTTTTGATAAATAGACGGGTAGATTCCCTCCTTTAGCTTGAAATTCCTTCCTGACTTGACAAACAATAAGTTGAGAATCACTGAAGATCTGTAATGCCTTGATGTTTAGTTCTTTAGCGATCCTTAAACCAGCGATGAGAGCTTCATATTCAGCTTCATTGTTTGTCGAAGGGAATTCTAGTCTCAGCGCATAACATAGCGATCGCCCCTCTGGGGTTTCAAGGACAACCCCTGCTCCGTAACAGTAATCATTCCTTGCGCCATCGACATACAATTTCCATTGGATTGGGACGCTATCAATGACTTCTTCCTCACTATCACCCTTATCTGTACATTCTGCGATGAAATCTGCCAAAGCTTGTCCATTGATTGCTTTTCGAGGATGGTAAGTGATGTCATATTGGCTGAGCTCAATATTCCATTTCAAAAGACGGCCCGAAGTCTCAGGACGGAATAGGACTTGCTTTAGAGGTTGATCAGTGAGGACTTTGATGGGATGAGCTTGGAAATACGGCCTCAATTTTCTTGATGCGATCAATAAACAATAGGCGAGCTTTTCTAATCTTGAATAGTTCATCTCTGCCCCAGTGAATCTGTTTCTGATATAATAGACTGGGCGTTGAATACTTGCGTCTTCCCGTACCAACACTGCACTGAGAGCATGAGACGAAATTGCCAAATATACGAAGAGATCTTCACCACTATCAGGCTTTGAAAGTATCGGAGGCACTTCCATATGACGAACCAACTCATCAAATGCTTTCTGACATTCAGGGGTCCACTCAAAGTTTTTTCTTCCTTTCTTCAGAGCATCAAAGAATGGAATGCATTTGTCAGTAGCTTTGGAAATGAACCGACTCAAGGCAGCAACCTTTCCGTTGAGACTTTGCAATTCCTTCTTCATTCTAGGAGCCTTGACTTCTCTCAGGGCAGTGATCTGAGCTGGATTGGCTTCAATGCCCCTAGCGCTTACAATGAAACCCAAAAACTTTCCGGACTCCACTCTAAATGAACATTTCAGAGGATTAAGCTTCATTCTGTACTTGCGGAGTACTGCAAACATCTCTGCCAAGTGATCCATATGGTCCACCGCTTTCTTAGACTTTACTAGCATATCATCAACATAAACTTCCATTGTCTTGCCAATCTGTGGTTTAAACATGGCATTAACAAGCCTTTGGTAAGTTGCCCCTGCATTCTTGAGTCCGAAAGGCATGACCTTGTAGCAGTAGAGTCCAACATCTGTGATGAAGCCGGTATCCTCTTGATCTGGCTCATGCATCATAATCTGGTTATATCCGGAGTATGCATCCATAAAAGATAACAATTCATGTCCTGCCGTCCCATCCATCAACTGATCGATTCTGGGCAGTGGGAAACAGTCTTTGGGGTAGGCTTTGTTCAGATCTGAAAAGTCAATGCACACTCTCCACTTTCCGTTAGCTTTTTTAACCAGAACTGGGTTTGATACCCAATTTGGATAAGTAGATTCTCTGGTGAAACCGTTCTCCATGAGCCGATCCACTTCTTCTTTTAACGCTGCTGTCCTCTCAGGACCCTGGGTTCTTCTTTTCTGTTTCACAGGTGTAAACTTTGGATCAATGTTCAGAGTGTGTACTGCAATCTTTGGGGATATTCCGCACATGTCAGCATGAGTCCAAGCGAATACATCCAAATTAGCTTTCAAAAATGAAATCAGAACATTCTGAACTGTTGAGTTAAGTTGTGAACCCACATTAAGCACTTTGTTAGGGTCCTTTGGGTCAACGGGCACCGGCACTGTTACCTCTACCGGTACTACCCTATTCTCCCCTGCACTGGCTTTCCTTGGATCCATCTCTCTTCGTGCGCCACTACATTCGCCAGTGCAGGGTCCACCCTGTAATTGCTACAAGGTTGGTTCCTTGGTGCGGACTGGAGCCGCCGCACCTTTTCCCATTTATCTTTTTCTTGATTCTCGCAACTCTGCAAAGTAACATTCTCGCCCCGCATCTTGTCTCCCTTAATCACACCAACTCCGTTATCTGTGAGGAATTTTAGAGTCAGACACCATGGGGCAAGAGCAGCTTTGAACGCAGCAAGAGTTGGTCGGCCTAAAAAGGCATTGTAGGCAGAGAATTCTTCAACAATTATAAAGGTTTGCTTTCGAGCTACCTTCCTTAGTCCCTTTCCGAATTCTACAAACAAATCAATGGTCCCAATCGGCTGTTTGGGTTCTCCAGCAAACCCAACAATCTTAAGTGACGAAGCTTGAACGTCAACCATTGGAATTTTCATTTGATCGAAGGTCTTCTTGAAGAGGATGTTGCATGAAGCTCCACAATCAACTAGAACTCTTTTCACAGTTGCCGGCCCAATACCAGCAAATATGACCAAAGGATCTATGGTTGGAGCCTCGATACCCAAAGAATCCCTGGCACTGAACACAATATCATCTGTGGAAGTCTTTTGTTGCTTTAAAGGCGCATCATTTTATAAAACAAAAACATTCTCTTCAGCTGGTACATGCCTCAAGCCCGGGCATATCTTTCCATCTCGCCCCAGCTTTTTCCTGCTGGGTGAGGTCCTCCAGTTATTATATTGATAACAGGTCTTTGCGGTTCATGCTCTACGGCCTTCTCGCTTGAGGCAGGACGGTGAGCGGGAACTTGTTGTCCTTAAGTTGACGAAGCTGGGGCATTTCTGTTCCTTTTCACATACTGCTGGAGTTTGTTTTCCTTCAAGAGTTGTTCAATTACCTCTTTCAACTGACGGCATTCGTTGGTGTCATGGCCGGGCTGGTTGTGGAATCGGCAGAACCTTCCACTTTTTTCCATCTTAATCGCAACTCTCATCTTAGGTGGTGTCAGATAATTGACATCATCTTTGGTTGCAAAGAAGATGTTTTCAGGGGTATCGGTCAAGTGTGTGAAATTGAAAGAACGGCCTTTCTTAGCGTCTCCCTGTTTCTTTCCACCATCATTTCCTCTTTTCTGAGTGTTAGGTTCTTTCTTATTCGAAGCAGCACCATTGTTCCCGGCTTCCGCTGATACCACCTTAGCCGGTGTTTGGAGGCTCTCCAAGCGCATGAATTCATCCGCTTTCTTATAGAATTCATCAAGTGAGTTCGGTTCTTTCATTTTCGACCATTTTCCAAATTCACTCGATTTGTCAATCGCCCTCACCAAGTATGTCAGGACCATACGTGGCTCAGCATTATCTACCTCAGCCAATGCTATGTTAAAGCAATTCAAAAATGATCTGATGGATTCTCTCGGATTCTGCTCTAGACTTGACAGTGACATTATATCCTTTGCTTTAGAAGCATACAATCGAAATTGCTCCTTGAATTTCCTGGTCTAATCGGAGAATTGATCAATGGACCTGACTGGCAGCTTTGTAAACCATAATAGAGCCTCACCTTCGAGATATACCGGGAAATATCGACATTTAATTTCATCTGACGCCCTGGCACCAGTCATATGCCAGTCGTACTTATACAGAAACTCGTTTGGATCACTCGTCCCCTTGTAAGCTGGAATAGTAGGGGTAACGAATTTCTTTGGGAACTCTGCCTTCAAGATCTTTTCAGTAAATGGAGTTTTGCTTGGAGCAAATCCCCACTCTTTCTCATCTTCATCTCTTCGCATACTTTCCTTCATGATTTAACGAACCATACCCGAAAAATACTCTTCATCATTTACAGGCTCTGGAGGGCACACATCAGCCACTCTCTCTGAATTCTGCCTTGACAGTCGTTCACGGAGGGTCGGCTGCGGTCCCGATCCTCCAGCTTGAGGAGGAGTCCTTTCTATAGGGTCTGCGGCTCTTTGAGAAATGTTCCCTTCAACATCCTGAACTCCCGCAGTAGGGTTCCCATCATTATTAACGGTTTGACGATTTACCCCTAGTAGATCATTCAACTACTCAAGATCATGGCATTATGGGCATTCTGGGCTTCCAACTGCGCATTCTGAGCATTCAATTGCTGATTCAATCCCAAAACTACGGCGTCCAATTCTGCTCGTGTAACTCCAACAGTTGGAGCTGCTTGACTTGAAGGAGGAGAGGTAGCGGTATTCTCTTGAACATTGTCGGATCTTACAGAACTTCGTTTTCTCCCAGGAGCCATTATTTCCAATAAACTTCTGGTTTTAAAAGAAATCCTTTCAACAATCCTTCGTGGAGCAATAGTGGAAGTTTCCTGAGTTGGGTTCTCAGTGAAAGCACCAAAAATGTTAACGTAAAAATCAGACGCTAACACCCCGGTGTAGATTGAAGTTGAGCGAAAGCACCACCCGTGAACACGGGAACTAAAAAACAAGTAGAGAAATCACAGAGAAAGCAGAAAAAACAACAGTTTTTATAGTGGTTCGGCTTAGGGTAAGCCTACGTCCACTTTTAATTCTCTTTATTACTGAATCGATTACAACTTTACAACAATCTTCAATTACAATTCTGATGAGACAGACAACTAGAACTTTGATGCAGAAGAATTCTTCGAATCCATGTAGATTGCGTTATATTTTCTCCCGAAGTTAGTTGAAATGCTTTTCGTACTTGAAGTGTCAAGTGAGTCGAGAATTCAGCAGAGTATCGGCGCTTAAAGAGATCGGCCAAAAAAGTCCCCTTCATGCTTGAGGTGGGTTGGTATTTATAGGGAAATCCCCCCTTTAGGTCGTAAGTCGTGATCGGTCTAAGGTAAGTCGTGGGCGACTTATCTGGCCTAGCCCCATGGTCTCACAAAAGCTCATTTGTACAAGTCCTAAGTCGCCCACGAGTCAACATCTAGGTCGCAAATGAGTCAGCTGGTCCTTTTGATGCGGCATTGTACCTTCACCCAGTAGCTTTAGGTCGTGGACGACTCAGGCTAGGACGTGAGTCGTATACGAGTTAACTGATAAGCTTGTTCCCTTCAGATAATAACCCAAGTCCTGAATTGCGTACGAGTTAAGAGGTCACTGTGTTAAGCAAGGAGCAGCACCTCATTTGCTTAAGTCGCTCACGACATATGCTAGGTCGTAAGTCGCAGATAGCTCTAAGTCGTTAGCTCGTTTCCTTTTTAACTCGTGCTTTCTCTTGAACTGTTAAATCATCTTGTCCTTGAGTCGTGGGCTTCCTTAAGCCATGGATGCCTTAGGTCGTGGAGCATCCCTTTTCTTCTAAACCGTTGAGTCGTAGACTTCTCTATGTCGTAAGTCGCCAAGTCCTTCAACTCGTTGAACTGTTAGATCGTCCATTCCTTGAGTCGTAGGTCGTGCCACCAGCTAAGTCGCTAAGCCGTTATACTCTTTAGGTTGTTAAGCCCTTAAACCGTTAAGTCGTTTTACCCCTTAAGTCGTCCAACCTCTTGACTCATTGAGTCGTGCATCTTTTAACTCGTTAGGTTGATAACTCACTAAGTCACTTGTCCATTGAGTCGCCGCCTAACTTGAGTCGTTTGCTTATTGAGTCATTTGCTTATTGAGTTGTTGACCATGGGAGTTAACATTTGTTGTTTTGGAGTTTGTCCATGGTCTATGTTGATGCAATATATTGTAGTTGTTCAGTTTGGTTGAAGAGATTGTGGTTGCGAATATTGTTCAGATGGCCGCTCATCTTTTGGTGTAGCCTTTGGCCTTGGATTCTAGATGGAATTGTCAGTTTAGGCTTAAACTTTAGTTCCATATGCGATTGGAGTGTTTGTTTTTTATTTTTTCTTTTGTATGGGGGGGGGGGTCTTTTGATACCTGCCAAACATGTTGGCAGCTCATTTACTATTGTTGATATATATATATATATGTACATGTGTGCTCTCCTGTCCTGAAGAGGATCACACATTTTTCCCAAAAAAAACTTTTCTTTATTCTTCCTTCTATTTCTATTTTCCTCTTTTACTTTTCTTTAATCTTGCCTTAATTTCCTACCTAATTCCCTTGGCCCAGCTTCCGGACCAATCTCTCTTTTACTTCTCTTCGTTAAAAATTATTTTACAACCCATAAATCCCTATCCTACTTCTTCCCATCTTCACAAATACTTCACCCGCTACACATACCTCAACCCAACATGTGCACGTCGCCGTGCACATGCATGAGCAACCCACCACCGAATCTTGCCTTCGAGCATCCCTTACCCTCGCCTATGACCCCCTCGACTTGATCACCCACACGAGAAACGTGAAACCATTCGAAAAATTCAAAACCCAGGCTTCAACCGGTGAAGTCGTCGCCACCAAACAATCTTCTAACGCCACTGTACGCTACCGATCACCCTCTAACTTCACCCAGAGACACGCCATACCACCCTCTTCCCTTCCCACCAGGACCGCACATCTTGTACGTCCCCATCGTCTCTCCATTTCCTCCAAACCGAGCTCCCTACCCAGCAGCCCTAAAACCCTAGAATCATCTTGTCACGTTAACCCATCCAATAAGAAAAGCATCTACCAATTTTCCCTTAAGCGCAATTGACCCAAGCTCCTCTAAGCCAAATGGCCTGCCTCGAAAACCATCACGATGTCGGAATTTGGATTTTCACCCAAATCCGACCATCCCCCGATTCCTTCTTACATCCAAGCTTAAAAATCACGAAACTATAACCTAAATCATCATTTCACTAGACGATTTCGATTGTATAAACAAAACATTGGATTTAAAAAAATTATTTTCTGACTTGGATTGGTTTTTACTGTAAATTAAATCTTTTCTAATGTACGCTTAATATTTTTAACTTGAAATTATCTTTAAAAATTAAATCTGGAAACTACAAACAAATTTCCTTCAAAGATCTCAACATAAAACTGTTTATATCTAAAGATATAGATTTTTAAACTTGATTTAGCCTGTTGAGAAACAAAAACAGAGGTAAATATCTATATACACATTGGCACATATGTATACACATTTATATACATGCAAATTCTTTAATCCATCCATTCCATATTACTTCAATTGTTGATCACATGCAACAATCATATAAACAGATTAGACTTTGATAGGAAGAGATGTTACTCACTTGTTATAAAACAGAGATCAGGTTTCCAATTTTCTTTGATCTGGAACCAGATTATTGAAATGATCTGATCTTTGAATCTTGCTTGTTGATGTTGATCTGTACTTGTTTTTGGTGTTGAGTTTGAGTTCATCTTCTCCAGATTGAAGAACTTGAGTTTGATTTCAGTTCTTTCCTCGATCTCAGGTTTGTTTTTCTCTTTAGTCTTATTTTGCTCAAATTTTATCTCTAGTTTGCCAGATTTTAGGTTTGAATTGTATAAAAGAAAAAAAAGAAAAGAGTAGAAGCAAATGTGTTTATATATATCTTGTTTTATTATTTTTGAAAATAAAGAAAACAAAATTAACATTTGACACTTGTTATATTGGTTTAATAAAATTGTTACAAATGTTAAGTTATATTTCAAAACACTTACACTTGTTCATTTTTTATGTTACTTGATTTACACTTGTAAATTTACATGAATAAGTGTTTATAAATTTTTACTATATTTCCTATTTAGTTTAAATATATATGTGCTTTATGTTTTAAATGTTTTGTATATATATACAAATTATACTTATCTCATGTTAAATTTAAATGTGTATATATATATGCTTAAATTTCAATATTATAAGGTTTGCATAAATATATAATTTTAAGATTTATCATTTTCGGATATTTTAAATTCAACTTTTATTACAGTTTTCAATATATATATATATATCCAGATATTTATCAAAACTTTATTTTTTTAGCATACAAATCAGTATTTTAATTAATTTAATCCTGTTAATTACCAAATAACAGATGTCCAAAAATCTGGGTTATCACATTTCTCCTCCCTTTAAATCTTTTCGTCCTCGAAAAGGAACGAAGCTAGAGTCTAATCAAAATGTTTATTATGAGTTAAATTATCCTTTAAACATTTGACTCTTAACTCCCCTTTATTTAATTTTTTTTAAAACACTTTTAAAATTTATATAATATTGCCAAAATAGCTTTATAAAAATACTTTTTATAACTCGATGTCTCAGCAAGTCCATCTTCGTTCTCACAGAAATTTGGTCGTACGTTGATCAGACGTAGGATTGAAAATCTATAAGTACTTGGTAAACTCGTTTCAACACCCAATGAAAATATTTGAAAAACATTTTCAAAAACTTTGTGAAATAGAAAACATTTATGAAAATAGAGGAAACATTTTTGGTGAGAATGCTCTGGAAATCATCACCCACTCCATGGTCGTAGTTAACCCGATGGTTACGTTGCAATCCCGGCAAAATCCATAGGTAACTGTAGGCACTACACGCCCCTCGATTACGCCATGGAAACCCCATATATTGTAGCTACATCCAGGGTTACGTCGCCATCACGGCAAAAATCTATGTAACTATAGGCATCAGCGCGCTCTAATTTCACTGCCAAATGAAACTTCACCACTCCTACATAGGTCGCAGACTACATCAGTCGAGTCCCAATGTGGCCTTAGGCTCTCACGGCCTCTCGACTTTCGCTATGTCTTCATAGATCGCAGTCTACCGATGTTACGTTGCCATCACGACAAAATCAAACGTAGATTGTTGGCTCTCACGGCCATACGACTTCCCCTATGGTCCATAGTAGATCGCAGTGACATCGAGTTACACTGTCACCACAACATAACCCAAATGTCTCTGTAGTCATCAACGCCCTTGAATTTTTCCACCCACAACACAAAATCCTCAGGAACTTCAATTTGTCCGGACTTCCTCCCAGGATCCAATTTAGAACCTCCCCCTTCGGGCTCAAGGTAGAATCACCCCGCAGATCTTCTATGAAGTTCATTTCAATAGGAGCACCTTTTTCCCAGAGCCAATCTAAAAAATATTTTATACTATACACATATAGTATCTTTCATATCATACCCTTTATGATTCAAACAAAAATCTTCTTCACACAAGATCGATATCTCAAATTGATAGTTCCAAACTTCGCTTTCCAAATTACCAAAATTTGATTTTCCTAAAAATCAAAAGCCTTTCCAAGATCCATAGGTTCTAAAACCTTTTTCAAAATCATTATCATAAAATCATTTATATATATAGATATATATATATAACTTATCCCTTCCAACTTGCAAATAATCTTTGGATCACTTATATAGATTACCCTTTTATACTTCAAATATTTTTCGAAAACCTTTCTCCTGGTTTTAGATTCAACATAGGGGAAGTTTATCATATATAACAAATATACATAACTTTACTTATGCCAAATCAACATTCAATTTTGATTTTCTTTTATAAAATTACTTACCATATCACTTACTTTTCACAAAGTGAATTTCAAAAGATATCCAACTTCCACCTTTATTCATATATATTTCTCAAAATACACTTTTCTTTTCAAAAATCATTTCTCATTTCTTTCAAAATTTCAATATCAATTTCATTTAAGTATGTACGATGTATATATACCATCCGTACGCAATATCAAATCTAATCGCTCACTTGATTACACAATTCCACTTCCGAACTAGTACCTTCCACCTGACTTCCTAGTGCGGACTCAGAACTGTTTTCTTGATCAAAAACCGCCATTCTCCTTGCATAGTCATAACTATGATAGAAAATTTCCAAAACTAATAAAAATCCATATCCAGGGTTCGCGTCGAAAATCGAGTGAAAAATCCCAACTTGGATCGATATACTATCTCGAAATTCTGTGCTCGAATCCAGATCAAATCACTGTGCGAATAGAATAATATACATACATTCTACGTATTTATCATCATTGATTATTAGCTAAATAAATTTTCTTTCTATTCACCTTCATACTCGCCTCAATTTCTATTTTGGTTATTACTTCAATTCTAAACAGTTTGCACTCTGACCATCTTGTATTTAGAAAATAGCTTGAAAAGTTTAAAATAGATAAGTAGTTGTAAAATAGTCATTAGTTGTAAATAGATGTAAAATAGTTAAGTAGTTATAACATAGTTGTAAAATAGTTAGATAATTTTAAAATAGTTGTAAAATAGTAATTAGTTATAAAGTAGTTATAAAATAGTTATTAGTTTATAAAACAGATGTAAAATAGTAATTAGTTTCAAAATAGTTGTAAAATAAATATTAGATAGTTTGGGTTTTAAAAGGAAAGGTTGTACAATAAATACCTAGGAAAAATAGATTTAAAATATTTTATATTAAAACAATCTATTTGAAAAAAAATGGTTCAGAGCAAAACTATTCAATTCTCAATCTCCATTTCCAATCAATTTCCAATTTCAGCTTCCGTTTAAATTGATTCAACTCCAATTCAATTTGAATTAACTTCAATTCCTAACCCAAATTCAAATCAATTTCCATTTGAATTAAACTCATTCAACTTCAATCTCATTTCCATTTAATTTCAAATCAAATTCAATTTGAACTAATTTCAAATTCCAATCGCAACTTTAAACCATTTCGAATTATATAAATTCGAGTTAAATTTTCAAAATGTTGATTTAGTTACTTAAATCAAATTAACCTTTACCTTTAATTTAACAATCAAGGTTTTTAAACAATTTAATTCTGAGCCCAAATTCCCAATATTTATTACAAATTACCTTCACTTGACTTATTTCAAAGTTCAAATTAGAATTCAAAACTTTCTAAATGATTTAATCTTCAGAATCCAATTTATTACCCAAAATTTAACTTTGAAACCAATTCTTAAACAATCTTAGTTGCAAGTTCATTTTTAACATTTGAATCTTAAGTTCAAAGTGATCCTATTTTATAATTACAATTTCATTTTATGAATCAAGCCTTTTAAATAGTTTCAAAATAAGACTTTCTTTTCATTTAATTTCAGTAATGGATATATAGACTATTTCAATCCACTTTTTAATTCATTTTAAACCAATCCAATTCATAGTTTAAAGATTATTAATAACAACAGGATGATATCTGGATAAAATAAACAAACATCCAAATTATTTTAAATCATCCATCCATAGCATCCATTACCCATTTCCAGATCTCAAATCCATTTTGAGATCATACATAACTTCCTATTTAAACCAACCATTTAACTTTCCTAAGTTAAATCTCAATTTCATCGTGAAATTTCCAATTCAGGTTATTTGTTAAACTTATTTAACTTCCCCTAAGTTAAATTCAATTCGTTTAATCCAGTCAACTTTACCCAATTTGAATTCCCATTTCAAATTCAAACTTTATATTAATAATCTTTCCATTATAAGTTCAAAAACTTATTACTTTGGGTTTTCACATCACATTCCAAGGAAAAATTTAAAACTCAACACCTAGAGTTTATTTCAAATCATCTTTGATATTATGTATATCCCTCATATATACATATTTATTTCCTTTGCACACCAATCTATACCTTAAATTTTGAATCACCTTTGGTTTTAAATCAAAACAAATTTCTTTAAAATTTTCAAATAACTCTTATTTGAAACATGACCCTTTCAATCAAATACATTGTAAATAATACTATTTATTATTTCTTTTAACACTTTGAAACAAATTCCAAATTTTCTAGACTTAGATTTAAAACTTCACAATTTAAGTTATCTTCAATTCCAATTTATAAGTCATACTCACTTAATGTTTACTTCCTTAAAACATGTCATTTTGCTTAATCATTAACAGACATTTCATTATTAAACACAACAACCATTAATTATAATAACCAAGATTATCATATCTGGAAACCAATTCATTATTATCTTATTTGTATAGTTCATATTATCCAATTCTTATTTGGTTATTTCTATTACCATTAATTCTTATTCAATTTCAATAACCAACAACCAATTTCTTTAATATATTAGAAAAACTATTACTTATATATCAAAATATAAACTTGTACAAAGACCAATTTTAAAACCGGTTTAAAATCTTTATATAAGAAAATAACAAATACGCTCTCATACACACACACACACTCAATTCATTCTAGGGTACTATTGACCCTAGCCTTAATGAGTAAACCCACCAGAGCAAAGGTTCTCGCTTAACCTCGCCCTGATACCAAAATGTAATGACACAAAATTTCGACCTTGAAAAATTCGACACTAATACATTCACGGTAGAAGTGCCGAGCAATCGAACGTCGAAAATTTCAGATTGTTAGAGAAAAGAAGAAGAAGGTAGAAGAAAAACATAAAACAACAGCACCTCACATTCGCAGCGGATTAAATATAATATCAATAATAACATTTATATAAGAAAGCTTTAATAGTCAATTTTATAACAATACATCAGAGTACAACCATTTATACATAAATTGGACAGTTTTACAACTTGTCCTAGACTACTACCAAATCAAACTCAATTACACAGCGGTACTCCATACGTTTCTTCCATCTAGCTTGCCTCTTGAGCTTTAGAACATCCTAACCTGAAAAGCTATAATACTCGATCTGACCCGAGCATTACAGTCAAGTAACACCTGGGTCAAGCTGGTAACCAGCGTGAGTAAACCCATAATACTTGAAAATACAGAATTATAAGACTTGTTTGAAAACTTGGGGTAACTCGTACCTCATAACAAGTTCTTAGCTTGTTGAAACCAACACTTATCTCACAAACAATTCTTAAGTACCCTTACTTAGTTTCAATGGTCCAGTTTACTTAAATTATTCCATTCCAGCCTATTGATTTCACATAACAAATCTATAAAGAATTATTGAAGATTACAAATCGAAGTGCTTTCGGGTATTTACTGATATTCAACCCCAGTGTCTTCGAATCCAATGTTATTCTTAAAGCCAACTCGTCTAAGTTTAAACAATACAATTTATATTCAGGATTTCATATTCATACAACAATTTCTCTCAGATAGATAATCCCCAATATCACAGTTCAACCAAAGTATCTCATATCACAAAGCATCACAATCACATATCAGAGATATCAAATAAACTGATTCATTCAATATATCTTAATCATAATAAGCAAGATAAATTAACTGTACCATTTCTAATTAATTTAATTGCTTTCAAATCCTGATTACTTAACATTAATTAATTACAATCATTAATTAATCATTCTTTAATTATCAATCTAAATTTATTATCCATAATTACTTTCATTAAGTAATTATCCCATTGGTCAATTATCCTCAATTAATTAACCTTTAATTATTTATTAATTGTCCTCTAATTACAAAGTAAATTAATTAATCCTTAAAAATTAATCCTTTAACTACTTATATTAAGTAATTATGTTTAAGTAATTAATCTCTAATTACTTGTATTAATTAATCTCTAATTACCAATTAATTAATCTCTAATTACCAGTTAATTAATCTCCAATTACCAATTAATTAATCTCTAATTAATTAATTAATTTATAAACCTTAATTATAAATTAATTAATCCTTACTCGTTAATTAATTAATCTTAATTATTTCTTAATCACTTATATTAAGTAGTTATTGTTTAATTAATTAACTTTAATCATTAATTGCTTAAGATCTTAATTTATTAAAAGATAAACCATTACTTAATTGATTACATAATTAAATCATTATTAAATTTCATTGGAATGACATAGGAAAATACTTAAATAATTAACTTATTATATAATTATATTGACCCAAAAACGATTTAAATTCAAACATCTGACTTATAATTTATTTTTGAAACTTGTTTAATATTTAACTTTTACTTCGAAAACCTTTCTTTGCTTTCAAACTTGCTAACAATCTTTACCTTTTCCCTTTTCACTTTTCTTTATTCTTCCTTCTCTTTCTATTTTCCTCTTTTACTTTGCTTTAATCTTGCCTCAATTTCCTACCTGATTCCCCTTGCCCAACTTCCGACCCACTCACTCTTTTACTTCTCTTCATTAAAAATTATTTTACAACCCATAAATCCCTACTCCTACTTCTTCCCATCTTCACAAATACTTCACCTACTACACATACCTCAACCCAACATATGCACGTCGCCGTGCACATGCACGAGCAGCCTACCACCGAATTTTGCCTTCGAGCATCTCTTACCATCGCTTACGACCCCCTCGACTTGATCACCCACACGAGAAATGTGAAACCATATGTTTCGAAAAATTCAAATCCCAGGCTTCAACCCGGTGAAGTCATCGCCCAAAACAATCTTCTGACTCCACCGTACACCATCGATCACCCTCTAACTTCACCTAAAGACACGCCATACCACCCTTTTCCCTTCACACTAGGATCGCACATCTCATACGTCCCAATCATCTCGTCATTTCCTCCAAACCGAGCTCCCTTTCAAGCAGCCCTGAAACCCTACAATCATCTCGTCACGTTAACCCATCTTATAAGAAAAAGATCATCAAATTTTCCCTTAAGCGCAATTGAACCAAGCTCCTCCATGCCAAATGGCCTGCCTCGAAAACCATCACGATGTCAAAATTTGGATTTTCACCCAAATCTGATCATCCCCCGATTCCTTCTTACATCCAAGCTTAAAAATCATGAAATTATAACCTAAAATCATCATTTCACAAGATGATTTCGATTATATAAACAAAACATTAGATTTAAACAATTTATTTTCTGACTTGGATTGGTTTTTACTGTAAATTAATTCTTTTCTCATGTACGCTTAATATTTTTAACTTGAAATTATTTTTAAAAGTTAAATCTGGAAACTACAAACAAACGTCCTTTAGAGATCTCAACATAAAACTATTTATATCTAAAGATATAGATTTTTATACTTGATTTAGCCTTTTGAGAAACAAAAGCAGAGGTAAATACCTATATACACACTGGCACATATATATACACAGATATGCATAGAATAAACCACATTTATATACATGCAAATGCTTTAATCCATCCATTCCACATTACTTCAATCGTTGATCACATGAAACAATCATATAAACAGATTAGGCTTTGATAAGAAGAGATGTTACTCACTTGTTATAAAACAGAGACTAGGTTTCCAATTTTCTTTGATCTGGAACCAGATTATTGAATTGATCTAATTTTTGAATCTTGCTTGTTGATGTTGATCTGTACTTGTTTTTGATGTTGAGTTTGAGTTCATCTTTTCCAGATTGAAGAACTTGAGTATGATTTCAGTTCTGCTTGATCTCAGGTTTGTTTTTCTTTTTAGTTTTATTTTGCTCAGATTTTATCTCTGGTTTGCCAGGTTTTCGTTTTGAATTGTATAAAAGAAAAAAAAAGAGTAGAAGCAAATGTGTTTATATATATACATATATATATATATATCTTGTTTTATTATTTTTTAAAATAAAGAAAAGAAAATTAACATTTGACACTTGTTATATTGGTTTGATAAAATTTTTACAAATGTTAAGTTGTATTTCAAAACACTTACACTTGTTCATTTTTATGTTACTTGATTTACACTTGTAAATTTACATGCATGAGTGTTTATAGATTTTTTATACTATATTTCCTATCTAGTTTAAATATATATGTGCTTTATGTTTTAAATGTTTTGTACATATACAAATTATACTTATCTCGTGTTAAATTTATATATATATGTGTGTGTGTGTGTGTGTGTGTGTGTGTGCGCTTAAATTTTCTATATTATAAGGTTTGCATAATTCTTTTTTTAAGATTTATCATTTCCAAATATTTTAAATTCAACATTTGTTACAGTTTTCAATCTCACTCTATATATATATCCAGATATTTATCATAACTTTATTTGGTTAACATACAAATTAGTATTTTAATAAATTTAATCCTGTTAATTGCCAAATAATAATTATTAATTTAATCCTGTTACAGTTTACTCAAAGTCAAAGTCACTGGTCAGAGTAATTCGGTTGATAATAATTATTATTATTGAACCAAAGACTTTTGTTTGGATTATACAAGTTGAATTTTAACGATATTAGAATCCAGACCCAAACATAGTCCTAACATGATATATTTTTACGAAGAGAATTGGCATAAATAATCGTCACTACCAAGTATTGCTTACAATAGTAAAATTTGATTTTACAAAATTGTGTAAGTAATAAATTTGGCCAAGCAGTCACACCTCTAGCTTAAGTGATGTGTGAACATTAATATTTAAACTGTTGATATTAATCACTAATCAAATTTATATCTATGAGTCGCATAACCAAAATGCTTAATACTCTGAAATACAACATGACTTGATTAAATTATAATTGTTATAAATTAATTAATATTTGTGAAATATAACATAAAATTTAAATTGATTTATTTGAATCAATATCTAATAAATTCATATATGAAAGCTAAATATGTAAGTATTGATATATGATACTGATAAACATTTAAATATGATTTAAACATATAAATATTGACTAGGTTTGAAAACGTATATAGGAACATTTTCCTATAAGGATGAACCGACCATGCTTGGGGAGGAAAGGATTTGATATTTGTTTGGAATATGACTTTCGAACTGGTAAGAAAAAGAGGTAAATAGAGAGATCAGATCCCCTCTTCTTACTCCATTCTCTTACATATTTAAACCAACCATATTGTTCTTTAATATATTACATTTTACTTCTCCTCCAATTCTTTACCACAAGGATCTGGCTCCCTCTCTTTATTTCCAAAAAAAATTAAGTCAAATTAATTTAGTTGAAAGGTGTGGTGATTTCTTCAATTAGTTGCTTTTCTCGAAGAGTATGGATTTAATCTAAGGAGTTATTAGATTTAACATCCAAGATTTAATATCAAGGCTATAATATTGGTAATCTATTATTTATATTTTGTTATATACAAGCTTCTCTATGCTAATACATATGTATAGATTAAAAACATACTTTATCATAAATTTATGTATTTATTTATTATCAAATATTAAAACATATTCACATACATTTAAGATTTATTGTTTTGTACATTGTGTATAAAACTTTTTGGTTGCTATAAAAAAATCTGATAGTAAAATTGATTTTAAAACAATTTTTAATTAAAATTTGAGTTTGAATTTTCACATATATACATACATCATATACAAATTAATATACTAATTCTTACTTGTATATGTATATATATATGTATGTATGTATATTAAATATATATATATATAGTTATAAACAAATATGAAATTATATATATACATATAAAGCTTTTTAAATTATTATGCAATATATATACATATAATTTTATAAATATAAATATCATATTTCGCATTCTTTACTGAACTTTCATATTTCTCCATTAAAAGAGAAAAAGAAAAACTCTTCTTACTTATTCGTTTATGATTAGCAACTGTAAACTTCATCACCATTAGTAAATATTGCTAACCTTAATTCATTACGCTTTTCACATTACCTTTAACTAGAACTTTTAGTTGCCTTTGGAATGATTTAATGACTTTTTTTGTTGTTTTTTCTACAGTTTTATGTTGCTTTTGCATTTAGTGTTTTAGTACTGCTATGTTAACTAGCACATCATCACCACCTTGATGAACTTCTGATGAACTTCCACCATACATGGCACCAAACAACCGTCGTTGTGGCATAAACAATGGTCGTTTTATGTTAAAGACTAAGAATACCATGATGAACTTTGAGTTATCAATATCATTGAACAATTGTAACATCTCGGCGTTAGAAAGCAATTAATTAAGTTTAACGGTGGGGATTTAATTAATTAAAATGGATTTTATTTAAAAATGCTAAAATTTGGAGATAAAATATTTATAGGAAAATTTATTTATTTGAATAAGCATATCATTTGTTAAAATAAAGTGAATTATTTTGGAGATTAAATATCTGGAAGTTGTGAATTGTTTATAAATGATGATGCTAATAACTCTTGATGAATATCGATAATTTAAGTTAAAAATGATTTAATTTGTATTAAAATTATTTGGATAATTTATTATAAAGTTTAATATTGATAATAGATATGATTAGTAACTTATTTTAAAATAAAAGAAACTTTTTTCTTTCTAAAAGAAGTTTATGAATTTATTTAATAAATGGTCCTAAAGTTGTAAAATTAAATAATTATTTAATGAGTTCAATTGTGGAAAATAATTATTGTAAGAATTTTATAATGATAGTAAAATATGCAGGAAAGATAAATATGAATTTATTCAATGGTTTTAACTAATTTAACATGGAAGATAATTGATGGTAAAGAAGAAAAGAAAGAACGGAAACATGAACAAAAGCAAGCCCAAAAGCCCATTTTAACACTTGGAAAAATATCTCCACATCTTTGGCCTTTCAAGAAAAGTCTAGAACCTCCTTTCTTGTTTCATTTTCCAACCACAAGCTTCTTCTTTCCTATTCTCCATTAAACATAATTATGAAACATTAGTTCCCCTTCTCTTAGAAAAATCATATAAGATGAAATAAAAATGTCATAAATCATGAAACTTAAATATAAGCCTAGTGTGATTTTGAGCAAGTTGTGTCATCGTAAATTTTAGAGGAGAGGAAATTTGGGTTTTGTGGAGCTATGTAGAACATAGGGAGATTGGAGCTTTTACTAGATAAAGTGAGTGTTTCCTAACTCACAACTATGTCTGAATTCATGAATCTCATCTTAGATGTTAGTGTGTATAAATTTAATGCATGTGCATTTCTCTGGAACCCTATATTCGCTTGCTTCATGATTGAATATGTGTCACATTGATTTGCATTTAGGTGACAGGATGATAGAGTATGCTCTAGTCAAGTCATTAGGTTTATGGGAAGGAGTCGACGATAGCCAAAGTCAATGAAATTAGTGGCAGCATGACTTAGAAATTCGTTTCTAGGTCATCGATAGATCATCAGTGTATATGCATCAGTGCACAGCCTGGAAACAATATTTTGGCCAGTGCTTCTGTTTTTGGTTTATGTTTTAACACACACACATATGTAATATGAGTTAACGACACATATATTGAGTGCATATAAATCATATATTTTATGATTGTGAAATTATTTTGAAAGAAAATTTATTAAAATTTGGTATTAATTATATTATTATTTATTAAAGAAAATATGACTTTTGATTTTAATAATTATTTACAAAAAATCCTATAAAATTATATAAAAATAAAAAATGATTCCCAATTAATATTCAATGAATTTTAAGGAGTGTTTCATGAATTTTAAATGCAACCAAGAGTTTTGGAAATATATTTTATGAATTTGAAATAAAATAAATTGATTTAGAGTTTATAAAATTTGTTTAAAAGTCATATTTGGTTGCAGTAAATTACTAGATTATATGTATCAGTAGTATTCAGTTTTACAAGCTATTTCGAAGGTTTTATAATACTGAAAAGAGTTTTCGAAGGTTATTTAAAAGAATTAAAATTCTTGTTTTGATTTTATAAAAGAAGAGAAAAGGTATTTTAACTACTAAAATTTTAAAAAGATAATATATGAATTATAATATATTTTTATAAATAAAATAACTTTTCTGACTAACACGTGTGTCATAGTTGATTATACTTCAATGTAATGAGAAATTTGAATAAACAGATTAGTTATACCGTTTGGTATGGAACTTTCAGTGATATTTATTTGATTATTTTTTTGACTTGTTATATAGAGTAATATTGTGTGAAATTCTAAATTGTGAGGAATTTGAGTAAACGGATTAGTAATACCATTTGGTATGGGACAATCGGTAATATTATTCCAATTTCTTATTTAGCTCATGGTATAAAATATTATGCGTGTGTAATCTTGAACATTGAGTAAACAAGCGAATAACACCAGGTGGTATAGGACACCCAAGGTGATATTTATTTAGTTACTTTATGTAAGTAAATATCGCTCGGTAGGGCCAAGTCTACAGGGTATTATACTTACGGTGATGCGAATTGAGAGTGAGCAGGCTAAGAGCCATAAGTGTGTCTATTATTTTGTGTATGCTCCTATTATACGATTTGAAGTAAACCAAATTCGCTAGTATCCATCCTAGCGGACTGATTGTAGGGTCGCTTCCAGAATCCATAACACACTTTTTTAATGTATATGGCTGAGGGCCATTGCCCCAGTGTCACACAGACCAACAGTCTGTTACTATAGAGGCACTTGCAGAGTCGTAACCATCACATAACATAGTCTTGCACATGATGGATATTGGGTCACGATAACCGTTGAGAAAACTAAGACTGTAGGAGTAGCGTTTAGAGAATGCAAGGAAGGCGCTTGGAGTAGGCTGCAAGCTACCAATCTCCTATTTGGTCACTATTGCTATAGACACATACTTATTCACCTATATGAGATCATTGTGTATACTGATGAGAGCTGATCGGATCATTTGTTGAAACTGATACCGATATAGTTATTTACAGTGCTGAGAGTCCATCGGACTAAGAGTCTATAGGATTATCTATGATACTAAGATTTGAGTAGACTAGTAGTGGTTTGAGAGACCGTATGCTTACCTCATTGGCTGAGAGCCAAGTTGATTACTATGAGGTTGAAAGTTTAGATGATCATTACATGATTGTAGATCTCTTTGATCATTCATTGGATTGTGTGTCCTTGAAGTTGTGTAACCATGTACACATCAATTATACCGTTATCGATGATAGTTAGAGATGTTGAGATCATGGAGTTGGACTATGTACCTATCTTTTATATGGTTATCTAAGAGATGACCTTGGCTACCAAGGGTATGCCATATCTTTATTGCTTGTAGGTTCGATTTGGATGGTTATTGCGTGTTTATATATGTTGAGTATGACAAACCCCAGGAATGTTTGCTTTACGATTATCTGGGAGATAATCTTAGCATTCTTCGGAGCATGTCATATGTCATTGATGACCTCTTATATTTGATGATAGTTTAACGTATTGATGGTTTTTTCCATTTGATATTTTACACAAGGGATGTAGTTTGACATGACTATTATTTAGGCGATGATACTTATGCATGGTTTTATGATCATTGTCATATTATGATGCCCTCATGTTATGATATCATTGTTTACTATGCTTTTAGTTATGATATATCAGCACCTACATTTTAGACATAGTCCGACCCATGTGCTATTTATACAATACCCGGATGGTTTGAGACATTTCATGGACAAGATACTAGTTTGAGGGTGTTGAGCTAAGGAGGAGGATATGATATTTCTTTGTATATCACTATGTGCTATGTTAGTTCTTGTATGTATAACATTCGGTTGTACATTGGACATACATTGTATACTTTGCGATAGTGGGAACTTGATTTATTTTGTTCCCACTTAGACTTCTATATATATTTCTGTTATATATCATCGCTGCATTTTTTTTGACTTCGTGTTCTTTGTATTCATATTGTGTATTGATCAATCTTGGAAACATACGTGTTTATTGCATTATGCCAATACCTAGTATGTACTGATGAGTTGTTTATGATTTTTGTAATACGTATCGGTGTTTGCCCAATGGAATATTTACGTGTGACAGTCCAATATCGCCTCATTCTCTGTATTATCACACAATATTACCTAGTAATACATTTTAGTAGTATGGGTATATAGGTAGGAGTTACAAATGCCCCTCCCCAATTAAAGTAGGAAAATGATACACTGATTGTGGACCTATAAACGTGATTAGGTGGCGGGCTGGCAGTGCTGCGGCCAAACGGTCTGCCTTGAGTTTAGGTTCGGGCTCGAACAGACTTATTGCATGGCTTTGGGTTGCTATCGTTAGCGGTGGGAGGGAAAGCTTACTCTTGAGCCTATTCAGTCTTTAAGTAGGTTGGAGTGGTTCAATAACACAGGTTGTTATTATTTTTGCAAATGCCAGAAGCTACATCCTCCAATGGATGAACTTCTCTTCCAAGCTTCACTAAGGTTCCGGATGGCCAGGTTGATCTATCCTGCTATTTATCCTGCTATGATTGTTAGAAGATGAATCTCCTTTATCCTTTTGCTCCCAACCGACCAACCGGTCCCCATCAGGCTATTTCACGTGGTTGCTCGCTTATATGAAGAATGAGGTGATGCCCTTTCCTCTCTTTCTTCATCAGATTTTTAAATATACAGCACATAGTGCCTAAACAACTCATCCTGAGCAAATATAATCCATTGGCGATGCTCTTCGTTACCCATCATGACTTGAACATCCCAAATACCAATCTTCTTCTAATCGAGATGATATTCAAATTGTGTTGGCAGGTCAAACCGATCTAGGCAACTACTACTACCTCTACGGGATCAACAAGCCCACTCTTCTTTTGTATTTCGAGCTTTGTATCAGTGTCATGAGATGAGTTCCCTTTAGGTTGGCCACTGTCAATCCGACCCTCACAATGAAGGCTTTCAATGTGTCCAGTATATTCTTTCCCTAATGCTTTTCCTTTTCTGATTTTCCATAATAATTGATAAATAATTTATCTTTTTCACTATAGGGCCCCCTGTCGGAGCCGAGCAGTTGTTTATGAGAACGATATCTGTTGGATAAGGGCGAGTAAAGATGACAACAAAAACTTCACACTAATTTTGATCGATGAGAATCTTCGCTGGGTAGGACTATTCGGTCTGAGGCTGATCACGAGAAGCAATGAGGTCATGGTTACAACCCTAAGTAGGATGCTAGCTAGGCCCACAGGGGTTATTATTAGGGAGGAGCCGATGGCCAATTCGACGGTGGATATTGAATTTGAGACCATAGAGTTTGATTCGAGTCGTAATGATGACAAGTGGGAAGTTTATGACTTTAGGCTCTCAGGGGATGTGGTGGTTCCTAACCATGTAATTAAATAGGCCTCAAGTTACTCTCACACGCTTGAGATGTCCAAGGTATAGAGGATAGGCAGGTGGATGCAGAAGCCAAATATGCCAACAAATGAGATCTCCTCCTCCTCGAGCCCTTACTCCCGTGGGTCTCCAACCAAAGTAACACACACCATGCCCTCAATGTATAAAATTTTGATAAGGCACACTCAAGCAGTAACATCATAGGGTCTACTTGCCTGCCTTTTGTTAGAAAGTGACCGCGGAGGGGCACGACCTAGTGATGGTAGCTAACCTTGTCTTTTGTTGTCTTTATTTTCTTTAAAAAATTGTAACTTTATCCTTATTTTATTTGAATTGTTTTGACTAAACCTGGCATATATTGTTGACTCGGCGACAAGGGGAGCACCCCTATGAACCCCCCATTGCAACCCCATGTGGGCTTTGGCACCAAAAAATGAAAGCCAACACTTCTTAAGCGATCCGCTCCGGGAAGGTCACCCTTTATGGCATATCATACCTTACCCAATGCTCCCTCCTCAACTCCAAGTCAACCTTAACAATGTAATTCCTCTAGAGTGATAGTAGGGACATGCTCGGTTAGATTTAAGAGGAGCAAGACTAGTGAGGAGCTAGCGAGCTTCGAGGGAAGGTCGTCTTTCAGCCTCTCCTGATAGGCTGACCTCTTGGTCCACTTGCCTAGAACAAAAAAATTTGGGATGATTGGTTCCATTACCCTCTCAATGGTGTGTAGCCTGGATGATACAGATTTATTAGGGCTTCTTCAGACCTTGGTGGGGACTTTTTTGGAGGTGCTAGCTCAAATGCACAAATCCAAAAGGATGTGGACTTGCCATTCCACTGAGTTGGTATTAGATGCCAAGGTCAGAAAGGCTTTCCTAGTAGATTCTAGACTTGACCTTTTTCATTCCTTTGTTACTTATCTATTTATTGTTCATAAGTTGAGTCCCACACTCTCCGCCTCCATAATGATGTGTGGCTTTACAAGAAGCGGGCTGTAGATGAGGCCACTGCCATCGCTCGATAGAAGAGAAGCTGCCAGTACTTGAGAAGAGGGCCATTGAGGCTTAGGCGGCTAAAGAAACTACGACAAGGAGAGGGTAGAGGAGGGGACCAAGAAGGAGAGGCTTGAGGTAGAGAACACCCAACTAAGGGCGGACTTGGAGGCTAGCTGCAATGAGTCGAATGAAAAAAAAGGTATACTACAACATCACATGTAGTGCAATACCCTAGATGAGCTGGCCATGACACAGATGATCCTATGGGAGGAGTGGAATGCAAGGCTCGCAAAGATATTGAAGTTGATCTTTGCAGCTAACAATCATCTGCCTTTGTCCATCAAATTCCTCTCCTTTAGACACTCCCCCTATGAGTAGAGAGCTATAAGTGGACTTTTCTTATGTATTACTTATATGTCTTTTATTTTTATTTTTTATTGTATACTAACAGGTGCAGGACAAGTGTTGTAATGAATTTTTTGTAGAGATATGAAGTAAACTCTTTAGATGTATTGAACTCCCTTCTCTATGATGAAAATTGTTTTGAATTCTTCTATTCATTTTAATATTCTATGTTTTCCTTCTACTTTTCTGTCAATATTTCACACATATTCTTATCTCGTCTGTTTACTCATTTTGTGACTTTCAATTGTTCTATATTAGGCGGTTCAAGAGAGTCCCAACATTGTTAAGTAAATAGGTAAATCTATCCATATATATGCAATAACAAGCAGACATAAGGAAAATAAAGAACAATAAACCAAACAAACTTATTTTTCATTGAGGTAACCTGCCCATAGAGTTATAAGGTGGCATGAGTTGAAGGTGAGGCAACCTTTGGTTGTCGTCCGATGATCACGTTGTCTTCCTTTGTCATGTCCATGGGCCATCATGGGGCCCAACATTACTTGATAGGTCTACTTTAGGTGTGTAAGTTAGATAGTACTTTGGATGCCAGGACCAAGGTTACCGCATGGGTAACCGCGCTGCTTTGCCACTAGTTTCCGCCCTGCTAGAGGGACATGCAACATCAAGGGCAAATAAATTCGGAACATGACATGGGTGGTTGCGCTATCGTTTATGTCAATGCCTCCAGCACGAAAGAGAACATTGATCGAATGGTCCATCCTCATAGAGCAGAACTGCAGATGTCAGATTCGAGATTACTTTTTCAGTAATCGTGTCCATCTTGGCACTAATATCTTGCACTGCTAGAGAGACATAAAGCATCCCATGCAAACAAATTGGGGACATGGCATTCGTGGTCCCGCTATCGATTCATTGATGCCTCCAGCACTGAAGGGGACAATGATTGGTTCGTGCATCCTTATAGAGGAGTAACCATGGATGTAATACTGTGAAAATTTGAGCTATGTTGTAATTAAAATAATAATACTAAACAATAGGGTTCAATTTGTAAGTAAAATTTATTTAAAATAGGTGGGGAAAAATGGTCATTTTTTAACTTTGTAATTTTACTTGTGCCATTGCGTCTTGCTCTATTTTTCATTCACGTTGTATGTTTATTTTCTTCATTTTGAAGATCGTATGAAGAAGATATAGACAAAATAATTGTTGGGTTTAAAATAGACTTTTGGGCTAAGTTTGAATTTTAAATTAAAGTTTCCAACGGACATTTCCCTCTATCTATAAATAGGCCTAAAAACGGTATGTATGTTCTGTTTTTAGAAACTACTTCTTTTCGTTTCTCCAAAAATTTCCTTTAGTAACTAGGATATAACTTCCATAAATCTAAATGAAATTCGATGAAACCAATGAGCAGTTTTGGGGATTCGGATCATAGTTTTGGTGAGTGGATCATCCCTTCTTATCTATAATGAAATCAACTTATTAAATCATTGTAGGGTGTCTAATTAGGGTTGAATACTGAGATGTTACCCAATTTTAATTTGTATTTACAAAAATAAAGATGCTAATTGAAGTTAGGATTACACTAATTAGAATAGATGAATATATTACTTTTAAACTTGCTCTAGATGAATATGTGCATGAATATAAAGTTAGAAACCGTTAACCCGCCTTTTTACAAGGCCATGGACATGCAGATTTAACTAAAACAACTTCACGGCCATCGAGGCTGAAATATGATGGATTCAGTTTAAATGGATGATGGTCACTTGGATGGATGATAGGTCGTTCGATCAGAATGAAGTGGTTCAAAGTGTTTGTGGTTCGACCTTGTGGTTTGGCCGTTCAGCATGGCAATATCTATTGGAGGTATGGAGGTTCAGGACGGTCGTTTGATCGTCGTTCGGCATGTTGGGTCGTTCGACATAATGGGTCGTTCGGCATGATGGGTCGTTCGGCATGATGGGTCGATCGACATGTTGGGTCGTTCGGCGTGACGGGCTGTTCGACATCAGAGGTCGTTCGGCATCGGATGGGTCGTTCGGCATCAGGGGTCGTTCGGCGTAGGATGGGTCGTTCGGCATCAGGGGTCGTTCGACATTGGATGGGTCGTTCGGCATCAAGGGTCGTTCGGCATAGGATGGGTCGTTCGGCATCAGGGGTCGTTCCGCATTGGATGGGTCGTTCGGCATCAGGGGTCGTTCGGCATAGGATGGGTTGTTCGGCATTAGAGAAAGGCAGGTGTGCCTCGGCATTGGGGGAAGCAAGTGTGGTTCGGCATAGGTCGTTCGGCCTTAATGGGCCCTGTTTATTCAGAGAGCCCAATAACAACCTGGGCATGTCTATAAATACAGCGTGTAGGAGTACAGAAAGAGGATCTTCTCTTCCGCTTCCCGACTTTCTATTTTCTAAGGCTAAAGGTTAGTCTGCCACTTTATAACGGTAATCGATTGTTGCATCAATAACAAGGAAACTTCTGGAGTGGACTTAGGCCGAAGTTAGCCGAACCAATATAAAATCTGCGTTCTTTACTGCTTTCATTTTAATTTCGACCGTTCTCCATATTATTATTCTCTACATATATTCTATCTGTTATTTGTGAGTGTTAGTTGGTGCTTTCATCTACATTTGGGTGTTAATGGCCAATTTTGGTGCTAACATTTTGGTGCATTCATTGAGAGCGCAAGCACTTAGGATTTCTGAAGCTAGGAACTTGGATTCTAGAAAACAATGGTTAGGCTATCAACAAGAAAGCAAGTGATAGAAAGGAGTAATCAGGAGGGAAGTCATGAGGCTTCCTCTGGAAATGGAGCAAGTGGATCTTCCATCTACATCACCAGAGAGGAAATGGAAGCAATGATGAAAGGACAAGAGGAGATGATGCAGGCTCTTCTCAGACAATTTGCACAAGCAGGAAATGTGGGAGCTCAGATCGTGGAGCTGAAACAGAAGCGCTCAACTAGCAAGCAGAGGGAATGGCCCTGCAGGGGGCAGCCCCCAATCAGTAGATGGCTACAAACCTGGATGGATCTAGACTCGGGGGCATGCCACCAGGCAATGCTGGACCAGCCCATCGAGGTATGCCAGATGATGTAGTGCAACTTGACACCAGTAGGAATGTAGGAGTACGAGATGAGGAGTATGTACCAGAATTTCCTCATCAACTCGGGGGACAGACCAGAGGTAACTGACAAGGATTACAGCTTGACGACAATGACAGACTAGCGAAAATGGTCACACGGGCCATGAGAGGTGGATTGGTAAATAGAGACTTGGAGGATGTGAGTAGGAGTCCCTTTACTCCTACAATCAGGCGAGCTAGGAATCCATCAGACTTTAAGCTACCAATGTTGGATATGTATGATGGGAGGACGGATCCCACCATTCACCTGTCAAGGTACATGAGGCATATGGAGGTATTGGGGGGCATCGGACGAGGTCATGGCTCGATGCTTTCCATTGTTTTTTATGGATATCGCAGCTATGTGGTTCAGACAACTAGAGAGTGGTTCTATCGGCACATGGACGAAGCTGATTGAAAATTTTATGAGACAGTTTCGGGTCCATATAGTCAGACCCAAGAACGTAATGACCTTGACATCGATGAAGCAATGGAAGGGAGAGTCGCTCAGGAACTTCTTAACCAGATTTAACGCAGCAGTAGCCTCAGTGGATCGACCCGATCCGTTAAGGTTTTGATGGAAGCAATCTCGGGAATCACGGATAATTCGGACTTCAAGATATCATTGGAAAGGGACCCACCGTGGGATCTCGGGGAGTTCTACCATGAGGCGGAAAGGCTCCTAAGACATGAGGATGCACATGCTGAGAGGGTAAGGAGAGAGGATGAAGCTTATGCAGTGAGGGGTGGAGGTTCGCCCTTCGAGGATGCAAGTAAAGATGATAAAGGAAAAAGGAAAACAAATGGCAACGGTAGCACTTCGAAGAAACCTCGAAGGGAGTCAAAGTTTTCTTCTTATACAGATTTAACTAAGACTCTAGAAAGAATTTACTTGTACACTCGGAGACTACTCCAATATCGAAAGTCTGCAAGGAAAGAGCCTTCTAAATACGAGCGGGCATCGGAGAAGCATTGCCTATTACATGAGCTGGATAGGCACAACACAAACGACTGCAGGCATTTAAGGGATATCATTGAGGATCATGTAAGAAATGGTCATCTACAACAGTATTTCAGGAATCGAGCTGTGGCAGTAAGACAGGAGCGACCACTACCTGCCTCAAACGGAGATGGCACTAGATCTAGGCAACGTCAGGTCATTATCCACTAAATAGGTTTATGGTTTTGAATAAGTAATAGAACTCAAAGTAATGCGGCTAGGTCACTTACACACGTACGGGATCGAGGACGGTCCCTAGGCGTGCTCTGAGATGACGAAAAACCGTACTGCTTGAGTCTATGTAATCCTACTTTCTCTTTGTTTTTCTACAACTTTGGTTTTCTCTTTCGTACTTTGGGCATTTACTTCTCTTTCATATGGTTTTGGAGTTTGGATTGAACTCCCGGTTTGGTTGATTTTTGGATTTGCCATTTTGGTTTGCATGTTTGATTTTTGATAAGGATTTCTGGTTTTCTAGTTGGATTTGGATCACGGTATTAAAACAATTCAGGATTAGCGATTGCTCTCCTGACCGGAGAGACAAAGCAGTGATCGCGAGTTACGAGTCCCTTCGTCGGAGAGCGATGGGATGGACTCGGACAGAATATAAAAGTCCTTGGCCAGAGTGCCGAGGCTGGTGAATATAAAAGTCCTTAGCCATAGTGCCGAGGCCGGTGAATATCAAAGTCCTTGGCCAGAGTTCTGAGGCCGGTGAATATCAAAAGTCCTTGGCCGGAGTGCCGAGGCCGGTGAATATAAAAGTCCTTGGCCGGAGTGCCAAGGACGGTGAATATAAATGTCCTTGGCCGGAGTGCTGAGGCCAGTAAATATCAAAGTCCTTGTCCGGAGTGCCGAGGCTGGTAAACGAAAAATTCCTTGGCCAAAGTGCTGAGGTCGGAGAACATAAATCCCCTTGACAGGAAGGTCAAGGCTGGAACATGATAACACGACTCGGCGAGGTCTACAGATTCAAGGTTAAACCAGAAGAGGTTATGGATATGAATATTGGCTATGAACGGTGAAGGATTTGGATATTGACCCGGAGAGGTCCTGAATTCGGTTATTGAATATGGATGAAACATGGACTTTGGATGTTGAATTTGAGGCCATTCAAAACACACCTTCCAATAACGAAGCATGTTTTGGGGGGAAAGTGTTAACCCGTTTTTTACAAGGCCATGGATAGGCGGATTTAACTAAAACTACTTCACGACTATCGTGGCTGAAATATGATGGATTCGGTTTAAATGGATGATGGTCACTTGGATGGATGATAGGTCGTTCGGTCAGAATGAAGTGGTTCGAAGTGTTTGTGGTACGACCTTGTGGTTTGGCCGTTCGGTATGGCAATATCCGTTGGAGGTATGGAGGTTCAAGAAGGTCGTTTGATCGTCGTTTGACATGTTAGGTCATTCGGCATAATGGGTCGTTCGGCATGATGGGTCGTTCGGCATGATGGGTCGATCGACATGTTGGGTCGTTCGACGTGACGGGTCATTCGGCATCTGGGGTCGTTCGCATGGGATAGCTGTTCGGCATCAGGGTTTGTTCGGTATTGGATGGGTTGTTCGGCATCTAGGGTCGTTCGGCATAGGATGGGTCATTCGACATCAGGGGTTGTTCGGCCTTGGATGGGTCGTTCGGCATTAGGGGTTGTTTGGCATAGGATGGGTCGTTCGGCATCAGGGGTCGTTCAACATTGGATTGGTCGTTCAGCATCAGGGGTCGTTCGGCATAGGATGGGTCGTTCGGCATTAGAGAAAGGCAGGTGTGGCTCGGCATTGGGGAGAAGCAAGTGTGGTTCGGCATAGGCCGTTTGGCCTTGATGAGCCCGGGTTATTCAGAGAGCCCAATAACTACCTGGGCATGTCTATAAATACAGCGTGTAGGAGTACAGAAAGGGGATCTTCTCTTTTGCTCCCTGACTTTCTATTTGCTAAGGCTAAAGGCTAGTCTACCACTTTGTAACGGTAATCAATTGTTGTATCAATAAAGAGAATACTTCTAGAGTGGACGTAGGCCGGAGTTAGCCGAACCACTATAAAATCTGTGTTCTTTGCTGCTTTCATTTTAATTTCGACTGTTCTCCATATTATTATTCTCTACATATATTCTATCTGTTATTTGTGATTGTTAGTTGGTGCTTTCATCTACATTTGGGTATTAGTGGCCAATTTTGGTGCTAACAGAAACCGTAAAATGATTTATTATAGAGGCAATAACAAAAATAAATGAAGTGAAACACAAAATGAAGAAATGGAAATAAAAACGAAAAAGCCAAAAACGAACAGGAGCAGCTGATGGACCGGTGCACTGGTGGCACTTGGACCTAGCGGGCTGATATAAATCAAAGATACTTTGTGGGATTGACACTTCGAGTGACGCTTCGGGCTAATTTGAGGGAGACAGTGCAGTGCATGGTATGTTGTTGAATATACGTTTATCCACTATGTACGATATTGGTTGTTTGACAGGTTTGTTGATGTTTGGATATCATATTTAGTACGTATGATGGCTATTTGATATTGGGCATGCTTGATATGCCATTAATTGTTGAGTGTTTCAATATTTGATATTGGAATTTTTGTATGAGGTTCACATTGTCCAGGGAATAGTTGTCCCGAGGAAATTTTTGTTCACTCGGTATTTGGAATGGAAATAGTTGTTTGGAGAAATTATTGTTCCCCTAGATCATTGTTAATGATTTTGGAAATAGAAGTTCTAGAAAAATGGTTGCCTTCAGTATATCATATTGGTTGTTTAGGAAATGGTTGTTCCCTTGATAATAACGAATATTGTCATTTTAGGAAATTAGTGTTCTTAGAGATGTGGGTCTGATAGACTCCATTGGTTGAGTATATGTATTTGGGCATGACATAAGATCAAACTAAATATGACCTTCATCTAGTAATCAACCAAGGTTTAGGTTTGATATTGCCCAATGGGTGCAAGTAGGCAGATAAAGGTATTTGTGTGTACTAGGAGACACTAAGATGTTTTACTAGTCATTTTGTAGTATATATGAGATAGACTTGATTCACTCACTCAGATATATATGTCTGACCCACTCTTTTTTTATTTTTATCTTTACTAGGTTGATGGACCCTATAGCATGGTGGACAAGGAGATGAAGACTTCATATTGTAAATATTATATAAAGTGTAAATATAACTTGTAACAATATATTTTTATGTATTATGGATTAGATTAGGATTTAATGGACAGATATAACTATGTATTTGTATATATGATTTGAGTATAAGTTATTTTATATTATATGTTGTTTCCTTCCACTGTGAGTTTCAGGAAGTTAATAGTTAGATTTCATTTTTGTATACTAGTTAGCATATCAAAACAACTTTACATTTTCAGTCTTCCGAATGTTAACATTAGTGTGGGAATTGAATGTTAGGATAGAAAAAGGCGGATTGTTACAACGGATGTAGGAATCGAGACTGTGAAATGGGTAGTCGTGCCATCCTTGCAACGGTATTCTCGACATGGACAGTAAGCTCATGCATCCTTATAGGGCCATTTTGGCATTCCCCAATCGCAAAGGAGAACCTTATAGCCAGTCATCTTCGGATAGCCTAGTTGTTAACGCTTAAGCAATAAATGCTTAGGAATTTTTATTGATTTAATACCTAGATTGATCATTACAAAAAACGGTTCATTATTTTATAATTGTGGCTTAAAAAGTTTCGCACGTTGTATGCTCATAAGTGTTTTGGATTCCAAGTTCAAGACACAGCCATCCGAGAGTAGAGATGGTAGGTGTCACGGGCAAGTGTGGTGCTGACTATATACGTGTTAATACCTTAGTTATCTATTTTGATGATAACAACATTCTTATAAAATATAGGTGCTAATATTTTACCAAGCTATATAGTATATAATGCAGGTCATCACATAGGTGTTGAAACAAAAATTCTACAGTACAAAGACTCAAGAAATGGGCATGAAGACTAGTGATTATAATGACCTAGATATGAAGATCTCAGGACTATAATATAGTGTATAGAGTCGTAGTGTGTTGTTAAAGTCCCTGATAGAAATCTTTGATCTTTATCTCTTATTTTTCTATCTTTTATATTTTTAAAACAAAATAAATTTTCAAAATATTTTATAAAAGTTTTTCAAAGTTCAAAATGTTTATAAACTATGTTCAAACTATTTTACAAACTATCAAATTATTTCACAAACTATAGGATTTTCAAAATATTTTTAAAAGAAACTAGTTTTCAAAAATACGTGTGTATATCAACAAAGATGACATTGATATATCAACATAAATGCCATCAAATGGTTTTTCAAATTTTGAAAAAAGCATCTATTCATTGCAACTCTTCGCGAACATGGATATTTGTTTATTCACTATATAAATGGGAGTTTAAATGAATTATTTTACCATTATTAACTTATTTTCGTCCCTCCTCTTACTCTATTGAAAACTCCATTAAAATTATATTCTATTCACTTCAAAATCATATAAAATCAATTCAAACTTCATTATATTGATTCACTACTACTTTCTTACTGTTTTAGAATCATCTTTCTCTCAAATCAAAGATCAAAGTGTTGTCTAAGAGGCTATAGGATCCATTGCATCTAAAGTGCAAGAAATTCTCTTTGGAAAAACCTTCAAACTCTATTTGTATTTGCTTGGGTGTGATTGTAGCCCATTCAAAAGAAATGGGTGTGCTTGGTAGCTCAAAAATCTAAGCGGGTGTGCTTGTAGCCCATCCAGATCATGTGGGTGTACCTTGAGCTTGGAACTTCAGGAGGGTTTGTCTTGTATCCTCAGAAATGAGAATGTAATTGGATTTGCCTTCTGCCTGTTTAAAGATTGACATTTGAAAAGAAATATGTACAAGCAATGTATGTGACTGGATGTAGGAGAAATCCAAACAAGTATAAAATCTCTTATGTCATCTCTCTAGTTCTTTACTCCGTTTATTACTTTTATTTTTTATCTGTGATTACATTTACGACTATTTAATAGTGAATTTATTCATTGTTAATTTGAAATTAAATACTTAACTTCAAAGAAATTTAAAAGGATTCACAAAAATTAGAAAACAATATTCACCCCCTCTGCTGTTTAGTTAGCCTTAAGATCTGTAGTTCTGTAGCCGACATTTGGTACCAGAGCACTAGGTTTTTAAAAACTCATAATTTGATTTTTGGAAATTTTTAATGGTTAGCAACACTGTTAGTACATTTGTTAATACTTTTATCAAAGGACAATCTACTACTAGGCCCCCACTTTTTAATTGCAGTAATTACACTTATTGATCATGTAGAATAAAGATTTATTTACAATCTAATGGTTTAGATATTTAGAACGTTGTATAAAATGAGTACACTGAATCCGAGACAAATTTTGCACAATGGAAACTTGTACAGAATAACTCTAAAGCCATGAATATTATGTTTAGTCCAATAGACAAAAATGAATTTAATAGAGTCTCTATTGTAAGTCTGCATACGAAATTTGAAGAACACCATAAGTTACACATGAGGGCACTAGTAAAGTTAAACAAACTAAAATTTACATTCCTACCAATCAGTTTCAACCAAAGGAGTCTATTTCTGATATGTACTATAGACTTCAAGATATAGTGCATTCATTAGTAGCATTAGGGAAAACTTTTCTGAAGAGGACCAAGTTAGAAAATTTCTATATTCACTCTTTTAAGAGTGGGATCAAAAGACATTAGCAGTAGAAGAGGCTAATGATATTTTTACTATGAAAATTGAAGAGATAATAGGAAATTTAATGTCCTATGAAGTACAATAGCAGGGCAGAAGAGAAACCAGTGCAACATAATAGAAATCCATCCCTTTTAATGCAATAAATAACAATCAGGATTCAGACAATGACAATGACAATGAAAAAGAAATTACTTTCATGACCAAAAATTTCAAAATGTTCCTGAAGTATAGAAAGATAAACAACTATCGAAGACTTGAAAAAAGACTCCTGAAACTGGAACTGCAATTAGATGTTTCAATGCGATGAACTCGGTCATCTACAAAGAGATTATCCGCATACGAATAAATCGAACATCTCAAAAGTTAATTATTCATCCAGAAAATGAAAGAGGGCTTATATAGTAGCATTGGATGTTAAGATATTTCCTCGAGCGACAATGTACCATATATTGAGGATGCAAACATGTGTTTCACGACAATAGTTGATTAGTCAGAACAGATCAAGGAAAAGGAGCAAAAGGTGGTACTTTTTACACTTAATTTGTATTTCCATTTTTTGTGTTTTGTGAATTTTTAGGAATAACATAGATTGATAATGATATTGGATGAATATAAGTATATATAGGAATATGTTATCTTATTTTTAATTTTGAATTATTTGGGCCATACATCGACATACTTCCAGACCATATGTCAACATACATGTCAGAATTTTGAAGTTTCTTTTCAAATTCAAAATTTGAATATCCCGATCGTTTGCATTTAATTCAAAAACTAAAAGAGCATCTTTTCAAAATTGAGATGTTAGTTCTCTCTCTATTAATTCACCCTATCTCCATCCATTCAAATCGCTCATTTTATTTAATATTTCAAATATCTCATCATTCTCTTATCTCCTCAAAATCTCAAAAAAAGGGTCTCCTTAAGTCAAACTCCTAAAACCATAAAGCTCTCTAAGAGAACCAAAGGCTTTCAGTCCAATGAAAAATAAACCATTTATACCTATATAGAGTATGCAACTTTCGAGAAAGTTTTTCCTATAAGATTTTCTAAATTTGATGACTTTTCCTCTTATGTTCTTTAAGATATTTGTTTATAAAATTAAATTCTTGGTTTGGTCGACTCTTCTCAAAATAATTTTGTTTGTTATCCGAATTTAGTCAAAATGTTTATGCAAATTTAAATGGAAAAAATTTTCAAAGAGTAAAGGGACAAATTTGGAGTAGTGTACATGGCACTCTAATTGTTTCAAATTGTGAACTTTTGGGTCGTACACTTGGTTGCAATTCTAGTGGAATTGATCTCTCCATATTTCAAATTGATGAATAAAATCGTGAAATATTTCATGACATTTTTGAAAGAGATGAAGAATTTGATTTTAGACACAAAAATCTTTAACCAAAATCGAGAGTTATAAGTGTCATTTTACAACAAAATATCACTTCAAGGATGGGTAATTATAATAACCATACTCAAAAGGTTTTAAAAGCTTTTTTGCTATTTATGGAAACTATGAAATCAATTCAGCACAAGTCATTTTAAATGACTTGGTTCAAAAGAACATTTGTAGACACGAGAACACACTCAACCATGGTATGTAATTTTCATATATTTTGGTGTTGATTTATGTGGGGAATCAACTCTTCGTTGAAAAGTTTTCGACAAGGCCGACATCTCTCTTATGCATATTCCACCTTATTTCAAACCATATAAGCCTCTTGCTAAAAAGGAAGAAAGATTATGAAGAGGTGAAAGAAATTCAATAAGAAGAAGAGGAAGAAGGTGACGAAATGGATATAGAAGAGGAAGAAGAGGTGGAGGAAGAAGTGGATGCTTCTTTAGAAAGTTTCGACAAGCCATCTTACCCCTCTGCCAAGGAGATTCTAAGGAACCAAAAGAAGCTTCTTAAAACCAAAAGAAGCTTAAACGTTCATTTAGTAAAAAGTTCACCTCTAGTTCCTACAAAATGGAAAAATATTTTGGAAAGATCATTCGCAAGTTTAGTGGAAATTCATCACCATCATCTACATCTTTTTAAGCCTATCTAATTATTTCCTTATGATATCTAGCTTTGCATTCCTTTGTAATTTATGTTTTTAATATAAATTCATGTTATTTTCGTGTATTTCTTTTAAATCTATATACTTCTCTATCATTAGTAATGAAATCTTATTATTGCTGTTACATATTGTTCTAATAGTCTCTAGAAGTCATAAACGAATAGCGTTGTAAGACATATTAAAAAAACAATAACAAAAACAAAATGTTTTGCATTTTCAGGTATGTATATCGACATAAATACAATCTATACGTCGACATATACGAGCCGCTGGGCAAATTTTTTAAATTTCAAAATAAAATAACCAACAAATATTCAATCTTTCCAAAGAATTTTTCACTCCTATATAAGCCTATTTCTTCCAGAGTAATCCAATTATCACTTTACTCTATATTCTCTTTTCATTCTAAAACATTTTTCCAACAAAATATCCACTCCACACCAGAAATTATGTGAAAAACTTAAACAAACACGTTAATCTTTCAAAGATATTATTACTTTTATCTTTATAAATCAAAAGCATTTAGGATTAGGTCAAATGCAGATGATCAAAGAGCAATAAAAGTTTTTCGATGCCTTTTGATGGATGATTTCTTCCTTAATCACAGATGATCAAAATAATAACCCAAAATGCTCTATTAACAAGGATAATGAAGATTGGGATGCCATCAAAGTAGATTCAATCGTTGGATCCGACAATTGGGTTGAAGTTCTAGGAACGTATAGTTTTCTATGTATTTTTCGTAAGTAATATTTATTAGATTTGGATTTATTTGATTGGATTTTTGTGATATAATTTGGATTAATACTTTTAGGATTGGATTTGATTGTATTGGTATTTATATTGCTTGTTTGGATTGATTGAATGCTTGGATTGATGGTTTGATATGCTTGATTTGAATTGAAGAAATTTTATTTTATTTTGTTTATAAGTCTCCATATGTCGTTATCATATCATGCTTAGTATGCTTTAAACATATTTTTTATTCATTTTAACATTATAATATTTAAGTACTTTAGTTAGGTGAGTTTTTTAGTCATTTTTGTTGATGAAAAAGGGGGAGAAAAATATAAAATATACATAAGCATATATTCAAGGGGAGTTTTTTAAGTCAAGAGCGGTTATATCATATTTTATATACATGAATATTTAATGGTTGCCACCATCAAAATGGGGCATGTTGTTAATACCTTAGTTGTTGATTTTGATGATAACAACAATCATGTAAAATATATATACTGATATTTTGCCAAGCTATATAGTATATAGTGTAGGACATTATATAGGTGTTGAATTGAAGACTGCATAGTATGAATACTCATGGGTACAAAGACCAAGGCATAAAGATCTCAAGACTATAATATAGGGTATAGAGTCATGGTATATTATTAAAGTCCCTAGTAGCAATATTTGATCGCTTTCTCTTATTTTTCTATCTTTTATATTTAAAAAAAATATTTTCAAAATATATTTCAAAATATTTTATAGAAGTTTTTCAAAGTTCAAAATGTTTACTAACTATGTTCACTATTTTATAAAGTATCAAATTATTTTATAAAGTATAGGATTTTGAAACATTTTCAAAAGAAACTAGTTTTCAGAAAATACATGTATATGTCGACATACATGATATGGATATGCCAACATACATTCCGCCAAATGGTTTTTCAAATTTTCAAAAGAAGCGTCCATTTGTCACAACTCTTCGCGAATGGACATATCTGTTTATTCACTATGTAAAGCGAAGTTCGAATGAATTTTTTGACAGTTATTAACTTATTTTCTTCCCTCCTCTTACTCTCTTGAAAAATCCAATAAAAATATACTCTATTCTCTTCGAAATCATATAGAATCAATTCAAACTTCATTGTATTGATTCACTACTACTTTCTTACTGTTTTGGAATCATATAAAAGATTAGCCATCCAAGAGGCTATAGGATGCATTGTATCCAAAGTTCAAGAAATTGTCTTTGTAAAAACCATCAAACTCTATTTGTATTTGCTTGGTAGCCCATTCAAATCAAGTAGATGTGCTTGGTAGCCTTGAAATTTAAGTAGGTGTGCTTGGAGCCTGTCCAAATCAAGTAGATGTACCATGAGCCTAGAAATTTTAGAGGACGTGTCTCGTAGCCTCGGAATCAGGATTGTAATTGGGTTTGCCTTTTGCCCATTTAAAGATTGGCATTTGGAAATAAATCCTTACAAGTAATTGTACAATACTAGATGTGGAATAAATCAGAACCGGTATAAAATCCCTAGTATCATCTCTATAACACTTTGATTTGCTTTACTGCTTTTATTTTTTTTCATCTATAATTGCATCTGTGACTGTTTAATAGTATTATTCTATGTTGTTAATTTGAAATCTAATACTTAACTTGAAAGAAATTTTAAAAAATTAAAAAAAGTTGGAAAACACTATTCATCTGTATTTAGTGTTTAATTGGCCTTAAGATCCATAATTCTGTAACCCACAATACAGACCTTTCTAGTTTTGCCCTTGTACGCCTTTGGCCGGGTGTTTGTTGTTCGTGAAGATCCAGTATAGAACTAAGTCCCCAGTGATGAATTGGTGGAGCTACAATTCAGGGTCGTAGTATTTGGCCACCTTTCTCTTGTATACTTTTATGCGGAGTTCTATGACTGCCTCATTTCTTCTAAGGCTTTAAGCTCTAGCTTTAGTAATTCTTCATTTTTCTTAGTGTTGTGGGCTAGACACCAAGGAGATTGCATCAACTTCAATTGGCAACATTACTTCATACCGTAGGATAAAGAGAACGGGGAGTGCTCAATTGATGTGCGGCTTGAGGTTCGATGAGACTAAAATTTGAGAACAAGGTTTTCATACCAATTCCCTTTTTCTTTGGTAAGACAGTTTTTTAATGTTGATTTGATGGTCTTTATCATAGCATCAACCTGCCCGTTTGCTTATAGGTGGGCGACTAAGAAGAAGTGCTTCTCTATTCCGTTCCTTGCAAAAACCTTAAAACATTCTATTCTCAAACTACATGTCATTGTATCTGATGATTTTCTTTAGAAGTCCAAAGTAGCAGACAATGTTCTTAACCACGAAGTTCAATATCTTAGGCATGGTGACCTAGTGTGGGCCTTCGTCTCAACCTACTTTGTGAAGCAGTAGATAGCAATGATGGCGTGGTTGTAATCCCCTTTAAGATTAGGGAGCTTCCCTATCTGGTTAATCCCCCAAGTGTCGAATGACGACGAGGATGTCATAGAGGTTAGAAGATTCTAAGAAGCTCTAGAGATCTTGGCAAACCGTTGACATTGGTCACACCTCTTGATGTAGTTCGTTGAATCTTTGATCATAGTTGGCCAGTAGTTAGCCTTGGTGGGTAGGTTTCTTGGCAAGCTTACCCCTCCGGCATGGTCCTCGTAAAAACCTTCAAGCAACTCATCCAATATGTGACCGACTTCTTCATTGTAACACACCATTGAAGGGGTAGAATACCCTTATCAATACAGCTTTTCGTCCGTGCTTGTGTAATGAGGCGCCGGTTAAAGGAGGTTTCGGGCGTCTTTCCTATCTATGGGTAATTCTCTGCCCATTACTTTGATAGAGGAGTCATCTAGGTGTCAGTTCGGTCCTTATCATTCTCCACTACGGATGCCCTCGATTCAAAGTAGAAGACGACCCTAACTTCCAATAGGGCCCATGGATGTTCTCTCCAGGATTACTTACTGTTTTAGCTAACTTTCCATCCTTATGTTGTTCTCATGGGGAATTCGCTCCATCTTGAAGTCGGTGAAGCAGATAAGCATTTCCGCTTCTGTAGTATATAAGGCCAGTGTTTTTCCTTTAACTTGGAAATGCTCTTCGATCTGGTTGATGACCAACAAAGAATCATCGAACATATGTAAGGTGTCAATCTACAGCTCTTTTTCCATCTTAGGACCGAACATGACGGCTTCATATTTGGCTTTGCTATTGGTGGCTTTGAAACTTAGGTGGATGACATGCAGTTTCCATGTTAGCAGCTGGTTATTGCTCCAACTTTGTCGTTGTTCGGATTGGAGCACTCTGCTATTAAGTAAGCCATCACTTGGCCTTTGACTAAGGTACGAGAGTGGTATGTGATGTGAAGTTTCCTAAATTATATAGGCCACTTTATGAGTCGGCCATTGTATCAGATCGGCTCAGTACTTGATTCAATAGCAGATGAGCTTGAAAATATGGTTGAAGCTGTTGTGCCACCATCAGAAGGTAGAAGGATAACGTTTACAATTTCACGTACCCTTTCTTTGTGTTTGACAACCTATTACACACATAATATGTTTATCGTTGGACTTTCTTCTCACCCCAAATAAGGATAGCAATGAATGCAAGATCAGTTGCTATGAGATACAAATACAGATCTTTCTTGTTTGTGGGCTTGGAAAGGACATGTGGTGAGGCAAGATGCTGTTTCAAGTCTTCAAATGCCTTAGCGCATTTTTCACTCAAAAAAATGATTTCCCGTTTTTTTTACACGGTCAAAGAAGGGTACATACCAGTCGGTTTCCTTAGACACAAAATGGATTATTGTTGTGCTCATCCCATTCAAGCTCTACAGTTTCTTGAATATGCGGGATACCAGCATATTTTAGATTGCCTACATCTTGTCCGGGTAGGCTTCACTACCCTTGGTGCTCACCACAAAACCGAGGAATTTTCCAGACCGGATGGTGAAGGAAAAATTCTTTCGGTTGAGTTTCATTTTATATCGATGAAGGATGTCAAAGGTTTCAGTCAGCTTCTTTACACGCTCCTAGCCCTCTCAGATTTCACTAGCATGTCTCCCACATAGATTTCTATGGATCAGTAAATTTTTTGGGTGAACATTTGGTTGATGAGCCATTGATTGTTGTGCCCCCATTGCGAAGCTCAAACGATATGGCTTGGTAGTAATAGAGCCTTACATTTGTAATAAAAGAAGTGTAAAATTTTGTTTTAGGAAGGCTTTGTTGAGATTGAAGAAGTCAATACAAGTCCTTTGAGCCTTATTTGGTCTACAGACCAGAATTAGGTTAGCTACCTAAATTGTGTATTCAACTTCACAAATAAATTCATTTGTAAGGAGCTATCCACTTTTTCCTCAAGCGCTCTATATCTTACTCGATTGAGCGGACTTCTCTTCTATCGAATAGGGTTATCTTTAAGGTCGATGTTAAAGGAATGGCAAACAATTAAAGGATCTACATCGGTCATGTCAACATGCCCCTTGGCAAACACATCTTCGCTTTTCTTTTAGAAATATATTAGATTTTCCCATATTTCCGGACTCAATTCAATGCCTATCTGGATGACCTTGCTGGGATCATTATTGTCAATTGATATGGTTATAGTTAGAGTTACTGGCCCACCATCGGGTTTGAATCTCACATATAAAATCGAGTGGTTCATCATTATTTTCCTCCATGCCTTCTTCTAGGTTTTACTGGTCTAACACATGAATCATACGTTCCATGATTTCCTCCATTGGGTATGACGTCCATGCTTTAACCTTAGTGTTACAACCGCCCGACTCCCAAAAACTTAGTCCAATGATGTTAAGAGGATGGGAGTAATTGTGTCTTTCGCTTCCACCTGCCAACAGGGTTGAAACTACTCGTTCCATGTTTTTATAAGTTCCTTTTTTTGTCTAGGCTGGAAAGATGATCCCATCGATCATGTCGTCTTGGCCTTTGGAATGAATGAGAGATTGATTGGCTTGATTTTTTTATTTCTGAAAAGACGACTATTTGGAGCATGTTTATTCATGGGATTTGTATCATAAATTGCAAGGTTTGAATTTTTAATCGAAAATGGATTTAAATAATAAATCATAGATCAAAGGGTTCATATTGCAATGTGAGCATGAAAAGGATAATTATTCTATTTCATCATCTATTTCAACAATAAAATGTGAACATATATTAAAAAAAAATTCCTTTGCATTCCTTCTTTCCATATGTTAATGTTTTTTTCAGTTGTTTTTGAACCGAGTTTTAAATCGAGGACTTAAGAATCGAGTTAGAATTGGTAGGAGCCGATTATAATACATAACATATAAATAGAAATCAATCTTTATTATTATTATAATAAATTTCATGCTCTTGTCTTTATAAATCATCTCATATACGATAATTCTACAACTTTACAAATATTTCTAAAGATATAACAACGTTCTCTTGCCATGAATTTTAGCGATTTGTTTTTCCAATTGGCTGCAAGTTCGACAAGGGCCAAAATCAAATCGAATTTGTCTCACCATTGATCTCAACTTTGCACCAATAACTTAAGGTTGCAACCGTTATTTAGAAATTATTCTAATTATGAAAAATAAATTTATTATTCTACAACAACCATTTTCAAAATTATGTACTATTTTATAGAATAACTTTATATTTTACAACATATTATTTTGTAAAAATTTCTTTCAATATAATAGATTTCTTCCCAAAAATAATTTTCCTCCACGAAATATTTTTTATTCTTATTTTTTGTATATTTATTTATTTATTACAAAATTTATTTTTATCCGCTTACCGAATAATTTACTCTTTACGTATCATAGCGTTATTATACATCTCTAAAATATGGATCAAATTACTCTTTCAAGCATTTAGAAATCCCTATCGATAACGCTGATCAAACGCATTGGTCAAAATTCATAACACACTCAATGGACAAATACGCACAAAAACAAACTGCTAAATTATTTTTTGTCTTGAAAATAAGTTTTAAACTTCACTTTTCATAGTAAAATTCCTCTTAATATTACATTTGTAAAGATTTGCCAAACTATATGTAACCTTTATGAATATTTAATTACCAAAAATGTATTACATCCAAATACTTTACAAAGAGAGAAATAAAATCCCATCTCCTTATCAAAATAGATGCTTATTTTTAGTAAAATGTGCACTTATTAATTTATCCAAATAATCTATCATTAACCACAATACAACTCAATCGATCAGCAACCAGACAAAATCACAAATAAATAAGCACACGGTATCAAATTTTTAGTTCCATTATGTTATATTTTAATTACACACAGTTACATCTGTTCTTATCGTCGAACCGCATTGAAGGAAAATGGGGTAGGGCATGAGGCTGAGGAGGCTACCATCATGTCAAGAAAATTAGATGTAAAGCAAAAAGGGATTGAATCAACCAAACTCATACTACATAGGAAGCCATCCCGAGGCTGCAATACTAAACCTAACCCAAACCCTGCTATTAAGGGAATCGCGGTAGAAGACAAATACTGCATGCATTAGGAAACAGGGGAAGGTCACAATAACAATACATAAAATCAGAAGAAAGACAAGAATACTGCAATGAGGCATAAGAGGCAGTACAAGTTATGCTGAGCCGACCGCATCTCTAAAGTCCATACTTTGTGAGCAACTAAAAGAACAGGTCTGCACCAGTGCAAACTGGGGGCAACCTAGGCAGTACCGCAAAGGATCACAAGCACTCCAAAGGGCTACATACAGGACTACTCAGGATATGCTTCAACAAAGGACCATACATACAGGTAAACGACAAAGATGGAGCTCCTCCTTTCTTTTATTAACAACCCAAGCATACTGGCAACGAGGCAAACTCAAATAACAATCGTCTTATATCGTGGCTAGCCCCGAATACCTTCCAAACATACGTTAAATCATCTATTAATGTAAAACAGGGTAGTGCAACTCCATTTCAAGTATGATAACAGGTTAAGCAAAGAAAGGTAGAGATGTCAGCAAAGTAGTTTGCCTTGAGTATCAAGCAATAATCATCAACGCACCTCTTTATATACATGTCCAAAGCCTTAGGGCGGCCCCCGGTACTCTTTATAAGACATCTACCTCTTCAGGTCAGAAGAAGGCCGGCCGGCATAGGCTCGAGCTTCACGCCCAATTTTTCAAGCATCCCGCTTTAGTTTCCTTGACTCCCGCCAATACCATGACTTCCCGCCTAAGATGCGCCTTCAATCTTGATGCAACAAAATAGGTGCTACAGATGAATTACAAATGGCCAGATCTAAAAGTAGAGATTGAGCAAAGGATAAAGGGTAATTGTGGCAATCAACGGTGCATCTTTCGACACTATAATGGAAGGCACTAGAAAGCATAGAAGGGAGGATTTTTGAGGAGTCTAAATGTTAACATAACAATATCAAGAGATATTGTTTCTTTTGGAAAATAGTAACCATCTGTAAAAAACAGTAATATGTAGTGGATAGTTCCGTGTACATAGGATTGATAGTAGTAAATCGAATTCAAAAAACTTCACTAAAATTTTGGCACTAGAATGAGTGCCTGAACCTCCATTCCTTTCCTCAATTTCCAACAAATCCATTAACCTCCATTTCCCAAATTTTGATAAATTCCATATACATTCCTTCTACCGACTATGAAACTAGTTGACCATATCGTTCCCTTGGTGAAAAATGGTCACTCGAGACTCCCATGGATCCTACCCAAACCATCTTTCTCTAGTCAACAACACCTCTATCATTCATGGCCCACTGGCATTACTTACCAATCACACTGATTCTGTAGCAAGTGAGTAATAACCACACTCTCAAAAATGAGAATGGTGAGGCCGGTCATAAACTGCTTGATAGAATGACTCAACGATTGGTAATGCATGGAATCAAGTCCAACAGCTTCTATCAGATGCTCTTCACCCTCTATCAATCAATGACTACAAGTAGGGTGAAGACATGTAGGTATTTATCGATTTGGATAGCGATTCCGATCATGGTAGAGTACCTAATACCGAAATCCAAGAACTCCTATTATAACATTAATAGGATTTCGTGACCTATTGGGAACCAGGTCATCCACTACTGTGCAACTCAGCACTCATCTAAATCACTTTGGATTGCAGCAAGCCGAAGAGATTAAGATGCACACCGATTTAAAAGATTAGCTTCCATCCCCACTGGAACCAAATCCAGCTCTTTGCATAAGGGATTTTAAAGCCTCTCTCCCTAACTTGAGGAGAATTCATGTTGGATAGATAGCCTAGATCAAGAGCATGATGGATTCAGAATCCGAGGGAGCATCTAAAGTCGAAGATCTGACTAATACTACAAAAGAAAAGCATTCAGTACTACATTGAAGAACCCAGGCCGAGATTAGAACATCATGCACTTTTTATGTAATAAATATTATAAAAAAATATGTACAAGAATGTATGTATTAAACTTGTCATAGGGATATAAGACATCCCAAACCAGTATAAAAACATTTGTATTATCTCTCTTTGGCAAGGATAAATGATCTTACATGCACATTCGTAGATCATCGCCAATAGTCACAGATCAAGAAAATGCAAGGTCAGTAGACAAAAACGACATTCTCAACATTAAGAACGGTGAAGCTGGACTCAAACACTTGGAATTGCATCAACGCAATCCAGTTTTCCAGCCAAATTACTGCACTAGACATGAGGATATTGGACTACCCTGCCTCGGTATAAATATTCATATGATAACAATCATATCATAGCCAAACTGATCGTAAGGATATTGGACGACCCGAACTAGTATAAAAACCTTATATGTAAACTAATTTAACATAGCACACTGGAAGTACGGATATTAGGTAGCCAGATCCAATATAAAAAACCATGCGCATGCGAATGTTGTATATGCACGACCTGACTTCTAGATCAAATACGAACATACTAGTATGCACCCATACAGCGGAGTCTACCATGCCAAGCACACGAAAACAATCTCTCATAGCTCACCGTCATCTTTCAACAGCCACAATATGGCATATGAATGACAATGGGAGTTTGAGAAATGATAACGGTGACATTGGATTTAGACCATGCTAAGCGCACAAACAAATTATTTTCATAGCTCACCGCCACCATTCTGCAGTTGCGATGCAATTACGAGCAATAATGGCAATCTCTGAAAAGAGAACGATGATGCTAGACGATGTTGTAGTCAAGCATGCATGTGAAATTACTCCCCAAACAAGGGGGCCAGGTCATGCCAATCATGCGGCTAAACCAACGCAAGGTACTACACCCGAAAAAGGGATAAGATCGTATTAAATGTGCGAAAAAAAGACTACGGCTTGAGGATTTAGACTAGGGGGCATAAGCTACCATAGGAGCCTATTCTAAACATGGCAAGAAAGCACAGTACATGGAATGTACCATAAGTTATCGATCAGGTATAGATCTAGACACTACTCAAAGCTTGTCGGTATATATCAAAAAATCGAGTTACCAATACTTAGCTCCTTACATGCCTATCGAAATACAATTGTCTACTTTAAATATACGTGTATAATTTACAAAAGACTACAACCCGAGTCACATAAAGATGTGGCACTCATAATAAATGCTACGTTAAGAATCTACCTCAGAATCAAAAGACGAGCTAGTTGTGACCGCTCTACATCTATATGACCCATGGGAACGCGATATCGAAGGTTGAGAAGAACCACCTGCCAATTGAAGAGCAGGTGATTGACCATCTAGCTCGATAATAATAACTAAAGATCAGGCACGAGTGGCAATGCCATGAGAAGAATTATGGTAAGCAATGCGAGGATCAAAATTGGCGTCATCCCAAACATTCTCATAATCTTAAGACTTATGCTTATAATTGGCACGGTTATGCAAGGATAGATCAAGTCTAGGACTGAAACATCTGAAAACATCAACGACACATTTCCGACCAATTTCTGCTATTATGTTCTTTACCTTCTCTTTTCAAAGCTCTTCTAATAGAGATGCCCTATCCATCCCCTAGGAAACTACAATGGGATCCAATCAAGTCTCGCATTCTAAGTTGAATATTATATTTTCTAAGTGTTCACTCATCGTATAGCCACCATCCTTGTTTATTCAATCTTGTCTAAAAGGATTCTTTTTTTGGGTACTCCTTGAAAAGGGAACAAAGAGTTCATTCTCAGAAAAATAGAAGGGTGAAACCCGAGTGCCTAGCTTTCCCAATTCTCCCTTATAAAAATCCCCCAACGTTTTGATCTTAGCCTTATAATAACTCTTTACATCATTCTTCTACTTGAAACCTCGTTCGGGTCGGTCTTGGAAGGGGCACATGAATTGCATTCGACCTGAGAGATGTGCACATAGCCGGAGTCCTCGGAGGATCATCTTCTGTGCTCATACGTAGCGTAATCTCTTTGTCCATCTCCACAATCCTTTGCCTTAGCTTTTTAATCTTATCTCTATATATAGCCACGTATATTCTCTCGGTATTCTTTAGTAAGTCCCCTAATTCTGCTACTCTGGTTAGGGCGGAATCTAATTTCTCTTTAAGGGCGGCCACCTGAGAACCCTGAATGAGAGAAGCCAGCCAAGAAAGTTAAATAAGTCAATAATAATATAAATAAGCTAGGTAAGAATACTAAAAACTTGCAAATTTTATAGAGAAAAGTAATTTAATAAACAAACTTCAAGACCATGTCAAGTATTGTCAAGTAACAAAAAAAGGGGAACGCTCCTTGTCCTAAGATCTTAGCAATTAGGCACCAAAGTAATGTCTAGGGAACATTAGGAAGAGGCAGGGCTACGCTAGCAAGAAAGGTCCTGCGAGGGTCACAACATCCTCTAGCTTAATGATCCATAGGTTCTTTAGCCATCACTTTAACTTCTCTTTATCGTTCAAATTTTTTTAGTCTAGCGTGGTGTAAAAGAATTCGAAGACATCTAGGGATCATAGCAGCAATGCCTCCGAGGCTATGTGCACATCTCTCAGGTCATACTTATGTCATTTAGCGCTTTGATTAGTTGAGATCTTATCTTTTTGGTTGCCCAACAATGTCACCAAAATAACTTATGGGTGGTAATTTTCCTTTCATCACTACAAAGATAAGAAGGCCCAGAACCTATAGGAAGAATAGGAGAAGTGTAAGAGCGGGACATTGTAATTGTCTTCCTATATTCAGCAACCTCTTTCTCATTAAGTAGTCTGGCAATTTTTACAGGCATCTCCTCCACCTGTTTCTTATATTATGCAATCTTACTTCTATATACAATACCATAGTGCTCTTCACCCTCCTTTAAGGTCTTCTTTATCCCTTTCAACTCTGATGCAACACCTGCCGACTAGGCAAGTAGCTTTCTATTGTAATCATACTAATGCTCAAAAGCATAATCTTTTTTTTTAAGTCACACAGAACCGAAGCATAAAGATCATAAGTTACATCAAAAGTGAGATTATTTAGCTCCTCTTTTGATTGGGTCAGTTTCTCCATCACCACTTCCAAATCCTTTGCCACCTTGATCAACGCCTCATCCTTTTCCCTCAGTTCATGCTCTTTTGAAGTCCGAATATCCTTTATAACCTTGGCCCTCTATCATCCCTCTCTTAGGACATCCTTGCATCTTCCTCGATCTTGACCTTAGCCGAGGCCAGTGCAACCTTCTCACTATTAGAGACGGCAAGATCAACTTCAAGTTTAGCCACCCGATCAAGAAGCGAGGCCTGTGTGCTCTCCCTCTCACGTGTCTTCACCATCAAGGTGATAAGCTATATAAAAATAAAGTCAGAAAGATGAAAGTATAAAACAAGTGACTAAAAAAAGAGAACAAGAGAAAGTAGATCACTTACGTAAGACCAGAGTTTCTCCAGTTCAGATAGAAGTTCAGGAGAGGACACCTTAAGAGCCAGGATGGAAAGGAAGGAAGGTGGGGAAGATGAGACAACTTATGGAAAAGTTTGCCATGTATTTTCCCTCACTCTCTCTATAAAAGAAAACATAATTCCTTTGGTATGGCTAGGAAACATGTACCGAAGATAGAATCATTCTGTGAAGAAGAAGAAATCTGCAAAGTTGGGGTAGAGACAGGTAGGGAGGAATGAACTCAACACGCAGAGGTGGAATATCTAAAGCAGGAGGAAGGGGAGTAGTAATTATTCTTTTGGAAGTAGGGGAAGAACCACAGGATCCCTCATATGGTCTCTTCGAGGCCTTCAAAGCCTTGCGGAGCTTAGCAGCAGTTTCAACATTCATTGAACCTACAAAGGAAAAGAAGTAGCAAGATTAAAATCATAAGTACGATAATTCACAGAAACCTACTATAAGTTACCGATACCCCCAGATCCAGTTGAAGAAGAAGAGGGTTTAAATCTCATACAAGAAAATGTGTGATGGGGACGCAGTAAATTGTGATCTTTCAATTTTGGTCCATTAAAAAAACTTATTTATTTTCGATCATTTGTATCCAATCCTAAACTATGCCATCTATGAATTATATAATCTTTCATTTTCCTCGGAGGAGATGGTGTGGATAGAATATTAGCGAAAGGAAGAAGGAATATTTTCTATGTTTGAAATAAAGAATTAAAACTCAGACTACTTTTCAGTTTTTCATGGAACATCAAGAAAAAACTGATTCCTTAGCATGAATATTCCCTTTAATGGGTTCTTTCTAACTTCAAAGAAAAACTGGAGTTCCACGCTGGTGAGATCGAAACCATTTTCGGCATAGAGAACGAAAATGGCTAGGGTAAGAGTATAGGAAAGAGGAGAAAGTTGAACAAGAGCAGTATCAAGGGAAGTAAGCCATTTTCAAATAATCAAGTGCATAGGAAGATAAAGACTACATTGTATGTGTTTTGGCGTGAAGGCGATAAACCTGGCCAATGGGGTATTAATGCGTTCATGAGGTTCGGGAACCCCGCTTCATAACCAATAAAACCTAATTTTCTGAGAATGCCAGTGACATCTTCTAGCTGAGTGATTGTAGAAGGAGGGAGTATGGAAGATGAAGAGGAATCCATTTCAAAATTTTAAAAGATCACTTTAAAGAAGGATCAAGCAAGAATCGAGGCAAGTTCTCCTATTTTCGACCTAAAGAAAACACTATATGTGGAAATTAGAAATTAACTTAGAAAAAATTCTTCTCGAGCAAAAGGATAAAAAGAAATTAGGGGAAGACAAAGAAGAGATATACATACCTCAATCTAGGCAATGGCTGCACGATCGAAATAATAGAAGATTTTTTAGAAACGTTAACCAATTGCTAAAATAATGAGTACATAGATTAAGCAGGATCTGCCTAGAAAAACGAAAAGCCTGATTGAACAGGGATTTGAAAATAGACCAACAAAGAAATGTCATATGTATCAGAAGCATTAAAAGCAAAACCAATCGAAAAGACTATCCCAATACCAAAAGAAAAGGAGGATGAAATAGAATTGACAGGACATGCAGATTGGGTGCTTGAGACGACAAGTCTACAATAACCTTTATTCGCCATAGACTTGGGGGCAAGTGTTACACCCATTCTTATAATGAACCACTTTAAAAGAAAATAGGGTAAGGCGTGAAGCCAAGGAGGCTACCCTCATGTCAAGAAAATTAGATGTAAAGGAAAAAGGGATTAAATTAACCAAACTCATACTGCACAAGAACCCATCCCGATGCAACAATACTTAACCCAACCTGAACCCTTTTGTGTCGACCCAGAATTTCTGAGCATTTGAAATTAGAATATTTAATTGATTTTAAATGTTTGAAAGGTTAATTTTAACTTGAATTCCAAATATCACTATTTATTTGATAGTTAAAATTTTGAATTTAATAACTTGAAATTGGGTAAATTATTGAGTCTTCAGTTTTAAGCCTGTTAAAAATAATTTGAAGGCTTGAAAATTTATATTGATAGTACTGAAGATAGTAGAAGTGTTAAGATTAAATTTGGAAGTCCTTTGTTAAGTTTTGAAATTTTATCTTTAAATTGAATTAAAAATAGCCTTCTGAGGCACAGTCTCGGAATTCGACGAAACTAGTGCCATTGAATCCGTAATATTGTATTATTATCAGATTTTAATTTTTGTAGCATTTGGAGTTGTTGTGTGAGCATACGATTGAAAAACGCGCTGATAATTAAATCAAAATTTAATATAATGACTGGTTCCAAACGCTATCTTCTACATACGATCGAATTAAGGCTCGAAAGCTTTTCCATCGAGTTTGGAATAGAGGTATAACATTAGGAATGTCAGGCGGCATGACTCGTTTGGGGTTTGGAATTTGTAGTTATCTTAATTGATATATTTGAATATATATTATTATTAAAACTTAAGAGGTCAAACTCTATTCGTCACAGTCACCCTATCCTCTAATCGAACCACTCTACCTAGATTTGTACTCATCCCTTACCAGTTAAATCACGTACGCTTTCCTCTTTGCTTCTTTGAGATGAAATCACAAACATTAATGGCGACAGTCCTTATCCTCTCTTTCCTCTTCTTAAAATCAAAGCCGAGCCTTTAAAAAAAAGAAACGCCTCCCTTCAAAATCAAATCAAATTCCTCTGCCGCCTGCATCTTCAGCGAATTCGAAATTGATCTATTCGAACTCGCGTATGATGGCAACGGTGGGAAGAGTGATCAAAATCAGTCGAGGCAAGCTTGTTTGTGTCGGAGTTCTAAGCGACGCAGGGTATTTGGGGTTGACTTGATTCGAACTCGAGTTCGAACGACAGGAAGCGGCGCTGTGTGACATTGGTGAGGCAAGGTTTGGGTGCTGGCAGCGTTGTAGTCGGAGGGATTGGTCGCAAGGTCGTGCTCAATACGAGGAAGCTGTGAGATGTGCTAGTGCCGATGATGGAAAATAAGGGTTGGCACTTGACGACTTCGCACGTACCTTAGGAAAACGTGTGTCTGGGATGATGTGTTGTTCTTCCGTCAAAGGAGCTGTTGTGGTCTTGTGGTTTGAGGAAATAAGGTATAACTTCTTCTTTAAATTTAACTATAATAATTTGTATGTATATAAGAATATACGTAGCTTCAAAAGGGAAAAGAGAAAAATAATAAATAAACATAGATATCTTTACTTACTAGTTTATTTGTAAATAATAAATTATGGAGATAGATTTGTTTATTAAACTTATTTAATTATTTTAGTACTAAAAGGTTTTCAAAGGAAAATTATTAGTTTAAAATTTAAAAGTTAGTCAAGTAAATTTTATTAAATGATAATGAGCCGTTCAATTTATTTCAAAAAAAATTAATAAATCATATAAATTGTCTATTCAAGGTCAAAAATCGAGAAAACCAAGGGAATATTGAGTGGATGGCAAATGCATAGTCAACGGTGAGTTAATCTCACTCATCTGGTAGTAATTTAAATTTAAATGATTAAATTTAAATACTTGATTGAATTGATTTGATATGCTATATTATGGTATATAATATATCTTGGAATGATTGATTTCCTGCATTATATAGCGGATGAGACCCTATGCTCCGCATAATAGTGGATGATATTATATTAATCCCATATACCGCGATATTCCACCACGAAGTGGAATTTGTATTTTATATCGTGCTAACGTCCGTGGATGTAGGGAAATAGGTTGGAGGAATCCAACTAGATTCCTCAAATTATTTATATTGTTTAATATTCTCTATATGAATATTCGATATTCTGTGATGAATATTATTGATAATTGTAATATTGAATGCTATGGTTTACTTGAATATATTTCGGTACACTGTGTTATCAAAATATATAGAATTGGATTTTGAAAGGAAAATAAAAGGAAGATAATTTGAAGTGAAATAATTATAGAGAATTTAAATAAATTAAGAAATGAACCGGATAAGAATAATAGTGGTTTTAAAAGTAAATAAATTCCGTATATGAAAGGAGATTTTGAATAAAAAGGAAGATAATGAATTTTAAACTTTAGTGTTATTATTTAAAAGAATAAAGCCTTTATTTTAAATTTAAGATTTAAATTATTGAAAAGAATAAAGAAGAAATTTGGAAAATCTGAATTAGTATGTTTCAGTTAAAAAATTTAAAATCAAAAAGAAAAAAATATAAAGTCTATAAATGGATTTTTAAATGAATTGAGTAAAAAAAAATTATTTCGAATGAGGTAAATTGGAAATCAATTTGGAAATTGATTTAAGTGTTTGAAATTGGATATTTGGAAGAATAAATTCACGATGAGAATTTAGTAAAGGAATGGGAACATTTGTTTAAAAATAAATAGTGATTTATTTTTAAAGGATGTGAAGAGAAGTATATTTCCTTGGATAGCCAAGTACGTTTTCAAAGTAAATTTTTAAATATAAGTTAAAAGTTTTAATGTTGTTTTAAAAAGCATGTTTTAGGAAATTATTATTGCTAAATGTTTAAATTCTAAGGTAAGTGTTTTTCAAATCTATTATAGTAGTAATTATTTAAAGGCGACTTGGTAATTTGTTTTAAAAGAGAAATTTAGTTTTATATTCTATAAAGTAGCTTTATTTTGAATATTCTTAAAGTATATATATTTTTAATAAAGTATTAAAGTAGTTTTTAATTTAAATATTTTAAAGTATATTTTATAATAAAGTGTTTTTTTATTGTTCTAAAATCGAAGTGTTGTACTTGGTGATTTCAGTGGAAATAGAAAATATTTGGGAAATTTATTCTGTAAAAGGAAGGTAGTTTGAAACTGTTTTCTAAAGGGTTGAAAATGGAAATATATCTTGCGAAGATATTTTGAGATAAATAAATAATTTGGGAAATTATTTATTGTTGATGGTTGTTATGAATATTAATTGATAGTTAAATCACCGACTACCAATATTGGCCAATGCCCTGATCGTTTCGAAGAGACCGGGATCGAGATTTATTTCTCGAAAACCATTTCGATCCAGTTTGTACGTTTTCGTGGAAAAACGAGTTCGGGGTCGAAGATGGAGCAGTGAAGTGTAAGGGCTAGTCGCTACTAATCTTGAGGATATTTCTAAAATGGATGTAGTAAGAATAGTGCCTTCGGTTCCGTTCGAACCCGGGACGGACTTGTATGGATGAATGCTTTCAGAACATCGTCAGGTGGAAGATGAGCATTCTAAGTGAAATGTTCTAAAAGGTAACGCTTAGCCTCAAGCCTCATCAACCAGGAATGACTGAAAATCAGAGTTATGCAGCAAGGCTTGGTAGGTAGCACCCACTTCAGGGTGAGGTCATCCCTGTCTAGATGTCCATTTTTATTTCGGCTTAGTGGTGCGGTTGCTGATCACAACTGTGGGGTGATCTTACTCGGGATTATCCAGTAAGGGGTAGTCCCGGTCTTGTGTTGCAGGGGTCGGGAGTGATCCTCGGTACAGTGATCTAGGCCACTACCGTGACAGGTGGTACCCCAATGCCTGGTCATTAGTTGGAAATCCATTCTCCCTACGCGCCTTTTACGAGTTTTGTTTGTATTACCCACTTTGTGGCTAGTAGCTGGAATTTAATAGATGTAATAGTTTCGGCTATTGGAATAAGTATTTGTATATAGACCCTATTATAATATCACAGGATTTTAATAAAAAATGTTTTAGCTATCATAAGGTAAAAACCCAACATGTTTATTTGTGGCGTGGTCTTACGAGATGCTTTTGTTTCCAAAGGATTTTTGAACTTCAATAATCAATTTGAGTGTGATTTCTCACGCTGGTATTCCAGATTGACTCGGGTGTTATTTAACTGTAATGCTCGGGTCAGACCGAGCATTATAGAATACATGAAATGATGTTGTGGAGCTCAGGAGACGATCTGGATGGCGATACGTACTTCCGTATTTGATTATTATTTCGCTATGTATCCAGTTGTATGTTATTGATGTTGAACTCTGGTGATGTATCTGATGATGTATGTATAAACAGATATAGTATTTGTTTTGGTGCAAAGATATGTGATATCTATTATATTTTATTCCGCTGCGATGGTAAGATTCTATTGTTGTTTTCTATTTTCTCTTCTTCTACGTCTTCTTCTTTAACCCAAATGGTTCGTATTTCTGTTCAACTTGAGTTGATTGATGTAGAATAGTGTTGACTCAAGGGGTTCGGATTTGCGGGTCGTTACATTTGGTATCAAAGCTGAAGGTTAAGCAAGAACCTTGGCTCTGGTGGGAATTACTCATAAAATAAAGTCTATAGTACTCTAGAATGAGCTTGAGTGTATTAATAGATATGAGTGCGTATTTGTTAGTGAATATAAAATTTGTTTTATATTGTGTTGACTTATCTACTGAGTGTTTATGGATTCTGGTCGATGTGTGGGACGCCATATTATCAATAGGAGTTTCTAAACTCTTAACAAGATAAACCGACACAGTATTGTTTTAAATAGGGTAAATGAAATAATTTTACCCAAAAATTATTTTTGTACATAGAAGAAATGAATTTTTGTAAGTTATTATAGTTATGTATGGATGCTTGGTTGTTAGGGATGATAATATTAAATTATTATCATTAATGTGTAAAATTGAATAAGAAATTGAAATAATAACCAATAAGGAATAAATTAATAAAATAAATGGGATTTGTAAATGTAAACTATAAATGTGAATTATAGTGTGATTAATAATAAAATAAGATAAAACTCCAAAGTAATGTTTGAATATAAATTTAAAGGATTTGGAATTTGAACATTTGAAAATTTAGATTCCTTTGAATTTGAAAGCAATTCTCAAAAGTTGGGAAAAATAATATATATTTGAGAAATATTTGTGAATCAGATTTGAAATCTAGAGAGATTTGGAATTTAAAAATATTGGAAGGGATTTTAAAGTGATAAAAGCATTGAACTCTTTTCGATTACTGGAAAATAATCCCGATGATGATTGTGACATCCTCAGTGTTCATTTTCGAGTTTCCAAGATGGGATTTTCTACCTGGATGTTTTGGATTACTGTTTGTTTGTGAAATTTGCTTTGATTTTGAAATGCAAAGGAATAGTCTGATTTAGATATATATGTTTTCAAAATTTAATTTTGAACATTTTAGTAATGAGTTTAAACTTGTACGCAAAAGGAAATTGAAATTGAACGTTGAACTTAAATTTGAAAAAAAGAAGTCAAGTTGGACTAAATAAAACAAAGTTTGAGATTAAAATTAGTAAGTAACTAAATGATTTATATGGTATGCAACTAAAATGAAATTTGAACATTGGATAATGTACTTTGATTTAAAATTGTGTAAAATAAAGAGCAGAATTAGTTCAAATGGACTAAAAAAAATTAATGTTTGGAAATAAAATTTATTGGTTGAAAATGAATTTGTGAATGAATAAACAATTTATAATTATAAGTAAATGAACAGAAATTGGTTATTGGAATGATATTAAATGGAATTAAGTCCTTGCTTAACAAAATTCAAAATAATGGTATATAGCAAGATTTAACTGGAGTTAAGCTAAATAAAATTGAATTGAAATGAATTCAGTTGAGCTATAGATAATACTGAATGGAATAAAATTCTTACTTAAATAAATAAATGTAAACTAAGTAAATATTGAATTGGATTAAAATAGATTTGGTGTGAGTTGTAAACAAACCCAATTCAAGCATAAATTGAATGACCTTATTATTAATAAATTCAATAATGAATTGTTAATGTGAATTAAAATTTAAAAATGTATAAAAGAATAAACTAATTTAATAAAATAGTAAAATGGTTGGGATTTGATTAAAGGAAAAACAAATCAAGGATCTAAAATGGAAGTTGGTTGAATAAAATAAACTTAAGTTATTGGGTGGAATAGTTTGAAGAAAATAAGTAACTTAAGTAAATTGTGAGATGGTTATTTAATATTGGTTGTCGAGTTTAATAAAATGGTTTGGAATCAAACTTTTTGGATATGAAATAAAATGCAATGAGAAGTTTGTGAATAAATTAAGATGGGATGGAATCAAGTGTAAATTAAGTTGGAATCAATTTAAATGGTTATAAAGCTTAAGTAATTATTTATTCACATTAATATTGTCGAATTGCATAAGAAAATGAATCGTTTGATGGAAACGAGATTAGATAAAATTCTATAAGTTATTAGAAGTGAAATAGGATGATTTTGAAATCTATTGGAATGAATATAAGTTGTTTTGCTTAGAATGAATTAAATATAAGCGTGTAAGCTGTAAATCACTTAAACTGAATGGAATGGTTTGAAAATTGATTGTAAGCAATTGAAATAAGTGACGAAACCTTATATGTGCTTATGGAAATTATATAACATGCATTATATGTGAAATTTATGTGTTTAACTATTGCAAGTAAATGAAATGTTAATAATTGCATATATTTAGTACTTATATGTTTGAATTGAGTAAGTACAGGTACCGGGAAGCCGTTTGGCTGGATTTGATCATGCTAGTTGCTAAAATAATAAACCGCTTGCTTAAAAATGCTAAATAAAGGTATGCCTACGCAATAAAAATAGGAAATATGAACTGTTTTTGTTTTTCCAACCGTGTGGGTCGATGTATATATATTTATATCTCTTGTCAAATTGCAAAAGCTCCTCCGTACATAGGAGACTCTGTCAAAATTTTAGGAGTTAGAAATTTTTAAAATTTTCACTAACGGCAAAGAATTTAAAATTAGTATGCAAATAAAATTTTGTTGAGATTTTAAATAAATTAGTAAGTGGAACTAATAAAAGGAAATGGTAAATTAAATATGGGTTGAGATAAGGTGAACAAAATTCAATATTCAAAGTTTGAAGGCAAATTGAATTCAAATGGGATTGTAAAGGCATAGTGAATAGAAATGGAATAAACTCTAATAGTGAAGTGAAAATAAATTTAAGAGGTGTATAAAATATTTATATTGAACTTAAGAAATGAAAGGTGAAATTCTTATGTAAGTTTGGTATTGGAAATATGCTAAGTAATTTTGGAATGGAGAAATATTCTAAGTTAATATTTGAATGAAGATTTAATAAAAGTAATAATTGGGGATAAGTGAATAGAAATCAAAATGAATGCGAATAAAAGAGAATGGATATAAATACGTAGGATGTACGTATATTATTTTATTCGCATAGCGATTTGATCCAGATTCGAACACAAAATTTCGAGATAGTTATATCGATCCGAGTTAGGATTTCTCACTCGATTTCGACGGCGAACCCTGGATATGGATTTTGATTGATTCTGGAAATTCTCTATCATAGTTATGACTATGCAAGGAGAATAACGGTTTCTGATCAAGAAACCAGATCTGAGTCCGCACTAGAAAGTCGGGTGGACGATACTAGTTTGAAAGTGAAATTATGTGATCGAGTAAGCGATCGAATTCGGTATTGCGTACGAATGATATAGGTACATCGTACGGGCTTAAATGGAATGAATATTGAAATTTTGAAAAGGGGTCAAGTAAATGATTTTGAATGTTGTGATTGGATATTATTGCTAAATAGGATTCACAGGTATTATAAAGGAAAAGGAAAATTGGTTTCTATTTCAGAAGATAAATTTGAATTGCTCGACAAAAAGGTATGTGTTTAAATTTCTATATGAAATTTGATTGGGTTTTTGATCTAGCCACTTGGCCTTTTGTTTTCTTTTGGAATTTGGGAGCCGTAGAGGCATTTTCTAGTTGTTTTGAGCTAGCAGCGCAAAGGAGACAACGGCGAAATTTTTCAGAAATTTAGTGAGTTGGAAAATTTTTGAGAAAATTTTGACAATTCAAAATTTGGCTTTTAAATGGAAATTTGAATAATTGAGCAAATAATATTATTTGAAAACTATGGGAGAGTTTAGGAAGTTAGTAAGAGTGGTAATGGGCCTTCTATAAAAAGATAATTGGTAGGATGTTGAATTGTTGGTTTTGGAAAAAAAGTAAACGGGTATTGGACCATTCTTCTTAACTAGCAATTTCGGAGACGAAATTCTTTTAAGGGGGAGGAATGTGACGACCCATAATTTCTGAGCATTTGAAATTGGAATATTTAATTGATTTTAAATATTTGAAAGGTTAATTTTAACTCGAATTTCAAATATCACTATTTATTTAATAATAAATTTTTGAATTTAATAATTTGAAATTGGGTAAATTATTGAATCTTCAGTTTTAAGCCTGTTAAAAATAGTTTGAAGGCTTGCAAAATTTATATTGATAGTACCGAAGATAGTAGAAGTGCTAAAATTGAATTTGTAAGTGCTTTGTTAAGTTTTGAAATTTTATCGTTTAAATTGAATTTAAAAATGCCTTCCGAGGCACGGTCCCGGAATTCGAGAAACTAGTGTCATTGAATCCATAATATTGTATTATTATCAGATTTTAATTTTTGTAGCATTTGGAGTTGTTGTGTGAGCATCCGAAAAACGCATTGATAATTAAATAGAAATTTAATATAATGACTGGTTCCAAACGCTATCTTCTCCTACGATCGAATTAGGGTTCGAAATCTTTTCCATTGAGTTTGGAATAGAGGTATATTATTAGGAATGTTAGGCGGCATGACTCGTTTGGGGTTTGGAATTTCTATTATCATAATTAAGATATTTGAATATATATTATAATTAAACTCAATAGGTCAAACCCTATTCGTCACAGTCGCCTTGTCCTCTGATCGAGCCACTCTACCTAGATTTGTACTCATCCCTTACTAGCTAAATCATGTACGCTTTCCTCTTTGCTTTTTCGAGACGAAATCACAAACATTAATGGCGACAGTCCTTATCCTCTCTTTCCTCTTCTTAAAATCAAAGCCGAGCCTTTGAAAAAAAAGAAACGCCTCCCTTCAAAATTGAATCAAATTCCTCTGCCGCCTGCATCTTCAGCTAATTCGAAATCGATCTATTCGAATTCACATATGATGGCAACGGTGGGAAGAGCGATCGAAATCAGTTGAGGCAAGCTTGTTCGCTTCGAAGTTCTGAGCGACGCAGGGTATTTGGAGCTGACTTGGTTCGAACTCAAGTTCGAACGATAGGAAGCGGCGCAGTGCGACATTGGCGAGGCAAGGTTTGGGTGTTGGCAGCGTTGTAGTCAAAGGGGTTAGTCGCTAGGTCGTACTCAATTTGAGGAAGCTGTGAGATGTGCTAGTGCCGACGATGGCAGATAAGGGTTGGCACTCGACGACTTCGCACGTACCTTGGGAAAACGTGCATCTGGGATGATGTGTTGTTCTTCCATCGAAGGAGCTGTCATGGTCTTGTGGTTTGAGGCAGTAAGGTATAACTTCTGCTTTAAATTTAACTATAATAATTTGTGTATATATAAGAATATACGTAGCTTCAAAAGGGAAAAGAGATAAATAATAAATAAACATAGATATCTTCACTTACTAGTTTATTTGTAAATAATAAATTATGGAGATAGATTTGTTTATTAAACTTATTTAATTATTTTAGTACTAAAAGGTTTTCAAAGGAAAATTATTAGTTTAAAATTTAAAAGTTAGTCAAGTAAATTTTATTAAATGATAATGAGTTGTTCGATTTTTTTCAAAAAAATTAATAAATCATATAAATTGTCTATTTAAGGTCAAAAATCGAGAAAACCAAGGGAATACTGAGTGGATGGCAAATGCATAGTCAAAGGTGTGTTAATCTCACTCATCTGGTAGTAATTTAAATTTAAATGATTAAATTTAAATAATTGGTTGAATGGTTGAATTGATTTGATGTGCTATATTATAGTATATAATATATCTTGGAATGATAGATTTCTCGCATTATATAGCGGATGAGACCCTATGCGCCGTATAATAGCGGATGATATTATATTAATCCCATATTCCGCAATATTCCACCCCGAAGTCGAATTGGTATTTTATATTGTGCTAACATCTGTGGATGCAGGGAAACAGGTTGGAGGGATCCAACTGGATTCCTCAAATTATTTATATTGTTTAATATTCTCTATATGAATATTCAATATTCTATGATGAATATTATTGATAATTGGAATATTGAATGCTATGGTTTACTTGAATATATTTCGGTACACTGTGTTATCAAAATATATAGAATTGGATTTTGAAAGGAAAATAAAAGGAAGAGAATTTGAAGTGAAATAATTATAGAGAATTTAAATAAATTAAGAAATGAACAGGATAAGATTAATAGTGGTTTTAAAATTCTAATAAATAAATTCCGTATATGAAAGGAGATTTTGAATAAATAGGAAGATAATGAAATGAATTGAGTAAAGAAATTTATTTCAAATGGGGTAAATTGGAAATCAATTTGGAAATTGATTTAAGTGTTTGAAATTGGACATTTGGAAGAATAAATTCACGATGAGAATTTAGTAAAGGAATGTGAACATTTGTTTAAAAATAAATAGTGATTTATTTTTAAAGGATGTGAAGAGAAGTATATTTCGCTGGATAGCCAAGTACGTTTTCAAAATAAATTTTTAAATACAAGATAAAAGTTTTAATGTTGTTTTAAAAAGCATGTTTTAGGAAATTTATCATTGCTAAATGTTTAAATTCTAAGGTAAGTGTTTTTCAAATCTATTATAGTAGTAATTATTCAAAGGCGACTTGGTAATTTGTTTTAAAAGAAAATTTTAGTTTTATATTCTATAAAGTAGCTTTACTTTAAATATTCTAAAAGTATATATATTTTTAATAAAGTAAAGTAGTTTTTAATTTAAATATTTTAAAGTATATTTTATAATAAAGTGTTTTTTTATTGTTCTAAAACTGAAGTGTTGTACTTGGTGATTTCAGTGGAAATAGAAAATATTTGGGAAATTTATTCTGTAAAAGGAAGGTAGTTTGAAACTGTTTTCAAAAGGGCTGAAAATGGAAATATATCTTGCGAAGATATTTTGAGATAAATAAGTAATTTGGGAAATTATTTATTGTTGATGGTTGTTATGAATATTAATTGATTGTTAAATCACCGACTATCAATATTGGCCAATGCGTTGATCGTTTCGAAGAGACCGGGATCGAGATTTATTTCTCGAAAACCACTTCGATCCGGTTTGTACGTTTTCATGAAAAAACGAGTTCGGAGTCGAAGATGGAGCAGTGAAGTGCAAGGGCTAGTCACTACTAATCCAGAGGATATTTCTAAAATGGATGTAGTAGGAATAGTGCCTTCGGTTCCATTCGAACCCGGGACGGACTTGTATGGATGAATGCTTTCAGAACATCGTTAGGTGGACGATGAGCATTCTAAGTGAAACGTTCTAAAAGGTAACGCTTAACCTCAAGCCTCATCAACCGGGAATGACTGGAAATCAGGGGTTATGCAGCAAGGCTAGGTGGGTAGCACCCACTTCAGGGTGAGGTCAGCCCTGTCTAGATGTCCCTTTTTATTTCGGCTTAGTGGTGCGGTTGCTGATCACAACTGTGAGGTGATCTTACTCGGGATTATCCAGTAAGGGGTAGTCCCGGTCTTGTGTTGCAAGGGTCGGGAGTGATCCTGGGTACAGTGATCTAGGCCACGTACTGTGACAGGTGGTACCCCAGTGCCTAGTCATTAGTTGGAAATCCATTCTCCCTACGCGCCTTTTACGAGTTTTGCTTGTTTTGTGGCTAGTAGCTGGAATTTAATAGATGTAACAATTTCTGCTATTGGAATAAGTGTTTGTATATAGACCCCATTATAATATCAGAGGATTTTAATAAAAAAAAATTTAGCTATCGTAAGGTAAAACCCGACATGTTTATTTGTGGCGTGGTCTTACGAGATGCTTTTGTGTCCAAAGGATTTTGGAACTTTAATAATCAATTGGAGTTTGATTTCTCACGCTGGTATTTCAGACTGAATCGGGTGTTATTTAACTGTAATGCTCGAGTCATACCGAGTATTATAGAATACAGGAAATGATGCTGTGGAGCTCAGGAGACGAGCTGGATGGCGATACGTACTTCCGTATTTTATTATTATTTCGTTGTGCATCCAGTTGTATGTTATTGATGTGGAACTCTGGTGATGTACTCTGATGATGTATGTATAAACAGATATAGTATTTGTTTTGGTGTAAAGATCTGCGATATCTATTATATTTTATTCCGCTGCGATGGTAAGATTCTGTTGTTGTTTTCTGTTTTCTCTTCTTCTACCTCTTCTTCTTTAACCCAAATGGTTCGTATTTCTGTTCAACATGAGTTGATTGATGTAGAATAGTGTTGACTCAAGGGTTACGGATTTGCGGGTCGTTACACCTGTGATCAAGGGAATCATGGTAGAAGACCAATACTGCATGTGTTGGGAATAGGGGTAAGTCATAATGATAATACATAAAATCAAAAGCATGAAAAGAATACTGCACCAAGGCATAAGAGGCAGTACATGCTATGACGAGCCGACCGCATCTCTAAAGTCCATACCTTGTCAACACCTATAAGAATAGGTCTGCACTAGCACAAACCAGGGGAAACCCAAACAGTACTATAAGGGGTCACAAGCACTTCAAAGGGCTACATACATGGCGCCTAAGTATACGCTTTAATGCAAGACCATACTTATAGGTCATTGACAAAGATATAGAGCTCATACTTTCTCTCATCAGCAACCTAAGCATACTAACACTGAGGGAAACTCAAATCACAATCACTCAGATCGTGGCTAGCCTACGTTCAAAACATACTTTAAATCAACTATAAGAGTGAAATAGGATAGTTCAACTCCGTTTTTGCCAAGTATGATAGAAGGTTAAGCAAAGAATGGCAGAGATGTCATCAAACAGTATGCCCTGAGCATCAAGCAATAATCATCACTACACCTCTTCGCATATATTTCCCAAAGCCTCAGGATGGCCACACATTACTCTACTTAAGACATATACCTCTTCAGGTCATAAGAAGGCTAACTCGCACAGGCTTGAACTTCCTGCCAATTTGTTAGGCATCTCGCATTAATTTTCTGAACTCCCGCCAATACCATGACTTCCTGCCTAAGACGCGCCATCAATCTAGATGCAACAAACATGCGCTATAGATAAATGATAGATGGTAAGATCTAAAGGTGGAGATTAGAGCAAAGATAAAGGGTAATTGCGGCAATCAACATTGCACCTTTTCACACTATACAGGAAGGCACTGGAAAGCATAGAAGGGAGGATTTTTAAAGAGTCTAAATTTTATAATAACAAAATCAAGAGATATTGTATTCGTTTGGAAAATGGAAATCGTCCATACAAAACAGTAATATATAATGGATTATCCCATGGACATAGGATTGACAATATTCGGACCACGTAAAAAATTCTGTATCCTTTAGATTTATTATTTTTCTTTATCTGTATAGTATTAATTTTTGAACTGTGAATTCCTTTGCAAAACTATTCCGACTTTCTAATAAACAGTTGGAATGCGTTTACAGGGTTATATGAGCGTCCAACATCATAGTCCCCTCCTGAAGGCAGATTAAAGATAAGTTAAACCCGTTGATTTAAATTTGTGGAAGTAATTGGCATCTAGAATGCTTATCGATCCAGTTGAGTGTTTTAAGTCGAAAATTTCACTAATACACACAATATATACACACAATTTTCTTTTAAGTGGAAAATAATACACATTCTCTTGCACTATTGAATATATAGCTAATTTTTAGTATTTTAGATTCCATCCAAATTTAAGTGGGTTTATTTACCGCTTCACAGCACCATTTTTAAGAAACTGATAACTTCTACTAATTTTTTACATCATCTATTTTTAAATGAGCTAAAAACTTTTAGCGATTACTCCACCTTAATTCATCATTCTAGACAAAGCAAAATAAATTTTTCAAACAATTTTGCAACAAAAAATACATATCAAATAAACAAGATAATGCACCCTACGAAGAACAATCTATAGCTTTCGCTATGCCACTCTGATCACTACTGAATCATTCTACTTTAACTAGCTTTGTCACACCCTGAGTTGTGATGAATTTACATTGCAAAATTAAGGATGGAGCCTTTTAAAGCTTCTCTAACCATCATTTCATTCATTCTATAAGCTACAAAGAGGAATTCAAATTACCACTGCCGGCACTACTAGTCGAACCAACTACTTCTTCCGTTATAACATCCGTTAACTCTTTATTATCTCATACAAAAGTAAATACTCACAGAGAGGTAGAAGTAAAAATATTATATTGCATGAAAAAAAAGAAATATGTTCTTAGATGATTACTATAGCAATCATGGTATACTCTTACTATTCCCTTATATGATAGAGAATTTGTCAACCACCCAAGAGGACATGGACTCTAAGTCTCATTATGGCTAAGACTCGTGTCTAATATATTATGTATTGTTCTAAACCTGGCTCTGATATCAAAATGTAATGCCCCAATTTATATCCATGCTACCAAAGAATATCACAAAGTAATATTGTCTAGTAATATAGAGAATGAGGCTTGTTAGAAGCGACCACACATGATTATTCACTTGAAAAAACATCGATATGTATTCTTACTTCATGTAATACATAAATATACATTTTCGGTATCGGCATAAAGCAATAAACACGTGGACTAATCATAATTTATTTTACTTAATTCGTTAAGTATAGAATACACTCTTCCCGATATTGATCGAGCCACGATATAAGGTCTTCTTCATCCATGTATCCCCTTTACAATTATAACTCTTCCAGATACTAGTCGAGCTAAGATACATGTCCTTTTTCATTTGTGTATCCCTCAATTACGATTATAATTGTTCCAAATGCGGATCAAGGCAAGATACATGGACTTTTTCACCCACGCCCCCTCGATAAGAATTATGGGTGCCCTCAGACGACCTATTTTCTGCACTATTCTCTACTACGTAGGCATCATCGTTTCCATCAAATATATTGTGTATGCATCATAATTGGTGTGCCCGTACAACATGTTACTAGACCGATGGCAAATGGGCCAAAATGTCACTCGGTCCTAGCTATGATGGATCTAGTCCATCAGATGTCTAATCTCATTGGATCAATTCATTATATTCAACATATTCCTGTTACAACAGTAAACCCTCCTAAATGTCATTTAACCTGGTGAAACTAGGGGTTTGTAACTTGATTCAATATTCAACATACTCAATACCATATTATATCCTCTACAATGAGCAAAAGAATAACAAAATAATATTATTGAAAGTCCCATATCGCTCGTATTATAATTTCACTTATTCAAAATCCTCATCATATAAAAGCTCAGACAACTCATAAGATTCAACCATTTATTGATCTAAAAGGGGTTTCATTGTACATTACTCTTTTCCAAAATATTCAATACAAGTTCAAATTTAATAAAGCTTTCATAGGTTAATTCAGAAGTTTCCATTATTTTTTAATAATTCATAGTTAAGTACAAAAGTTTACTTGTTTGAACCTCTTATTAAGTTTCAAATAATTCAACCTTTCAATCTTCCTTTGGATTTCAAATCACCCAACTCATTTTAAAATAATTTCACATTATCGAAAATTCCTCTTAAATACTATAAAAACACTAATAAAGGAGTTTGATAAATTTAAAAATAATTTTTAAACATCGAATTAAAATTACGTTATTTCCAATCCAATATATTTTCAAAGATCAATTTGATTTTCAAAAAATCAATTTTTATATAGCCTTATTTACCATCAATCCTTTAAATCACCTTTGTAAATTTCCCCCTTATAAAAGTCTTCCAAATATTTACCAATATGACATTTAACTTTAAGCAATTCACTTAACAATCAAAATCAAAACTTCCCCTTTTTAAATAATTCAACTCCATACGCTTTTATAATATTTACGAAGGTATCCAAATCAAAACGAATAGGCTTGTTTTTATGGCAATGGAATAAATGGGTTTGGGCCTGGTATCAAAATGACGTAGAGAAAAGAAAAATGAATGCTTTATTTTTTCACTTTTTTTCCTCTTTTTTTTTTTTTTTTTTTTTTTACAAATTCGATTCTCCATGTATTTTACTGTAAAACTTTCTACCAAATATTTCCATTTCAGTTTCAAATTGATCTTCAATATATTTAACAGTACACATGTTTCGATGAATCTTCTAAAATATTTAAATCCAATAATTTTTCAACTTTGCTGTTAATTTTATTAATATCTAATAATATTTCTTTTATTCTATTTTAACCATGTAAAATTTATTTATAATATAAAATTATTTCATATTCATTGTGAATATTTTGTTCGAGTCCAATATTTTCTAAAAGAAATTAATTAATCAATTCAATTTACTAGAACAAAAATCTTTCATCAATTATGTTTTAATTCAATAAGAATATGATTTCGATGACAAAATTTATCCAAAACGGAATTCCAACATTTTATTCTAATTAAATTTATTTATTTTGAATGGCGTGGAAAGTCGAGCTGTTACATAATGGTAAATCAAAAATCCAAGAATTGAGAGCAGAGAATTATTTGCTAGTTTCCGGCCACCTCAAGCACTTTCTCGATGAATGGACACCATGTACCAACTCCATTCGTCGAGAGCTTAGCAAGATATATAATATATAAGGGTCTAGGCACTTTGAGTTTTAAATTTATTTTTAATTAATGAAAATCATTCGCTATTCAAAATATGATTAAGAGTTATTTTAGGATCAAGGAGGAGAGACTAATGTGACTGCTGCTTTCTAGGGTTTCTAATCGTTATTTATGTAGAAAATGAAGCGGGTTCAGTTATGTCTAACCTTTTGGCCCAAAAGTGGTTGCGTACCCTATTTAAATATCGTATCGTCTCTATTTCACAAATCAAACTTCAAATCCATCAAAATTATAAATCAAATTGATCAGCTTGGAAAGAATTTCGCAACGGTTATAAATACAATATCTAATTCATCTTTTAAAACTCTAATTTTTTAATTAATTTACATTGCCAAATTTTCGGGTCGTAGTAATTGACAATAGATATAAACAAATGCAGAAAAATCCGTAAAGTAAAAAAACTAATGCATGCAATTTTAAAAAAAACTGATATGCTGACCAAAAAAAGTACATAGATAATGAAAATAAAAAATAACCTATGGATTTAGGTCGGACTTGTTGACCAAGCATTGCTTGCATTGAATGTTGTGCCTCATTTGTGTTATCTTAACAGTCACATCTCCTCACGGTATCATCGTCCAAAGCATTAAACATTTCTCTTTTCATCTTTGTTCATAAGAATTGTCAATGCTCAGCAAACTAAGCTGACCAGTCAACTTCACCCGACTAGTAACCGCGATGTACAATAAAACATGAACTGGTAGAGTTTACACTGTTTGGACTTGGATTAGTGTTTACGACCTGCCATATCGGAATGAGATTTCTTCATATGTCGCTTGTATATCTGATCAATAAGAATAGTTACTTATATTTCAACAAGTTTTCTTCATCACTACGTCTTTTACTAGCCCCACCACAACCTTAGAATCCAGAGATGGAACCATGTTCAAACATTGATGTTGGATTGATAAGTGGTGGTGCCATAGACGGTGGGGTCATGATGTTTCTCACATTAAGAAAGAACTACATTGGTTGTACTTGTCCATCTTCAAGATTTTTGTACATAGAATTGAAATCCTACGTTCAATCGAAAGGCGTTTGTAATGTTTGGAAACACGGAGGAGATCTTGAAGTGTTTGAAGACTCATCTTCATGTGCAGTAGGGGTGAATGCAGCAGCTCTAATTGAGTATGTACCTTAAAATATAATTTATAGTAGGTCATATTTTCTATTGGCCATCTCCCTTAGTTCGAAATTGTGGTATAAACTTGTAAGTTAAAAACTATTTAGAATTTTTTTTTATAAATAACTTATGTAAAACAAAAGAAAATGATATACCTTCATGGGATCAACCCACCGCACCATTCCTCTATGCCACATACGGTTCTCTTAATAGGAGCTCATTCAGCCCCAGTTTTATTATACAGAGTTTGTCAAGTCGGTCATTGTTTTTTGGGAATCTCATATTTGTGTCGGACATGATCATCTGTCACCTATATTTCTTTAGGACGTCGACGCGGTCAAGTACAATCATTATTATTTTTTTGAACTGAATTTTTTGTTATTTCCAATTCATCATATGCATCAGGCACACATTGAAGGAAGTGCATGGTAGTTGTCGCAAATCATACGTTCGAAAGTTTACATTATTTTACGATATTTTGGCTTAAGCGCAGTAATTGAAGTAGTAGTAGAGGAAGAAAATTTTGATGCAAAAGAAAAGTGGAATTCACGAAGGGGAAAAAATGGTCCGTTTTACCGTTAGCGTCTGGATGCCTCAAACGCATCAGGTACAATATGCTAGTCATAATCGTAGCACGCCCTAATACAGTCAACAAATATCTTGACAGCGTTAATACCGCAGAACATATATGGCACGTGTATAATGGTCATGACATACGTATCAGTCGCCGTAGGTTTTTGGCATGCAGTCAGTTATGTCGGACTTGTCAACAAGTTAGATATTGCACACATATCACAAGCTACTATGCATCCGCAAGTCAATTCTCATTTTATATCTTTGCGACCAAATTATTGTGTTTGGAGACTGGGAGACTTATTAACTTTGACAAATATTTGGAAATCTAATCCATCAACAACACGACAGGCAAACAGAGTAGGGCATGTAACTTCTGTTCGACTCAGGGTACTCATTCCTACCAAGTATATTAAATGTAATACAAGAACTGACTGCTGAAATGAACAATAACAATATATATATATATATATATATATATATATATATATATATATATATATATATATATATATATATATATATATATATATAACTATGGCAGTCATCTCCATACGTTAACAGCCACCTTTATTTATATCCCGCAGAAGCGTCAACAAATACATGTGATGAGGTAAACTTGGTTGTCATAAGTCCACATTTCTTACGTTGAACATTTGTAAAAATAATATACATCTATCACCTACAATAGTACAAAACGTGTAAAAAGGCAGATACAGTCAAAATAAGCATCTTTATGCAGCATTCACACAATAAAAATCAGTTACATTGCTAAAGGAAAAACGAACGTGGTTACGGATCTATCATGCAATATTTTATCTAACAGGCCATAGTTAAGAAGATCAGATTATTGGAAAAGATATAAATGGATGAATGATTATTACTCAATTTGAAAATTAGGATTTGAAGACTAGAGATACGTACGTCCATCTTTTCTAAACTTATTTATTTTACGTCATTTCCTTTTAGATACTATTTTCTACGTCATTATTTTATGAATTTCTTTTCTTTTTTACTTCTTTGGTTTTTCAGTTTTAAAAACATCCACTCGGACATGTAATATTACATGACGGTTATGAGTTATGTTTATATACTCTAAGAGTGCATGTTGAGGTTAGAAATATCACCCAAATATTCCATGAATTTCACCATTTTTTGAAATGGAGAAGTAATTTATAAAAGAAAATTTGAAAGAGACATAATACTAATTTTTATGATTATAATAATGTATGCCAAAATTTCTCTAATTTGTTTATAGTGTGAACCCGTGCTACACGCACGGGGTTCGCCAAATAATATTTATCAGTGCAGACAAAGTATGAGGTCAATTCCTCCATCTTTTTATTCTTTATGCCTCTATGTCATAGGAAAACTTAGCCATCCAATACAATAAATTAATGAATTAATAGGATACACAATATTTTATGAGCGGACAATGATATAAAATGAGTGGCCGAGATCAATGTGGCGTATGTGGACAACCAAGAAGGGGACAGGATTCGAGATGAGCAAATCTCTATAGAGAATAAGAGAAATTACTAATTATTCCTTATTTAGTAGCAATTATATTACTGAGCATCCATATTAATTGATGTGAATAATAAGTTCAATATGAGTTCATGTTATACAGACATAAATTCAAATATATACACATTCCATATGATAATAGCGTTGGCATAAATAAATCATGCTCAGAGAAAATACTGATCCAAGTCCGAGGCCTTGGCGCAGTGGTAAAAACGTCAGGCTGTTGACGACAAGATCGGCAGTTCGATCCCTGCCACTGGCATATTAAACTATGCGTTATGATGATTCTTGCAGACTTGTGTGCTGCCTACTTTGTAAATATAAGTACCCAGTTTCAAAAAAAAAAAATACTGATCCAAATTTAGTTTAAAAAAATATTCCAACACTTGCATCAGTACACTTTTCGAAACTATACTATAAAAATATTTCAATAGCCTGGAGCATTATATTTTTTAATAAATATATCATAATATGATGCAAGAAATATATGAAAATTATAAACATTGTATAATTTAATTTAATTTCTTCTTGTTACTCCGGCAAACCAGATAATATATAAACTTCTAAGTTAGTTTCATATAAACCACCACAATAAGTAATGGTTATAATGCCATCGTTGGGAATTGATCTTTGTACCTCTTCATTACCTCTAATGCAAAGCCAAATGGAATATTACACGAAAATATTGTATTCTAATTTCCAAAATAACCAAATAACAATTTCTTTTGTTTCAAATAATCATGCCAACATAATAACTAAAGCAATGCATGTCTTAGCAAAATTCAAAGCAATATAATATATCATGATAAGAAAATTTACATGTGGATGCATATCAAAAATACTTTAGATGTCGCCACACCAAAGATAACTATAAGACCAACTGACATTTGAAAACATAGCTAATGAAATGAAGTACTAAAATATCATGTACTTATAACTCGATGTGAATGCTTGTAATATTTGTGCTTGTGCATCAAACATTGAAATAATAATATCTATAACCTAATATAATTGTTATGGCTATAAGACTAAAATTATAATTGTGTCTTTAAATATATAAAATATATAATGTTTCCTTTCAAGCATAAGAAATAGGTCAAAAATATAATGTTGCTTTTAAAGCATAAGAAAATATTATCCTTATACTATTTGACAAGTTTGATTACAAATATATTTCCCTGATTATTTTATAGACTTCTTGCTAATCTTGTTAAAAATAAAATAAGTATTCGTTAAGAATATGGATCGAGTTCCTACGTTAATACTTCTTTGTGATAGATATATTTAACATTTCACGTTACACGTTCCCCCACATGTTTGAAACACTGTTCATTAAAGAAAATAATGGAAAGGAATCAGGTGATTACAAATTAATTCTTTAATTAATTAACATTAAAGATAGTTGATATGTAATTAATTGTCCCATTAAATTGAATTATTCTCCATTTTTTTTGAATTAAAATTGATTAAAATTTAAAACATGAATTTCATTTATCTCTTGCATGATAATATATTAATAATATTTTAAATAATCCTTCATATGTAAAAATAGTTCAGTTATACACAATACAAGTACTATATCTCCAGTTTATAGTTATCTATTTATAAACAATTTTAAATGGCAAAAATAATAATATAAACAACACTAAGATAATTACCTCACTATTCTATGAGATCAAGACATTGGTGGTAGCCATAAACATGTGTTTCTTATTAACATTTCATAGTCTGTTAAACTACAAAGCCAAATAATACTAAAATCCATGATTGATTAAAAAGATAGTGTCAAACTGTGCAAAAATAAGTTTAGATTGGAAAACACTACATAATGCATTTGAAAATAAATAATAAGTTTGCAAAATACTTATAAAACTAACTTTTTTTTTTTTAAATATGTGTACCAAAAGTAAAAAAATATGTATGTACACTCATCCTTTTCCCCAAAATACAGTATGAAAATTTATTATTTGAATATTCATTTACTTCATATATAACATTTTTCTTACAACTCGATTATATTATATACTTATGTTTGGGAATAAAATAAATATCAACTTTACCTCTATTTAAATATAGAAAATAATTTAAGGCTTTTGGTATTTACATACTAAAAATATATAACTCCCTGCAAAATAATTATAGGAACCCATTTCATACTCTTACATATTAAAATAAATGTGAAAAGAAAATTTAATATAAAATGAGTTGTTGAAAAAAGGAATTGAGTTATTGTATTAATTCTTTGATTGATTAGCATTAAAGATAGTAAATGTAATTAATCCGTTTATTAAATCAAATTGTAATTCATTTCCCTAATTACTTTGAATTCAAATTGATCCAAATTAATAATAGTTAATTCCTTTCATTTATTGCATGGTTATATTATTTGGAATTATCCTTCCTATTTAAAAATACTTCAATTATTCACATTAAAAATAACTATATCTTTAACATATACTTATCTACAAACATTTCCAAACTACAAAAAAACATAACATAAAAAAAAATCGAGAAAAAAAACATGGATAATTACCATGTTGTAGTGTAAGTTTGCCATGGTGTTAACATGAATGTGTATTGCTTATTAACATTTCATTATAATACGAATAATGTTTTTCTTCCAACTTGATTTTCTTACATATTTACATTTAAGAATGAAATAAAGATAACTTAGCTCTATTTGATTAAGAAGCTACAGGAGAGAGAAGTGTCCTGTATAATGGGAGCGAATGATATGGAGAAAATTATATGGAAAAAAATATTAAAATGAGAGAAATATTTTGTAACGACCCGCAAATTCGTACCCTTTGAGTTAACACTATTCTACATAAATCAACCCAAGTTGCACAGAAATACGAACCATTTGGGTTAAAGAAGAAGAGGTAGAAGAAGAAAATAGAAAATAACAACAGAATCTTACCATCGCAGCGGAATAAAATATAATAGATAATAATGATCTTTACTCAAAAATCAAATATATCTATTTATGCATTACATCATCAGAGTACATCAATCACAGCTCAACATCAATAACATACAAATGGATACACAACTAAACAACACATCGGAATATATTTATATAAACAAGTATGGGAGTACGTATCGTCATCCAGTTGGTCTCCTGAGCTCCACAGCATCATATCCTGAAATCTATAATGCTCGGTCTGCCCGAGCATTACAGTTAAATATAACACCCGAGTCAGTCTGGAATACCAGCGTGAGAAAATCACACCCAATTGATTATTAAAGTTTCAAAAATCCTTTGAAAACAAAAGCATCTCGTAAGACCACGCCATAAATAAACATGTCGGGTTTTTACCTTATGATAGCTAAAACAATTTTTATAGAAATCCTCTGATATTATAATAGAGTCTATATACAAATACTTATAAAATAGCCGAAATTGTTACATTATTAAATTCCAGCTACTAGCCACAGAGTGGGTAATAAAAACAAAACTCGTACAAGGCTCGTAGGGAGAATGGATTTCCAACTAATGACTAGGCACTGGGATACCACCTATCACAGTACGTGGCCTAGATCACAGTACCGAGGAGTACGCCCGCTCCCCTGCAACACAAGACCGGGACTACCCCTTGCTGGATAATCCCGAGTGAGATCACCCCGTGGTTGGGATCAGCAACCGCCCGCTAAGCCGAAATAAAAGGGACATCTAGACAGGGATGACCTCACCCTGCTTGGGTGCTACCCACCTAGCCTTGCTGCATAACCCCTGATTTTCAGTCATTCCCATTTCATGAGGATTGAGGCTAAGCATTACCTTTATAGAACATATCCCTTAGAATGCCCATCGTCCACCTGACGATTTTTCGCAAGCATTCATCCATACAAGTCCGTCCCGGGTCCGAACGGAACCGAAGGCACTATTCCTACTGCATCTATTTTGGAAATATCCTCAGTATTAGTAGCGATTAGCCCTTGCACTTCACTTCTCCATCTTCGAATCCAAACTCGTTTCCACGAAACATACAAACCGTATCGAAGTGGTTTTCGAGAAATTAATCTCGATCCCGGTCTCTTCGAAACGATCAGCGCATTTGGCCAATATTGATAGTCGGTGATTTAACTATCAATTAATATTCACAAACAACCATCAACCCATAAATAATTTCCCAAATTATTTGTTAATCCCAAAAATATCTTCACAAGATATATTTCCACTTTTCAAATCCTTTTGAAAACAGTTTTCAAAACTATCTTCCTTTCTCAGAATAAATTCCAAGTATTTTCTATTTCCACTGAAATCACCAAGCATAAAACTTTAGATTTTCAAAATAATTTAAATCGCTTTACTATAAAACATACTTTAAAATATTTAAGTTAAAAACTACATCAATAATTTATTAAAACACATACTATACGAATGTTTGAAAATAAGGTTTCATCATAAATTAAAACTAGGTTTCCACTTTTTAAAACAAAACACTAAGTCACCTTTAAATAACTACTACAATAATAGATTTGAAAAATATTCACTTTAAAATTTTAAACATTCAGAAATAATAAATTTTCTAAAATATGCTTTTTAAAACAACATTAAACCTTTATCTTATATTTTTAAAGTTTATTCTGAAAACATACTTGGCTATCCAGGGAAATATACCTCTCTTCACATCCTTTAAAAATAAATCACTATTTATTTTTAAACAATTTTTTTTCTCATTCCTTTAATACATTCCCACCTTAAATTTATTCTTTCAAATATCCAATTTCAAACACTTAAATCAAATTTCCAAATAGATTTCCAATTCACTTCATTTATTTCAAAATCCTTTAATTTCAGATTTCATTCCTTGCTTATGATTTAAAATACTTTTAACTGAAAATCCAATTTTAGGTTCCTCAAATTACTTCTTAATCCTTTTAAATAAATTTAAACTTTGAAATTTAAAATAATTCTTTATTCTTTTAATTGATATCACTTAAGTTTACTATTTATTAATTTCTGCTTATTCAAATCCTTTATCCTCCATACTCGACATTATTTATTAATATTTTAATTTCATTTCCTTTCCTTTTCAATTCATTCTTAATTTATTTAAATTCACTATAATTATTTTACTTGAAATTTACTCTTTTATTTTCTTTTCAAAAATCCTATTCTATATATTTCGATAACTCCGTGCACCAAAATATATTCTAGAAAATCATAGCAATCAATATTACCAATTAACAATAATATTCATCACAGAATATCACATATCCATAACACAGAATATCAAACAATTCTAAATAATTTTGGGGAATCCTGTTGGATCCCTCCAACCTGTTTTCCCTGCATCCAAAGATGTTAGCACAATATAATATGCCAATTCCAAAATATACCATACTATAGCACACCAATCAATTCAACCATTCAAACAATTATTTAAATTTAATCATTTGAATTTAAATTTAATTGAGTGAGATTAACTCACCTTTGATATTGATTTGCAATCCATTCCATCTCGACTTGTTTTTTCCATGATTTTTCAGACCTTGTACAAACATTCATATGGTTTATTAATATTTTGAAAATATTGGATAATCTATTAACATTTATTTAAAAATTTTATTTAAACCAATTTGTTCGAATTGAAATCCACTTTAAAATTGTAAAGTGTCAATAAAATTTTCCAGATTTACTTAACTGAAATTTACGAATTCCCCATTCTACCTTTATATTGAACATGCATGTGAGTATACTTGTATTTAATTTTTCTGAACATATCTGTATATTTTATTTTTAAAACTTCTGAATTAAAAATTCAAATCTAACATCAAATTTTAAATTAAACTATAAACATACCTAACAGTAAAAGTATGTTATCGGATTTCAATTGAAATTAATTCTTGCCTATCTCTGCTCTACACGAGAACCCCTTTCGCTCGACAAACCCATCACAATCGCCACTGCACGAACCCTACCCCGCGCCTCAACCCGATCGCTCGTGCCTCTCCCCCACGCGATGCTGCCTCCCTACCTGCTCAAAACTCACTGCTAAGGCCACTCCTTCGACCGCTCTACCGCTACGAGCCCCAGAACGATGCCACGTCAAACATCGACGCGCCCCACCCTCCATCGCTTCGGCACGTCCCTCGTACGCGCGCACGAAATCCCATTAGAGATTTCCTTTATGCGGCCTCGCGCTCGCGAGCTCGAGCTTGCCCTGGGTTTCTTCGATTAGGTCAGGGAATTCATAGTTGAAAGAAGCGATGATTTGGGGGTTGGTTCATGATTTCGATTTAACTGAAATCGAATTGGAAAAGAAAAAGGCTGCCATCTTTTTTTATTTTTTTATTTGTGACCTCGATTTCTGAAAAAGGGAAAGGATGAGGTGAATAAGTTCGAACAAAGAAGTAAATGAAGTCGCGATTTAGGTTTTAAGTTGAACGAGGCTTCATCCGTTAATTCTATTTCGAGAGGGAGGAGCTTTCTAAAACGAAGAGGCGTAACTTACACGAACTATTTCGTGATTTAAAACGGTCATAAAACTTTTCAAGGAAGACAACGATGTTCGCAAAAAAGGAGACAAAGAGCCAACAACATCAGGCTACGGAGAGTTTAAAATGATGGGAAACAGCTGATGTGATAAAATTTTGGCTGAAGTTGACAGGATAAACATATAATTTAAATTCAAATTCAAACTGTCCTGATAAACACAACTTAAAATTTCAAACTCTTATTGAGACGTGCCGCTAGGCGTTTATAATGTCAAACCCCTATTTCGAACACAATGGAAGAGGTTTCGAGTCCTAATTTGATCGTATGGAGAAGATAGCTTTTTGGATCAGATATTATATTGAATTTTCGATTTAATTTCAGCGCGTTTATATATCGTATGCTCACACAACAACTCCAAACATTACGGAAGTTGAAATTCGATAATAATATAATATTACGGATCCAATGGAACTAGTTTCGTCGAATTCCGAGACTGTGCCTCGGACGGCTATTTTAAATATCGATTTAAACGATATATTTTTAAAACCGAGCAAAACACTTTAAAATTCACTTTTAAAAGTTCTATTATCTTTAGTATTATCAGTACAAATTTTGCAAGCCTTTAAATTATTTTTATCAGGTTTAAAACTCCAGATTCAATAATTTACCCAATGCCGATAATTAAATTCAACAATTAATTATTCAATAAATATTGATATTTGAAATTCAGGTTAAAAATTTATCTCTGAATATTTAAAATTAATTAAATATACCAATTTCAAATATAAAAAAATTCCGGATCGTCACATTCCTCCCCCCTTAAAAGAATTTCGTCCCTGAAATTACTAGTTAAGAGAAATGATCTCTTAGCCATTAACTATTTCTCAACCCGAATAGCTTTTTAAACACTTACCCAAAACAAATCTTTTTATCAAAGACTTACTAACCCTTTCTCTAACCTTGCAAACTTATCCATAAGCCTCAAACCATATTACTTACTTAACAATCCAAATTTAATTTGAATTCAAATTTTAAATTATCAAAATTTCTTAAAATTTTTCTAACTCCCTAAATTTCTGAAATTTTTTGCCAGCGTCTCCTTTGCGCGGCAAGCTCGGTACAACTACAAAACGGCTCTACGGCCTCCCAACTCTCAAAAAGAAAAACAAAAAGCCAAGCGGCTAGACCAAGAACCCAATCAAATTTCATATAGAAATTTAAACTCGTACCTTTTGTCGAGCAATTCAAATTTATCTTCTGAAATCTAAACCAATTTTCTTTTCCTTTATAATACCTGCATATCTTACTTAGCAATAATATCTAATCACAACATTCAAAAACATTTTATTGACTTCTTTTAAAAATTTCAATATTCATTCCATTTAAGACCGTACGATGTGCCTATATCATCCGTACGCAATATCAAATTCGATCGCTCACTCGATCACACAATTTCACTTCCGAACTAGTATCGTCCGCCCGACTTCCTAGTGCGAACTCAGATCTGGTTTCTTCATTAGAAACCGTCATTCTCCTTGCACAGTCATAACTATGATAGAGAATTTCCAGAATCAATCAACAATCCATATCCAGGTTCGCCGTTGAAAATCGAGTGAAAAATCCTAACTCGGAACGATATAACTATCTTGAAATTCTGTGCCCGAATCCGGATCAAATAGTTATGCGAATAAAATAATATACGTGCATCCTACGTATTTGCCCCAATTGATTTTCAATTATATCAATTTCTTTTTTATTCACATTTATTTTGATTGTTATTCACTTATTCACACTTTTCCTTGCCACAACTTCCAGTTTTAATCTTTTTGTATTCCAATTTCAATAAATTCAATTTGCTTCAATTTGTAAATTAATTTCAAACCTTAATGCTTTTATTCTCATCCTTTATCCAAATTTCATTTTCAATTTTACTTGAGTTTAATTCACCTTCCAATTCGAAATATTGAGTTCAATTCATCTCATTTCAACCAATATTCGAATAATCATTTCTTAAATTAATTTCACTTACTAATTCGTTTTTATATCTCAAATAAAAGTTTGTTTGCAAACTTTTCTATCTTTAATTTCTTTGAACAATATCTTCAGTTCATCTTACTTTACTTATACAATTTAAATTAGATTTCAATATTCAGTTGTAATTCTATTTGCTTACAAATTTAAATCATTTGTCGTTAGTGAAAATTTTCAAAAGATTCAAAAAATTTCTAACTCCCAAAAATTTCGAATTATTTTGGCAGAGTCTCCTTTGTACGGAGGAGCTTTTGCAATTTGACAAGAGATATAAATATATATACATCGACCCACACGGTCGGAAAACAGAAAAACAGTTCATATTTCCTATTTGTATTGCGTAGGCGTACCTTATTTAGCGTTTTTAAGCAAACGGCTTATTTATTTTAGCTGTTAGCGCGGGCAAAACCAGTCAACGGCTTCCAAAAACCTATACTTACTCAATTTAAACATGTAAGTGACAAATATACAAAGTCTATAGCATTTCACTTATATATAAATAACTAAAACATGGATTTTATAAACAGTGCATATTATATACTTCCATAAGCACATATGAAATATTTCGACACTTATTTTGAATGCTTCCAAACAATATTCAAACCATCCTGTTCAATTTCAATGATTTCACAACTCTCTTACTTAACTTAAATTCGTTTTAAGTCCAAGCAAACTCATTTAAATTGAATTAATTTCAAAAGCAATCTAACTCCCATTTTATTCGAAGTCAAATTCTCATTAATATAACTTAAGTTAATTAACTCAATTACTAATTTCATTTACCAAACAAGTTTTATTTCAAATAATTTCATAAAACTCGACACCACCATATCTCAAATTTACTTAAGTCAAGCCTTTTATCCAAATATTACTTCAGTTATTTGTTTCCTTCAAGAAGTTTCAACTTCAAAACTTATAAGCACTTTCTAATTTAAATTCTTAATTTGATTTCCAATTATCAAACCAATCTCATTTACTAATTTAATTAAATTAGTTTATTCAATCATTTCTTTAAACTTCAAACTTCCATACTTAATTCATTCTGAATTTATTTCTATCAATAATAAGGAAGGTTTAAATTTATGTCTACTTGGATTTTTATCCACCAATTCAATCCATCATTGTTATAATCCAATTCTATTTTATTCGACTACACTTCCAATTACACTTAATTCACCAACAATCCAAGCTGAATTCATTTACACTTCATGGCTTACATTCAATTTATTTTTCATCCAAACAAGCCCATATTTATTACAGTTGATTCAAAAACCAATTTTATTGGCTTCTGTTAACCCATATAATTTATACAATCTCGTTTACGTCAAACGACAATTATTATTTTTGTGCAAGTTCAAAATATTTACTTAAAAGAATATTCATTCCAATTTATAACTAATTTGAATTGATACCAATTCAATCTATACTTAACTCGATTTCATTTTAATCGATTCCGTTCAATTTATTTTGCATTCTATATCCTCATTCAATTTATTTGAATCCATTTATTAATCTTGGAACATTCATATTGGTTAAATCAAATTCTCATTTCATAATTTATTTGCAAACTAAACATTTTCCACATTAAATTGGTATTCGACTTTCATTTAACCAATTCAAGTTCCATCTCCATATTTCATTACCAATTAATTATTAATTTGTCTATCAAGGTTTATTCCCAATATTTTATTTTTATCTCAAACCACTTTAACTATTTTACTAGAGGTCAATTTATTTTATAATTTAAGTTTTGAATTTTTCATTCACTTCCCAATATTCAAATCAATTTTATTTTGGCTCATTTATTTCACTTCTAAATTTTATAAGTCACAAACTTATTTATTTTCATCAATGGACAACCAATCCCATTCACGGTTTACTTTTAACTCAGAATTATACATTTCGTTTAGCCAATATATTTTTATTATTCCATAAACATTTAAAATAAAATTCCAGAATTCAAATAATTTCCCAAAATTTCAAAATCACTTTTGAAATCAACTACATCCAAAATCCTGTGGCAAATTCAATTATCCCTTTAAATTTAAACCAAACCCAGTTCACAAACAATTCTAATTTAAAATATTCAGGTAGCAATTCCTCTCTTGGAAACTCGAAAATGAACACCGATGATGTCGCGATCATCATCGGAATTATTTTCCAGTGACCGTAAAGAGTTTAGTGCTTTTATCTCTTTAACAGCATTTCAAATATTTTTAATTTCCAAATCACACAAGATTTCAAATACAACTCAAAAATATTTCCAAAATATTAATATTATTCCTCCAACCCTTTTTGAAACCGTTTCAAGCCCAAAGGAATTTAACCTTTTTCTCAAAAATTCCAAATTGCAATTCTTTTAAATCTATATTCAAACATTCTCTGGAATTTTATCTCATTTCAGTATCAAATGTTTCTCTGGAATTCTATTTTAAATTATAATCATCTTTACAGTTTACATTTACAAATCTCATTTGTATATGAAGTTTATTTCAATTTATAAATTACATTTATAATCTATATTACAAATTCCATTTTGTTATATAAATTTATTCTTCAACTTTGGTTATAAGTTTTCAATTTCTTATTTAATTTCCACACAATAGTGTTAATAATTTAATATTATCATTCCTTAACAATCAAGCATCCAAATACTATAATACTTCACAAAAATTATATCTTTTTATATACAAAAATAATTTAGGTAAAATTATTTCATTTACCCTACTTTAAAACAATGCTGTGTCGAATTGTTCAATTCAAGTGTTTATAGATCCCTATCAATAACGTTAATTACTCGTATTGACCAGAATCCATAAACTACTCAATAAACCAATCAACACAATATAAAATTATTTTATATTCACTAACAAATACGTGCTCATATCAATCAATACGCTCAATGTAACAACCCGTATATTTGTACCATTTAAATTGACAATATTCCAACTTGTCAACTTAAATAATACAAAACACGAATCATTAATGGAGTATAAATATATAAATGAGAATCATCATAGAATCAAAGAAAATAACATCACAGAATAGTGCAGCGGAAATACAACATAGTCATAAGAGTAGTTCATGAAGCTACCCATAAATACAACAATGTCTCAGGTAAAATAAAATAAAACAACATAGATGTCCAAATAGTCTGAATAGAAAGAGCAATACTGATAAGATAAGATAATGATAGTCTTCGGTCTTCGGCTCCAAGTAGAACATCAACAGCAATCCTCAGTCTGATCCGAGCATATGCACAAACAAACACCCGAATCAGGACATATATTCTTATACAGATAATATGATTCAAATTCAAATAATAATAACTCAAAAATGAATGGAATAACATCTTTAAGGATCCGTTAAACTATTTATATGTAGTAATGTACGATACATAAATAATGTCTAACAGTAAAGTAAAATATCAAAATAGTGTTAAGGCGTTACCATTGTCCTCCTTAACACATTTCATATAGCATTATAGACTATATAGCACTGTAAACTCCACCGTAAACTAGTGGGATATCAGGGAGTACTCATAGGTATAATACAAAACAAATTCGTAGTGGTCGCGTATATGGGAATACAAGTATGACAAGGCACATGAGGCAATACCGAAGGTAGTGAAACAACCGTTTGCCTGATCCGGACTGGTGAGAACGCATCGCCGTAACGATTGCAACACCGCGAAACAACACTCCAAATTCAAGGGTGCGCACCAATCAATCACAAGAGTAAATGAGTTGTTTACGAAGAATTGTGTTCGCTCGAGGTAGCTAACCCTATTTGGCCCGGCACGGCTCCTGTTTTAGTCATTTTCAATTTGACACAAGTGTCAAGGCTATCCATTATCGTTCTCTTTCTTCAATCATCAACGTTCGCCAATCCAGCCGCTTCATTCTGGATCACACTCCGCGTATAGTTATTAAAGTGGTTTTCCTTTTAGACAGTGAGTATGTCCCTAACCGATTCCGGTTCCTTTAATAACCTTCGTAATTAATTTATCGATTGGTCGTTTAGTATAATTCAAAACCAATTCAATTTCAATTTAATTATAATTTGTAAATCAACATTTCGTTAGTCATTCTAAATCAAGTTCCAAAATTTACATTTCATAAATTCACAATTTCATTTCAAAATTTCTATAATTCAATTTCAAAGTTCAGTTTAAAACAATTCAAATATTCATTTAATTTCGTATATAAGTTCATTCCATAATCATTTAAACTTAATTTAACGCTCAAATCGCTTTAAACTCATTTATCGATTTCATTCGATATTTATTAATTTAATTATCATTAAAACAATTTCTGTTAAATTTCTAGTTCATTAAATTTACTTCTTAAGTTCAACTTCATTATCAAAGCTTAAAAATTTAATTTAATTTAAATTTGTCAAATCCAATTCTTTAAATTTCACGTTTTTATTTGTTTCGATAAAATGCAATTCTATTTCTTATTAAAGAAATTCATTTCATTTATTATTTCCTTAGTTACCAATTTCAGTACTAAATTAAAGAACTTAGTTTCACTTATTCAAAATCCAATTTCATTTAGTAAAAAATATTCAATCCAATTTAATTATTAAATAATTCCATCTCATCAATTTATCATAAATTTCAAATCTTAATTATTACATTACAAACTCATTCATTAATAAATCCAAACCTAATTATTAATAAATTTTAAAATCCTTATTATTAATCATTTCAAACTTTGTCATTAATAATTTTCAAACTTCATTTTTAATAACTTTAAACTTAATTATTAATTATTTCAAACTTCATTATTAATATTTATAAAACTTAATTATTGAAAATTCAAAACTTAATTTTAATAATTTCAAACTTCGTTATTATTAATTCCAAATTTAATTATTAATAAATTTGAATACTTGATTATTAATAGTTCCAAATTAATTATTACTAATTTCAAACTTAATTATTAATAATTTCAAATTTAATTATAAATTAATTCTAAATTTAATTATTGCATAATTAAATTTAAACAATATTCTTTTGTCAATTTCCGACGTTCATATTTGTTTCAAATTTAAATATTCACATTTACATTCATTCGAATTTGAATTCCAAAATTTATTCAAAACTCTGTTATTAGTCAAATAAAACTTTATTTTATTATAAATCAAAACATTGACCAATCGGTTTTAATTTAATTTTCTATCCTAAGTCAAAGTTATTTGGGTATTTGTCATTTCAACCCGATTCCATTTCAATTCACAGTCAAAACATACAAATGGAACTTGCAGTGTGATAGCTGGGATGGTGTCAAAGTAAATAAACAAGCAATAGCATCCATTCACAACAATTTAACAATTTTATTAAATAATCCCGAAATAATCATATTAATTTACATATGTTATTGATGTAAATTAATATAATTATTTCTAGAATCTACACTATCATTTCATGTAGATTAAAGCTTATTACATTACGGTTTTCACTTGTCGTTCAGTTTTCAATTTCAGTTTACACTACAACAATTAAATCCGATATACGTTTAATGGTTCAAAGTGTATTTAACAAATTTCTACGTGTCAATTAAAAATTAAAAGGGTCTAGTTTATCTAATCAAATTTAACATATGAAGGGAGCAAGTTTAACAAATCAAAGTTCGACGTATATAATCCGATTTAATTTGTTAACTATCCTATTTCAAATTTAACTTGCAAATTATTTATCACTTAACAATACAATTAACATCCAATTCACATCACATAGCAATCATTCATCAATACAAACTAGCATAAGAATATAGTCGTGGAAATTAATTCACCTTTCGTGGATAAGGAAATTGACGGCGAAGCAAGAAAAGCACGAATAGAAGTCGATACAACACGAACAACAAACACTGTAATATCGACAAAGAAAACGATATTAGTACAATGAACGTTTGTATATAATTTATAAATTTATATAAATGCGCTTACCGACGACGGAGAAAAGAACAAAACTGAGAGATTGATGCTGCCGCAAAAAGAAGCTCAGTCGGTTGCTTCTGCATACAACAAGTAAAGAAAAGTCGGTTACTAATTATGCAACCAAAATAGATATTGGCGTAAATATTCCATTGCAATATCCAACACTATTTTCAAAACTTGGTTTCATTTTCCTTTTTTTTTTTCTTTTTTTCTTCTTGTTTTTTTTAACAAGCCGTGACCCAAAACATGAATTACACACGAAACCAAATGTGCAGTTTATACATGCACCACACTCACAACTGTTTACAAACACACCCTATATATTTCAACATTTCATATTACAACATAACCCACTCCCTCCCCTGCATGCACATTCACAACACGTAACATACAAGGCCAAGACTAACTCCACTTCCCTACCTGCTGATGCCATAACACGTAACATTTTTTTTTTTTTTATAAAACACACACGCACACACTATACAATACACGGCTACACATCATACATGCACATACACAGCATGTTGCTACTACCTCCCTAACAATGCAACACCTTCATGCACACCCACATCCCTCCCTGAAGCCATGCACGCAACACCGTTTCCTTTTTTTCTTTTTCTTTTCTTTCTCTCGACCGAGACTAGATAAAAAATGCAGCAACCCCTTCTCCTTTTAGTTTCGGCCATACATGCAATACATGCACACACAGTACGCACACCACTCCATACACACGCAACCCATACACGCCCAGATTCAAGCACAGGTCCATTTGCATTCCTTTTATATTTTTTTTATAATCGGCCATGTTTGATGTAGTCGTGCGTGAGGTGAGGAAGGGAGGAAGTGAGTAGAGAGAGAGAGAGGGAAGAATGAGTGTGGGCGTGCTTTGTTTCGGCCATATTTCTATTGCTTATTTTTTTTTATACAGAGAGAAGTTGAGAAGAATAAAACAAAGAGAGTTATGTTACCTGAGTTGGAGATGGAACAGTGTGAGGAGAATGAACGAGAGAGATGAGAATGGAAGTCTCCTTTATCTTGAAGTTAGCATGGTATATAAATTTTTTATTTTTGGTTCCCAAACGTCACACTCAATTCCAAGCATCTACTAGCTCCCAACTACCACATTAAATACATAGCTGAGATTTTTTTTCTTCAAATTTTCAAGTGGATACGGCTCAATATTTAGGCTGAGAATGGTTTTAACCGGTCCGACTGGAACCGTTAAATCAACGCAACGGATTATGCCGGACTCCGATTCACGCAAATAAATATACCATTATGATCAGTGCGACGATGCGCTTCCAACGGTACACAGACTATTGCGATATGATGGTTTCATAAAATTCGCATTTACGCCGCTAAAATTGTACGTTTTGCAAAACAATTTAAACGGAGCAGACAATGACAGTTTCTTATGAAACGAATTACATAATCTTAATCAGAATAATTTTTACAACATAACTGCGTAAAAATATTTGGATTTGAAAGATAAATTTTACGCAGCTTTATATGGACTGATATACAGTAAAATGCGAACGAAGTTTACTGTAGTATTTTACGACGAAATTTTTTCTATACTCATATCTAACTAGACGTATCTTATAAATAAAGTTTGGACGTTAATTGAGATCATTTATAAATTTCAAAATTTTTATACTAAAACAATGGATTTAAAATTTAAATTGGGTCGGAAATTCAGGGTCGTTACAATCTCCCCCACTCAAAACTTTTCGTCCTCGAAAAGTAACGAGACGAGTGAAGTAGGAATGAAATAAACAGAAAAGTCAATATAGATTTTGAGAAGTTTGAATTATACCTGAAATTAGTAATTCGGGGTTTGAATCCCGAATACTATCCTCAGTTTCCCATGTACAATCTCGCTCATCTGCACTTCATTGGATTTTGACGAGATTAACCGACTTCCTTTTAAGTTGCTTTGTCTCACGATCAACTATCTGAAGCGGCTTACGCTCAATAGTCAAATCAGGCTCGATAACTATCTCTTCCAACTGGGCAGTGGGAATAGTCATAGATGGATTGTGTACAACTTTGCGTAGATGTGAGAGTGGAACACGTTGTGCACACCGGCGAACTTCTCTGGTAATGCAACTCTATATGCCAATGTTCCGACTCTTTCCGTAATCTCAAACGGACCAACAAATCTCGGAGCTAGCTTACCTTTCCTTCCAAATCTAACAATATTCTTTAAAGGCGACACTTTCAGAAATACTTTGTCTCCTACGCTGAATTCAAGATCCTTTCTCCTTTTGTCAGCGTAGCTCTTCTGTCTATCCTGTGCCGTCTTTATCTTCTTCCTAATTTCTTCAACTTTTTCATAAGCTTCCATAATTATTTCTGGACCAAGCACTAATCGATCCCCAGACTCGATCCAACAGGCTGGCGATTTGCACGGTCGTCCATATAAGGCTTCGAATGGTGCCATACCAATGCTTGCCTAATTTATAAATATGATTAATTCAAATTCAAATATACTTATTCAAATTTGAAATTCAATTTCTTTACCTGCTAACTATTATTATAAGTGAATTCGACCAAGTGAAGATGGTCTTCCCAGGATCCACCAAAGTCAATAATACAAGCTCGGAGAAGGTCTTCTAAAATCTGATTCACCCTCTCAGTTTGGCCATCTGTCTGAGGATGATATGCAGTGCTCAGATTCAATTTGGTGCCCAAAGTATCATGAAATGCTTTCCAGAATTTACTGGTGAAAATTGGATCTCTATCGCATACAATACTGGATGGTACACCATGAAGTTTAACAACTTCTCTCATGTATATCTTGGCCAAACTCGAAGCTGTACGAGTGGACTTGACTGGAATAAAGTGGGCGCATTTCGTCAGTCTATCGACAATCACCCTGATGCTTTCGTTACCCTTTCTAGTCCTTGGCAGCCCATCAATAAAGTCCATAGAAATCTGCTCCCACTTCCATCTTGGAATCTCTAATGGTTGAAGCAAGCCAGATGTCTTTCTGTGATTAGCTTTAACTTGCTGGCAAGTTGTGCATCTGCTGACATAGGTAGAAATATCACGCTTCATCCCACTCCACCAATATAGCTTCTTCATATTCTGGTACATTTTTGTGACACCGGGATGAAATGAAAGCGAAGAGTTGTGATTTTCTCTTAGCACTTCTTGTCTAAGACCATCAACATTAGGAACACAAATGCAATTATCAATTCTCAAGACTCCATTACTATCAACATGTGCACCCAGTTTATTGTCAGCATTTCCAACTATTCCATGGACTATTTCCTTGATGCGATAAAGTGAAGTGTCCTCGTATTGCTTGGCTATAATACGATCCATCAGAGCTAGGGAGACGGAAAGCTGGAATAACATTCCCTCAACAAGATTACAACATGCCATTGCTTGATTTCTGCTCAAAGCATCAGCTATGGCATTTGCTTTCCCTGGAGTGTAATTAATATCAAGATCATATGCAGCTAGAAATTCAAGCCATCGGACTTGTCTCTGATTCAAATCCTTTTGCGAGAAAATATATCTCAATGACTTGTGGTCAGTGAATAACTCGAATTTTGTTCCCAATAGATAGTGCCTCCATAGCTTCAGAGCAAATACAACTGCAAGAAGCTCTAATCGTGAGTTGCGTAATTTGCTTCATGGGTCTTTAACTGACGACCCGCATAGGCAATAACCTTTCCTTTCTGCATTAAGACTGCTCCAAGACCATCACGACAGGCATCTGTATAGACGGTCAATCCTTCGCTACCATCGATAACTATAAGAACTGGGGCAGATGTCAACCTTCGCTTCATCTCATTGAAAGCTGCTTCGCACTTTTCACTCCAAATAAATTTCACATTCTTTCTGGTTAGTGCGGTAAGTGGGGCAGCGATACGAGCAAAGTTTTCTATAAATCTGCGATAATAGCCAGCCAAGCCTACAAAACTGCGGATATCTGTAGGAGTTTTGGGAGTCTTCCAATCCTGCAAATTCCAAGGATTTGAATTTAGATATTGATAAGCTATTTAGATAGGATTGACAAATAAGAATAGAACTTACATTGGTTACGGCGATCTTAGCTGGATCAACCGAAATCCCATTCTCCAAAACATTATGGCCAAGAAAACGAACTTCATCTCGCCAAAAGTTGCATTTCGAAAACTTGGCTTTAACCTGGTGTCTACGATGAGTTTCAAGAACAAAAGCCAAATGTGACTTATTCTCTTTCTCATCTTTAGAGAAGACGAGAATATCATCGATGAAAACAAGAACGAATTTGTTAAAAACATCACGGAAAACTCTATTCATCAAGTCAAAAAAAAATAAGCTGGAGCATTAGTGAGACCGAATGGCATAACTAGCCATTCATAGAAACCATTTTCTGTGCGGAATGCTGTTTTAGGAATACTATCCTCAGCAATTCTGAGTTGGTGATAGCCAGTAGCCAAATCAAGTTGAGAGAAGACATTAGCTCCATGAAGCTGATCGAATAGGTCGTTGATGCGGGGCATCAGGTACCTGTTCTTGTGTGTGAGCTTGTTTAGCTCTCTATAGTCCACACACATTCTGAGTGAGCCATTAGATTTGGTGACAAATATAACTACAGCACCCCATTCTGAATGACTGCGCTGAATCAAGCCTTTAGAAAATAGATCTTCGATTTGAACATTCAACTCTGCCTTTTCTTTAGGAGCTATTCTCCTAGGAGCAAGAACTACTGGTCGTGCACCATGAATAAGGTCGATGCGGAATTCGATTTCCCGCAAAGGTGGTAGAGAATTGAATTCCCAAAATACATCAGAAAAGAGTTGGACTACTGGAGTGGAGCTAAGTTCATTTGGATGAGAGTCAAGAGAGAATATAAAACTCCCAGCATATTCTTGAGGTGATTTGCTTTTAACAACTAAAGGCATACTCTTGTCGTCGATAAGAGAGACTGTTCGAGCTTTGCAAGAGATAATGGCTTCGAACTTTCGCAGCCAATCAATGCCTAAAAGAATATCAAATGCCTCGAATCCAAGGACATAGAAATCCCAAGTGAAGCGGTGAATGCCATGCATAAGAGTGACATATTTGCAAACCCTTTTGAGGTTAGCGGGCCCTCCAATAGGATTAGATACACATAAGGAAATAAATGCAAGAGTGGGTTCCAAACCAAGTTTATTACATAAATCAATAGATATGAAGCTGTGTGTAGCTCCGGTGTCAAGTAGAACTCTAACAGGCAAGGTATGTAACATAAAAGTACTTTCCAAAGTACCTTGATTATCCGGAACTTCCGGGGCAGGTGTGGTAAGAGCAAAGACTCCTGATGGTGTACCTCTCTTCTGTGTTGGGTAGTCTTTCTTGAAGTGTCCAGGTTGTAAGCAGATATGACACACATCCCTCCTAGTCATCTGTGCCGGTGGCGGAACAGCTGCGCCCTTTGGAGATGGGCAGCTACTGGCATAATGACCCTTTTGGTTGCAGTTGAAGCAAGTAATAGATGATATGTCAATGGGCTTCTTCTGAGAATAGCCAAGCCCGGATTTCTTCTGCCAGTTCTTCTTCTGTTGTGCAAAATTTGGCTTCCTCTTTCCAGTCTGTCTAGAGGATGGCTGAGTAGCGGGAACCTTAGTGACTGAAGTTCCCTTTGGCTTTCCTTCATACCGAAGAGCAAAATCCATTAACTCAGTTAAAGTTCCATGGACATGAGCGGTGAGGAGCTCGTAATACTCAGGGCGTGCGCCATGTATAAACTTCTCATTCTTAAGTAGAGGTGTATCAATCAAGCCAGGTCCGAACTTTGATAGTTCGTTGAATTTCCTTTCATACTCAGTAAAGGTCATGTTGCCCTGCTTGAGATCCATAAAATACTGAGAGAGTTGGGCCTTCCCAGCAGCTGGCATCCATTGAGCCATAAAGGAATCCCTATTTACAAGTGATATGAAAACGAGTCAAAATTTGACGAGATAAAAGGAATTTTATTTAGATGAAATTTTAGATAGATTACTACCTAAACTGGGCCCAAGTGATGGTTTCCTCATCAGTACGAGAAGTGACCGACTCCTACCAATCCTGTGCAGCATCCTGAAACTGCCAAGCAGCCAACTTACGCTTCTGAGCGTCTGTGATCTCCAAGCCAGTAAAGATCCTCTCCAAACTCTTTAGCCATTGCTGTGCTTCAATGATACTCTCGGAGCTAGTGAATTTGACTCCGCCAAGCTGAGTATACTCCTTGCTAAGAGTGGATAATCTGACTACGGGCGCTGGGGCATATGGTTCGGGAGCATTTCCCCTACCCCTGCCTCTAACATTTCTTCTGGTAGCCATCCTGGAATGCCAAAAGTGATTTTAGAATCAGGGATAGAAATTTATGGAACTTAAAGAAATTCAAATCGAACGAATTTAATAAGAAGAATGGAATCAAAGGATATGGATTCTGAAATGATTCTCCTCATTTTAAGGTATGTTTACCCTATCTCTAATGAGCTTAAACTCCACAGGCTAAGGTTATCGGGGACCAAAGCTCTGATACCAATTGTAACAACCTGTATATTTGTAACATTTAAATTGACGATATTCCAACTTGTCCACTCAAATAATACAAAACACAAATCATTAATGGAGTATAAATATATAAATGAGAATCATCACAGAATCACAGAAAATAACATCACAGAATAGTGCAGCGGAAATACAACATAGTCATAAGAGTAGTTCGTGAAGCTACCCATAAATACAACAATGTCTCAGATAAAATAAAATAAAACAACATAGATGTCCAAATAGTCTGAATAGAAAGAGCAATACTGATAAGATAAGATAATGATAGTCTTCGGTCTTCAGCTCCAAGTAGAACAGCAACAACAATCCTCAGTCTGATCCGAGCATATGCACAAACAAACACTCGAATCAGGACATATATTCTTATACAGATAATATGATTCAAATTCAAATAACAATAACTCAAAGATGAATGGAATAACATCTTTAAAGATCCGTTGAATTATTTATACGTAGTAATGTACAATACATAAATAATGTCTAACAACAAAGTAAAATATCAAAATAGTGTTAAGGCGTTACCATTGTCCCCCTTAACACATTTCATATAGCATTATAGACTATACAGCACTGTAAACTCCACCGTAAACTAGTGGGGTATCAGGGAGTACTCCATAGGTATAATACAAAACAAATTCGTAGTGGTCGCCTATATGGGAATACAAGTATGACAAGGCACATGAGGCAATACCCAAGGTAGTGAAACTACCGTTTGCCTGATCCGGACTGGTGAGAACGCATCGCCGCAACGATCGCAACACCGCGAAACAACACTCCAAATTCAAGGGTGTGCACCAATCAATCACAAGAGTAAATGAGTAGTTTAAGAAGAAGTGTGTTCGCTCAAGGTAGCTAACCCCATTTAGCCCGGCACGGCTCCTGTTTTAGTCATTTCCAATTTGAGACAAGTGTCAAGGCTATCCATTATCGTTCTCTTTCTTCAATCATCAACGTTCGCCAATCCAACCACTTCATTCTGGATCACACTCCGTGTATAGTTATTAAAGTGGTTTTCGGTTTAGACAATGAGTATGTCCCTAGCCAATTCCGGTTCCTTTAATAACCTTCGTAATTAATTTACCGATTGGTCGTTTAATATATTTCAAAACCAATTCAATTTCAATTTCAATTATAATTCGTAAATCAACATTTCGTTAGTCATTCTAAATCAAGTTCCAAAATTTGCATTTCATAAATTCACAATTTCATTTCAAAATTTCTATAATTCAATTTCAAAGTTCAGTTTAAAACAATTCAAATATTCATTTAATTTCGTATATAAGTTCATTCCATAATCATTTAAACTTAATTTAACGCTCAAATCGCTTTAAACACATTTATGGATTTCATTCGATATTCGTTAATTTAATTATCATTAAAATAATTTCCGTTAAATTTCTAATTCATTAAATTTACTTCTTAAGTTCAACTTCATTATCAAATCTTAAAAATTTAATTTAATTTAAATTTGTCAAATCCAATTCTTTAAATTTCACGTTTTTATTTGTTTCGATAACACGCAATTCTATTTCTTATTAAAGAAATTCATTTCGTTTATTATTTCCTTAGTTACCAATGTCAATACTAAATTAAAGAACTTAGTTTCACTTATTCAAAATCCAATTTCATTTAGTAAAGAATATTCAATCCAACTTAATTATTAAATAATTCCATCTCATCAATTTATCACAAATTTCAAATCTTAATTATTACATTTCAAACTCATTCATTAATAAATCCAAACCTAATTATTAATAAATTTTAAAAACCTAATTATTAATCATTTCAAACTTCGTCATTAATTATTTCAAACTTCATTTTTAATAACTTTAAACTTAATTATTAATTATTTCAAACTTCATTATTAATATTTCTAAAACTTAATTATCAAAAATTCAAAACTTAATTTTAATAATTTCAAACTTCGTTATTATTAATTCCAAATTTAATTATTAATAAATTTCAAGACTTGATTATTAATAGTTCCAAATTAATTATTACTAATTTCAAACTTAATTATTAATAATTTCAAATTTAATTATAAATTAATTCTAAATTTAATAATTTCATATTTGTTTCAAATTTAAATATTCACATTTACATTCATTCGAATTTGAATTCCAAAATTTATTCAAAACTTTGTTATTAGTCAAATAAAACTTTATTTTATTATAAATCAAAACATCGACCAATCGGTTTTAATTTAATTTTCTGTCCTAAGTCAAAGTTATTTGGGTATTTGTCATTTCAACCCGATTCCATTTCAATTCACAATCAAAACATACAAAGGGAACTTGCAGTGTGATAGCCGGGATGGTGTCAAAGTAAATAAACAAGCAATAGCATCCATTCACAACAATTTAACAATTTTATTAAATAATCCCGAAATAATCGTATTAATTTACATTTGTTATTGATGTAAATTAATATAATTATTTCTAGAATCTACACTATCATTTCATGTAGATTAAAGATTATTACATTACGGTTTTCACTTGTCGTTACGGTTTTCACTTGTCGTTCAGTTTTCAATTTCAGTTTACACTACAACAATTAAATCCGATATACGTTCAATGGTTCAAAGTGTATTTAACAAATTTCTACGTGTCAATTAAAAATTAAAAGGGTCAAGTTTATCTAATCAAATTTAACACATGAAGGGAGCAAGTTTAACAAATCAAAATTAGACATATATAATCCGATTTAATTTGTTAACTATCCTATTTCAAATTTAACTTGCAAATTATTTATCACTTAACAATATAATTAACATCCAATTCACATCACATAGCAATCATTCATCAATTCAAACTAGCATAAGAATATAGTCGTGAAAATTAATTCACCTTTCGTGGATAAGGAAATTGACGGCGAAGCAAGAAAAGCACGAATAGTAGTCAGTACAACACGAACAACGAACACTGTAATATCGACAAAGAAAACGATATTAATACAATGAACGTTTGTATATAATTTATAAATTTATATAAATGCGCTTATCGACGACGGAGAAAAGAACAATACTGAGAGATCGATGCTGCCGCAAAAAGAAGCTCAGTCGGTTGCTTCTGCATACAACAAGCAAAGAAAAGTCGGTTACTATTTTGCAACCAAAATAGATATTGGCGTAAATATTCTACTACAATATCCAATGCTATTTTCAAAACTTAGTTTCATTTCCCCCTGTTTTTTTCCTTTTTTTTTACAAGTCGTGACCCAAAACATGAATTACACATGAAACCACATGTACAGTTTATACATGCACCACACTCACAACTGTCATTGCAAACACACCCTGTATATTTCAACATTTCATATTATAACATAACCCGCTCCCTCCCCTGCATGCACATTCACAACACGTAACATACAAGGCCAAGACTAACTCCACTTCCCTACTTGCTGATTCTATAACACGTAACGTATTTTTTTTTATAAAACACACGCACACACCATACAATACACGGCTACACATCATACATGCACGTACACAGCCTGTTGCTACCACCTCCCCAACAATAGAACACCTTCATGCACACCCACATCCCTCCCTGAAGCCATGCACGCAACACCGTTTCATTTTTTTTCCTTTCTCTCGGCTGAGACTAGAAAAAAAATGCAGTAACCCCTTCTCCTTTTAGTTTCGACCATACATGTAATACATGCACACAGTACGCACACCACTCCATACACACGCAACCCATACACGCCCAGATTCAAGCATAGGTCCATTTGCATTCCTTTTTTTTTTTATAATCGGCCATGTTTGATGTAGTCGTGCGTGAGGTGAGGAAGGGAGGAAGTAGTAGAGAGAGAGAGAGAGGGAAGAATGAGTGTGGGCGTGCTTTGTTTCGGCCATATTTCTATTGCTTATTATTATTTTTTATACAGAGAGAAGTTGAGAAGAATAAAACAAAAAGAGTTATGTTACCTGAGTTGGAGATGGAACAGTGTGAGGAGAATGAACGAGAGAGATGGGAATGGTAGTATCCTTTATCTTGAAGTTAGTACGGTATATAAATTTTTTATTTTGGGTTCCCAAACGTCACACTCAATTCCCAGCATCTACTAGCTCCCAACTACCACATTAAATACATAGCTGAGATTTATTTTTTTCAAATTTTCAAGTGGATACGGCTCAATATTTGGGCTGAGAATGGTTTTAACCGGTCCGACTGGAACCGTTAAATCAACGTGACGGATTATGCCGAACTCCGATTCACGCAAATAAATATACCGTTATGATCAGTGCGACGATGCGCTTCCAACGGTTCACAGATTATTGCGATATGATGGTTTTATAAAATTCGCATTTATGCCGCTAAAATTGTACATTTTGCAAAACAATTTAAATGGAGCAGGCGATGACAGTTTCCGACGAAACGAAATTACAACATAACTGCGTAAAATTATTTGGATTTGAAAGATAAATTTTACGCAGCTTTATATGGACTGATATATAGTAAAACGCGAACGAAGTTTACTATAGTATTTTACGATGAAACTTTTTCTATACTCATATCTAACTAGATGTATCTTATAAATAAAGTTTGGACTTTAGTTGAGATTGTTTATAAATTTCAAAATTTTTATACTAAAACGATGGATTTAAAATTTAAATTTGGTCGGAAATTCAGGGTCGTTACACTCAAACTCAGTCTAGAGTACTATTGACTCTATTTTGATGAGTAATTCCCACCAGTGCCAAGGTTATCACCAACCTATGCTCAGATACCAACTGTAACAACCCGCAAATCCGTACCCTTTGAGTTAACACTATTCTACATAAATCTACCCAAGTTGCACAGAAATACGAACCATTTGGGTTAAAGAAGAAGAGGTAGAAGAAGAAAATAGAAAACAACAACAGAATCTTACCATCGCAACGGAATAAAATATAATAAATAATAATAATCTTTACTCAGAAATCAAATATATCTATTTATACATTACATCATCAGGGTACATCAATCACAGCTTAACATCAATAACATACAAATGGATACACAACTAAACAACACAGCGGAATATATATATATATATATATATATATATATATATATATATATATATATATATATATATATATAACAAGTACGGGAGTACGTATCGTCATCCAGCTCGTCTCCTGAGCTCCACAGCATCACATCCTGAATCCTATAATACTCGGTCTGACCCGAGCATTACAGTTAAATAACACCCGAGTCAGTCTGGAATACCAGCGTGAGAAAATCACACCCAATTGATTATTAAAGTTTCAAAAATCCTTAGAAAACAAAAGCATCTCGTAAGACTATGCCACAAATAAACATGTCGGGTTTTTACCTTACGATAGCTAAAACAATTTTTATAGAAATCCTTTGATATTATAATAGGGTCTATATACAAATACTTATAAAATAGTTGAAATTGTTACATTATTAAATTCTAGCTACTAGCCACAGAGTGGGTAATACAAACAAAACTCGTATAAGGCTCGTAGGGAGAATGGATTTCCAACTAATGACTAGGCACTGGGGTACCACCTGTCACAGTACGTGGCCTAGATCACAGTACCGAGGAGTACGCCCGCTCCCATGCAACACAAGACCGGGACTACCCCTTGCTGGATAATCTCGAGTGAGATCACCCCGCGGTTGGGATCAGCAACCGCCCACTAAGCCGAAATAAAAGGGACATCTAGACAGGGATGACCTCACCCTGCTTGGGTGCTACCCACCCTAGCCTTGCTGCATAACCCCTGATTTTCAGTCATTCCCATTTGATGTGGCTTGAGGCTAAACGTTACCTTTACAGAACATATCCCTTAGAATGCCCATCGTCCACCTGACGATGTTTCGCAAGCATTCATCCATACAAGTCTGTCCCGGGTCCGAACAGACCCGAAGGCACTCCTACTACATCCATTTTGGAAATATCCTTAGGATTAGTAGCGATTAGCCCTTGCACTTCACTGCTCCATCTTCGAATCCAAACTCGTTTCCACGAAACGTACAAACTAGATCGAAGTGGTTTTCGAGAAATTAATCTCGATCCCGATCTCTTCGAAACGATCAGCGCATTTGGCCAATATTGATAGTCGGTGATTTAACTATCAATTAATATTCACAAACAACCATCAACCAATAAATAATTTTCAAATTATTTGTTAATCCCAAAAATATCTTCACAAGATATATTTTCACTTTTCAAATCCTTTTGAAAACAGTTTTCAAAACTATCTTCCTTTCTCAGAATAAATTCCAAGTATTTTCTATTTCCACTGAAATCACCAAGCATAAAACTTTGGATTTTAAAAATAATTTAAATCGCTTTACTTTAAAACATACTTTAAAATATTTAAGTTAAAAACTACTTCAATAATTTATTAAAACACATACTATACGAATGTTTGAAAATAAGGTTTCATCATAAATTAAAACTAGGTTTCCACTTTTTAAAACAAAACACTAAGTCACCTTTAAATAACTACTACAATAATAGATTTGAAAAATATTCACTTTAAAATTTTAAACATTCAAAAATAATAAATTTTCTAAAATATGCTTTCTAAAACAACATTAAACTTTTATCTTATATTTTTAAAGTTTATTTTGAAAACATACTTGGCTATCCAGGGAAATATACTTCTCTTCACATCCTTTAAAAATAAATCACTATTTATTTTAAACAATTTTTTTTCTCATTCCTTTAATACATTCCCACCTCGAATTTATTCTTCCAAATATCCAATTTCAAACACTTAAATCGAATTTCCAAATTGATTTCCAATTTACTTCATTTATTTCAAAATCCTTTAATTTCAGATTTCATTCCTTACTTATGATTTAAAATACTTTTAACTGAAAATTCCAATTTTAGGTTCCTCAAATTACTTCTTAATCCTTTTAAATAAATTTAAACTTTGAAATTTAAAATAATTATTTATTCTTTTAATTGATATCACTTAAGTTTACTATTTATTAATTTCTGCTTATTCAAATCCTTTATCCTCCATACTCGACGTTATTTATTAGTATTTTAATTTCATTTCCATTCCTTTTCAGTTCATTCTTAATTTATTTAAATTCACTATAATTATTTTACTTAAAATTTACTCTTTTATTTCCTTTTTAAATATCCAATTCTATATATTTCGATAACTCGGTGCACCAAAATATATTCAAGCAAATCATAGCAATCAATATTACCAATTAACAATAATATTCATCACAGAATATCAAATATCCATAACACAGAATATCAAACAATTCTAAATAATTTTGGGGAATCCAGTTGGATCCCTCCAACCTGTTTTCCCTGCATCCAAAGATGTTAGCACAATATAATATGCCAATTCCAAAATATACCATACTATAGCACACCAATCAATTCAACCATTCAAACTATTATTTAAATTTAATCATTTGAATTTAAATTTAAATTTAACTGAGTGAGATTAACTCACCTTTGATATTGATTTGCAATCCATTCCATCTTGACTTGTTTGTTCCATGATTTTTCAGACCTTGTACAAACATTCATATGGTTTATTAATATTTTGAAAATATTGGACAATTTATTAACATTTATTTAAAAAAATTTATTTAAACCAATTTGTTCGAATTGAAATCCACTTTAAAATTGTAAAGTGTCAATAAAATTTTCCAGACTTACTTAACTGAAATTTACGAATTCCCTATTCTATCTTTATATTGAACATGAATGTGAGTATACTTGTATTTAATTTTTCTGAACATATCTGTATATTTTATTTTTAAAACTTCTGAATTAAAAATTCAAATCTAACATCAAATTTTAAATTAAACTATAAACATACCTGACAGTAAAAGTATGTTATCAGATTTAAATTGAAATTAATTCTTACCCATCTCTGCTCTACACGAGAACCCCTTTCGCTCGACAAACCCATCACAATCGCCACTGCACGAACCCTACCCCACGCCTTAACCCGATCGCTCGTGCCTCTCCCCCACGAGATGCTGCCTCCCTGCCTGCTCAAAACTCACTGCTAAGGTCACTCCTTCGACCGCTCTACCGCTACGAGGCCCAGAACGATGCCACTCCAAACATCGACGCGCCTCACCCTCCATCGCTTCGGCACGTCCCTCGTACGCGCGCACGATATCCCATTACGAGCTTTCCCTTATGCAGCCTCGCGCTCGCAAGCTCAAGCTCGCCTTGGGTTTCTTCGATTAGGTCAGGGAATTCATAGTTGAAAGAAGCGATGATTTGGGGGTTGGTTCATGATTTCGATTTAACTGAAATCGAATTGGAAAAGAAAAAGGCTGCCATGTTTTTTCTTATTTTTATTTGTGACTTCGATTTCTGAAAAAGGGAAAGGATGAGGAGAATAAGTTCGAACAAAGAAGTAAATGAAGTCGCGATTTAGGTTTTAAGTTGAACGAGGCTTCATCCGTTAATTCTATTTCGAGAGGGAGGAGCTTTCTAAAATGAAGAGGCGTAACTTACACGAACTATTTCGTGATTTAAACTGGTCATATCAAGGAAGACAATGATGTTCGCAAAAAAGGAGACAACGAGCCAGCAAGATCAGGCTACAGAGACTTTGAAATGATGGGAAACAGCTGATGTGATAAAATTTCGGCTGAAGTTGACAGGATAAACATATAATTTAAATTCAAATTCAAACTGTCTTGATAAACACAACTTAAAATTTTGTACTCTTATTAAGACGTGCCGCTAGGCGTTTATAATGTTAAACCTCTATTTCGAACACAATGGAAGAGGTTTCGAGTCCTAATTTGATCGTATGGAGAAGATAGCCTTTTGGATCAGATATTATATTGGATTTTCGATTTCATTTCAGCGCGTTTATATATCGTATGCTCACATAACAACTCCAAACACTACGGAAATTGAAATCCAATAATAATACAATATTACGGATCCAATGGAACTGGTTTCGTCGAATTTCGAGACTGTGCCTCGGACGGCTATTTTTAAATATCGATTTAAACGATATATTTTTAAAACCAAGCAAAACACTTCGAAATTCACTTTTAAAAGTTCTATTATCTTTAGTATTATCAATACAAATTTTGCAAGCCTTTAAATTATTTTTATCAGGCTTAAAACTCCAGATTCAATAATTTACCCAATGCCGATAATTAAATTCAACAATTAATTTTCAATAAATATTGATATTTGAAATTCAAGTTAAAAATTTATCTCTGAATATTTAAAATTAATTAAATATTCCAATTTCAAATATACAAACATTCCGCGTCGTCACATATTTTTTCTATACCTATTTTATTGTAGAAAATTATTACCTCTACTTGCAAAATAGACTTCTTGCATTCGTTCGCTTCTAATTTTGAAAATAAAATATTCCTTTTCTCATTTTATGCCACAAAATATTGAGATGAGTATTGAGCTAATGACAACATAGATGGAAAACGGGATGAGTCCTTTCCCATGATCTTCAATTTTTAACTATCTATTTAAATTATTGAGTCTCGCAGATGTGATGGAAACAACTATTTTGGTGAGATAGAAAATTAGGTGAAAGAAAAGAGGGAAAAATATTATGAAAAAGTTAATTTAGTACTTATGGTTTATTTTCGTATAGGAAGAACGAATTATTTTATTCTCTCCTTTGGTGAATTATTTTTACAACAAAAATATCTTTTTTCTACTTACACTATCCAAAGCACTTCTCCTTTGACAATAACCTTTGATTATATAGAACTACTTAAGGTTCATAGTATATATGTATGTAAATAACTCCCTGCAAAGTAAATGAAGGAACTCAAGTTCATAATCTTACTAATAAAAAATATGTAAAAGAATTTGAAGTAAAACACGAGAAAGAAAAATAGTTCAGATTTATCTATAATAGATTTTACAGAATAACGGAAGATTTTGTAATGACTGTGCATTAATAAATCCAATAAACTCTTACAAAATAAGTTAATAAATCAAAAAAAAAATCAAAGGAAAATAAAAATGTGGACACAAAATTTATTAAATTTGGACGATTTAAATCTATTCCAAATTTGTGAGGAAGAAGATATTAATTAATTCTCGTAATCAATCAAATATGAGAAACAAATTGGAAAGATAATTAGTATCAGAAAATATATTAATTGATTTGAGGAATTGATAAAATAAGGATATACGTGGAAATAAACATAAATATGCTAAAATTTTTTTGAAATCAAACGAAGCAAATTCAAAAATATTTCATTCTTATCTCCAAAGCAGTCTTCATCCTCACACTTATAAATATGAAGACATTTTCTCATCTTTTCATCACAACCAACAAGAGTGTTCTCCAACTATTTATCCTCAACAAGATCCTTATTTTTGGAATTTTTAGGGTGCGTGAAATTTATTGAGTGATTCATACTCTTCTCACGTTGTACTCTCTCTCGAAGTAGAGAAATAATAAAGGTTTGGTGGTTCTCCATGGACGTAGGATATTTATATCCAAACCACATTAAATCTTCTGCTCTCCTTTTCCTTTTCTTTCCATTTCTTATTCTTGTGTGATTTCTTAGTTGATTTTAAGTAGTATTGGTATTCAAATAGGCAATACTAGATTCTGCTTAAACTGCTTCCACTCATCTATTTTTCTCCACAGTTTGGTATCACAACTAGTGTTATTGTTCTGTTTGGGTATTAATGGTTGCTTCTGGAAAGTCTATTGATAGACCTGGTGTCAATTATGCTGTTACACATTTTGATGGAAATGGAGATTTTGGAACCTAAAAGATGAAGATTGAGGTAGTGTTGAAGAAGGACAAGACTTTAAGGTTATTTCTACGTTTGACAAATTGAAGGATTTTAATGTGGATGTTTTGGAAGAGACTGAAGATAAAGCTTTTACAACAATCCAATTGATTTTTTCAGATGACGTTCTTCGAGAATTCTCTTAAATGAAGACGTCGAAGGAATTATGTGATGTATTTTCTAATGCATATCAAGATAACTCTCTCACAAATCATATTATTCTTCAGCAACAACTCTATTCGTTTAAGATGAAGTCTAGAGCCAACCCCATGGAGCACATAGTTGCTTTGACCACTTTGATTATGAACCTAAAGGCAGTGGATGTTGATATTATTGATGAAGATCAAGCGGTGACCCTCTTATATTCCTTGTCTAAGGAGTATACTACTTTTGTTAATTCCATGATATATAGTCATAGTAAGATTAACCTATCTGATGTAAAGGCCGATCTTTATAATGAAGTGTTGAGAGGAAGGATGGCAAGCACTAGTTTAGATAGTGGTTCAGATGGCTTATCTGTTCAAAGAGGTAGAAGGCAAAGCAAGTCAAAGAATGGTGGAGGTAGAAATAATTTAACGTCCCAGTCTGGCGGGCCAAAACTATTAACTTGCCATTATTGTAAGAAGTCAGGGCACTTTATATCCTAATGTCCCTAGCTCAAATGAAGAAGAAAAGATCCAAAGAAAGCTTCAGCATTTACTTTAGAGAAATCAGATACAAAGAGTGATACCGATGTGTTTATAGCTTCTGGCTCTTATGGGAAGAGCACCTTATGGTTTATTGATTCTGGCGCATTCTATCATATGACACCTGATAGAAACTATTTCTTTACATACCATGAGATTGATGGAGGATAAGTTCTAATGGGAATTGATGCTTTTGCCATATGGTCGGTGTTGGTAGTGTGAAGGTTAGAATGTTTGATTGTGTTATTCGTACTATTACCGATGTTAAACATGTACTTGATTTCGAAAGGAGCTTGATTTCTATTGGAGCTTTGAGTAGGCTTGGGTTGAAGATTGTAGCTCAAGGAGAAAAGATAAAGATATCGAAGGGTTCCATGATTGTTATGAAAGATGTGAGGGCAGTAAATCTTTATTTATTAAAGGGTGTTATGGTAGGTAGAGAATCTACTTCTGCTACTTCTGCTGATTCGGATTCTTCCAGATTGTGGCACTTGCGGATAGGAGACATCGACGATTACCCTTTGGATGAGTTGTGAAAGCGAGGTTTGACTAATTTTGTTCAGCATTCAAAGCTTGGCTTTTGTGGAGAGTATGTTCTAGATAAACAGACAAAGATTTCTTTTGGAACTGGTGAGCATAAAGCAAAGGCTATCTTGGAGTATGTTTATACAGATGTTTGGGGCCTCTCCCTTTGCTAATCCTTGGGTGGAGCCAGGTACTTCAATTCATTTGTAGATGATTTCTCTCGTAAGGTATAGGTATACTTTTGTAACAACCTGCATATTTTACGACTGTATATTTAAATTATTTATTTAAATATAGCATCATTAGTCGGAATAAAGTTCGAAACGCTACTTTTTGTAAACAGTCGAATTAGGACTCGAGATCACTTCCAATGAGTCCAAAACGGTGTTTGCAACCTTTCAGTGTATAAACATCGATATGTTTGGGGTTGACTAGAATTTTGCTATTTTTCCATTGGGCTTTGGGTTTGGGTTTCAGCCCATTAACCCAACATAATACCCTAACTGCACCCCCTCTTCTCTTCATTTATTTTCATTTCCTAACACTTTCAAGCTAAAGTAAAAATGGGGGAAAGAAGGGAAAATCAAAATTCCTGAGCCCTAGTTTACTAGGAAATTCAAATTCAAGCTCCAAAATCAAAGAGAAGCTTAGGTAAGCATCCTCTTCATCTTCTCCATCTCAATCTCTCTTCAATATTTAGAAATTTCTAAACCCTAACTTAGGAAATTCATTTAATTTGATAATAGATTGAGGATTCTTGATGTCTTGTTGAGGAGAATTGATCTTGCTTTGTTTTAGAGCTTTTCATTTGTTGTATTTGGGTTTAAAGGTGAGTTATTGAACTCACATCTATGTTTATAGCTTTCATTGTTGTTAGATATGAATTCCTAACATCATTCCATGTTCATTTGCTTTTGATTTGAATTGATTTGGTGAATTTTTCAATTTTTGGTGTTTTGATGTCAAAATCTTTAAAGATCCTATCTTGGATATTTGGACATAATTTTTGGGATGTATCGAAGAGCCTATAGGGCTAGGTTGCCACTTGGCATAAATCCCTAGCCTTGGTCGCTCGTCCGATTGCTTCCGTATTAATTTGGCTATCATTGGCCTGGGCAAACTATTGCCCAGAACAGGCAATCAGACGTTTGGTTGGAAGGCCCATACATCTGGTTAGGGCAGCGGATAAAAAAAATATGGCAGAAAAGAAAAAAGGCAGAGACAAAATCCATATGTCTGGCTAGGGGATTCGGACATTTGGTAGTGGTTCAAACGTCTGGTTAGTGGTTTAGACGTCTGGAATGTTTTTGAAATTAAAGGAAATAGATATATATTTCCATAACACAAATCCAAACATTTGGTTGAACGCCCAAACGTCTGGAACTGTTCAATTTTGCCTATTTTTGCCGTTTTTGAGTGGATTTCCAATTTTAATCGATTTTTGTTGATTCGGTTAGTTGTTGTCATTTATTATTGGCTTTGATGACTTCCTTTCTAGATTTTTTGGGAATATCCATTTGATGGATTTGATATCGATTTTTATGGATTTAATTCACGTTGTCGTATGTGAATTTTGGTGATCGATTGTTTTTACAATCGTTTTATGTGATTTGTCACTTTAAATTACAAAGGTTTTTATACTAGTAGTAAATATCCAAACTCTTTCACAAAAAATGATTTCAATGTTACTTTTAACACAAATCTCGTTTTTAAAACCGTTTTCCAATCTATTAGTATATGCCAACTTTTACCTCATTCGTTCTAGAAATCCAATTAATTGACTTAGCAAAACAAATGGTATGAAACACTTGCGTTTGCCTCATCGGTTAATTCTTGGACTTGTTCGATTGAAACCTTATGACAATTTTCGAGTGAAAATCTACAATTTGTTGGTAAATACTTAAGTTAAGCAAGTTGTTATGGGACATTAAGCTAAACTCATTCATTTACTATCGTACTGTAATTCACATTTATTATTGATCAATGATGATCATTTTATGGTTTAGACTAGCGATATGCGATGTCTCTTTGTCCACATGAGACTGTAACTCGTTTTATTGAGCTTCGTCTCATTTCTTTTATAGGCTAACGACCTATGGGTTCTTTGGGTTTCCGACTGATTTTTATGGGATAGCGATCCATGTTCTTTTATGGAGTTCAGTCCATCGGACGTACTGTTGTTGCACTATGTCGTTCTTCCGGCTTAGCAGGTTCATCGGGCGTACCAATATTGTACTACGTCATTAATTATTCGAGTTTCAGGTTCCTCGGGCATACCATTATTGTACTACGTCATTGCACCGACTCAATTTGATGGTTAGCGACCATGGAATATCGTTCCGTTTGTGATACATGTATTGGTGAGTTTTCATGCTCCCATTTTTGATAGGCCTCCTCTTTTGTGATTTCTAGATTTCTAATTGATGATTTCTAGAATTTGCGTTTCACCAATTTTTGCGATTGGCATTGATATGTTTGTCAATATTTGGGGTTTGGTGAATAAGCTAAAGAATGTGACATTCTTTTTGGTGTTTTGAGAAGATTTGAGATATTTTATGATTTTCATTGTTATCATATATTTCTGTTATATCTCTCATCCTATCTCATTTTATATGATATTTATAGCTAGACTGATCCGTTTATTATTTTCTTCTTAAATAATACTCGGGTCAGACTGAGGTATTTCAGGTGCTTCTGCTTGACTTCTTATCAGGGTCCGTCATCAGGATTTTGGCTAACTACTTTGCTTAATAGTTTTTGTTTTATACATTCGAGATAGAGACTCCTTAACATATACATATTCTTTTGTCTAGCACTTGTACCTATTCTTTTGTGATGTAGTGGATCTTGCATGACCACTACTTTGATGTACACTTTTGTGTGTTGTATTCATATCCGTTTCCGCCTTAGTGATATGAATATCTTTGACTGATTTTGTGTTATGCTTATTTTATATTTTTTGCGAAGACCACATAGCCACTGTGTAGTAGCTTTGAGTTTGTATTGGTATGTCGGACTTCCATTGAGAAAGGAAAGTGATATTTTATCTGCATATCGGTACTCGCACAAAGAAATTACATGGATGGTCGCTCCTCAACAGCCTTATTCTTAGTACTAACTGACGGCATTACCCTGTAGTGTCCTTCCTTAGTGTGAGTATAGAGGTGGGTGTCACTGCTTGGCGTTAGAGCCAAACTTCGGAACAATATAAAATATCATGACAGGGATCATTGTCCTAAGTCTTTCTTAGGAATCATGCCTTAAGATTTATCTGAGTCTTAGGACCCATTCTATCCTAATTTCTTTTATGATGCCTTGTTTTATCATTCAAGTTTGTTTGATATTCATTCTAAGAATAACCATTTTCCTCTTCTTTCTTTCTTTCTTAAAGAAGAGAAATGGTTAGACCTGGCCGTCCCATCTCCGGTCAATCCAGTGCTACTCCTCAGGATGGCGTATTTATATCTGCCCAGTAGCTTTTAGATCTTGTAAAGAATTCTCAAGCCGTCAGACCTATTCCATAGCTTACTCATCCTAAGTCTAGATTTGCATGCTTGTGCAGTGATTATACCAATTTGAATGGAAATCCATTCAAGGGTTTCTAAAAGCATTATAGAAGTCCAAGCTTGGCTTAGATCATGCGACCGCATCTTTTCTGGCATGAATCTTGATTGAGCTACATCGAGTCCAAGTTGAAAAGATAGTGCTGATCGTGATTTATGGAATTATATTAATTAGTAGGGAAATAAACTAAGCTACTATAGCAATATGAATAAGTAAAATAAAACAAGCACACCATGAAATTTATACTGGTTCGAACTTCCCGTTCTATGTCCAGTCCCAGACTCCTTTTGGAATTTCACTAATACAACCCTCACTTAACCTGGAGGAACAGATTTACACTGCTTGAGCAAGGGAACAGGACTTCATCCGCCTAAGCAACCGAATAGGACTTCAACTGCCTTAGCAACCGAACATGACTTCTTTTACAAATAACAAATGTATCTGACTGTAGTGTGTTCTTAAATAACATTGATAAGTCAATTGAGCATAATCTTCCTATAATCTTCTCCTTTGTGATATATAGCGTTATGTGCTTTGAGAATTGTGGAAGATGAAGTGATTAATGATCAAAGTATGTAAGCAATTTGAATGCAATCTGAAAGCTTGAGAATAGATGAGAATTCAAGAGTGCTAAAAGTAAATTCAGTGAGTTGTTTGTTGAATTCTGTAATCTATTTATAGTATATAAAGAGTTGCATCTATAAATGAAAAGTTATATTGAAAAGAACAGATGCAACTGTTGATTTTAAAAATATTTCTCTTGGTGAAGAGAAGTGTCTTTTCAAGAAAATAGCAGTTGGAAATATTCAGACGTCTGAATTAAAATTTTTAGACTTTTGAATTAGATTGAAACGCAAACAGAAAGCTTAGGCAATTTTTGACTATATTCAGACGCCTGAAAATTATCATTCAGACTTCTAAATATTGTGAAACAATATTCAGGTTTCAGCATTCAAACGTCTGAATAAATGGTTTCAGACGTCTGAGTTTGGACTTTTCTGCATGTATGTGCATGTGTGTGCATTTATTTATATGTATATCGTTTCAAAGATTTTAACAATTTCTAAGTAAAGTACAGACTCTAGACACATAATACTCAGCTTTAAACATCTGAAAAGGAATTTGCAATAAATCTCCTACAAAGATGGTTAGTATACACACAATATTTTATATAGTTTGTCACAATCAAAATTGAGATTTCAACATTCTCCCTCGTTTTGATGATGACAACTATATAATCAATAATAAACATTTAAAGTATTTTTACTCTCTCTGTCAATATGCATAATTTTAAATTTCTAAATCTTGTCAGTATGCACAATTTTATATTTCTCCCCCTTTGTCATCGACAAAAAAGAGCATAGATAATACTAGATAGTACATTTCATTAAAGCAATCGGAGTAGTAGATAATAATACATGAAGAGATAATAACTCGAAAATTTCTCATACAACTAGTCAAGCAAAGTTATAAGCAAAATATAAGAAAACAACTGAAATAGACAAAGATAATTAAAATTGGCTTGAAAGAGATGGATCATTGTGATTAGAACTTGAGCTTGAGGAAGATCACTCAAATGGAGATGGATTGTAAGCTTGAGTGGATGTAGAGCTGGAACAAGAAATTCGATCCTATATTTTATTGAGAAAGCCTTTGTTAGAGTTGAATTTTCTTTCCGTCTTCTTCTCAAATGCCTTAATTTCCCGATAAATCTTTGATTGATTTCGGAAGAGAGTGATGATGGCTTGTCTTGAAGAAGTTTCTAGGCCAATTTCTTGGATAGTGTCATCGTCCTCCTCTTCTTCTTCATGTTGAGTATGAGAAGAAGAAGCAATACTAGTGTCTCGAGGTTGAGGAACACCTTGTTGAACATTTTGCGATCATTGGTGGAAGGAAATAATTTGTTAAGGAGGAGGCCACGTAGGAAGACCCATCAATCCTAGAGTTTTAGCGCCTAATTCACTAATATTAGTGAAATCGGAGTCGAGCATTGGTACACCGACATTTAGGAGGATGCGCATAATATAAGCAACATAATGAACGGTTCTATATTTTCTCTGGATTGTGATGTCTTGAAACTCATCCAAAATAATTTTTCCCCAATTCACTTATTGATTTGAGTAGATAGAATAAAGTTCTTGGAAGTTTTCTTTATACACTTTTTCATAACTTTCCATTCTTGGTTGGAGAGAACAAATAAGTGCACGGTGAATGAGCCTAGCTTGTGGCCTTAAGAAGGTAGATTTTAAATTGCCCAAATCTGTAAGTTGATCGGACAAAAATTGATGTGAAACTTCGTCCCAATGATCCATATCAACTTCAATTTCATTAATATCAATTCCTTGATAAGGGAAATTTAAAATATGACCTAATCTTTGTAAAGGTAAGAAGATTCTTATGCCACAAACTATCGACCAAACACAAATTTGTCGGTTTTGAGGATTATGATGATCCAAATTTAAGTGTGCAAGAATTTTTTTAATCATAAGATGATTAATCTTAACATTTTTAGGAGTATACCCAATCAAGCTATCGAAGTGGAATTGCTCCGCTAACTCTCTAATACGATATGTTGCAAAATCCGGGAATTTCATGAATGCTCCTTCGAAGATGTTGGAATTCTTCATAGAATTAAATCGAGAAACAGCAACATCGTTCCATAGCCATTGCCAGATTTGGTCTTCGGATGGTCCGGAAGTTGATTCTCTAGTTCTTTTTGATCTTGGTGCCATTGGAGAGTTAGAGGAAAGGTAAAAGATTTGAGAAAGATGAAAATAGGGGCTATGGTTCTGAAGTAAGTGGGAATGAAGTGAAAAAGGCATTATATAGCGGGTGAAAAGGCAGGGGTATAATAGTAAAGAAAATAAAGAAGAAAGGTTAAAAAAATAGGCTCAGAAAAAATTCAGCCATCTGAATTGTTTGATTCAGACGTCTGAATTGGGTTGAAAAGCAGTCCGCAAGGAATTAGTTCAAAATTGGCCTTATTCAGTCATCTGTTGTATTTGATTCAGATGTCTGAATCCGGGGCAAAATTTTTTTCTGCTATGAATATTCAGACGTTTGTTTCTAATAGAACAGCCGTCTGAATTTTGCTCAGAGGCATATATTGGCTTTATTGAGAGTAGAAAACGATATATATTATTAAATAATTTTACAAAATACAAGTTTAGAATAAGCAGAATGAAATGACAAATTCACAATAGTATATAAATAACAAGAAATAATTGAAGAGATTTTGAAGAAGAGGATGGAGTATGATATGGCCCTTCTTCAATTTTAGTATTCTCTACAAATGGTCGAAGTGGAGACCATCTACTGCCACGTTCCCAAGAATTTGGTGATGTTGGTGGACGTTGTGGGGACGTTGTGGGGATGTCTCTCTGATAGTGATGAATATCATCTATTTTCTCTTTTGTGGATGGTGATCCAAAAAAGAGAGACCGTTTTATTCTTTTAGTTGGTGGAGTATATCCAGTATGAGTTGAGAGTGGAACAATCGGAACCAGTTCATAGATTGGTGTAGGAGTTGGTAGATTATACGATCCCGAGGAAGGAGAAGTATATAAAAGCTCAGACGATTCGGAGTTGTAGTAAGATGACACGTTGAAACAAAAATTTGAATTTTTTTAAAGAAATTTGAATGAATTCTGGTGCAAAGAATTAAGAAAAACAGAGAATATATAGCTAGCAATAAGATAAAAATAGAGAAACAATGTATGGTTAAAAGAATAATGGCCATAAGAAAAAGAGGTGAGAATGAAAGGTAAATAAGAATTCAACAACAATCTCATGTTTCAGAAAAAGATAGAGAGTGAAATGGTAGAGCAGAAGACTACCGAGTATGAGATCCGGAGTTCGAGTGCTTGATAAATACATCTAAATTTTTTATTTTTTAATTTTTTAAAAGTAACCAAGAATTAAAAATATAAAAACCATATATATTAAAATAATGTGAACTTATAAATCTTTATAAGAGACGATTCAAAGTTCTCGTCTTAAATTGATGCAAGTATTTTCATTTATTGGTTTTGTAAAGATATCTACCAATTGTTTGTCAGAAGACACAAATTCTAGATTTATTAAATCTTTTTCAATATTATCATGAAGAAAATGATGATGAATGTCAATATGTTTTGTTCGTGAGTGATTAATAGGATTTTTAGATAAATTTATAGCACTGGAATTATCACAGTAAATAGTTGATTTGGATAAATTAAAACCAAAATCTTGTAGTGTTTGTTGCATATAGATAACTTGAGCACATGCCAACGCTGCAGAAATATACTCTGCTTAACATGTCGATAATGAAACACAGTTTTTTTTCTTACTAAACAAGGATACACGAGACCGTCCAATGAAGTGACAAGTCCCACTTGTACTTTTTCTTTCTGTCCGGCTTCCTCCAAAATCAGCATCACTATAGGACACTAATTCAGAATGACATTCCTTTGGATAGAATAGTCCAAAGTCCTTGGTTTTATTAAGATACCGTAGTATGCGTTTCACTGCTCGCAAATGTGATTCTTTAGGATCTGCTTGAAATCATGCATACAAACAAACACTCATCATTATGTCAGGTCTACTTGCTGTTAAATATAGTAACGATCCAATCATACTTCGTTATAATTTTTGGTCAATGTTTTTGCCATTTTCATCTTTATCAAGATGTATAGTTGTACTCATAGGAGTTGATTTGGTGGAAGTATTTTCCATATCAAAGCGTTTAATTAGATTGTTACAATATTTTTCTTGATTTATAAAAATACCATTTTCTAATTGTTTTATTTGTAAGCCAAGAAAATAATTTATTTCACCCATATGTGACATTTCAAATTCTTTGGTCATTATATTAGAAAATTCTTGACATAGTTTTTCATTTGTAGATCCAAAAATAATATCATCAACATATATTGAACAATTAAAATATCTTGCTTGTTTATTCTAATAAAAAGAGTTTGATCAACCTTTCCAATTTCAAAACCAGAATCTATTAAATATCTTTTAAGACGATTGTACCAAGCACGGGGTGCTTGTTTCAGACAGTATAAGGTATTTTTAAGTTTATAGACATGGCCAGGAAATTGTTCGTGTACGAATAAAGGAGGTTGTTCAACATAAACTTTTTCTTTTATAAAACCATTTAAAAAGGCACTTTTAACATCTTTTGAAATAATTTAAAGTTATGAAAACATGCATAGGCCAGTAAGATTCGTATTGCTTTTAGTCTAGCGACCGAAGCAAACGTTTCTTCATAGTCAATCCCTTCTTCTTGATTATATCCTTGTGCAACTAATCTAGCTTTATATCTTGTAATATTTTCATGTTCATCTGCTTTATTTTTGAAGACCGGCTTTGTACCAATAACTGATTGATCACTAGGCCTTGGAACTAAATCCCAAACGTCATTTCTTTCGAACTGGTTTAGCTCTTTTTGCATAGCGATTAACCAATTTTCATCGGTGGATGCTTCTTTAATATTTTAGGTTCAATATGAGAAAGGAAAGCTACATGACCCATTTGATTTAATTGACTTCTTGTTCTAACAGATGAATTGAGTTCTCCAATAACATTAATAGAAGGATGATCTCTTAATAATCTTGGTGGAGATCTTTATTCATTGTTATTGTAAATCATGTTTTCATTATTTTCAAAATTTGAAATTTCTGTATTTGTGATATTATCAGGGAATTTTTCATCATCTCTTATACTTGGTATTTGATTAAAATTTTCATAGAACGATACATGAAGTGTTTCTTCGACGATATTGGTTCTTTTATTATAAACTCGATAAGCTTTGCTTCGATCTAAATATCCTACAAAGATTCCTTCATCGGATTTTGAATCGAATTTATCAAGCTAATCTTTTGTGTATAAAATAGAACATTTTGAACCAAAAACTTTAAAATATGAAATATTTGGTTTTCGACCATTAAGAAATTCATAAGGAGTATTCTTAGTTAGTGGTCGAATAGAAATATGATTCAAAACATAACAAGCTGTTGCAACTGCTTCAGCCTGGAAATGTTTTGGTAACGTACTTCCATTTAACAAGGTCCTTGCACATTCTTGTAAGGTTTTATTTTTACGTTCTACAACTTCATTTTGTTGTGGAGTTCTAGGAAATGAAAAATTATGGAATATTCCCTTCTTCTTGCAAAAATGTTCGAAGGGTTCGTTTTTGAATTCACCTCCATGATCACTCCTTATATTTTTGATTTTTATTCCTTTAAAATTTTGAATTCTTTTGACAAAAGATTTGAAATTATCAAAAGTATCACTTTTATTTTTCGTAAAAACAGTCCAAGTATACCTAGAAAAGTCATCAACAATTGCAAACACATATCTACTATGTTTAATGGATTGTACTTGTGTTGGTCCAAATAAATCCATATTTAGTAATTCAAGTAGTTGTAAAGTTGAAATAACCTTTTTAGATTTAAAAGACGACTTAGTTAATTTTCCTAATTGACATGCATCATAAATATGATCAATTTCAAAATTCATTTTTGGCAGACCTTTTACTAAATCATTTTTAGAAAGCTTGTTTATAGCTTTGAAGTTATTGTGACGGAATCGTTTGTGCCATAACCAAGGATCATTTTCTTTGGCTATTAAACACATATCTGAATTATGATTTATTTTCATATTCAGAATGTAGATATTTTTGTCTCTATTTCCTTCAAAGATAATATTTTGATTTTGATCAAAAACACTACATTTGTTTTCAGAAAAAGTGATTTTGAATCCTTTGTCACATAATTGGCTGATACTAAGTAAATTATGTTTTAAATTTTTAATAAGTAAAACATTTGAAATAAGAGGTAAATTTGAAATACCGTTGTTGCTCACATCGCCTTTGCCGATGATATAGCCTTTGGAGTTGTCTCCTAATGTGACGGAGCCTCCATCTGAGTAAGTAGTATTTAATAGCATATCTTTGTCTCCTGTCATATGTTTTGAGCAACCACTGTCGACTATCCATTTTCCTTTTTTCTTAAGTGGGACCTACAAAAGGTATGAGATAACATTGGTACCCACCATTTTTAATAGGGTCCTAAGAGTTAAGTCTTAGTAAACCAAACCCAAGAGGGTTCGGTATCTTATTTGAATATGTAATCTTTACTTTTATGAACAGTTTCTAAAAAGGTATTAATATATTTCTTCCTAATTAGACTATTGCTTGTTTTAGGAACCCAAACTCTAATGTTTTTCAGGTAAGTATTCCTTTTTGACTGTTTTTTAGTAGGATTAATATTTCTCCTAATTTTCTTTTTAGGTGGAGCTTTTGTTTATCTTTCATACCCTAATCCTTTCCTACTTGAAACAGGTTGAGAGCTATCAATAATTTTAGATAGAGTTTCTCTTCCTTTATTAAAGTTTGAAATATTTTTGGTGATGCTATCTAACTTAGTTTTGAGACTAGTATTATCTAATTCTATCAATTTTACTTTTGTCTTTAATTCGTGATTTTCAAAAACAAGAGCGTCATTCTTTCCTTTTTGAGTTTCAATTTCTTGACTCAAAAGAGTGAGTTGAGAATTAATATTAGAGTATGATTCTTGTAATTTTTCAAGTTCTTCCTCTAGTATTTTCTTCTTATCTTTAAGCATATCTCTTTCGAACACTGCTTTGCTATGATATTCACGAGTCTCCTTATATTTTCTTTTGAGTTTTTTGAGAGTGTCAGCTAGCTCTGAATTTATTTCTATCATATCATCAAAGGTGAAATTACTAACCTCGTTTTCAGTAGCCATAAAACAAACATTACCTTACTCGTTTTCACTGTCACTGCTGCTGTCTGATGAAGATGTATCAGAATCATCCCATGTAACATAAAATGCTTTCTTTTTCTCATCTTTTCTTCCCTTGTTGAAGTACTTTTTCATTAGTTCTGGACATTCTTTCTGCATATGACCTTTCTTATGAAAATTAAAACATTCTAGAACTGAAGATGATGGTTTGCTTGGAAAGTTCTTTTTTTCATTGTTTCTGTTGTTTTTCCGGAATTTCAAGAACTTTTTGAAATTTTTGGCAATAAATGCTAGATCTTCTTCATCTGAGTCTTTATCCTTTTCTTCTTCAGCATGGAAAGCTATGCTCTTTTTGTCTTGTGCTTGTACTTGTTTTGCCTGCAAATTCACTTCATAGGACATTAGATTTCCTATTAACTCTTCAGGTTTCATGGTAGAGAGGTCATTAGCTTCTTCAATAGCTAAGACTTTTCTTTCCTATTCATCCATTAAAGAGTTTAGGATTTTTTATACAATATCAAAGTCAGTGTACTTTTCTCCTAATCCTAATAGTGAGTAATAGACATCTTGAAATCTGGAGTACATATCATTGATGGATTCATCTTATTTCATTCTAAAATTTTGAAACTGGTTTTTGAGCATGAAGATTTTTCTTTGTTTGATTTTGTTAGTTCCTTCATGAGCGATTTTAAGTGTTCTCTATATTTCATAAGCAGTTTGACACATGCTAATATGATTAAATTCATTTCTATCCAGAGCACAAAATAGCATGTTCATAGCTTTAGCATTGGCAGTAGCATCTAATTTTTGTGTATTTGTCCATGTGGAGTATTCTCCAGTAGGAAGAGTGTATTCATTTTGTGTGATATTCCATTATTCAAAGCTATTTGATTGCATATAGATTCTCATACGAGTAGGCTAATAATTATAGTTCAAACCATTGAAAAATGGAGGTCGTGCAGTGGATTGACCTTCTATAAAACTGGTGTTAGTTCTTATAGAACCAGTGCTAATATTATTATCCATATTAGAAAAGGATCAAATAACTATGTTGTGGTTAGATGAAAACCTCACTCTGATACCAAATGAAAAGATAGTGCAGATCATGCTTTATGGAATTATATTAAATTAGTGCGGAGATAAACTAAATTACTATAGCAATATGAATAAGTAAAATAAGACAAGCACACCAGGAATTTTTATAGTGGTTCGAACTTCCTGTTCTACGTCGAGTCCCAGACTCCTACTGGAATTTCACTAATACAACCCTCACTTAACCCGGAGGAACATGTTTACACTGCCTGAGCAACCGAACAGGACTTCACCCGCCTAAGCAACCGAATAGGACTTCAACTACCTGAGCAACCGAACAGGACTTCTTTTACAAATAACAAATGTATCTGACTGTAGTGTGTTCCTAAATAACACTGATAAGTCAATTGAGGACAATCTTCCTATAATCTTCTCCTTTGTGATATATAGTGTGATTTTCTTTGAGAATTATGGAATATAAAGTGACTAATGATCAAAGCATGTGAGCAATTTGAATGCAATTTGAAAGCTTGAGAATAGATGAGAATTCAAGAGCGCTAAAAGTAAATTCAGTGAGTTGTTTGTTGAATTCTGTAATCTATTTATAGTATATAAAGAGTTGCATCTATAAATGAAAAATTATATTGAAAAGAACCGATGCAACAGTTGATTTAAAAAATGTTTCTCTTGGTGAAGAGAAGTGTCTTTTCAACAAAATAGCAGTTGGAAATATTTAGACCTCTGAATTAAAAATTTCAGACTTCTGAATTAGATTGAAACGCAAACAACAAGCTTTTAGGCAATTTTTAACTATATTCAGACGTCTAAATGAATGGTTTCATACGTCTGAGTTTGGACTTTTGTGCATGTACGTGCATGCATGTGCATGTGTGTGCATATATTTATATATATATATATCGCTTCAAGAGAGATTTTAACAAATTTTTAAGTAAATTACAGACTCTAGATACACAATACTCAGTTTTAAACATCTGAAAAGGAATCTGCAATAAATCTCCTGCAAAGATGGTTAGTATACACATAATATTTTATATAATTTGTCACAATCAAAATTGAGATTCCAACACAAGTGGCTTCTAGCATGCTCCAAGAAAGAGCATTAGATTGGTATGGGCTTTTGGTTTCGAACATTATTAAAGAGGATCTTACTTGGGAGCAATTCCGGGAAAGATTCGGATTAAAATTTGTTCCGAAAGCTGAAAAAGTAACTTTAGCTCGACGCTTGATTGATCTTATTCAAGGTGAATCTTCTGTGACGGACTATGTTGCATCTTTTGAATCCCTCTCTAAATATGGGGTCGAGTATATTAATACCCCATTGAAGAAAAATCAGAGGTTTGTCTATAGGTTGAATAAGAACCTCAAAAAGCCTTTACTTCAGAAACTAGAAGTTTCTTTTGATCAGCTTGTTGGTATCGCTCTCCGACTTGAAGAGGCCGATAATGAAAGCGATATTGAAGTTGTGGGTGCCAAACAGAACTTCAACATTAACAAGAAGAGGCCTATTAAGTTCAAGCCTAATCCCTACAAGAAAGGGAAATAAGAAACTTCGGTAGCAAAGACTCCTACCTTTAGTCGTGGGAAAAACTACAATTGTGATTCTAAGGACCATTTTGCGAATAGGTGTCCAAAACCCCTTTTTTGTCGTTATTGCAAAAGTTCGGGTCATCTTTTATCTTCATATCCCAAACTTCCAAGCAAGAAAGATGGAAAACTACAAGCGCCAAGTAACACTTCTCTTGGTCAAGATTTTTCTCATTCTATCCTTGATGGTGTTATTATGTTTCGTGATCATCCTATTCGAGTTCTTTTTGATATGGGTGCATCTCACTCTTTTATATCAAAGGAACTTGTTGATACTGTCTTTAAATGTTGTGTGTTTAATGACTTCTTTGAGAATTGCGAATCCGGTTGGTGGATCTGCAACACTCAGTTTTCTTTGTAAAGATATCGAGATTATTTTATGTGATTTTTCTTTCCAAGCTTATTTGCATGTTATGTGCTACTTAGGCTTCGGAATGATTTTGGGAATGGATTGAACTTAACCATTATGAAGCCCATATCCTATGTCCTGAGAGGACTATTCATCTTCAACATCCTCAATCTGTTAGGCAGATTTCTATTGTTCTTAAAGATTTAGATTCCAGTTCGGTAGCATTATTATATTCTCTAAATCCACATGATGATGATAATGATGATGAGGAAGACGTTATTTCCCTCATTCACGTTGTTCGTGAATTTTTCCCGATATATTTGAGCCCGTTTTAGGATTACCCCCTAAGCGAGCAATTGAGTTCAAAATTAATCTAATCCCTAAAGCTCTACCTATCACTCGTCCTCCTTATCGTATGTCCAATAAGGAAAATGAGGAGATGCATAAACAATTATCTGAATTGGAAGTGAAGCAATTTATTCGTTCTAATTCCTCTCTATGGGGAGCTTCAGCTATTTTTGCAAAGAAATCCGATGGTACACTTAGGCTTTGCGTTGACAACCGCAAGCTTAATGATCTCACCATCAAGAATAAATATCCCTATCCTCGAATTGATGATTTATTTGATCAACTTAGCGGTGCTAGAGTCTTTTCACAATTAGACTTATCAACTAGTTTTCATCAGCTTCGTGTTGCAGAGGATAACATTCCTTTGACATTGCTCCATACTCGTTATGGATCTTATGAATGGCTTGTTATGCTATTTGATTTAATGAATGCACCAGCTTATTTCGTTGACCTTATGAATTGATTTTTCAAAGACTTCCTCGAATGATTTGTTCTCATCTTTATAGATGATATTTTTGTTTATTCTAAAATTGAGGAAGAGCATGAAAAACATCCTCGGATTGTGTTGGAAACTCTTAGGAGCAATCAATTGAAAGAAAAAATTTCTATGTGCAACTTTTAGCAATCTCGTGTGAAAATTTTCTCAGGCATATTATTTCTAAATCCGGAATTTCCGTGGATCCTTCAAAGATTGATGCGATTCAAAATTGGAAGAGACCGAAGAGTGTGACGGAAATTCGTATCTTTCTTGGAATGGAGGGCTATTACCGTCGGTTCATAAAAGAATTTTCTAAAATCTCTGTGCCTCTTACTAGTTTGACAAAGAAGGGAGCTAAGTACATTTAGTCAAACAAATGTGAAGCTTCTTTTCAGAAATTAAAAGAACACCTTTCCGATGCTCCTATTCTTGTGATTCCCAAAGGGAACCAAGACTTCACTATTTATACCAATGTTAGTCGTGCTGGTTTGGGAGTCGTTCTCATGCAAAGGGAATGTGTTATCGCTTATGCTTCTAGGCAATTAAAGCCTGTCGAGACTAGATATGCCACTCATGATTTAGAGCTCGCGACTATTGTTTTCATACTTAGAATTTGGGTCATTGTCTTTTGGAAGAGAAATTTGTTCTCTACACGATCATAAATCTTTAAAGTACTTATTTTCTCAAAAGGAACTTAATTTGCATCAACAACGTTGGCTCGAATTCCTTGCATCTTATGATCGTGATATTCTTTATACTTCTGGAAAGGGAAATTGTGTTGCCGATGCCCTTAGTCGTAAGCAACAAGCGGTTGTTTCTATGATGATATCCAAAATGGAATGATCTCAAGACTTTTTATACTTATGAGATTCGAGATCGTGAATCCTATTCATGTTCATATCTTGTTTTGTGTAGCCTTGGGGCTCATCCTTCTCTTTTAAAGCGCATCTTTGAAGCTCAAAGGATAGATCCTGAATTGGCTCTTCTTAGACAAAGTTGTAAGGATAAAATTGTTATTGATGGTCTGAAAGACTTTGAAATCGATGCTCGTGGCGGCATTCAAAAATTTGGTAGACTTATCATGCCAAATATTAGTGATCTTCGTAAAGACATTTTAGAAGATTCTCACCGTTCTAAATTTACCATTCATCTCTGTAGTGGTAAAATGTATGCTGACATGAAACGACTCTATTATTGGGATGGAATGAAATCTGATATTGCTAACTTCATTAAATGTTGCATGACTTGCCAACTCATAAGGGCCAAGAATCAAAGGCCTGGTGGGTTATTGCAATCTTTGGACATTCCTGTTTGGAAGTGGGATCAAGTCTCCATGGACTTTATTGACGGTCTTCTGTGTTCTCATTCGAGTCATGACAGTTTATGGGTGATTGTAGATAGGCTTACAAAATCCACCCATTTTATTCCCGTTCGGTCCAATCGGACCGTACCTTTTGGCCAAACTCTATGTTAAAGAAATTGCTAAATTGCATGGAGTTCCTACTTCCATCATTAGCGATCGGGATCCATTGTTTACAAGTGGATTTTGGAAAGGTCTTCAAAAAGCTTTGCGAACAAAGCTTAATTTTAGCACCACTTGTTATCCTCAGTCCGATGGACAAACCGAGTGTGTGAAGCAAACTCTTGAAGATCTTCTCCGTGCTTGTATTCTTGATTTTGGTGGAAGTTGGGAAGATCACGTTTCTCTTATTGAGTTTTCTAATAACAATAGCTTCCAATCTAGTATTGGTATGGCACCTTTCGCGGCACTTTACGGAAGGCCATGTCGATCTCCTTCTTTTTGGCTTGAGGCCGGTGAGAACCTGATTTTAGGTCTAGATTTTATTCGTGATTCCACAGAAAATATCGACCTTATTCGTTATAGGATGAGAGAAGCTCAAAGTAGGTAAAATTCCTAAGTCGATAACTGAAGAAGGAAATTAGAATTTTATGTGGGAGACTTGGTGTTTATCCATGTTTCACCCATGAAGGGTGTTGTGTGTTGCAGTCGATTGGGAAAATTAGCACCTTGATGTCACGGTCCATTTTCCATCACCGAATGCGTTGGTTCCATGGCTTATCGCCTTTTATTATCGGCTCAATTTTCTGCCATTCATGACGTATTCCACGTCTCTCAACTACGGAAATGCCTTAGGGATTCCGATTCTATTTTTGAGCCCGGTGTTATTGAAGAAATTGAAGTTTCACCTGATTTGACTTATGAGCAACATCCTATTAGTATCATTGCTACGGAGGTTAAACGCCTTCAAAATAAAGATGTTCCTCTTGTGAAAGTTCAATGGTCCTCAAATCCTAAGGATTTTTCTTGGGAATCCAGAGAATTCATCGAGCAAACACATCGGGACTTACTCTCTCGAGCTCCTTAAGGTGAATTTCTCATTTCAATTTTTTTTTAGTGTTGACATGCTTTTATGGTTGTTACTCTTTGATTTTTTCTTAAGTATAGCGAGGACGCAATTTCTTTAAGGAGGGGAGTCTGTTACAACTCGCATATTTTACGACTGTATCTTTAAATGTTTTATTTAAATATAGCATCGCTAGTTGGAATAAAGTCCGAAATGTTACTTTTTGTAAACAGTCGAATTAGGACTTGAGACCACTTCCATTGAGTCCAAAATGGCATTTGCGACCTTTTTGAGTATAAACATCGATATGTTTGGAGTTGACTAGAATTTTGCTATTTTCTATTGGGCTTTGGGTTTGGGTTTTAGCCTATTAATCCAACATAATACCCTAACTCCATCCCCTCTTCTCTTTATTCATTTTTATTTCCTAACACTTTCAAGCTAAAGTAAAAATGGGGGAAAGAAGGGAAAATCAAAATTCCTAAGCCCTAGTTTACTAGGAAATTAAAATTCAAGCTCCAAAATCAAAGAAAAGCTTAGGTAAGCATCCTCTTCATCTTCTCCATCTCAATCTCTCTTCAATATTGAGAAATTTCTAAACCCTAACTTAGGAAATTCATTTAATTTGATAATAGATTGAGGATTCTTGAGGTCTTGTTGAGGAGAATTGATCTTTCTTTGTTTTAGAGCTTTTCATTTGTTGTATTTGGGTTTAAAGGTGAGTTACTGAACTCACATCTATGTCTATAGCTTTCATTATTTTTAGGTATGAATTCTAACATCTATTCTATGTTTAATTGCTTTTGATTTGAATTGATTTGGTGAATTTTTGAATTTTTGGTGTTTTGAAGTCAAAATTTTTAAAGATCCTACCTTGGATGTTTGGACATGTCATTTGGGATGTATCGAAGAGCCTACAGGGCTAGGTTGCCACTTGGCATAAATCCCTAGCCTCCGACGCTCGTCCGATTGCTTCCGTATCAATTTGGCTATCATTGGCCTAGGCAAACTGTTGCCAAGAATAGGCAACCAGACGTCTGGATGAAAGGTCCAAACGTCAGGTTAGGGCATTAGATAAGCAAAAAAAAGGCAGAGACAAAATCCAGACGTCTGGTTAGGGGATTCAAACGTCTGGTAGTGGTTCATACGTTTGGTTTATGGTTCAGACGTCTGGAATGTTTCTGAAATTAAAGGAAATAGATATATATTTCCAGAATCCAAATCCAAACGTCTGGTTGAACCTTTAGATGTCTGGAACTATTCAATTTTTCCTATTTTGGCTATTTTTGAGTGGAATTTCAATTTTAATCGATTTTTGTTGATACGATTAGTTGTTGTCATTATACCATCGACTTTGATGACTTCTTTTCTAGATTTTTTGGAAATATCCATTTGATGGATTTGATATCGATTGTTATGGATTTAACTCACGTTGTCGTATGTGAATTTTTGGCGATCGATTGTTTTACAATCGTTTTCTGTGATTTGTCACTTTAAAATAAAAAGGTTTCTATACTAGTGGTAAATATCCAAACTCTTTCACAAAAAATGATTTCAACGTTACTTTTAATACAATGCTTGTTTTAAAAACCATTTTTCAATCCATTATATATTCAAACCTTTACCTCATTTGCTCGAGAAATCCAATTAAACGACTTAGCAGAACAAGGGGTATGAAACGCTTGTGTTTACTTCATCGGTTAATTCTTAGACTTGTTCGATTGAAACCTTGTTATAATTTTCGAGTCGAAATCTACAATTTGTTCGTAAATACTTAAGTTAAGCTAGTGGTTATAGGACATGAAGCTAAACTCATTTATTTACTAGCTTAGTGTAATTCACACTTCTTATTGATCAATGATGATCATTTTATGGTGTAGACTAGCGATATGCGATGTCTCTTTATCCACGTGGGGGACTGTACCTCGTTTTATTGCGCTTCGTCTCATTTCCCTATGGGTTCTTTGGAATTTTAAATCATTTTTATGGTCTAGCGACCTATGTTCTTTTGTGAAGTTTGGTTCATCGGACATACCGTTATTGTACAACGTCGTTGTTCCGGCTTATTAGGTTCATCGGGCATACCGATATTGTAATACGTCGTTGTTCTGAATTGTTCGAGTTTCAGGTTCCTCGGGCATACTGTTATTGTACTATGTCGTTGCATCAGCTCAAATTTGATGGTTAGCGACCATGGAATCGCATTCCGTTTGTGATACACGTGTTGATGAGTTTTCATGCTCCCATTTTTGATAGGCCTCCCCATTTGTGATTTCTAATTGATGATTTCTAGAATTTGCGTTTCACCAATTTTTGCGATTGGCATTGATATGTTTGTCAATATTTGGGGTTTGGTGAATAAGCTAACGAATATGACATTTTTTTGGTGTTTTCAGAAGATTTGAGATATTCTATGATTTTCATTGTTATCATATATTTCTGTTATATCTATCATCCTATCTCATTTTATATGATATTTATAGCTAGACCGATCCATTTATTATTTTCTTCTTAAATATTACTCGGGTTAGACCGAGGTATTTCACATGCTTCTGCTTGACTTCTTATCAGGGTCCGTCATATGACTTTTGGCTAACTACTTAGCTAAGTAGTTTTTGTTTTATACATTCGAAATAGAGACTTCTTGATGTATACATATTCTTTTGTCTAGCAATTGTACCTATTATTTTGTCATGTTGTGGATCTTGCATGACCACTACTTTGATGTGCACTTTTGCACGTTGTATTAATATCTGGTTCCTCCTTAGTGATATGAATATTTGTGACTGATTTTGTATTGTTCTTATTTTATATTTGTTTCTGAAGACCACATAGCCATTGTGTAGTAGCTTTGAGTTTGTATTGGTATGTCGGACTTCCACTGAGAAAGGAAAGTGATATTTTATCTGGTATATCGGTACTCGCACAAAGAAATTACACAGATGGCCGCTCCTCAACAGCCTTATTCTTCGTACTAACTGACGGCATTACCCTGTAGTGTCCTTGGTTAGTGTGAATATAGAGGTGAGGTGTCACAATTTCCTACAGTCAAAGAATGAAACCTTTGCTAGTTTTCGAAAGTGGAAATCTATGGTTGAAAAGCAGTTAGGGAAGAAGTTGAAAGTTCTCCGTTCGGACAATAGCGGTGAATCTTATCATTGTAATTCATCGATTTTTGTGAGTCCGAAGGCATGAAGAGGAATTACACCACACCCAGAGACCCTCTGTCTAATGGAGTTGCTGATTTAATGAATTAGACATTATTGAAGAGAACTCGTTGCCTAAGATTAACTGCTAAGTTGAAGAGCCGATTTTGGATAAAAGCTTTATCTGTGGCAGATTTCTTCATCAACCGCACACCTTCTACTACCATGATATAAAGGTCCCTGAAAAAGTATGGAATGGAGCACCTATTAGCTATTCATTTCTCCAAGTGTTTGGATGTCCAGCTTATATACACGAGAGCGGAGGAAAGGTGGAGCCTAGAGCTCGCAAATGTATCTTTTTAGGTTATAAAAGAGGAGAGAAGGGATATAGGTTATGGTGTCCTATTGTCGAGAAGATTACTATCAATAGGCATGTGAATTTTAATGAGAAGGATTTATTGAAGGTGTAGCCTTCCTCATCTGATGACAGTGTGCGGATAGAAGCAGTATGCCAAACACAAGGCAAATAACTTTTCGTTCTTTCCATAGAGGTTCAGATGATGTTTTCGATGGCACGTGGTTGATGAGGATAGTATAGATGTTGGTACCGAGGATAGACTTAAGGTGGAGCTCAATCAGAGACCAAGCATATTAAGGAGAGAAAGAAGCCTAAATGGCTTGAGGATTTTGTTGGATAGATCATCGAAGACATTGACTTGTATATATAGTAATATATGCATTAAATGTTGTCCACGATGAGCCCAGAGATCATAGAGACATTGTTTCATCATTTGATAATTCCAGTTGGTTAATTGCTATGGAAGAGGAGATTGAATCTTTGTTAAAAAATCATACTTAAGATTTAGTGCCTCTTCCCACCGACAAGAGAGCTATTGGATGAAGTGGTTCTATAGAGTGAAGGACAATGGCAATGGTGATCTCATATACAAAGCAATCCTAGTGCCAAATGGGTATGTTCAGAAGAAAGTGGCAGAGTATCATGATATCTTTGCTCCAGTTGTCAGACATACATCCATTCGTATTCTATTGGCATTAGTTGCTTATTATGACATGGAACTTGAGCAATTAGATGTCAAAACTGCATTCTTGCATGGTGATCTAGATGAAGAAATCTATTTGAGCCCGCCAGAAGGGTTCATTGATAGTAGCATGCCAGATTATGTTTGTAAACTTAACAATTCTTTGTATAGACTGAAGCGGTCTCCTAGACTATGGTATAAGAGATTTGATAAGTTAATGCTTTCACGAGGATATTCTAGAAGCTTCAAAGACCAATATATTTATTCTAGGAGCACTATAAGGAAAACTCCTATTAGTTGCATTTATTGCCAGCGTTTCAACACGAATTGCTACTATTTTCACAAATTTTATAGAATTGCAGCGTTATCTGGAAAGGTGGGTTAATATTGTATTTCGATCTATCCTATTTCCATTATCCCGCTTATTCTTCCTCTTGCCCCAATAACAAACGATAAGAAACCCAAATCCCCCCTTTATTTTACTAGAGTCTCCCCTTTCTGGTTCAGTCTTTAAAAAAATTTATGCCAAAAATTATTCACTAGCTTAATTTTTTATCGTCGATGCGAATGGATGGAGTCAGCAGGATTTGTGGAATGGATTTATGGTTTTCGAACCCAAATCATAGTCGCAACAACAAGATCGCCTCATATTATCGTCGTTCCGTTTACTTAGCTCCATCATTTCAACGTTGCTATCATGGGTAACAAATAACCCACATTTCAACTATCTATTTAATTTTCTCAATAAAATTACATAATTGATTTTTCTTTGGTTAATGATCTAGTTTATAGTGGTTAACAGTTTCATTTTAATATTGCTAACAATTTTATTTTGAATTTGGATCATTAAATTATTGCGATTATCTACTTAAAATATTATTTTGTAACTAGCATGTTGCGATATTACGAGTGTAGGACGGTTTGAATTTCATGCTATTTTATTCTCTGATAATATATATATATATATATATATATATATTCTAAATGATAAGTTTATAGGATAATAATATATAGATACCACTAATTCAATTTTGTATAACAAAGTTTCATCTATTTCTGACAAGAAATGTAGTATTGTAATGGTTTTTATGTTCATATTCAAAATTATAATTAATTTTGAAATGAGTTAACAGAGATTCATATCTCTCTAAGTTGCATTGGTATTCATATGCTATATTTTCAATGAATGTCCATAAAAAATCCAATTCATTCAAACGGATTAAAATATACAATTTTGACTACGTGTATATACTAGACTAATACTGGGCCAAACAAAAAGGGATATAAGTGAACCATAGCAACGCCATTATAACAACCCGCATATTTATCGATTTTATATTTAAATATTTTATTTAAATATTTTGTCATTAATCAGATATTGGTTCGAAAAGATACTTTTTGCAAATGGTCAAATTAGGACTCGAGACCACTTCCATTGAGTTCGAAATGCCGTTTACAAAACATTGATAGGTTTGGAGTTAGTGGAATTTCACTACCTTTTTCACTTGAGAATTTGGTTTGGACTTACCTATTAAACGCAAGTTCCAACCCATTCTTCTCACTCTTCATAAATTTCCTAACAACCAAGCTTTAGCATTAATGGTGAGTGGAATGGGAAATTAAAATTCCAAGCCTAGGTTTCAACTTCAAATCCATCATTCAATTCCAAATTCAAAGAGAAGATATTGGATTCAAGCTTCTTATATTGAGATTGAAGTGGATTGATTCTTGCTTTGCTTCAAAGCTTCATTTTCATTGATTTTTGGTGCAAAGGTGAGATTTTTATCTCACAATTCTAGCCTATAACTATATTGGACTGTTGGGAATGATTCCCTATCATTTTTGCATGCATATTAGCATTTGGTTTGGATTGGATTGGCGAAAAACTCCAATTTTTAGCGTTTTGGTGAATTTTCTGCACTTAGGTCGTTCTGGCCATTTTTCTGTGTTCGGAGTTAGGTCGCTCGCGACCTAACCCTTAGGTCGCTCGTGTGTTATCGCGCTAGGTCGCACTGCCTTGAATTTTCACTTCAGAGTTAGGTCGTAGGTCGTATGGACCTTAGGTCGTAGGTCGTTCTGGTCATTTCTAATGTCTTCGGAGTTAGGTCGTATGGACCTTAGGTCGTAGGTCGTATGGACCTTAGGTCGTAGGTCGTTCTGGCCATTTCTAACATCTTCGGAGTTAGGTCGTATGGACCTAAGGTCGCAAGGTCGCAAAGTCGCAAGGTCGTAGGTCGCGTGGCCATCTTCTTTAGACCGTTAGGTCGTGAGTGTTAGGTCGTTAGACCTTATCTTCCTTAGGTCGTTGGACCTTGTTTCTTTGGGTCGTTGTACCTTGTTTCCCCTAGGTCGCTCGGCATACTATCTTTAGGTCGTTCGACCTATTTTACTTTAAGTCATTGCACTTTAACTCGGACGCATAAGGTCGCGTGCTATGTTAGGTCGTGAATTTCCCTTAGGTCGCGCGTACCCTAGGTTGCACAATCCCCTTAACTCGCTCGGCCTTGTCATTTTTAGGTCACGAGTTTAATTAGGTCGTTCGGCCATAAAACGTTAGGTCGCTTGGCCTGTGCAATTGTTAGGTCGCGAGTTCCTTAGGTCGCTCGCCTTCCTTAGGTCGTTCGCCTCCCTTAGTTCGCTTACCTGGTTGAGTCGCACCTCACCTTAGCTCGGCCATGTTAGGTCGTGAGTTTCCCTTAGGTCGTGTGTACCCTAGATCGCAACCTTTAGGTCACTCGATCCTATCCTCCCTTAGGTCTCCACTAGGTCGTACCGTTTTCGACGGGGCGCTGCCCCCTGGACCCCCGCGACCTGACCGGGCAGTTCGAACCCCGTAGCGGGGGCGTTGCCCCCACACCCCCACCTTGGGGGGTTGCCACCCCTGGACCCCCCTCCGTTGGGGATCTTATCTGAAAAACGTTCAATAGAACTTGCTTTGTTGAGATGCTGAGTTGACCATTCTTCGAGACAAACTATCTTGGGCTTCTCGGTCGATTTTATGGATTTTTGAATATCTATTTAGATGGATTCTTTATCGGTTTCTTTGGATTTTATTCACGTCTTCGAATGTGAATTTTTATGATTGATTGTTTCTACAATCACTTCTATGATTTGTCACTTTAAAATATGAAGGTTTCAATACTAGTAGTAAATATCAAAACCCTTTCAACAAAATGATTTCAACTCTATTTTCAATAACAAAGCTCTTTTCTTAAACCGTTTTCCAATCTACTAGTATACACAAACCTTTACCTCACTCGTATGAGAAATTTAATTAAACGGCTTAGTAAAACAAGTGGTATGAAACGCTTGCGTTTGCTTCGTCGGTTAACTCTTGGACTTGTTCGATTGAACCTTTTTGTGATAATTTTCTAGTGGAGATCTACAATTTGTTCGTAAATATTTAAGTTAAGCTAGTGGTTATGGGACATGAAGCTGAGCTCATATATTTACTAGCTTACTGTAATTGACACTTCTCTTTGATCATGACGATCATTTTATGATTTAGACTAGCAATTGTGCGATGTCTCTTTTTTGCAAGGTTAGACTAGACCTCATGGGTGTGATTCCGACTCACACATATCTCTTGTCCGCAAGGTTAGTCTAGACTCCATTTGTGTGATTCCACTCACACATACCTTTTTGTTGCGAGGTTAGGCTAGACACCATTTGTGTGATTCCACTCACACATACCTTTTTGCTTTTTGGTTAGCCTAGACCTCATCTGTGTGATTCCGACTCACACATATCTTTTTGTTGCGAGGTTAGGCTAGACACCATTTGTGTGATTCCACTCATACATACCTTTTTGCTTTTTGGTTAGCCTAGACCTCATCTATGTGATTTCGACTCACACATATGGGGTAGCTCCGCATGGTCTTCAGACCGTCATGTGATAGGCCTCTTTCCCTTTTTTCTGTGATTTCTGGAATTCTTGTGTTGATTTCTGGAATTTATATCATTGACTTGTTATGAGTACAAGTTTAGGGTATGATGCCCTCGTTGGATCTTTGAGAAGATTCTTGTGATATTGATTTATCTCTTATTGATTGATCTTCTGTTGATCATCATTTGCATACTTATAGTAGTATGTCAGTATGGATATTTTATGTTTATTCCATATCTTTTATTTTATACCATGTCATCTGATATTTATAGCTTGACTGATCCGTTTATTATTTTCTTAAATAATACTCGGGTCAGACCGAGATGTTACAGGTGCTTCTGCTTGACTTCTTCCCAGGATTCGCTACTCTGACTTTTGGCTAACTATTTAGATTAGTAGTTTTTGTTGTATACACATGAGATATAGACTCATAGTTGAATTCTTTTGTATAGCACGTGTTGCTATTCTTTTGTATTATTGTGGATGTTTTTGACCACTACTCTGATGTACAATTTCATGTGTTAGTTATATATTCATATCTTCTTCCGCCTTTGTGATATGGATGTCTGTGACTGATTTGTGTTATGCTTATTTCTATGTATGTTTCCAAAGATTATTTATATCCACCGTGTGATAAGCAATCACATGGAGGGTCGCTCCTCAACAGCCTTATTCTCCGTGCTAGTTGACAGCACTACACCGTAGTGTTCTTGGCTAGTGTGGGTATAGAGGTGGGGTGTCACAGCTTGGTATCAGAGCCAAACTTCAAAACAATGTAGAATAACTTAACAAGGAACATCGTCCTAAGTCCGCCTTAGGAGTTATGTCTTAGGATTAATTCGAGTCGTCGTACCGATTCATCCTATATCCTTTATGATTCCTTGTTTTATCTAGCAAGATTGCTTGATATTCATTAGTGAATAATCTTCTTCGTTCTCTTCTTTCTTTCTTAAGGAAGAGAAATGGTTAGACCTGGACGTCCCCGTGCCGGTCAATCCACTGCAACTCCCCAAGATGGAGTTTTTATGACTACCCAGCAACTTCTTGATCTTGTCATGAATGCTCAAGCAGCTGGAGCTAATCCGGAACCTACTCATCCAAAGTCAGGATTTGCATGTTTGTGCAGCGATTATACCAATTTGGGTGGGAAGCCATTCAAAGGTTTCGAAACTATTATCGAGGTCCAAGCTTGGTTAAGATCATGCGATCGAATCTTTTCTCGCATGAACCTTATCGATCTCCACCGTATTCAGGTGGCCTCCAGTATGCTCCAAGAGAGAGCATTGGACTGGTACGAACTACTTATTTCAAAAATTAATGAAGCGGATCTCACCTGGGAGCAATTCCAGGGATGCTTCGAGTTAAAGTTTGTACCAGAAGCTGAGAAAGTAACTTTGGCTCGACGTTTTATAGACCTTGTTCTAGGTCAATCCTCGGTGACAGATTACGTCGCAGCCTTTGAGTCGCTTTCCAAATATGGGGTTGAATACATCAACACCCCATTGAAGAAGAACCAGAGGTTCGTGTATGGCTTAAACAAAAGCCTCAAGAAGCCATTACTTCTAAAGTTAGAAGTTCCTTTCGACCAACTTATAGATATCGCTCTTCATCTGGAAGAGGCTGATAAAGAAAGTGATGTTGAAGTAGTAGCTTCCAAACCCAACTTCAACAACAAAAAGAGGCCCAATAAATTCAAAGGCCCTTATCCCAACAAAAAGGGTAAGCAAGCAACCCCTGTGGCAAAGTCTCCTTCTCCTAGTGGTGCGAGATGCTTCAACTGTGGATCTGGAGATCATTTTACGAATAAGTTCTCTAAGCCCAAATCTTGTCGCTATTGTAAGAGCCCAGATCATTACATACATCAATGCCTCAAACGTGAAGGCTAGAAGGAAGGAAAGTTGAATGTGGCTCAAGCCCCTGGCAACACATCTCGTGGCCAAGGTATTTCTCACTCCATTCTTGATGGTATTATATTATTTCATGATCAACTTATTAGAGTTCTCTTTGATACGGGTGCATCCGATTCTTTTATATCAAAGGAACTGGTAGACACTTTTTCCTTAAGTGTTACTGCATTAATGACTTCTTTAAAAATTGCGAATCATGTTGATGGTTCCGCAACTTTTTGTTTACTTTGTAAAGATGTGGAGATTATTTTATGTGATTTTCCATTCCTAGCCGATTTGCATGTTATGCGTTACCTAGGCTTTGGAATGATTTTGGGAATGGATTGGCTTAATCGTTATGAAGCTCATATCCTATGTCCTGAACGAACTATTTATCTCCGACATCCGCAAACTGTAAATCAGATTTCTATTATTCTTAAAGATTCGGATTCTGCATTGACTGCATCTTTATATTCTTTAAATCCTCATGATAATGATGATGATGACGAGGAAGATGTCATTTCTCGAATTCACGTCGTTTGTGAATTTTCCGACATATTTGAGCCCGTTTTAGGTTTACCACCTAAACGAGCAATTGAGTTCAGAATTAATCTTACCCCTGAAGCTCAACCTATTACTCGTCCTCCTTATCGCATGTCTAATAAGAAAAATAAGGAGATGCGCAAACAATTATCTGAATTGGTGACGAAGCAATTTATTCGCTCTAGCTCCTCGCCTTGGGGAGCTTCGGCTATCTTCGTGAAGAAATCCGACGGTACGCTTAGGCTTTGCGTTGACTATCGCAAGCTTAACGATCTGACTATTAAAAATAAATATCCTTTACCTCGGATTGACGATCTGTTTGATCAACTTAGCGGAGCTAGGGACTTTTCACAGTTGGACTTGGCTATCGGTTTTCATCAGCTTCGTATTGCTGAGGATAGTATTCCTTGGACATCGTTCCGTACTCGTTATGGATCTTATGAATGGCTTGTTATGCCATTTGGTTTAACGAATGCTCCGGCTTACTTCGTTGACCTCATGAATCGAGTTTCCAAGGCTTTCCTCGATCGGTTTGTTTTCATCTTCATTGATGATATCCTTGTGTATTCTAAAACCCAGGAGGAGCATGAAAAGCATCTTCGGATTATATTGGAAAGTCTTAGGAGTAATCAATTAAAGGCGAAATTTTCTAAATGCCACTTTTGGCAATCTTGTGTGAAGTTTCTCGGTCATATTATTTCCGAATCCAGAATTTCCGTGGATCCTTCAAAGATTAAAGCGATTCAAGATTGGAAGAAACCGGAGAGTGTGACAGAGATTCGTAGTTTTCTCGGATTGGCGGGTTATTACCGTCGTTTCATTAAAGACTTTTCTAAGATTGCCGTGCCTCTTACTGGCTTGACTAAGAAGGGAGTTAAATACAGTTGGTCGGACAAATGTGAAGCCTGTTTTCAGAAATTGAAAGAACTCCTTTCCGATGCTCCTATTCTTGTTATTCTCGAAGGGAATCAAGATTTTGTTGTTTATACTGATGCTAGTCACGTTGGTTTGGGTGCCGTTCTTATGCAAAAAGAACGTGTTATTGCTTATGCTTCTAGGAAATTAAAGCCGACCGAGACTAGATATGCCACACATGATTTAGAACTCACGGCTATTGTTTTCGCCCTTCGAATTTGGCGTCATTATCTATTAGGAGAGAAATTTACTCTTTACACGGATCATAAGTCTTAGAAATATTTATTTTCTCAAAAGGAACTTAATTTACGTCAACAACGTTGGCTCGAGTTCCTTGCTCCTTATGATCTTGATATTCTTTATACCCCCGGTAAGGGTAATCGTGTCACCGATTCTCTTAGCCGTAAGCAACAAGCAGTTGTTTCTATGATGATATCCGAATGGAACGATCTCGAGATCTTATCCACTTGTGAGATTCGGGAGCGCGTATCCGATTTATGCTCATCAATTGTTTTATGTAGCCTTGAGGCTCATCCTTCTCTCTTAGACCGCATTCTTGAAGCTTATAGGCTAGACCCTGAACTGGTTCTTCTTGGCCAAAATATTAAGGATAGAAGTGATATTGAAGGTTTGAAAGACTTTGATATTGATTCTGGTGGCCGCATTCGGAAATTTGGTAGACTTATCGTGCCAAATATTGGAAATCTTCATAAAGATATTTTAGAAGATTCTCATCGTTCTAAATTTACCATTCATCCCGGTAGCAGTAACATGTACGCTGATATGAAGCGACTTTATTATTTGGGAGGGAATGAAATCCGACATCGCTAACTTTATTAAGTGTTGCATGACATGCCAACTTGTTAAGGCCGAACATCAAAGGCCTGGTGGGTTATTGCAACCTTTAGAAATTCCAATGTGGAAGTGGGACCAAATTTCCATGGATTTTATTGATGGCCTTCCCCGTTCTCGTTCGGGTAATGATAGCTTATGGGTGATTATTGATAGACCAACTAAATCTTCCCATTTTATTCCCGTTCTTACTAACCGAACCGTTCCTCTTTTGGCCAAACTTTTTATCAAAGAAATTGTTAAATTGCATGGAGTTCCTACTTCTATTGTTAGCGATCGTGATCCATTGTTTACTAGTGGATTTTGGAAGAGTCTTCAAAAAGCTTTGGGAACGAAGCTTAATTTTTGCACCGCTTATCACCCCCAGTCCGATGGACAAACCGAGCGTGTGAATCAAAATCTTGAAGATCTTCTTCGAGCTTGTGTGCTTGATTTTGGTGGAAGTTGGGAAGATCATATTTCACTTATCGAATTTTCCTATAATAATAGCTTCCAATCTATTATTGGTATGGCACCTTACGAGGCACTCTACGAAAGGCCATGCCGATCTCCTTCTTGTTGGCTTGAGGCCGGTGAGAAGCTGGTTTTAGGTCCAGACTTTATTCATGATTCCACAGAAAAGATTGAACTTATTCGCATAGGATGAAAGAAGCCCAGAGTAGACAAAAATCCTATGCCGATAATCGAAGAAGGAAATTAGAATTTTCTGTTGGAGATCTTGTTTTTATTCGTATTTCACCTATTGTACGTTTCAGTCGGTCGGGAAAGTTAGCGCCTCGATATATTGGGCCATTTCCTATCACTGAACGTATTGGTTCCATGGCTTATCGCCTTTCATTACCGGCTTATTTTTCTGCCATGCATGACGTGTTTCACATTTCTCAATTATGGAAATGCCTTCGAGATTCCGATTCTATTCTTGAGCCTGGTATTGTGAAAGAAATTGAAATTTCGCCAAATTTATCTTATGAGCAGCAACCTGTTCGAATTATTGCTTCGGAGGTCAAACGACTTCGAAATAAATATGTTCCACTTGCGAAGGTTCAATGGTCCTCAAATCCTAAGGATTGCTCTTGGGAATCCATAGAATTCATCGAGCGAACACATCCAGACTTGCTTACTCCTACTCTTTGAGGTGAACCTTCTATTTCAAATTTCTTTAGTGTTAATATGCTTTTATGGTTGTTACTTTTTATTTCCGTCTTATATATTGCGAGGACGCAATTTATTTAAGGAGGGGAGTCTGTAACAACCCGCATATTTATCGATTTTATATTTAAATATTTTATTTAAATATTTTGTCGTTAATCGGATATTGGTCCGAAAAGCTACTTTTTTGCAAACGGTCAAATTAGGACTCGAGACAACTTCCATTGGCCTGTGCTATTGTTAGGTCGCGAGTTCCTTAGGTCGTTCGCCTTCCTTAGGTCGCTAGCCTCCCTTAGGTCGCTTACCTGGTTGAGTCGCACCTCACCTTAGCTCGGCCATGTTAGGTCGTGAGTTTCCCTTAGGTCGCGTGTACCCTAGGTCGCAACCTTTAGGTCGCTCAATCCTATCCTCCCTTAGGTCTCCACTAGGTCGTACCGTTTTGGATGGGGCGCTGCCCTCTGGACCCCCGCGACCTGACCGGGCAGGTCGAACCCCGTAGCGTGGGCGTTGCCCCCACACCCCCACCTTGGGGGGTTGCCACCCCCTGGACCCCCCTCCGTTGGGGATCTTATCTGAAAAACGTTCAATAGAATTTGCTTTGTTGAGATGCTGAGTTGACCATTCTTCGAGACAAACTATCTTGGGCTTCTCGATCAATTTTATGGATTTTTGAATATCTATTTCGATGGATTATTTATCGGTTTCTTTGGATTTTATTCACGTCTTTGAATGTGAATTTTTATGATTGATTGTTTCTACAATCACTTCTATGATTTGTCACTTTAAAATATGAAGGTTTCAATACTAGTAGTAAATATCAAAACTCTTTCAACAAAATGATTTCAACTCTATTTTCAATAACAAAGCTCTTTTCTTAAACCGTTTTCCAATCTACTAGTATATACAAACCTTTACCTCACTCGTATAAGAAACTGAATTAAACGGCTTAGTAAAACAAGTGGTATGAAACGCTTGCGTTCGTTTCGTCGGTTAACTCTTGGACTTGTTCGATTGAACCTTTTTGTGACAATTTTCTAGTGGAGATCTACAATTTGTTCGTAAACATTTAAGTTAAGCTAGTGGTTATGGGACACGAAGCTAAGCTCGTATATTTACTAGCTTACTGTAATTGACACTTCTCTTTGATCATGACGATCATTTTATGATTTAGACTAGCAATTGTGCGATGTCTCTTTGTTTGCAAGGTTAGACTAGACCTCATGGGTGTGATTCCGACTCACACATATCTCTTGTCCGCAAGGTTAGTCTAGATACCATTTGTGTGATTACACTCACACATACCTTTTTGTTGCGAGGTTAGGCTAGACGCCATTTGTGTGATTCCACCCACACATACCTTTTTGCTTTTTGGTTAGCCTAGACCTCATCCGTGTGATTCCGACTCACACATATCCTTTTGTTGCGAGGTTAGGCTAGACACCATTTGTGTGATTCCACTCACACATATCCTTTTGTTGCGAGGTTAGGCTAGACACCATTTGTGTGATTCCACTCACACATACCTTTTTTCTTTTTGGTTAGCCTAGACCTCATCTGTCTGATTTCGACTCACACATATGGGGTAGCACCGCATGGTCTTCGGACCGTCATGTGATAGGCCTCTTTCCCTTTTTTCTGTGATTTCTGGATTTCTTGTGTTGATTTCTGGAATTTATGTCATTGACTTGTTATGAGTACAAGTTTAGGGTATGATGCCCTCGTTGGATCTTTGAGAAGATTCTTGTGATATTGATTTATCTCTTATTGATTGATCTTCTGTTGATCATCATTTGTATACTTATAGTAGTATGTCAGTATGGATATTTTATATTTGCCATGTCTTTTATTTTATACCATGTCATCTGATATTTATAGCTAGACTGATCCGTTTATTATTTTCTTAAATAATACTCGGGTCAGACCGAGATGTTACAGGTGCTTCTGCTTGACTTCTTCCCGGGATTTGCTACTCTGACTTTTGGCTAACTCTTTAGATTAGTAGTTTTTGTTGTATACACTTGAGATATAGACTCATAGTTGAATTCTTTTGTATAGCACGTGCTGCTATTCTTTTGTATTATTGTGGATCTTTTTGACCACTACTCTGATGTACACTTTCATGTGTTAGTTATATATTCATATCTTCTTCCGCCTTTGTGATATGGATGTCTGTGACTGATTGTGTTATGCTTATTTCTTTGTTTGTTTCCGAAGATTATTTATAGCCACCGTGTGATAAGCAATCACATGGAGGGTCGCTCCTCAACAGCCTTATTCTCCGTGCTAGTTGACAGCACTACACCGTAGTGTTCTTGGCTAGTGTGGGTATAGAGGTGGGGCGTCACAACCATAGTATGTATGAGCTACTTTGATATGGTGTCTACATGCTTTGGATTAAAGTAGCTGATATAGAGCTTAACTTCATTATCACCTTCTCTCCTTAGGCTAAGAGAATTAATCTTCTGAACCACTTTTTGTATAGTTAAAAATCTTATATACCATGCTATAGAATCCCTTTTATGAAATATAAGAGGGGAGATAATAAATACATAACCATTATGAAATAAGAGAAGGGATAACTAAAAGCATATTTGAAACTCACAGAAGAAATATACGTTTATGTAAGGAAGGTACTTACTACCATGGATCATCTCCAACAAGCATTATGTCGCCTATATTATCGGTGTAAACAACCATCTAAGTTTAGTTTGAATGCACTGTTCACCCCCAAACTCAAACATTCGGTCCAGTTAGAAATTAGTTTGTCGTAGCTGTTGAACCTTGTTAGATCCATAGATCAACCAAGAGCAATTCCCTGCTTGTGTACCTAATAGTTGCAAATTTAGAATATATTTTAATATTTCTGTCTTCTAATATTTTATGCCAAAAAGTTTCAAAATAAAACAGGTTTTTAATATAATATACTAGCTATTGAGATCAGCTAAAAAAATTGATTTGGTTAAAATATATGACATCAAACTTATAGTTTTTCTTATAACGTCTAAGGTAGCATATGAACCGAGCCCGCGTCATGGGCACAGGTCATACATATGGTTTTTATATGTCCATTCAAATATGTTAACAATACAATTATGTATAATCATGAATGTTAATATACGATGACGAAATATATATATGACAAAATATATGATGAAACTAAGATAAAATTAATCTAGCTAAATATAGAATAACAACACCAGGTTTTATACTGGTTCGGACCTCTCGTCCTACGTCCAGTCCCGATGCTCCCCTTTGAAATTCGACTATCAAACACCCGCACTTTGCTTGGAGGAATAGGCTTGGTTGCAATAACCTGTTCTTGTTAAGTATGTTTTCTATAACACGGATATTGACTATTAAATACAAATGCTTCCAATATATATATATATATATATATAGTATTGATTGAGGAGATCTGAATATATGTGTGACGACCCGGAATTTTTAAGCAATTAAAATTGGAATATTTAATTGATTTTAAATATTTAAGAGTTAATTATTAACTTGAATTTCAAATATCACAATTTATTTGATAATTAAATTATTAAATTAAATAATTTGAAATTCGGTAAAATATGAAATCTGAGATTTTAAGCCTATTAAAAATAATTTGAAGGCTTGTAAATTTTATATTGATAGTTCTGAAGATAATAAAAGCTTTTAAATCGAAATTGGAAGTGATTCGTTCGGTTTTAAAAATATATCGTTTAAATTGATATTTAAAAATAGCCTTCCGTGGCACACTCTTAGAATTCGATGAAACCAGTTCCATTGGATCCGTAATATTGAATTATTATAGGATTTCAATTTTCGTAGCATTTGGAGTTGTTGTGTGAGCGTACGATATATAAACACGCTGAAATTTATATCGAAAATTTAATATTTTAATTCGATTCAAAAAGCTATTTCTCCATACTTCGAATTAGGACTCGAAACCTTTTCCATTGCGTTCGAAATAGGGATATAACGTTATAAATGCCTAGTGGCATGCCTTGATAGGAGGCCAAGATTTTGAGTTGCATTTATAGAGACGATTTAAATTTAAATTTATATTGGTTCAACATCAGCTGTAAATTTATATCTACATCAACCTTTTTCTTTGTTTCAGCTTTTCTTCATTTCAAGGCACAATAGCCTGATATTGTTGGCATGCTGTCTCCTCTTTTCAAAACATTGCTGTCTTCTCTCTGAAGCTTTTAAATTCCTATCTCCAGTATATTTCACCCATCCTCATCTCGAACTAAAATTCATAGCTTCAACCCCCCTCTCTGTAATCGAAATCAAATAAAAAAAAGGGGAAACGGTTCGCGAGTGCAGGCATGGATGCCCGCGGTGATTAGGAAGAAGCAGCAGCTCATCGCAGTAAAGTTTCGAAGCTAGGGTTTGGGGAAAGTGGATTTCGATGGTCGATTTGCACGGCATCAAGTACGACTTCGGGAGCACGCGCGCGATTGAGTTGATGGTCGCTCGAGGGCCTGGCATGCTCGATCTGGAAGAGGTGAAGCGATACTTGGGGGTTTGTTGTGGTGTAAAGAGGATAGCGGAGGCGACGATTGTGGTGATGGAAGCTTGAACCGGGTGATGCGCGCGTATGGGGTGTCACAAGTGTCGCTCGCTTGTGTAGTCAGTCAGGTGGCACCAAATTTTGGGTCGTGAGGAGTCTGTTGGTAGTAGTAGATTGATGGTTTTGGTTGCTTTCGCTGAGTAGGGTTCGAAGCGAGGTATTATTGTGTTTTTTTTAATTTATGTGTAAATTTATGTACGGTAAAGAAAAAAAATTAATTTCAGTAAAGAAATTTCTGATGTGTTTGCTGGAAAAGAAAAGAAACGGTTTTTGATTTAAATATATATAGAATATTTTTACATAGATGAGATTTTGAAATAATAATAAGGATTTTACAATATGGTAGGGATTATAAGAAAGTAGATTTTAAATTTTTTATATATAAGTAAATTAGTAAATATGTGATAGATAAGATTTGGAAAATATAGGAAGTTTATATAAAATTAGATAATTTCTATTTATTTCGACAAGCAGATATGAATTGAAAAGAAATGGAAGTGATATTAAAATACTAATAAATAACTTCCAGTATGAAAAGAAAAAAGATTTTGAATAAATAGAAATTAATGAATTGTAAAATTAAGTGATATTATTTTAAAGGAATGAAGAATTATTTTAAAATTTAAAGTTTAAATTTATTTAAAAGGATTAAGAAGTAATTTGAGAAATCTAAAATTGGTATTTTCAGTTAAAAGTATTTTAAATCATAATTAAGGAATAAAATCTGAAATTAATGGATTTTGGAATAAAAGGGAGTAAATTGGAAATCAATTTGGAAATTGATTCAAGTGTTTGAAATTGAAAATTTAAAGAAGAATGTGAAGAGAAGTATATTTCTCTGGATAGCCAAGTACGTTCAAAGTAAATTTTCAAATGTAAGATAGAAAGGTTTAATGTTGTTTTCAAAAGCATGTTTTAGGAATTTATTATTTCTAAATATCTAAATTCTAAAGTAAATATTTTTTCAAATCTATTATCGTAGTAATTATTTAAATGGTGACTTAGTATTTTGTTTTAAAAAGTGAAAGCCTAGTTTGATATTATATAAAGTAACTTTATTTTCAAATATTCATATAGTATGTATTTTTAACAAATTATTGAAGTAGTTTTTAACTTAAATGTTTTAAAGTATATTTCAAAGTAAAGCGTTTTAAATTATTTTAAAAATCTAATGTTTTGTGCTTGGTGATTTCAGTGGAAATAGAAATATTTGGGAAAATTTATCCTGAGAAAGGAAGATAGTTGGAAACTATTTTCAAAAGTGTTTGAAAATGAAAATATATCTTGTAAAGATATTTTTGGGATTAATAAATAATCTGGGAAAATGCACTGATCGTTTCGAAGAGACATATAAAAACCGACTATCAATATTGGCCAAATGCACTGATCGTTTCGAAGAGACTGGGATCGTGATTTATTTCTCGAAAACCACTTCGATCCGGTTTGTACGTTTTCGTGGGAAAACGAGTTTGGATTCGAAGATGGAGCAGTGAAGTGCAAGGGCTAGTCGCTACTAATCCTCAGGATATTTCCAAAATGGATGTAGTAGGGGTAGTACCTTCGGTTCCGTTCGAACCTGGGACGGACTTGTATGGATGAACGCTTTCGGAATATCATCAGGTGGACGATGGGCATTCTTAGGGATATGTTCTAAATGGTAACGCTTAGCCTCAAGCCTCATCAACCGGGAATGACTGAAAATCAGGGGTTATGCATTAAGGCTTAGTGGGTAGCACCCATTTCCAGGTAAGGTCATCCCTGTCTAGATGTCCCTTTTTATTTCGGCTTAGTGCTGCGGTTGCTGATCCCAACCGTTGGGTGATCTTACTCGGGATTATCCAGTAAGCGATAGTCTGGGCCTTGTGTTGCAGGGGAGTTAGGGTGGCTCCTCGGTACACTGATCTAGACCTGGTACTGTGACAGATGGTACCCCAGTGCCTAGTCATTGGTTGGAAACCGATTCTCCCTACGCGTCTTTTATGAGTTTTATTTGTATTACCCACTCTGTGGCTAGTAGCTAGAATTTAATAGATGTAACAATTTCGGCTATTTTAATAAGTATTTGTATATAGACCCTATTATAATATCAGAGGATTTTAATATAAAAATGTTTTAGCTATCGTAAGGTAAAAACCCGACATGTTTATTTGTGGCGTGGTCTTACGAGATGCTTCTGTTTTCAAAAGGATTTTGAAATTTAAATATTCAATTTGAGTGTGATTTCTCACGCTTTTATATCCAGACTGACTCGGGTGTTATTTAACTATAATGCTCGAGTCAGACCACCGAGTATTATAGGATACAGGATTTGATGTTGTGGAGCTCAGGAGACGAGCTGGATTGCGATACGTACTTCCGTATTTGATTATTATTCTGCTGTGTATCCAGTTGTATGTTATTAATGTTGTTGAACTCTGATGATGTATAATGATGATGTAATGTATAGACAGATATTTTTGTTTTTGTGTAAAGATCTGTTATTATATATTATATTTTATTCTGCTGCGATGGTTAGATTCTAATGTTGTTTTCTATTTTCTTCTTCTACCTCTTCTTCTTTAACCCTAATGGTTCGTATTTCTGTGCAACTTGAGTCGATTGATGTAGAATAGTGTTGACTTAAGGGGTATAGATTTGCGGGTCGTTACACTTGGTATCAGAGCTTAGGTTGGTGATAACCTTGGCTCTGGTGGGAATTACTCATAGAATAGAGTCCATAGTACTCTAGAATGAGCTTGAGCTTATTAATAGATATGAACGCGTATTTTTTAGTGTATATAAAGTTGTTTTTATATTGTATTGACTTATCGGTTGAGTTTTTATGGATTCTGGTCGATATGTGAGACGTCGTGTTATCGATAAGGATTTCTAAACCCTTAAACAAGGTAAACCGACACGGTATTGTTTTAAATAGGGTAAATGAAATAATTTTGCCCAAAATTATTTTTGTATATAAAAGGAATGATTTTTCGCAAGTTGTTATAGTTATATATGGATGCTTGGTTGTTAGAAAGTGATAATATTAAATTATTATCATTATATGAGAATTGATTAAGAAAATGAAATAATAACCAAAGATTTAAGAATAAATTAATAAATAAATGGGATTTGTAAATGTGATTTATAATTGAATAAGATATTGAAATCATAATTAAAAAAAGCTAAAAAACTAAGAAACCAATTCGTATACAAATGAAATTTGTAAATATAAACTAAATGTGAATTATAGTGCGATTAATTGTTAAAATAAGACAAAATTCCAAAGTAATGTGTGAATATAAATTTAAAGGATTTGGAATTGGGAAATTTAAATTCCTTTGAATTTGAAAACGATTCTCAAAAAGTTGGGAAAGTAAAATACATTTGAGAAACATTTTGAATCGGATTTGAAATCTAGAGAGATTTGGAATTTAAAAATATTTGAAGGGTTTTTAAAAAGATAAAAGCATTGAACTCTTTCGGTCGCTGGAAAATAACTTAGGTGATGACTACAACATCATCGATGTTCATTTTTGAGTTTCCAAGAGAGAAATTGCTACCAAATTATTTTAAATTGGAATTGTTCGCAAAGGATAAATTTGATTTTAGAAATGCAAGGAATTTTGGATATAGGTGATTTCAGAGGGAATTTTGAAATTCTAAAAGACTGTTTAGACTCTGGAATCTTAACTAAGAATGTTGATGGCATATAATAAGTTGATAACTTGTAAATTTGGAATTTGTTGAAATAAAATTCAACTTGAAGGAGTTAAATTAAAGGAAGTAGGAAACAAAATAAGATAGTAAACCAATACAATGTACTGAATGAAAAAGAAATGGAAATGGAATATAGAAAAGTTGGAAACTTAAAGAAGTGTAGAAAAAAAATAGAATGTAATTGATCCTAGTAAATAAAAGTAAAAATTTACTGGAAGTGAATTTGTGGGAGGACAAATTTATTCAACTTTGTGAGTAAGTAAGCGAAAACCGAATACTGGAATTTAAAATTGAATTGTGTTAAATTAAGTGAAATGGGAAAATTAGTCAGGTTGGACTAAATTTGTAACAATCCGCAAATCTGTACCCCTTGAGTCAACAGTATTCTACCTAAATCAACTCAAGTTGTACAGAAATACGAACCATTTGGGTTAAAGAAGAAGAGGTAGAAGATGTAAATAGAAATCAACAACAGAATCTAACCATCGCAGCGGAATAAAATATAATAAATATTAAACGATCTTTACACAAAATCAAATATATCTGTCTATATATTATATCATCAGAGTACATCAATCACAGTTCAACAACAACAACATACAAATGGATACATAGCAACTCAACACAGAGGAATACATATATAAAACAAGTATGAAAGTACGTCTCGTCATCCAGCTTGTCTCCTGAGCTTCATAGCATCATGTCCTGTATCCCATAATACTCGGTCTGACCCGAGCATTACAGTTAAATAATACCCGAGTCAGTGTGGAATACCAGCGTGAGAAAATCACACCCAATTGATTATTAAAGTTTCAAAAATCCTTTGAAAACAAAGCATCTCGTAAGACCACGCCACAAATAAACATGTCGGGTTTTTACCTTACGATAGCTAAAACAATTTTTATAGAAATCCTCTGATATTATAATAGGGTCTATATACAGATACTTATAAAATAGACGAAATTGTTACATTCATTATATTCCAGCTACTAGCCACAGTAATACAAACAAAACTCGTACAAGGCTCGTAGGAAGAATGGATTTCCAACTAATGACTAGGCACTGGGGTACCACCTGTCACAGTACGTGGCCTAGATCACAGTACCGAGGAGTACGCCCGCTCCCCTGCAACACAAGATCGGGACTATCCCTTATTGGATAATCCCGAGTGAGATCACCCCGCGGTTGGGATCAGCAACCGCCCACTAAGCCAAAATAAAAGGGACATCTAGACAGGGATGACCTCACCCTGCTTGGGTGCTACCCACCTAGCCATGCTGCATAACCCCTGATTTTCAGTCATTCCCATTTGATGAGGCTTGAGGCTAAGCGTTACCTTTTTAGAACATATCCCTTAGAATGCCCATCGTCCACCTGACGATGTTTCACAAGCATTCATTCCGTCCCGGGTTCGAACGGTACCGAAGGCACTATTCCTACTACATCCATTTTGGAAATATCCTCAGGATTAGTAGCGACTAGCCCTTGCACTTCACTGCTCCATCTTAGAATCCAAAATCGTTTTTCCCGAAACGTACAAACTGGATCGAAGTGGTTTTCGAGAATTAAATCTCGATCCCGGTCTCTTCGAAACGATCAACGCATATTTGTCCAATATTGATAGTCGGTTATTTAACTATCAATTAATATTCACAAACATCCATCAGCCAATAAATAATTTTCCAAATTATTTATTAATCTCAAAAATGTCTTCACAAGATATATTTTCACTTTTCAAACCCCTTTGAAAAAAACAGTTTTCAAAACTATCTTCCTTTCTCAGAATAAATTCCAAGTATTTCTATTTTTACTGGAATCGCCAACACAAAACTTTAGATTTTTAAAATAATTTAAAAACACTTTATTGTAAAATATAATTAACATTTAATTTATAAAAATTACTTTAATACTTAATTTAAAATAATACTATAGAAATAACTAAAATAAGATTACCTTATAACTATACATTAGATTTTCTTCTTTAAAATACCAAATCATTCTTTAAATAATTATTACGATAATAGATTAAAATAAAATACTTACTTTGTAATTACTTTAAAACATTCAAGTTAAGATTACTTCAATAATTGGCTAAAAATATATATTATATAAATATTTGAAAATACAGTTACTTTATAAAATATAAAACTAGGTTTTCACTTTTTAAAACAGAATTACTAAGTCACCTTTTTAAATAACTACTACGATAGTAGATTTGAAAGATATTTACGTTAGAATTTAAAAGATTAGAAATCATAAATTATCTAAAAACATGCTTTTTAAAACAACATTAAAGCTTTTAACTTATATTTAAAAATTTGCTTTGAACGTACTTGTCTATCCAGAGAAATATACTTCTCTTCACATCCTTCTTTAAATTTTCAATTTCAAACATTTGAATCAATTTCCAAATTGATTTCCAATTACTCCTTTTTAATTCAAAATCTATTAATTTCAGATTTTATTTCTTAGTTACGATTTAAAATATTTTTGACTGGGAATTCCACTTTTTGATTTCTCAAATTACTTCTTAATCCTTTTTAAATAAATTTAAACTTTGAATTTTAAAATAATTCTTTATTCCTTTAATTGATATAACTTAAATTTACAATTCATTAAATTTTGGTTTATTCAAAATTCCTTTCATACTCGAAGTTATTTATTATTATTTTCATAATACTTCCATTTCTTTTCAATTCATTCTTAATTTATTCCAATTTCCTATAATTATTTCGCTTACAAGTTTACTTCCTTTATTTTCTTTCCAACAATCCAATTTATATATTTTTGGTAATCATTATACCCAAATATATCCAATCAAACCATAACATGCAATATTCCAATATAACTCATCATAGAATCTCAATATTCACTGCAGAGAATATTAAATAATTTAAATAAATGTTGAGGGGTCCTGTTGGATCCCTTCAACCTGTTTTCCCTACATCCATAGACGTTAGCACAATATAAAATACCAATTTCGAAATATAACAAACTATAGCACATCAATCAATTCATCCATTCAACCAATTATTTAACTTTGATCATTTAAATTTAAATTTAACTGAGTGAGATTAACTCACCTTTTCCGTTTGCAACTCATTTCCAAACCAGCTTGCTCGTCACAAATCTTCACAATTTACCTTGTATAAACATTTTACATTTTATTAATATTTTGAACTTATGGAACAATTATTTCCCTTTTGATAATTTTACCTAGCTAATTATTTATTTAAATTACTTTCCCTTTAATAAAATATTCTTTGACAACTAAAACAAATAAATAAGTTTTATTAAACTAATTAATTACCTTTAAATAAAACAATCAACTAATAGTTTAAATTTTAACTTATCTTCTCTTAATTAATTTCTCAATGACTAAAATAATTTAGATCTAATTAAACAAATACAACTTCATTATTAAAATTAAGTAGTAAATGTAAATAGGTATATAAATTTCAACGTTTGTCTCAAAATCTTATACATATATACATATTTACTATTTAAACAATTCCTAATATATTTACATGTATATACTTAAATAGAATGCTATATATATATATATATTCTGGAATCCTCGAAATTAATTTGAAATATCCAACAATAACCTATGTAGATAAAAATCTAACCTTTATACACTTTCCTCTTTTTTTTTTCCTTTTTTTTCTCACTATATAGCATGTATATAAAAAAAAACAATAAAATACCTCTCAAACAGCCTTCAACCCAGGCACTCGCGTGCCTTCCTCACTGATGTACCCTAGCCTACCCGCCGCCATCCCCTTCAACCCAAGTCGCAACATCCTAAACATCGGCCTCCACCTTCCTTGTTCGCACGCGAAGTCGCAACCCTCGCGAGCTCGAATCCCGTGATTACAGATCGAAACCCATCGCGGCTCCAACTACGTCTCGATGTGACTGAATACAATGCTCCCTTAACCACTGAATCGAATTAAGCCTCCGCTTCACCAAGGCCTAGCCTTGCTCGGTCGCGACCTCAGATGTTCGTGCACCTTATAATATATTTTTTAGCTTCGATCGGCCATGAAAGAACTGCAGACGCATTTGGTTTCAAATCGCGTGAGAGGGTGGACGAATTGATTTGGGAAAAGTACAGTGGCCATTAAAGAAAAGAATTAGGTCGGGATCTATTTCGTTACTCTTTGAGGCTTGCGACAACGAAAAGAACGAAGACTTGATATAAAGTTAAAAGAAGCATGTTGCAGAAGAGAAACTACTGGGCTTCTGAAGTGAAAGAAAATGACGATGTGAAATAATTGCGGCTAAAAGTTTGACTAATATAATTATTCAAATTAAATTCAAATTCAAACTATTTCGATAAATGCAACTTAAAAACTTGATTTCCTATCGAGGCGTGCCACTAGATGTTCATAATGTAATATCCCTATTCCGAACGCAATGGAAAAGGTTTCAAGTCCTAATTCGATCGTACGGAGAAGATAGCTTTTGGACCAGTTATTAGATTAAATTTTCGATATAAATTTAGGTGCGTTAGTATATTGTATGCTCACACAACAACTCCAAACCCTACGAAATTTGAAATTCGATAATAATTCAATATTACGGATCCAATGGAACTGGTTTCATCAAATTCCGAGACTGTGCCTCGGAAGGCTATTTTTAAATTCAATTTAAACGATATATTTTAAAACTGAACAAATCGGTGTTAAATTCAATTTTACAACTTCTATTATCCTCAGTACTATCAATATAAATTTTACAAGCCTTTAAATTATTTTTAATAGGCTTAAAACTCCAGATTCAATAATTTACCCAACTTCACTTATTTAATTTAATAATTCAATTATCAATTAAATTGCGATATTCGTAATTCAAGTTAAAATTACTCTATTGAATATTTAAAATCAATTAAATATTCCGATTTTAAATGCTTAAAAATTCTGGGTCGTCACAAAATTAAACAAAGTATTGGAATTAAGATTTGTAACTACTAATTGATTCGTGTGAGTAAGCACATGAGTTGAAAAGTGTATTGGAATGATATTAAATGGAATTAAGTCCTTGCTTAACAAAATTCAAAAAAAAAATGGTGTATAACTAGATTTAACTAGAGTTAAGCTAAATATAATTGGGTTGAAATAAATTCAGCTGGGTATAGATAATATTGAATGGGATAAAATTCATGCTGAAATAAATAATTGTAAACTAAGTAAGTATAGAATTGGAATAAATAAGCTTCGGAAGCTTATAAAAGAATTGAAAAGCATTGAAAAAAAATCCAACTCAAGCATAAATTAAATGACCTTATTATTACTACATTCAATAATGAATTGTTAATGTAAATTAAAATTTCAAAATGGATAAAAGAATAAACTAATCAAATAAATTAGTAAAATTGTTGGGGTTTGATCAAAGGAAAATCAAATCAAAGAATTAAAATGAAAGTTGGTGGAATGAAATAAACTTAAGTTATTGGGTGGAATAGTTAGAAGAAAATAAGTAACTTAAGTAAATTGTGAGATGGTTATTTAATATTGGTTGTCGAGTTTAACAAAATGATTTGGAATCAAACTTTTTGGAAATAAAAGAAGATGCAATGAAAGATTGTGAATAAATTAAAAACGGGATGGAATGCAACTATATGGTTTGTAAATGAGTTAGATTGGTATGGAATTTATATACATTGAGTTGGAATCAAATTAAATTGGTTATAAAGCTTATGTAATTATTTATTCACATTAATACTGTAGAATTGCATAAGAAAATGGATCATTTGATGTAAACTAGACTAGATAAAATCCTATGAGTTGTTAGAAGTGAAATAGGATGATTTTGAAATTAATTGGAATGAATATGAGTTTGTTTTGCTTAGAATGAATTAAATATAAGCGTATAAGTTGTAAATCACTTAACCTGAATGGAATGGTTTGAGAATTGGTTGTAAGCAATTGTAATGAGTGTTAGAACCTTATATGTGCTTACGGAAATTATATAACATGCGTTATATGTGAAATTTATGTGTTTGCTATTGAAAGTAAATGAAATTTTAATAAATTTTCATATGTTTAGCACTTACATGTTTTAATTGAGTAAGTACAGGTATCGGGAAGCCGTTTGGCTGGATTTGGATGCGCTAAATGCTAAAATAATAAGCGGCTTGCTTAAAATGCTAAATAAAGGTACGCCTACGCGATAAAAATAGGAAATATGAACTGTTTTTGGTTTTTCCGACCGTGTGGGTCGATGTATATATATTTATATTTTTTTTCAAATTGCAAAAGCTCCTTAGAATAAAGAAGACTCTGCCAAAATTTTCCGAAAATTTTGGGAGTTAGAATTTTTTTAAATTTTTTTTCATTAACGGCAAAGGATTTAAAATTAGTAAGCAAATAGATTAAAAACTGAATATTGAAATCTAATTTAAAATTGTGTATGTAAAGTAAGGTGAAATTAAAGAAATTGTTTGAAGAAACTAAAGGAAGAAAAAGTTGCAAGTAAACTTTTATTTGAAATTTTAAATAAATTAGTAAGCCGAACTAATAAAAGAAAATGGTTAATTACATATGGCCGGGTTGAGATCAGGCGAATACAATTTAATATTCGAGGTTTGAAGACAAAATTGAATTCAAGTAGAATCGGAAGATGGAAATCTGAATGGAAATTTGGAAAAATATTTAGATTTGAAAGCAATTAGTAAATTGAAGCAAACTGAATTCAGATAGAAATGGGAGAACCAATTTGAATAGAAGTAGATATAAACTAAAGTGGTGAAGTGAAAATAAATAAAGAAGCATATTAAATGCTTATACTAAACTTAAGAAAGGAATGGTGTAACGACCCAGAATTTTGAACAATTTAATTTGAAAATATTTAATTAATTTTAAATATTTGAATGATGGTTTAGATTGAATTTTCAATATAACTTTGAATTTAACGATTAAATTCTAAAATTTAATCTATTGAAAGTTGAAATTGAATCTTAAATTTTATAAGCCTTAAGATTCAAATTTTTATTCAACTTTCAATAGATTAAACTTTAGAATTTAATCGTTAAATTCAAAGTTATATTGAAAATTCAATCTAAACCATCATTCAAATATTTAAAATTAATTAAATATTTTCAAATTAAATTGTTCAAAATTCTGGGTCGTTACAAATGGTGAATTCTTAATTGGAAATTTATATTACAAATATATTCTAAGTTAATAATTGAATGAATAAATATTGACATTTCGTAAGGAAGCTGATAAAATGCTTTTGAATATTGTGATTGGATTTTATTGCTATGTAGGATATACATGTATTATAAAGAAAAGGGAAAGTTTGTTTTGATTTCAGAAGATAAATTTGAATTGCTCGACAAAAAGGTATGTGTTTAAATTTCTGTATGAAATTTGATTAGGTTTTTGATCTAGCCACTTGGCATTTTGTTTTCTTTTGAAATCTAAGTGCCCGTAGAGGCATTCTGTAGTTGTACCGAGCTAACCGCGCAAAGGAGATGCTGGCAAATTTTTTTGGAAATTTAGGGAGTTAGAAAAAATTTTGAGAAAATTTTGATAACAAAATGTGGTTTTAAATTAAAATTTGATTGATTGAACAAAATGTATTGTTTGAAACTATGGGAGAGTTTGGGAAGTTAGTAAGAATGATGATGGTTCTTCTATAAAAAGATAGTTGATAAGATGTTGAATTGTTGGTTTTTGGGAAAAGTAACGGGTATTGAACCATTCTTCCTAATTAGTAATTTCGGGGTCGAAATTCTTTTAAAGGAGAGGAATGTGACGACCCGGAATTTTTAAGCATTCGAAATTGGAATATTTAATTGATTTTAAATATTTAAAAGTTAATTATTAACTTGAATTTCAAATATCACAATTTATTTGATAATTAAATTATTAAATTAAATAATTTGAAATTGGGTAAAATATGAAATTTGAGATTTTAAGCCTATTAAAATAATTTGAAGGCTTGTAAATTTTATATTGATAGTTCTGAAGATAATAAAAGCTTTTAAATTGAAATTGGAAGTGATTCGTTCGGTTTTAAAAATATATCGTTTAAATTGATATATAAAAATAGCCTTCCGAGGCACAATCTCGGAATTCGATGAAACCAGTTCCATTGGATCCGTAATATTGAATTATTATCAGATTTCAATTTTCGTAGCATTTGGAGTTGTTGTATGAGCGTACGATATATAAACGCGCTGAAATTTATATCGAAAATTTAATATTTTAATTCGATTCAAAAAGCTATCTTCTCCATACGATCGAATTAGGACTCGAAACCTTTTCCATTGCGTTCGGACTAGGGATATAACATTATAAATGCCTAGCGGCAGGCCTTGATAGTAGGCCAATATTTTGAGTTGCATTTATAGAGACAATTTAAATTTATATTGGTTCAACATCAGCTGTAAATTTATATCTACATCAACCCTTTTCTTCGTTTCAGCTTTTCTTCATTTCAAGGCACTGTAGCCTGATATTGTTGGCATGCTGTCTCCTCTTTTCAAAATATCACTGTCTTCTCTCTAAAGCTTTTAAATTGCTATCTCCGGTATATTTCACCCATCCTCATCTCGAACTAAAATTCATGGCTCCAACCCCCTCTCTCTCGAATCGAAATCAAATAAAAAAAAGGGGAAACGGTTCGCGAGTGTAGGCATAGCCGCGCGCGATCATTAGGAAGAAGCAGCAGCTCGTCGAAGTAAAGTTTTGAAGCTAGGGTTGGGGAAAGTGGATTGCTATGTTTGATTTGCGCGGCAACGAGTACGATTAGGGGAGCGCGCGCGGTTGAGTCGATGGTCGCTCGAGGGCCTAGCGCGCTCGATCTGGAGGAGGTAAAGTTATGCTTGTGGGTAAATTGTGGCGTAAAGAGGATAGCGGCGGCGACGATCGTGGTGATGGCGGCTTGAACTGGGTGATGCGCGCGTATGGGGTGTCACGAGTGTCGCTCGTTTGCGTAGTCAGTCAGGTGGCATTGAGTTTTGGGTCGTGAGGAGGTTGCTGGCAGCAGTAGATTGATGGTTTTGGTTGCTTTCACCGAGGAGGGTTCGTAGTGAGGTATTATTATTGTTTTTTCAAAATTTATGTGTATATTTATGTACGGTAAAGAAAAAAATAATTTCAGTAAAGAAATTTCTGCTGTGTTTACTGGAAAAGAAAAGAAACAGTTTTTAATATAAATATATATAGAATATTTTTACATAGATGAGATTTTGAAATAATAGTAAGGATTTTACAATATGGTAGGGATTATAAGAAAGTAGATATTAAATTTTTTATATACAAGTAAATTAGTAAATATGTGGTAGATAAGATTTGGAAAATATAGGAAGTTTATATAAAATTATATTTTTGAGATCGGTAATTTATTTCGACAAGTAGATACGTAGTTTTAATAAAATAAAATAAATATACATATTCACATTTTAAACTTACTAGTTGTCTTTAAAATAATAAATTAAGGTGATTAATTTATTTTATTAACTTATCTAAATTATTTTAGTTACATAGAAATTATTTAAAAAGAAATTAGTTTAAAATTTAATTACTAGTAAATTAAATTTTGTTAAAGATAATAAAATATGTGGTTAATTAAATTATCAAATGGGAATTTAGTTTTTCAATTGACTCGAATATTAATAAAACACCTAATGTTTATACAAGGTTTAAATTGTGAAGAATTATGAAGAAACAAGTTGGTTTGGGAATAGGTTGCAAACGGAATAAGGCGAGTTAATCTCACTCAGCTGAATTTTAATTTTAATTTAATTGGTTAAATTTAAATAATTGATTGATTGATTGGATTTGGTGTGTTATATTATATATAGTGGTATATAGTATATCTTGGAATGTTTGATTTCCCGCATTATATAGCGGATGATTTATATTAATCCAATATACTGCGATATTCCACCTCGAAGTGGAATTGGTATTTATGTTTTGCTAACGTCTATGGATGTACGGAAACAGGTTGGAGGGATCCAACTGGATTCTTCAACATTTATTTAAATTATTTAATATTCCCTGTTGTGATTATTTGATATTCTATGATGAATTATATTGGAATATTGAATGCTATGGTTTGATTGAATATATTTGGGTATAATGAGCTACCAAAAATATATAAATTAGGTTTTGGAAAGAAAATAAAGAAGTGAATTTGCAAGCGAAATAATTATAGAAAATTTGAATAAATTAAGAATGAATTGAAAAGAAATGGAAGTGATACTAAAATACTAATAAATAACTTCGAGTATGAAAAGAAAAAGATTTTGAATAAACAGAAATTAGTGAATTGTAAAATTAAGTGTTATTATTTTAAAGGAATAAAGAATTATTTTGAAATTTAAAGTTTAAATTTGTTTAAAAGGATTAAGAAGTAATTTGAGAAATCTAAAATTGGTATTTTCAGTTAAAAGTATTTTAAATCATAATTAAGGAATAAAATCTGAAATTAATGGTTTTGGAATAAAAGGGAGTAAATTGGAAATCAATTTGGAAATTGATTCAAGTGTTTGAAATTGGAAATTTAAAGAAGAATGTGAAGAGATGTATATTTCTCTGGATAGCCAAGTATGTTCAAAGTAAATTTTTAAATATAAGATAAAAAGGTTTAATGTTGTTTTAAAAAGCATGTGTTAGGAATTTATTATTTCTAAATATCTAAATTCTAAAGAAATATTTTTTCAAATCTATTATCGTAGTAATTACTAAATGGTGACTTAGTATTTTATTTTAAAAAGTGAAAATCTAGTTTGATATTTTATAAAGTAAACTTAATTTCAAATATTCATATAGTATGTATTTTTAACAAATTATTGAAGTAGTTTTAAACTTAAATGTTTTAAAGTATATTTCAAAGTAAAGCGTTTTAAATTATTATAAAAATCTAAAGTTTTGTGCGTGGTGATTTCAGTGGAAATAGAAATATTTGGGAAAATTTATCCTGAAAAAGGAAGATAGTTGGAAACTGTTTTCAAAAGGGTTTGAAAATGAAAATATATCTTGTGAAGATATTTTTGGGATTAATAAATAATCTAGGAAAATTATTTGTTGTTTGGTGATTGTTGTGAATGTTAATTGATAGTTAAATAACCGACTATCAATATTGGCCAAATGCGCTGATCGTTTTGAAGAGACCAGGATCGAGATTTATTTCTCCAAAACCACTTCGATCCGATTTGTACGTTTTCGTGGGAAAATGAGTTTGGAGTTGAGGATGGAGCAGTGAAGTGCAAGGGCTAGTCGCTACTAATCCTGAGGATATTCCAAAATGGATGTAGTAGGAGTAGTGCCTTCGGTTCCGTTTGAACCAGGGACGGACTTGAATGGATGAATGCTTTCGGAACATCGTTAGGTGGACGATGGGAATTCTAAGGGATATGTTCTAAAAGGTAATGCTTAGCCTCAAGCCTCATCAACCGGGAATGACTGAAAATCAGGGGTTATGCAGCAAGGCTTGGTGGGCAGCACCCATTTCCGGGTAAGGTCATCCCTGTCTATATGTCCCTTTTTATTTCGGCTTAGTGGTGCGGTTGCTGATCCCAACCGTGGGGTGATCTTACTCGGGATTATCCAGTAAGGGATAGTCCAGGCCTTGTGTTGTAGGGGAGTTAGGGTGGCTCCTCGGTACACTGATTTAGACCAAGTACTATGACAGGTGGTACCCCAGTGCCCAGTCATTGGTTAGAGATCCGTTCTCCCTACGCGTCTTCCACGAGTTTTGTTTATATTACCCACTCTGTGGCTTGTAGCTGGAATTTAATAGATGTAACAATTTTGGCTATTTTAATAAGTATTTGTATATAGACCCTATTATAGTATCAGAGGATTTTAATATAAAAATGTTTTAGCTATTGTAAGGTAAAACCCGACATGTTTATCTGTGGCATGGTCTTACGAGATGCTTTTGTTTTCAAAAGTATTTTGAAACTTTAATAATCAATTTGAGTGTGATTTCTCACGCTGGTATATCCAGACTGACTCGGGTGTTATTTAACTATAATGCTCGGGTCAGACCGAGTATTATAGGATACAGGATATGGTGTTGTGGAGCTCAGGAGACGAGCTGAATGGCGATACGTACTTCCATATTTGATTATTATTCCGATGTGTATCCAGTTGTATGTTATTAATATTGTTGAACTCTGATGATGTATACTGATGATGTAATGTATAAATAGATATTTTTTTTTGTGTAAAGATCTGTTATTATATATTTATTTTATTCCGCTGCGATGGTTAGATTCTGATGTTGTTTTCAATTTTCTTCTTCTACCTCTTCTTCTTTAACCCTAACGGTTCGTATTTCTATGCAACTTGAGTCGATCGATGTAGAATAGTGTTGACTCAAGGGGTACGGATTTGCGGGTCGTTACAATATGGAGAAGTGAAATACAATTATAGGTTGCTAAAGATCAAAAATATAATAGAGTATGTAAGTAAATAGCGTAAGTAAGTAAGGTAAGTGTTCTTTTTGATTTTTAATGATATATATATATATATATATATATATAGTTGAAGAGAGATTCTTTGAGTAGTTGCATTTATTAACAAGTGCTCTACAATTGATTCTAATGGTGATGAAGAGTTGTAGTGAAGAGAAGCAAAGACGTCTTTTCAAATGTGGCTGTTGTAATTCGAATTTTAAATTCCGAATTCAACATCAGACGTCTGGTATTTATTTCAAACGTCTAGCTCTACATATTTTTTATATACAGTAATCTTTCAGACGTCTGAGTGCATCAACTAGACATCTGATCCTGTCTGTTTTGTATTCTAGAGGATTTCTTCAAACGTCTGGCTAGTTCACCCAGACGTCTAAAATCTGCGCATGTTTACTTTGTGCATCTGCCTTGTTGCTACATTGATCCTATCGACTTGTAGTCTCTTGTAATGTTCTTTGAGCCTTGTTCTTGTCTTTCTAGTGATGTTGCTCTAGCAAGTACCTGTAAATAGAAATATATATGCATATTCAATTTCCATTATATAGTTGTTGTCATCGAAACCATAGATTTGATTTCCTAACAGACGTAGGCTACGCCGAACCATTATAAATCCTTATGTTCTTGATTTCTATTTTGATTTGCTTATTATTTTGCTATATTCCTCTGTTTTAATTTAGTTTTCTTCATTTACTTCTCTACACAAACTTATTCTTGGGTGTTTATAGCTAATTTGGTTGCAAATAGTTATGTTATTTCAATTTAGCACTATTAAACAATAGATCTCCTTTAAGTCCTACTACTTTCGTACACACTCGCTAAATCAATGCCTAATTTTAAGGCATACATGCTCAATATAAGTTAGAAATCTATTTTAGTCACCACGTAAATCTTTGTATTCTCTGCTCTTTAATTTTTTTTGACTGATGATAATTGTTCATTGAATTGGAGATTAATAATTAATCGACAAGCTAGATTTTCTATTGCTTCCATGTCTAAGTATTCTGCAACGGTTTTTGGAACTAGGGAAACTTAATTAAAATGTGCACAACAGATTGGTATCAAAGCTAGTTATCTTATTCTAGATTATTATGGTGCTAGTTCCATAAATAATTGTATGGAAAATCATGATGTCACCAAAATGTTATCCATATATTTTCTGATTGCCAAACAAACTTGAAGGAAACATGTGAGGTATGGAGACATCTGAAAATGCAAACATTGAGCCGTTGAAACATGGTGATGTAGCAAACCAATAACGACATGATAATAAATTAGGTATTGAATCAATGATCAAACGAATCAATAGTAATACTCTTTACTAAGATGGTTTCAAATATCTAATATGATGGTAACAGTTAGGCTTCTACTCAAGAGTTATGTAACTCAGAGGAATCGGCGAATAATTGAGATATCAAATCATAAAAAGTCATCGAACTCAAACATTGTAAGAATGGCAAACCATTATTGCTATAAAAAGCGTCGAGCACATAAAACAAGGGATATAGCAAGCCCCAACACCTATAGAGGGTATCAAGCCTTTCAAACAGAAGGGTAAGTCAAACCTTTATCGTACTTGTGGTGTTGACATCTAAACAAAGCATAAAGAAGCACCGAACCTCTATGGGTTAGAGAACCACAAAGAAATGATAAGCATCATCAAGCATGCATAAGTAAGAAGCAATGTCGAAGCCTTAATAAAAAAGTAGTATATCGAGTGCCAGATCCTAGAGGGTGTCAAGTTTCTAATAGACAGTACGGATGTCAGAATTAAGCAACACCGGGCATCATAAAGTATGGGTGCCCGCCCAATGAAGCATACCAAGCAATGCTCATGAAGGGAAGACAACGAGTCTCTAGAAAAACTTAGACACAGTAACTAATGTCGAGCCTTTATAACACCGACCATTAAAAAGCACCTACAAGCAGTAAGAGATGCTGAATATCTATGGATAGTAAGGGTATTGAATGCTAATAGATAGTAGGGGATGCAGAATCTCAATGGATAATGGAGATGTCGAATATTAGAAATGCAAATAAATAGCGCCCGTCTAACTGGGCTTGTATGTGTCGATCATCCCACATGTTGTTACATCTATAAATAGACCCCCTTCGCCACTTAGGAGGGGTGAATCATTTCTTTCTCTACTTCTCGAATTACAAGTTGTAAACCCATAATTGATTTAGGGATTTCTTAATACAATTGTAACTTTTTGCATATAAGGACTTGGACAATAAACTTTGCATAACATAATGCCTTCGATATATGTATCTTTGTCTATTATTGAGAGAATGGACATGCGTATAACTTATCTTTTGGCTTGGAGTTAAATTTAGACTTACATATCGACAATTTGAAAGACCACTAAATTTTTGCCTAAATTAAAGTTTACTTTGCATTATGACTGTTTCTCCCATTTGCATATGAAAAAAAGATTGTGCTATATGTGAATTGCCTATTATGCCCATTAAACAATGGACTTTTGCACATTTATACGACTTGCCTATTCTATCGTTGGACATATGACTCGAATTTTTGAATAAGTTCATGACTATATTAAAGCTCATGGGCAATATTAGGTCCTTTTCAAGTAGTATTATCTTATGCAGCATCTCGGTTGTTGAGCCAAATTTGGATTTAACATTTTTGCCACTAGAAGGAGGGCTTAAACCTCCGGTTCGTTGTTCCTTTACCGTAATTTGAAACTAATTAAGTTAAAATTTTATTTCAAGAAAATGGTGAAGACTAGGAAGGTTAATATTCCAAATGAAGAAATTATACAGACAAAAACCTCGGAGGAAAATATCACTTTGAATTTTAATTTGGAGAACGCGGTGATTGGACAAACCTCAACGCCAGTAAAGCCAACAAGTTACGAAGCCGAAATTCAAAATTTAACACAACAGCTCACTGCGATGCAAGAGCTTCCGGAAAAGGTCTTCCTCAAAATTCTCCAAAACAACAAAGCTTACTGAAGAAGGAGAAGAAGTTGAACCTCCAAGGAAGAATTTAGAAACCTCAATAATCAAAAGTAAGGATAAGGGAAAAAGCACCATATGTTCACAAAGAAAGAAAGGAACCTATAGTGAAGGATCGGCCATATATTCTCCAAAATCATGAGAGAAAGAAGATAATAAGGCTAAGATGAATCATCGAAGGAAAACCAAGAAAAGCTAGCAGAAAGATCCATTGAACAATCAAGTATCCCAATCTCATGCTAAAAATACAAACCTTATAGACGGTATTACCATGATGATGAAACCTACTTAAGGGGCATGGCTAATAAAATGGTGAAAAACATGCTTGATCTTAAAAGGAAGAGGACCATTGGCCCAAGGGTAAATAACAATTTCTATGAAGCTCCATTCATAGATGAGATAATGTCTATTAGAATTCTATGGCATATTAAAATCCCTTTTCTGAAGTATATGGAACCATTGATCCTGATAACCATCTTTAGGGTTTGAAGAGCCAAATGGATTTGCATAATGCTTCTAGACTGGTAAGTTATAGGATCTTTACCACTCAAGGAGAAGCTGCCAAATGGTATAAGAACTATAGAGAGAAGACTAATTACATTTGGGAACAATTCCCTTATGAATTTTCGGCATAGTTCTGTGTATGCAAAAATCCTACCATAGATTCTAGCGTGTTGGCTAATGTCAAACAAAGACTAGGAGAATATCTGAGGAGATTCAACACAAAGGCACTAAAGGTGGAAAACATGACCGATAGGGAAAAACTAATGATAGTATACTCAGGTTAATTGAACAGACTCCTTTGTAGAAGGAACTCTACGTTCATGGGTATAGGGATCTACAAGATTTCCATTTCCTGGCAGATAAGTTCATCCACATAGATGAAATGTATCGTGCTAAGAGGAAGTCTCTACCGAAGAAGGAAGGTGGGAAATTCGATTTTGACCATCCCAACAAAAAGCCAAGATGGGATGAAAGTAGAAGAGGAAGATGGGAGGAAATTCCAGAAACAAATACGTAGTAAGCAAATCTATCTCCTACATTTTTGCTATGGTCAAAGAGGGAGGAAAATTTTCTACTTTCATGGAAAGAACCAATTCCAAGTCAAAAACAGGAGGAGATTATTATGCCTACCATAAAGCAAATAGGCACAAAATTGATGATGTTGTGTCTTAGCAGTGGTAATCTAGAAAATGAATAGATCAGGATCTTTGAAGGAGTTTGTCAAGGAAACACAGAAGTCGTCACATCCCCAAGGGAATAATTCAAGGCCTCTAAACAATGTTGTGAATTTTGTAGAGAATGATTCCCAATAGGACTTTATTCCTCCAATTAGCCATGTAGATGTCATTCATGGCGGTCCCTATCTCGTCGGAAGTAGCAAAGGCGCCAAGAGAGGATATAAGGGAAACGCGGGATGGAGTGTTCTCCATTTAGGAGGAGCCACCATTCAAGAGTAATAAATTTCAACTCTAAATGCCCAACTTAACAATAACTCCACAAGCGCTAAGGTGAGACCTTCGCTTGCATAATGATCCACTGATGTTAACTTCACAAATTAGGCTCTCTATGGTAATAAAGATCTTAATTGACATCATGAATGCAGTGACATTATTTTTAAGCATGCTTTTGATCAAATGAATATTCCAGAGTAGAAGTTGGAATCGAGCTTCGAGCCTATCTTTGGATTCAATAATAAACAATCTACTCATGTAGGGCAGATAAAGCTTTTGATGCAAATGGAAATTCCTCCACATTTCAAAACTTTTGAAACTCTATTCATAATAATGGATCAAACCTTCTATTATAATGCTTTCTTTGGACGGCCCGTTCTAGATATAGTGGATGCATTCTTCTTACCAAAATATCTAATGGTGAAGTTCTTGATATTAGTCTGTAACTACCCCGGTTTTCGAAGTCATAACATTAGACAAATTTAATTATAATAAAACTATTCGTATTCGATTTTTGGTAATTATAATAACATTAGACAAATTGATTTAAACAAAATAGTAATTACCAAAAATCGAATTCGAATACTTTTATTATAATTATTGTCTAATGTAACGACTTCGAAAACCGGGTTATTACAGACAAAATTCGTTGACCACCTACTCGATCAATATATTAGAAAATTTATACTTAACGATAACATTTATCCAATTTAATAAATCCTCTAAAATTATTTTACTTAATAATTAAATTCGTTAAAACAAAATACTCATTACCTAATCACCATTTCATAATTCCATATAAAGTCTCAAATAGACTATTAAAAATATGGTGATAACAAATTCAAAATTCTCCAGAGGCCAAAAGATACTAGATATCTTTTCCAAAATCTCTGAAGAAATGATCATTACTAAGGAAATAATAATGGTAGTCAACTAGCAGTGTGATACAATGCGATACGGGGCCTAACTAAAATAAATAAATCTCGCCACACAGCGCAGTAGTCTAACGAAAAGAAATGGACTACCAGGTAAAAACTCTGACTCCTAACTAAAAGTAGGTAGCTGTGTTTATAACAAAATTATATGAATTTACCTAATGCAAATAAATAGGTAAACATTGTCCAGCTATGAAATAAACCGATAGGGATGCAGTATAACATCTATATAAACAACAAAAAGGATAGGTATGTTATACCAGAAGAAACCTAACCCCAAGAAATATATCTGCCTACCAAAATCTAAAAATGAATTGACTCTCGGTTTGATGAAAAATGAGTCATAGTCTCTACGGGATCTATCGGTCTCCAACAAAATCCGATTACCCCAAGATAATACAGTTCTAAGTGCTAATTATTGTCGCTCAAGCAATCACAATAATTTAACTAACTGTCCCATACCAGATAGTAAATTCAAGTATTTACAAAAAGCTAGTAAATTTCACTAAAACTCTATTCAACAAATTATAGTAATAAATGAGAGAATTATACAGAAAGTCCCATACCAATCCAACAATTCAATCATTTATTAAAATTCTTTGCCACATAGAGAAGCACAAAATTCCATAAGAATATAAGTGAAATTATAAATTTCTTGAAAGCAATAATTCCAAAAGTCATCAAGTTATACTTATTAAAATAAGTTATAAAATCCAAATTGAATTGATTTAGAAACGGGTTTGGTTTTTGAATATAAACTTGCTTGAAATAATAACTAGTTTATGCATATATATATATATATATATATGTATGTATGTTAGTATTTATAATTTATAATCTTTATATTTAACTCTTTTTAAAACTAAATTCTTTTCCATATTTCTATACCATTATTTTCACAATTTTGTATATAAATAAATCCATTTTTATAAGATATATTAATTACAAATCTCCTTTTCTATTTTATAAAACAAGTTACATATATGTAAATATTTTCCCTTAGAAATCAATAAAAATATAATTAGATATATACCTGCACATTACTACTATTATATAGTACTCGATAAGTCATAAAACAAGTGCAGAAAGCTCTTAGAGAAGATAGTATCAAAAATAAATCATGAGAAATTCAAAAATGAATAGAATATACGAATATCACTGATTCAACCAGCTGAATTGGTAGATTCAGTCGGTTGAATATCTTCCCCAAATAAAAATTTGGGTTTTAGATTCAGCCAGCTGAATTGGAAATTTTAGCCGTCTGAACCGGCTTCCTGGGCAGCACTCTGCCTAGGTGATCAATCTTTCTATCGAACAGATATTTGTAGTTTTATGACTTCGGCCAGTTGCTAAGGGTGCTATAGACCATATCAGTCTCAACTATATACCCAAAATTCATATCCATCAACATACATAAAATTATGTGCGTTTGTGTAAGGTTTTCACAAAGTTTTAAAAACATAAAATCTGAAATAAATTTCTCAGTTCAACATCAATTCATTCATATATTCAAACTGCAATTTAATTAAAAACTATGGCATGTTATTTTATTTCCATCCAATCATTCAATCCCTACCAAAAATTCACGAAATTTGTAATTAAAAACAGGTATACAAACAACCATATAATTGATTTAAATATAGATGTGTGATTTAAATAAAGTAACTCACCTTCATCGTATGTTCGTAGTCATTATTGAATTTGTCGTCGCTGTCGAAGACATGACGTGAATTGCTATACGTGTTACAATGGAAATTTTCATTGTTTCCATACCTTAGTTCGTTTCCGCATCCACGTCTTTCACTACCTTTAACACGTGCCAGCATTTATGCCATAGCCGAGACCGTCAATCCTGCATGCTACCATCGCGACTACCTTTGGTCGTTGCTCACCGCCTAATGCCCTAAAGCTCACGAGTGCACCTCTGATCAACGCCGTCATCGCCAATCATGCTCCACTAGTACCAAGTTCACATGACTCTGCCCCAAACTCTAACGATGTCGTATCGGTTCCTGATGCATGCGGCCTCTTCCCACCTATCACCGACGTTGACTTCTCGTCTGCCAGAGAGATAATTCACTCGTCGTTATAGTTCCTTTTTCCTTTCAATTGAATTTTGATTTTGATTCTAAGGCATAGAGAGAAGTCACAGCCTGGCACATGATTGAGAATAAGGATTAGGGACTTGGGTTTGGTACAATAGTTGGGCTGGGTTTTTACACCTTCATTTCAATTCGTTCCTTATATTCTTTTTCTTTTAATTCTACTAGTCTTCTCCTTTTCTTTTAAATAACTATTTTACAAATTTTTAAATCTATTCCAATCTAATTGAAACTGTTGAAACTAATTTACAACTCATTTTGCAAATTATATTTCAGTAACTGGAAAATTTTGTTTAATTCAGTGTCCATTTACTATTATTTAATTATCCATCTTATAACCATAAAATCGAATTAATTTCTTAAATTTTTTGGTGACATAAAAGTTATTCAATTTTTTTAAAAGTTATCGTTTACTTCTTAGAAAAAATCCCAAAATTAATTAATGTCATTTATTCCATTACTACGAATTTTAATGACTTTTGGGTTTACAAAATGTGAAATTGAATTGTAAATTACTTCGTATATTTTATTCAACTATTCCAAAAATCCAAACTAAATTCACAAAATTCCTTTCAATATGTAAATTTTTTATTTTAATCTCGACTAGGGTTGTTACAAATCTCCTCCTTATGAAAATTATGTCCTAGCAATTTATATAGGAAGACATCAAGAACACATGCAAACATTACCTCTCTTCAAATTTTATTATTACGTTGAAACTTGATCAAAACTAAAGCAGTTAACATTTGAATCAGACTTATTATATGTTATGAATTTAAATAGATTCATTTATTAATTTTTTCTTTTTGGACATGAAAATTTATTAAAAATTTTCCAAGTGTTAAAATTTTGGAAAATTTTGGCAGTGCCTCATTTGTACGTAGAGCCGTTTACAATTTCACAATTGTAATATATATGATATACATCGACCACATGGTCGAAAACATAATATATAACAATATTTCTATCATTTCTTTATTTAATCTGAAAGAGTACCTTTATTTAGCATTTTAAAATGAGCTATCATACTTTTTTATAAGCATATGAGCTATCGTCGCCATTTAGTCCAATTGTGCTTCATGATTACCTATTCTCGACTAAAGTTTAATTATTAGCCATATAAAAGAAGTATATAAATGTATGCAACCATTTATCATAAAAACAATACGATGTTCATATTTAACCCACCTTCAACTAATTTTTCTAACGCCAAAACCATCAAATCAAGTTATGATTTCTAAGAGTAAATGGTTATACAGTATTTCATTTTTTTCAAAACATCCTTTGAATTCAAAAATATGGATCACAACTCAAATTATGGTGGATTTTCTAAGGAGGGTTATAGCAGGTTTTATATATTTACACAGACCCACTTAACAAATCAACATTTTTAGCCTAGAAAACAATTAAATTTTTTAAAACTCTTAAAATGGAAGTTGTTTCTTATGTCATTAGATTTCCAGAAAGCCAAAATTCGTTGAAATTGGATAAATCCTTCAAAAGTTATGGTCGGTTGAATGCACCGCTGTTTTGACTTATTTACATTTTCAAGACAGCAATACAATCACTTAATAATTCAACTTTAAACTTAATAAACCTTCCTATTTTGCATTGCACTCCAAAGAAAAATCGTTCATCAAAGAGTAGCTTTCTAATGGATTTAAAATCTTTGAGGACGGATCTATTGTTTGTGATTTATGATCGTATCACGTCATTGATTTAGCATAAATTTTTACATTAATATTTCATTTTCTTAACGTTTTCATTACATTTATATTTTCTTAAACAAAGAAAAAAACATGCTTTATTTTTTCAATAATTTTTTTCAAAAATATTTCATAAAATTCGAAAATCTATTTTGTTTTCACTTCAAATAAATACACACAATAAAGAAGTTGCAAAAAAAATTAGTCACAGGGACAACAAGTTTGCTTTTAGTCTGAATGACACTTTTTAGTGTAAAATGAAAAATGATAGTTACAACTATCATTTTATGATTTACACTAAAATAAGTCATTCAGCCTAAAAAACAAACTTCTTGTTCCTAAAACTAAATTTTTCTATAACTTTTTCCTTGAGTCTAAAAACCTCTTTTCACTTTGCCATGAAAACAAACTAGTATTTATGTAGTATATCTATATTGATAATTGATATCAATTCTTTTAACAGAATGTAGTTCTTATTTATAAGGATGACCTTATGTTGATATTTACTTAATCCTATTAACTTCATACATGAATGCCTTACCCAAGTATCACAAACAAAGCTAACAGTGGGAGTTTCTTCTTAAGTTTCCTGTAATAAATAATTGAAATGATTGAATTTATTTTTTATTTTTTTTATTTTTTAAGAGAATGTAGTAGTTATATAGGGATTGAAGATTGTTGTTCATAGAGTTTGTATTAATAGTATAAATATGTCTACCTTGCTATCAAACTTAATCTTTAATATTACATCATAATCGCTCATGATTTCGTTCGTTTTAAAAGATCAATTTGTTGGACTTACATAGCGCATAGTTAAAATGGATAAATATTGTGATTTACAAATTATTTTTATAACAAACTATGCCTCACAATTATGCACCGGTCTAATAAGCTATCAGGGTGAATTGTGCCTTCAGAAAACATTAAAACAAGCATTCATCAAGCAGGCGCAACATGCTATGCATGTAACTATAATTAATTAGGATTGTTATCATCATTTATCAAATGAAAACTAAGAACAAATATGTATCAAAATATATGCCAAAACATGCTGACATTTAGAATAATTAGCAAACTGATAATTGTAATACTATTACCTGAATTGTATTTCAAAGACACTATCAAAACAACTAAAGAGGTGATTACTTTTGATTGCAAACTGGTAGAGCGGAACTACTACTATTGAGTACAACGGCTTTCTAATCCTTTCACCTAATTTTTTTTAAAAGAACAACATTTTCAGAATTCATTTTATACAAAAATAATGATGATTTAAACATATCGCTGGGGTTAGGAAGTAAGATGAATTTTCCAATGTGTTTTGTAACAATTCGCATATTTTACGAGTATATATTTAAACGTTTTATTTAAATATAGCATCGTTAGTTGAATTTAAAGTCCAAAACGTGATTTTTGTAAACAGTTGCATCCGAACTTAAGACCACTTTCATTGAGTTTAAAACGATGTTTACAACTTATTTAAGTATAAACATTGATATGTTTGGAATTGATTAGCATTTTTATTTTTTCATTTGGGGTTTGAGTTGTATTCTAGCCCACTAACCCAACAAGATAACCCAAACCTTCTACCAAATACCTCCCACTCCACTCCTCTTTATTAATTCCATTTCTAAGTTCCTAATACACTCAAGCCCTAGGAAAAATGGTGGGAAGAGGAAACTAAATTCATATGCCCTGGTTATCTTAGGAAATTCAAATTCAAGTTCTAAAATCAAGGAGAATCTTAGGTAAGCATCCTCTTCATCTTCCCCATCTTAATCCCTCTTCAATTCTTGATTTTTCCTATAACCTAACTTAGGAAAAACTTTGCATTTGATAATAGATTGAAGATTTAGGAGATATAGTGAAAAGGAATTGGTCTAAGCTGGTTTTAGAGCTTCTCATTTCTTGTTTTTGAATTCAAAGGTGAGTTTTTAAGCTCACATCTATGTCTACAGCTTTCATTTTTGTTTGGTATGAATTCCTAACTTCTATTTCATGTTTAATTGCTTTTGATTTGAATTAGTTTGGCGAATTTTCCAATTTTGGTATTTTGAAGTTAAAATCTTTGAAGATCCTATCTTGAATGTTTGGACATGTTGTTTGGGGTGTATCGAAGAGCCTATAGGACTGGGTTATTGCTTGGCATAAATCCCTAGCCTCCATCGCTCGTCCGATTTCCTCCGAATTGATTTGGTCATTATTGGCCTAGGCAAATTCTTCCCAGGCTCAGGCAACCAGACGTCTGGTTGAAATTTCCAAAAGTCCGGTTGAGTTTTTTTGGAAAAAAATAACGGACATAGGAAAAAATAGCAAAGCTTAGGGTCAGACATCTGGTCCTACTAAAGTTTTCCTATTTGCCTATTTTTGAGTAGATTTCCAATTTTTATCGATCTTCGACGATTCGAATAGCTATTGTCAATCAATATCGACTTTGATGGCTTCTTTTCTGGATTTTTGGTGTTTCCATTTGATGGATTTGATATCTGTTTCCATGGTTTTGGTTCACATTATTGCAATGTGTATTTTTGGTGGTAGAACGTTTTTACAATCGTTTCTATGATTTATCACTTTAAAATACAAAGGTTTCTACTAGTAGTAAATACTCAAACTCTTTCACAAAAATGATTTCCACATTACTTTTAATACATACATAGCTCGTTTTTAAAATCGTTTTCTATCTATTAGTATATACAAACCTTTACCCCATTCGTATGATAAATCCAATTAAATGACTTAGCAAAACAAGTGGTACGAAACGCTTGTGTTTACTTCGTCGGTTAATTCTTGGATTTTTTCGATTGAAATCTCATGATAATTTTCGAGTGAAAGTCTACAATTTGTTCGCAAATATTTAAGCTAGGCCAGTGGTTATGGGACATGAAGCCTAACTCATTTATTTACTAGCTTAGTGTAATTTACGCTTATTAATCAATGATGATCATTTTGTGATTTAGACCAGCCATGTGTAATGTCTCTTTGTCCGCTTAGGGGACTAAATCCTGTTTCTGTGGATCGTCGGCTCAATTTGATAGGGTAGTGACCCATGGTCTTTTAACCGTTCGAGGACCAATTGGCTCAATGAGTTTGTGCGTGAGGCATATCTTTTAGGGTGCATCAATGTTCGGCTCATTTGTCCTCAAGGGGGTTTGTACCTCGTATTTTTATAGGTTATTGACCATGGGATAGCATCCCGTTTGTGATACACGTGTTGGTGAGTTTTCATGCTCCCGTTTGTGATAGGCCTCCCCCTTTGTGTTTTTTGGATTTCTAATTATTAATTTCTATAATTTGTGCTTCACCAATTCTTGTGATTTGCATTTATATGTTTTATCAATATTTGAGGTTCGGTGAATAAGCTAAAATATGTTATTCTTTTTGGGTATACGAGGAGACTTGAGATATTGTATGATTTTCATTGTTATCAAATATATACTTGTCACAACATGGTATTATTGTTATCATATATTTTTGTCATATCTCTTATCCGATCTCATCTGACATGATAATTATAGCTAAACTGATATGTTTATTATTTTTCTTCTTAAATAATCCTCAAGTCAGACCGAGGTATTTCAGGTGCTTCCACTTGACTTCTTAGTAGGGACTACTTTTGGCTAGCTACTTTAGCTTAGTATTGTTTGTATTTCATGTATACGACATAGAGACTCTTTGATGTATACTTATTATTTTGTGTAGTACTTGCACCTATTTTTTTGGCTTGTAGTGGACCTTGTATGACCACTATTATGATGTTCATTTCATTGTGCTATATTCATATTTGTTTCCGCCATAGTGATATGAATATCTACGACTGATTTTGTGTAGTGCTTATTTTATATTGATTCCGAAGGCCACTTAGCCACCGTATAGTAGATTTGAGTTTGGATTAGATATGTCAGATTTCTTCTTAAAATGAAATGCATGACATACTATCTGACATATTGGTTCTCGTTCAAATCAATTATACAGTTGGTCGCTCCTCAACAGCCTTATCTTTATACTAATCAATGGCATTGCCCAGTAGTGTCCTTGGTTAGTGTGAGTATAGAGGTGACGCGTCATAGCTTGGTATCAGAGCCAAACTTTGGAAGATGTAGATTAATCTATCAAGGATCATTATCCTAAGTCTCCCTTAGGAAATGTGCATTAGGATTTAATTTGTGTCTTAAGACCCGTTCTATCCTATTTTCTTTTAAGATACCTTATTTTATCAATCAAGTTTGTTTGATATTCATTCTAAGAATAACTTTTTTCCTCTTCTTTCTTTCTTTCTTTCTTAAAGAAGAGAAATGGTTAGACCTAGCCATCCTAACGCTGGTCAATCCAATGGTTCTCTTTAGGATGGCGTATTCATGTCTACTCAATAGCTTTTGGATCTTGTGTAGAATGCTCAAGTTGCCGGACCCATTCGTGAGCCTGCTCATCCTAAATCAGGATTTGCACAATTGTGCAAGGATTACGCCAATTTGGGTGGACAGCCATTTAGTGGTTTCAAAAGCGTTACAGAAGTCCAAGCTTGGCTTAGAACATGCAACCACATCTTTTTTTTGCATGAATCACGTGGATCTACATCGAGTCCAAGTGGCTTCTAGCATGCTCTAGGAGAGAGTATTAGATTGGTATGAGCTTTTGATTTCAGAAATTGTTGAAGCGGATCTTGCTTAAGAGCAATTTCGGGAAAGGTTCGAGTTGAAGTTTGTGCCAAAAGCTAAAAAAGTAACTTTAGCTCGACGCTTTATTGACCTTATTCAAGGTGAATCTTATAAATATGGGGTCAAGTATATTAATACCCCTTTGAAGAAGATATCGCTTTACTTTTGAAACTAGAAGTGCCTTTCGATCAGCTTGTAGATATCACTCTTCGACTTGAAGAGGCCGATAAAGAAAGTGATGGTGATATTGGGGGTGCCAAAAAAACTTAATAACAACAAGAAGAGGCATCTCGATAATAAGTTCAAACCTAAAAGGGAAGCAAGCAACTTCGGTAGCAAAGATTTCTACCCCTAATCATGGAGAATGCTACAATTATTGACCAAAGGACCATAATGCAAATAAGTGTCCGAAGTCCCTTACTTGTCGCTATTGTAAAAGTTCTGTCCCATATACTCATGTCCCAAACTTCAAAGCAAGAAAGAGGGAAAGCTAAATGTTGTGCAATCCCCTAGTAACACCTCTCTTGGTCAAGGTATTTATCATTCTTTCCTTGATGGCATTATTATGTTTCGTGATCATCTTATTCGAGTTTTTTTGATACGAGCGCATCTCATGATTTTGTATCATAAGAACTTATTGATACTTTTTCTGTAAATGTTATGGTCATGATGATTTCATTAAGAATTGTGAATCCGGTTGGTGGATCGGAAACAGTCAATTTATTTTGTAAGGATGTTAAATTATTCTATGTGGTTATGCTTTCCATGCCGATTTTCATGTTATGTGTTACTTAAGTTTCGGAATGATTTTGGAATGGATTGGCTTAATTGTTATGAAGCCCACATCCTATGTCCTGAGAGGACTATCCATCTTCGACATCCATAATCTGTTAAGTAGATTTCTATTGTTCTTAAAGATTCAGATTCCAATTCGATGACATCCTTATATTCTCCAAATACACATGATGACGATAATGATGATGAGGAAGATGTCATTTTCCTCATTCACGTTGTTTGTAATTTTTTTGATATATTTGAGCCCGTTTTAGGATTACCCCCTAAGCGAGCAATTGAGTTCAGAATTAATCTAATCACTGGAGCTCTACCTATCATTCGTCCTCCTTATTGTATGTTAAGTAAGGAAAATGACGATATGCGTAAACAATTATTCGAATTGGAAGAAAAATAGTTTATTCGATCTAGTTCCTCTCCTTGGGGAGCTTTAGCTATCTTTGTGAAGAAATTGGATAGTACACTTAGGCTTTGCTTTGACTACCACAAGCTTAATGAACTCACCATCAAGAATAGATATCCCTTGCCTTGGATTCATGATCTGTTCGATCAACTTTGCGGTGCTAAAGTCTTTTCACAGTTAGACTTAGCAACTGGTTTTCATCGGCGTCAAATTGCAGAGGATAGTATTGCTTTGGCATCGTTCCGTACTTATTGTGGATCTTATGAATGGATTGTTATGCCATTTGGTTTAATGAATGCTCCAGCTTATTTCATTGACCTTATGAACTGAATTTTCAAAGACTTCCTCGATCGATTTGTTCTCATCTTTATAGATGATATTCTTGTTTATTCTAAAATCGAGGAAGAGCATGAAAAACATCTTCGAATTGTGTTGAAAACCTTTAGGAGTAATCGATTGAAAACAAAATTTTCTAAGTGCCACATTTGGCAATCTCGTGTGAAATTTTTAGGACATATTATTTTTGAATCTGGAATTTTCATGGATCCTTCAAAAATTGAGGCGATTCGAAATTGGAAGAGACCGGAGAGTGTGATGGAAATTCATAGCTTTCTTGGATTGGCGGGTCTTACCGTCGGTTCATAAGAGACTTTTCAAAAATTTCCGTACCACTTACTAGCTTGAAAAAGAAGGAAGTTAAGTATATTTGGTCAGACAAATGTTAAGCTGCTTTTCAAAAACTAAAAGAACTCCTTTCCAATGCTCCTATTCTTGTGATTCTTGAAGGGAACCAAGATTTGATTGTTTACACCGATGTTAGTCATGTTGGTTTCGGAGCCGTTCTCATGCAAAGGGAACGTGTCGTCGCTTATGCTTCAAGGCAATTAAAGCTTGCCAAGACTAGATATGCCACTCATGATTTAGAGCTCGCGACCATTATTTTCGCCCTTAGAATTTGGCGTCATTATCTTTTGGGAGGGAAATTTTTTCTCTACACCGATCATAAATCTTTAAATTATTTATTCTCTCAAAAGGAACTTGATTTGCATCAATAATGTTGGCTTTAATTCCTTGCATCTTATGACCTTGATATTCTTTATACTCCCGGAAAGGGAAATCGTGTTGCCGATGCCCTTAGTCGTAAGAAACAAGCATTTGTTTCCATGATGATATTCGAATGAAATGATCTCGAGACTTTGTCCACTTGTGAGATTTGAGATCGTGAATCCATTTCATGTTCATCTCTTATTTTACGTAGCCTTAAGGCTAATCCTTCTCTTTTAGACCGCATCGTTGAAGCTCAAAAGCACGATCCTGAATTGGCTCATCTTAGCCAAAGTTTTAGGGATAAAATTAATAATGATGGTCTGAAATACTTTGAAATCGATGCTTATGGAGGCATTTGAAAATTTCGTAGACTTATTGTGCCAAATATTAGTGATCTTCGTAAAGACATTTTTGAAGATTCTCATCGGTCTAAATTTTTCGTTCATCCCGGTAGTAGTAAAATGTATGCGGACATGAAACGACTTTACTATTGGGATGGAATGAAATCTGATATTGCTAACTTTACTAAGCATTGCATGACTTTCTGATTCATAAAGGCCGAGCATCAGAGGCCCACTGGGTTATTACAACCTTTGGACATTCCCGTTTGGAGTGGGATTAATTTTCCATGGACATTATTGATGGTCTTCCCCGTTCTCATTCGGGTCATGGCGGATTATGGATGATTGTAGATAGACTTACAAATCCTCCCATTTTATTCCTGTTCGGTCCAACCGGACTATACCTTTTTGGCTAAACTCTATGTTAAAAAAGTTGTTAAATTGCATGGAGTTCCTACTTCTAGTATTAGTGATCGTAATCCATTATTTACTAGTGGATTTTTGAAGGGTCGTCCAAAAGCTTTTTGAATAAAGCTTAATTTTAGCACCACTTATCATCCTCGTTCCGATGGACAAACAGAGCATTTGAATCAAACTTTTGAAGATCTTCTTTGTGCATGTGTTCTTGATTTTGGTGGAAGTTAGGAAGATCATATTTCTCTTGATGAGTTTTCTTATAATAATAGCTTCCAATATAGTATTGGTATGGCACATTTCGAGGCACTCTATGGAAGGCTATGCCGATCTCCTTCGTGTTGGCAAGGAACCAAAAAGAAGCTGGTTTTAGGTCTAGATTTTATTCATGATGCGTAGAAAAGATTAACCTTATTCATCATAGGATGAAAGAAGCTCAAAGTAGACGAAAAATCCTATGCTGATAACCAAAGGAGGAATTTAGAATTTACTATTGGAGATTTAGTGTTCATTCTTGCTTCCCTATGAAGGGTGCTGTGCATTTCATTCAATCAGGAAAATTAACACCTCGATATATTCATCCATTTCCCATCACCAAACACATTGGTTCTATGGCATATCGCCTTTCATTACCGGCTCAATTTTCCGCTATTCATGACGTATTTCATGTCTCTCAACTATGAAAATTCCTTAGAGATTCCGACTCTATTCTTGTGCCAAGTGTTATTGAAGAAGTTAAGGTTTCACCTAATTTGACCTATGAGCAACATCCTATTCATATCATTTCTACAGAGGTTAAACACCTTCGAAACAAAGTTGCTCCTCTTGTGAAAGTTCAATGGTCCTTAAATCCTAATGATTGTTCTTGAAAATCCAGAGAATTCATCGAGTGAATACATCCAGATTTACTCTCTCGTGTTCCTTAAGGTGAACCCTCCATTTCAATTTCTTTTCTTTTATGTTATTATACCTTAGAGTGGTTATTACTCTTAATTTTCTTCTTAAATATTATGAGGACGAAATTTCTTTAAGGAGGGGAGTCTGTAACAACTGCATATTTTACGATTATATATTTAAATGTTTTATTTAAATATAGCATTGTTAGTTGAATTTAAAGCCCAAAATGTGACTTTTTGTAAACAGTGGAATCCGGATTCGAGACCACTTTCATTGAGTTTAAAACAATGTTTATAAATTGTTTTAGGTATAAACATTGATATGTTTGGAGTTGATTAGGATTTTGGTATTTTCATTTGGGTTTTGGGTTATGTTCAAGCGCACTAACACAACAAGATAACCAAAACCTTCTACCAAATACCTCCCACTCCATTCCTCTCCATTCCTTCCATTTCTAGTTTCCTAATACACTTAAGCCCTAGGAAAAATGGTGGAAAGTGGAAACTAAATTCCTAAGCCCTAGTTCTCTTAGAAAATTCAAACTCAAGTTCTAAAATCAAGGAGAAGCTTAGGTTAGCATCCTCTTCATCTTCTCCATCTTAATTCCTCTTTAATTCTTAATTTTTCCTATAACCTAACTTAGGAAAAACTTTGCATTTGATAATAAATTAATGATTCTAGAGATGTAGTGAAGAGGAATTGGTCTAAGCTTGTTTTAGAGCTTCTCATTTATTATTTTTGAATTTAGAGGTGAGTTCTTGAACTCAGATCTATGTCTATAGTTTTCGTTGTTCTTAGATATGAATTCCTAACATCTATTTCATGTTCAATTGCTTTTGATTTGAATTGGTTTGGCGAATTTCCTAATTTTGGTATTTTTGAGTCAAAATCTTTAAAGATCCTATCTTGAATGTTTGTACATGTTGTTTGAGGTGTATCGAAGAGCCTATAGGGCCGGGTTGTCACTTGGCATAAACCCCTAGCCTCCATTGCTTGTTTGATCGCCTCCGAATTGATTTGAAAATCATTGGCCTAGGCAAATTCTGCTCAGGCTCGAGCAACCAAACGTCCGGTTGAGGTTTTTGGAAAAAATAATTACAAACATAGGAAAAAATAGTAAAGCCTAGGGTCAGACGACTGGTCAAACCAATCAGATATCTGGTCCAGCTAAATTTTGCCTATTAGCCAATTTTTGAGTGGATTTCCAATTTTTATCGATCTTTGATGATCCGAATAGCTATCGTCAATCCAAACCGGCTTTAATGACTTTTTTGGACTTTTGGTGTTTCCATTTGATGATTTCATATCGATTTCCATGTTTTTTTATTCAGGTTATTGAAATGTGGATTTTTGGTAATAGATTGTTTTTACAGTCGTTTATATGATTTGTCACTTTAAAATACAAAGGTTTCTATACTAGTAGTAAATACTCAAACTCTTTCACAAAAATGATTTCAACATTACTTTTAATACAAAGCTCGATTTTAAAACTGTTTTCCAATCTATTAGAACATACAAACCTTTTCCTCATTCGTATAAGAAATCCAATTAAATTTCTTAGCAAAACAAGTGGTATGAAACGCTGTCGTTTTCTTCGTCGGTTAATTCTTAGACTTGATCAATTGAAATCTCGCGACAGTTTTTGAGTGGAAGTCTATAATTTGTTCGTAAATATTTAAGTTAAGCCAATGGTTATGTGACATGAAGCCTAACTCATTTATTTACTAGCTTAATGTAATTTATACTTATTGATCAATGATGATCATTTTGTGATTTAGACTAGCGATGTGCGATGTCTCATCGTCCACGTGGGGGACTAACTCCAGTTTCTATGGAGCTTCGGCTCAATTTTGTGGGCTAGTGACCCATGTTCTTTTGACTGTTCGAGGAGCAATCGGCTCAATGAGTCTATGCATGAGGCGTATCTTTTAGGGTGCGTCGATGTTCGGCTCATTTGTCCTCATGGAGGGACTGTATCTCGTATTTTTATGGATTAGTGACCATGGGATAGCGTCCCGTTTTTGATACATGTGTTGGTGAGTTTTCATGCTTCCGTTTGTGATAGGCCTCCCTCTTTATGTTTTTTGGATTTCTAATTATTGATTTCCAGAATTTGTGTTTCACCAATTTTTGTGATTTAAATTGATATGTTTTGTCAATATTTGAGGTTTGGTGAATAAGCTAAAGAAAATGATATTCTTTTTGGGTATTTGAGGAGACTTGAGATATTGTATTATTTTCATTGTTATCAAATACATACTTGTCACAACATGGTATAATTGTTATAATATAGTTTGTCATATCTCTTATCCTATCTCATCTTATATGATAACTATAGCTAAACTGATCTGTTTATTATTTTTCTTCTTAAATAATACTCGGGTCAGACTGAGGTGTTTCAAGTGCTTCCACTTGACTTCTTAGCAGGGACTACTTTATGACTTTTGGCTAACTACTTTAGCTTAGTAGTTTTTGTCTTTCATGTATACGAGATAGAGACTCTTTGATGTATATTTATTCTTTTGTGTAGTATCCTTTTGGCTTGTAGTGGATCTTGTATGACCACTATTATGATGTTCATTTCTGTGTGTTATATTCATATCTGTTTCCGCCTTAGTGATATGAATATCCGTGACTAGTTTTGTGTTGTGGTTATTTTATATTGATTCCGAAGGCCACTTAGCCATTGTGTAGTAGATTTGAGTTTGGATTGGATATGTCGGATTTCCTCTTGAAATGAAATGCATGATATATTATCTATTATATCGGTTCTCGCTCAAATCAATTATATAGTTGGTCGCTACTCAACAGCCTTATTCTTCGTACTAATTGGCGGCATTACCCATTGGTGTACTTAGTTAGTGTGAGTATAGAGGTGGTGCGTCACATGTTTTTTTTCATCTTAAAAATCCTATGGGAACGTACAAAAAATTAATTATTGAATCATTGAAGTTGAGATATTGTGGAAAATTTAATCTAATGTAAGTTAGTTGCAACCATTTTGATTTCATCCAACTTCAAAATTGAAACCAATATCCAAAGATAAACTTCACTTATTTGGATTAAATCAATATGAACTTTAAGCTAAGATGTTAGCGAATGAAAAGATGCTCAAATAAAACCGAAAATTCTTTGATATAAATCCAATTCCTAAAACTTACTTTCAACCTTTAATTGGAAATTGTAGCGAAAGAGCATTAATAGTAGCAAATATATTTAGTGATGTATAACAATTGTATACTTCTTTTGTGATACTAAAACCATAAAGAAATGCACAGAAGTGGAAACTAATTTTTCTCATTAGAAAGAAATCAAAACAAGCGTCATAAACCTAAAATAAGCCAATATCAAGGCACGTAATTAACAATCTCAGCATAAATATTCAAAGCACTTGTAACATTTCATTACTCAAATATAAACAGTTTAATCAAAGAATGATATATCAGGATATTCCTATCCTTTATAGTCAATAACCACATATGAAATAGGCTAACTAGCTCAATATTCAATCTCGTACTTTAAATTATGCAAATCCCTTGAGGTAGGGTCCAAAAAAAGCATTAGAAGCAGTTTGAATATTAACACATTGCTAAAGAAATACAATAAAAATTAAAAGAACTGGTAATAAGGAAACTAGTAGCACAAGTAATCTAAATACTTCAGGTAGAAACTGAAATCATAAAAGACAAATAAAAGGATAAAAAAATCGCATAAAATCTTATATCAATTTACCTTTTATTTTATTATCAAAATTTCAGATTATATTGCACTTCAAAAGAAAATATATAACCTGTAACACTTCTCAAAATATTATCCATCTTTAAGATATTTTTCCAAGATATTTATCTAAACTTTAAAGTAATAACCCCAACACTATGCCTAGTTTAGGAAAAAATTACGAATAATGTCGTCTGCCAATCCGGAGAATACGGCTGGTTAAGAGCGATCGAATATGAATATATCTCTATTCTAACATTGACACGTCTTATTTACCTTTTTGAGGATCTGAACTGAAAATTTAACGTGTACATTATTAGTACGAAGTAATAAACACACCGATTAAAAATATTCAAAATATTATATAATATAGATAAATCAGAATCATAGATCATACAAGAAAAATATACATCAGATACATGATAGAACGTCAGTCTAAAAAGCATCAGTACCAAACCCACGTAAATATATACGACATATCTGTAACGACCCCACCATTATGCCCAGTTTAGCAAAGAACATTATAAGTAATGTCGTCTGCTAATTCGAAGAATATGGCTAGTCATGGGCGATCAAATGTGAATATATCTTTATACTAACACGTCTTATTTACCTTTTGAGAATCTGAACTGAAAATTTGACGTATGCAGTATAGTACAAAGTAATAAACACAATGATTGAATATATTCAGAACATTATATAATATAGATAAATCAGAATCAGAGTCACAGATCACAACGGAATAATATACATCATTAAATAGATAATAAAATGGGAGTCTACAAAATATGAGTATTAGACCCACATAAATATATACATCATGTCCAAAATCTTGTATTAGGTACAAAGTCTATATTATATAATACAGATGACATAAACTCCTAACTATCAACATATACAAGTATGAAGTAAACTAAAACTATTTAAATGGTCTACTCCAATGCTAGCCCAAAATCCAAAGGTCTATGGGTCTCTGTACCTATAAAGTCTTGGTCTGACTCGAGTATTAAAGTAATAAACAGGTCATACTATGTCTAAATAAAAGGTGAGGTACTAATATCATAACTTTATGACTCAGACAAAAAAGCCATATTAAATATGCCGAACAAAAATCATAATAAGGCATATTAATTAAATTCACTACTTTATTATTCCATAAATGACTTAACTCTAAAATAAGTCGTTTCAAAATATGCCTAAAAAGCAAATAATCAAATTAAGGAATACTAATCAAAATCACCATTTCATAAATTCATATCAAGTCTCCAATTGACTATTTTCTCAAAGTTAAGTGATAACCAATTTAAAATTTGCCAGAGCCAAAAAGATACTAAATATCTATATAAAAACCTTTGACAAAATAATCATCACTAATGAAATAATAATGGTACTCAACTATCAGTGTGATACAGTGCGACACAGGGATTAACTAAAATAAATAAACCATGCCACATAGCGTATTCAATAGAAAAGCATGGAATCAAATAGAAATAGAAATCATTCAATTTTTCAATTTAAAATCCAATTAGAATTATTAATCTAATTTTTGTTTTTTAAAGAAGATTTTTATAAAATTTTACTTTGATTTAAAATTTGAAATAATAAGAAAACCCCTTTAGAAATATATAATTATGTATTATTAATAAATTTATCTAAACCTTTGAATTTGTTATGAATCCCTTTTTACTATTTATAATTAGATAAAAATTCATAATTTACTAGTATAAAGAAAAAGCATTTCCTTTCAAACAAATTTTATCTCTGAAAATATTTTCTAACATTGATACTTTAAATTTGTAAATATTATCATAACTATAATTTATATTTTTTACAATGAAATTTTAAACTATGTATTATGTAAAAATGATTTTTTAAACTATTCTTCCAAAATTCTTTAAATTAATATATATCTATATATACAATATCTTATTATTAAAGTTTTCCAAATTTCATAGAATAGAAATTCTATATGCCTCAAAATTAAAGAATCAAACGCAACAAAGAATCAGAAACACAAACGCATTATGTAGAGCCAACATTGCTGCATAAAATACAATTCCATAATACAGAACTATTTAACAACCCGAGTTATGTTTCAACAAATCCAGTCATACAAACCCTACACAACAATCATATGTTTTAACCATAAATGATCAAACATCTTTTGATGGTTTTTTTTAATATTATGCAATTTCATAATCGATAATGCGATAAAATCCAATATTTATAACATACAATTTAACCAAATCAAATATCCTACCCCATGAATTCATAACATGCGAATTTAAATAATTTCATCCAATTACTACCCAAAACGTATGCAATTCATACTATTGCAAGGCATATAGAAAATGGATATCCAAATCTAGATATAGATATGTGAGTTGATTTAAAATAACTCACCTTAATCAATTGTAGTCCATACTTATATAATCCAAAATGGTGAGAATTCCTTACAGGAGAAATATTTAGTTGTTTCAAATTAATAGCACAAACAACACAACATAACAATAGTCACTTGTAAACAAAACAGTACCACCATTATATGCAATAAAGATATCAACCATACATTCATAGCAACCAAGCTAATGCTTTGTTCAGGTTCAAAAACTTTTATTGTATAGGGATGATAAATAAACTACTAAGCATACCCTACGCACAACAGTCTTAGATAATAACTTAATATATTATTCATGCAACCTTAAATAATTGGAAGTATCCTTTCCCCAAACATCCCATAAGTCAAAAAACCAAGAATTTCAAATATTATTTAAGTTTATTCTTATTAATTTCCTTTCACATCATTTACTGGTCATTTGCATTCATTCATTCATACATACAATGATTATTTTATTATTTAATATATCTTCGTTACTGACTAGATTTATTTTCCACTCTATATTTGAAATCTTCAATGAATACATGTTAAAGTATTACATACATTTCATTTTAGTCTATTTTACATTTATTTTCTTATAATCCTTGATATCAACTTTAATATTAATATTCATCCGTGAATCATTTCATTCATTTGAGTTTATATCATTTACTATACGGTATTTACTTTTTTCTCTTTCTATTTAATTTAATTACAAGCATTTCATAATATTAACTTATGTTTATAACATGTCTTGTAACATCAATAGTCTTATTTATAGAAATAATTCCATTTGAACACTTTCATTATTTAAGTTTTACATGTATAATATTCTATTGATATCCTATTTACATTACAACTTTAAACATTTCTGGTAAATTATATATATATATATATATATATATATATATATGTATGTATATGTATATGTCTTTTAGAATGTAATTGAATGTTACCCAAGTTTATCTTATTCATTTTAGTTAACAAAATGTTCGATAATTACATCTTCCAAATTTTCATATTTTCAAGTTAGAAATTTCAATTTCTTATATATTTCATTAATCACTTAGCATCTAATTCTTATTTTTCATTTTATAAGTTTCCAATTATTAAAATAGTCAAGATTTCATTCATTATAATAATTACAATTTCCAATTTGTGGAAAACTTAAGAACTAAATTCCGGATTTCATTTCAAATCATTTTTTAATAATATATATTCTTACCCTTTATATATATCAACTCATACTTAAGAAAATTAAAATTTGTTTATAAAAACAAATGTGTAGTAAAGCTATTACAGCAGTCTTCCCACTTTGAAATTCGAAAATGAATGTCGTTGATGCATGAACTCATCACCAAAATTATTTTTCAACGACAGAAGAGAAGAGCACAGAACTTATTTCCTTTAAAACATTTCTTTCAAATAACATTGAAAATATTTATATACGAAAATACTTGCAAATGATACTAATATTATATTTCGAAATCATTTGAAAACCAATTTCAAAACCAGGAACTTAAGTTCTCAAATTTCCAATTCTTATTTACTTTACTGGTAAATCCCATTCTACAATTCAATATTTATAAAATTTCACCACCAACAATAAACATATCACATTTAACAGTACACGTTAATAAAAATTTGTTCTTTATATACAAAATATAATACTGGATAAAGTTATTTCATTTGTCTATATTTCAAAACAATATTGTGTCAGTCTGCTCTATTAAATATTTAGAAATCCCTATCGATGCCATAGCATCCTATGTACCTACCAGAATTTATAAATACTAAACAGAACAAATTAACAAAATATAAAAACATATTATAACACTAGAAAGTATGCTTTCTAATATATATACACACAGACAACTCATTCTAGGGTATTACTACCCTATCTCTAACGAGTCAGACCCTACAAAGCTAAGGTTACCTCTAAACTAAGCTCCGATACAAAATGTAACGACCCATCTTTTTGGACGGTTTAAATGGACAATGAACCACACATGTCCAATTCAAACCATTCAAAAGGGAGGATTATTAATGGGGTAAATAAGAAAATAAGAGAAAAGAAAAAAAACAAAACATAGAATCTCACAACGGAATGACAAAATATAATAATTAAATAAATAGTTCATGAATCTGTTTGACAAATACATTTGATTACACTTTACAATATATATCAGAGTTACACATATAACAGGAATAATAAATAATGCATCGAAACACAAGATGCAAGAGAATAAATAGAATAAATAGCTTAAAAATCTTCGTTTTCATCCTTTAGAGAAAAAATGGTCTTCAATACACTTAAAAGCACAGACTAACCCGAGCGTAATGAAAAGACAGAACACTTGAGTCAGAACTAAAAGATCTTATGTACGTTATATCAACAATAAATAAATATGAGTGGAACGGCTTCAGAGATGTTTACAGGGTTTTACATCTCCTATCCAGTGTCTAACACGCGTGTAATAACTTAAGAGATGTTCGAGATTCAGTCTCCTAAGGATCCGTGAAACTATTTACCATGTAGTAATATACGCTATTATTATATGTCTATTAGTAAAGTGAAGTATTAAAATAGCATAAACCGTTACCCATACCCCCCTTAACACATTTTATATATTCCCGTAGTCTACATTGATCCTGTAAGCTCCATCAAATCGGTGGTTTACTCAATGATCACTCCATTGGTACAGTACAAACCAAAATCGTAATGGGGGCGATAAGGCATATGACACGGCACGCAAAGCAATGTCAAGGTAGGATTCTATGGTTTGCAGAACCGGGCTCGTGGTAATGCATAGCAGCTACTATCGCCCACCTCAGAACACACACCCATAACCAAATTGAGGGGTGGCCACCAAATCAATCGTAAAACAATAGATATGGTATCGATGAAGCATGTCCAATCGGAGGTGTGAGCTCAATTGGCCAGGTATAGCTCCTGTTTTAGTCATATCAAGCTGACCCGAAGGGGTTAGGGCTGCATCCAGACCTCATACAGAAACGTTTGCTGAACCATCCTACTTCATTCTGGATTTTCCGCCACGTACACAGTTGTTAAAGTGGTTTTCGATATCGGCAGAGAGTATGACAATATCTGACGGTCTCTTTAACAACCAAACACTTATTTTACACCAGTTGTTTCTTTTACATTTCGAAAACCAATTCATAATTGATATCAAAATATCATATTCACTTCAAAATCATGTCACTTTCGAAATCATATTCACTTTTAATCATAACCACAAAATATGTTAAACCACCATATCAAAATATATATTCAATTTAAAGTATTCCTAATTTTAAAACCATCATATTTACTCAAAATATGCCATTTCACCAGAAAATATCATTTCAAATTCCAATATAGTTTATAACATCATTTAACCATTTTCGTCTTAAATTGTCTTAAATCAAAGATTTAAATATAAACAATTCAACCTTGCATGGTTTGAAATTTAGAAAATGGTTTGGATGGTCATAAACAGTTTAAGTAGTTTAAAATAGCATAAAAATAGTTTAATAGTCAAAATAGCTTTAAAATAGTTTTAACATAGTTTAAATGGTTTAAAATAGTTTAATAGTTTAAAATAGTTTTAATATAGTTTAATAGTTCAAAATAGCTTTAAAATAGTTTTAACGTAGTTCAAATAGTTTAAAATAGTTTAATAGTTTAACATAGCTTTAAAATAGTTTTAATATAGTTTAAATAGTTTAAAAGAGATCTAATAGTTTAAATATAAAATGGTTTGATTATTGGAAATGGTTTATATAGTAAATATTTGAAAATCTAAAAAAATATGAGTTTTAAAATAATAGATTTTAAACAGTTTATATAAAAATAATTAATTTGAAAATAATATGAAATCAACTATTTCTTCCATTTCAACAAATCTGAACCATATCCAGATTTCAAATCAACAAAACTCAATGTTAATAGTTCAATTTAAATTCTCATTTAAACCATTTCAATTTATATCGATTTCAAATCCATGCTAAAACTACAAATTTAAACCACTTCAAATTCAATAGATTTCAAATTTAAATATTCACATGTTTATAATAACTCAATTTTGATAACTTTCATTTATATTTCAAAATTTGACTTTAAAATTTCAATTTTAAATTCTTTAAATGATTCATTTGAACCAATTTCAGTTTCATCATTTTAAACTTGGATTTTGAAATAAATAAGTTTATATAAATAAAATTTTATTTCATAATAACATTAACAGGATTCAAAAAAATAAGGATATAAAATCATTTAATTTAACCAATCCAGTGTTCGTATATAATTTTCTACCCTATGGTCAAGTGATACGGCTATTTATCATTTCAACCCGCAATAATTTAAATTTGCAGGTATATGTCAATTCAATCCGTAATCCCGAGTCAAAATTCAAAATTCATAAAATTGCTTGAGTTTATCATTTCGACCCATAACGATTTTTCCCTAATCTATAAGTTCATTCGGGTATGTATCATTTCAACCCCATAGTGATTTTCCTAACAATAACCAAGGGAACTTTCTGTGTGATAACAACATATAAAATTAATATATTATCCAATCATCCAAATATCAACAAATGAACATTCATCACAATCATCATTCAAATCAACCAATAAACCACAACAAATAACTGGTTATCACTATCAGATATTCAATTAAAATTTTAAATTCAGTATTAAATAAAATGGCAATTAAATTCAATATAAATTCAAATTAATTGACTGACAATTTAAATAGACCAAATGGTAATCAATAAATTTCTAATCACATCATAAATTTAATTTAACTAACATAAGATAGTTTAGTTGTCGTGAGTTAAAACACTCATTTTTTTTCATTGTTTTAAAAATCCAACTTAAGCTGGAAAATTTGACGTTTTAGAATGCAGCCAAACCAGTTCCATAATGTCTAGAATTTTGATACGACCGCAACGGAGAAAACCGCGTCCAAATCCGAGTTCGTATGAAAATGCTATAACGATTAGAAGATATACGATTCATACTATAATATAAATAAAATAATAAATATAATTACCCATCACCTGATCTCATACCATAACCCTACCTCACGCTCAACATCACATGCAAAACTATAGCCGTTGGCCTTTGGGCAATAGTCGCAGCCACTACGCCTGAATTCGACCACATCCGAGCTCATTACCGGCCTCACTATCAATGGCCCCTCCATCTCCAAGTCGCGCGACAGCTGCAACCTCCTGAAATCGCCCGTGCCACCACAATATTCAAGGCCAAATCATGGAAAATCTAGCGATCATCAGGACGAATGAGTTACATAGATCGACCCTGCTCAATGCCCCCTTCGCAACAGCGCCTTCCAATTGTCGATCGAACGATGATCCATCATTGGTTCGAAATACCTCGAAATGGACGACCGAGGTTCTTTGTCAGTTTCTGGTCGATGAATGCATCCAATTGAAAATGAATTGTTGCAATAGATTGCGCTCATCGAGAGCTTTCCAATGATATATAATATAACAAAGTTTTGAGGAGTTTGATTTTCGATATAAATTTGGAATTGAACTAGAGTTTTGGATATACAGCCATTGAAGAAGGAAGAAGTAGTAGATAATTGAATAGACATATACATGCAAAAATAAAAAATGAGAAACAACTTGGATTTATAGCAGCCTATATATAGGTAGAGTTGAAAAAGAAAAGGAAGGACCGGATCGATTTGGATTGAAATGATAGCAATGACCCAAAAAGCCCGTTTCGTTTCCGAAATGAAAATGGATCATCTAATATATCAAAATATAGGTTTTTGATATTTTTAAACTCAATGGAACTAGTTCCAAACCCTATTTCAAAAGAATATAGAAGTTAGCTTTTAAAATCGGATTATTTTAGTTGAATTCATTAAATTTATTTCTAAGCGTTTCGAGCCCGCACTATCAAACGACAAGTCCGATCGCTACAAGACTTGAAATCTTACTACAATTCACTGTTATGGATCCGATGAAACTGGATTCATCGAATTCAGAGTCAGTGGCCAAAATGGCTATTTTACACGTTAATTAAATTATTATCAAATTTATTTAATTACTTTTAAATTCAAATTTAATAATTAACAATTTCATCATCCTAGATTACATAGAAATAAATAATCATTTTGAACAAATTTTCCTTGTCAAATTCAATATGTAAATACTGCACTAATTACAGTGTTCAATTATAACTGTAATAAATAAATAAATTATAATTTAGAATTCAAAAAATTTATTTATTTTCATTTCGCTCTCATTGTCTAATCAATTATTACCTAATGAATATAACTAACATAAGTTTACATCTTATTACATTCATATTTTACACTTATCATCTTTGACCACATTAACTGTAATATTTAATTACTTTAATTCTATTGATTGGAATTTCATTAAAATAGTCGCCAATTACATTAAATTAACATTATTAAATTACATTTTGATTTTTTTCTCATTAAAAATCATAAAATTTTAATTTCTTCCAATATTAAATCCCAAAGTCCTATTTAATTACTATTTTTAATTATTAAAAATTACGGATCATTACACTTTTAGTGTAATTTACTAGCTTTTAGTAAATACTTGAATTTACTATCTGGTGTGGGACAGTTAGGTAAATTATTGTGATTACTTGAGCGACAACAACTACCACTTAGAATTGTAATACCTTGGGGTGTTTGGATTTTATTGGAGATCGATTGATCCCTGAGAGAATATGACTCATTTTTCATCGAACTGTGAGTCGATTCATTTTTAGATTTGGGTAGGCAGACCTATTTCTCGGGGTTAGGTCTTTTCTGGTATAACATACATGTCTTTTTTGTTGTTTAAACAGATTTTATATTGCAGCCCTATCGGTTTATTTCACAGCTGGAAATTTACCAATTTATTTGCGGTAGGTAAATTCAAATAGTTTTGTCATAAGCACGGCTACCCATTTCTTTTAGTTAGGAGTCGGAAGTTTTACCTGGTAGTCCATTTCTTTTTGTTAGACTACTACGCTATGTGACAGGGTTTATTACTTTAGTTACGCCTCATGTCGCACCGTATCGCACTGATAGTTGACTGCAATTATTTTTTCCTTAATAATGACCATTTCTTCAGAGGACAGATATTTAGTATCTTTTGGGCTCTAGAGAATTTTGAATTTGTTATCACCATATTTTTAATAGTCTATTTGAGACTTGATATGGAATTATGAAATGGTAATTTGGTTTAGTATGCCTTACTTTGGTTAATTAGTGGTAGGCATAAATTAAGATGACTTATTTTATGGTTAAGTCATAAATGGAATTCTGAGATGGTGATTTTATTTAATATGCCCTATTATAATCATTTGTTCTGACATATTTTTATTATGGCTTATTTAATTTAAGTCATATATTTGTAATATCGGTATCATCTTACCTTTCTATTAGATATAGACCGACATATTTATTTTATAATACTCAGGTCTGGCCGTCACTTTACAGGTACAGAGACCCATTGACCTTGGGATTTTAGGCTAGCGTTGAAGTAGACTATTTTGATAGCTTTAGTTTACTTCGTGCTTGTATATATTGAAAGTTAGGAGTTTATGTCATCCGTATTATATAATAGTGACTTTGTACCTGATATAAGATCAACGGTTATGATGTATATATTTGTGTGGATCTAGTACTGATATTTTGTAGACTCACATTCTAGTATGTATATGATGATGTATATTATTCTGTTGAGATCTGTGACTCCGATTTTTATCTATCTATATTATATATTGTTCTAAATATTTTAAGCAGTGTGTAAATTACTTTGTACTAATACTGTACACGTCTAAATTTCAGTTCAGATCCTTAAAAAGGTAAATAAGACGTGCCGGTGTTCCTATAAAGATATATTCACATTCGATCGCCTTTAACTAGTCGTATTCTCCTGATTAGCAGACGATATTACTTGTAATATTCTGTGCTAAACTGGTCGTAGCGGTGGAGTCGTTAATCTACTTGTAATATTACTTGTAATTATTAATTCAAAATTTTGTTTCAAGCCCTTAAACTAGTTTTATTGTCCACAAAATCCTTTAGAAATCACAAATTCAATTAAATTTTAATTACAAGGTTACTTTAAAGGCAATAAAATGTGTTGCTCTTTTATAAAAGATATTATAAAGGAAATTATCTTATTGGTGGAAAATCATGATTTTAGAAGTTATTTAAATAAGTTTGAAAGAGTTCAAAAGTTTTTGTAAATAAGTAACTCTTCTTTAAAATGAGTTTATGGATTTAAATGTGCTTTTAGAAAATTATAACTTTGTATATATGAAATTAATTTAAAACCTTTTATTTTATTTATTATTGAATTGAATTTCCATTAAATTTTGTGATTTTCTATGAAATAAAGAATTTTAGTGATCGATTGAATTGTCGGGTGGTACGGGACACTTTGTACAGTTTTTTTGATTATTATTATAATTTCTTAAATATAGTTTGAATGGATTTAATAGCTTGTAGCAAATACTTGAATTTACTATCTAATATGGGACAGTTACTTAAAATTCTTGTGATTACTGAAGTGACTGTAATTAAACTTTAGAGTTGTAATATCTTAGCGCGTCCAGATTTTCGACCGATAGATCCCCGATAGAAGACAACTCATTTTTCATCGATCTGAGTATCAATGCATTTTTAGATTTGGGCAGGTAGACCTATTTTTTGGGATTAGGTCTATACTGGTATAACACAGTTATCCTTTTTGTTGTTTAGATGGGTGTCATATTGCAGCCTTATCAGTTTATTTCACAGTTGAATAATGTTTACCTATTTATAATCGTTAGGCAAATTCACATAGTTTTGTCATAAACACGACTAACTTTTTCTTATCACGAGTAACTATTTCTTATTGTTAGGAGTCGAGGTTTTTACCCGACAGTCTATTTCTTTTCGTTAGACAAATGCGCTATGTGGCGGGGTATATTTATTTTAGTTAGAACCCGTGTCACACTGTATCACACTGATAGTTGACTACCATTATTATTTCCTTAGTGATGACCATTTCTTCAGAGATTTTGGGATAGATATTTAGTATCTTTTATGCTCTGGAGAATTTTGAATTTGCTATCACCATATTTTTAATAGTCGATTTATGTAACAATCCCGATTTTTAAATCAAAATTTAAATTGATAATTAATTTCATTTTTGAAACCGAATTGTGAATTAATTTGGTATTTTCCAAATTTAAATAAATATTTAAATAATAAATTTGATTTGAAAACTCTATTTCAAAATTTATAGAAATTTGTTTTCTAAATATATATTAAACATATGTAATATATATATATATATTTTGAAAGTTATATTGGAGTTCAATAAAGTAAATTTTCAAAATATATTTGAAAGTTAAATTTTATTTTAAAGACTTACATACATATCTATATATGTGTTTATTTATTTAGTATGATTAGATTTCCGACTCATTTTCATATAAAATTGGAAATATATAAAATATACGAATATCAAGGTAAGATTGGTTTGAAAATATGAAAAGTGAGATTTAATTCAAGATTTAAATTATATTTTCTCTTAAAATGGATAAAAATAGTTTGTATGTTTAAAACATATAGTTTTGGTATTTGTGAATTTTATAAAAACTTTATTTGTATGTATGTGAAATATATTTATGAGTGAATATGTATATAAACATAAGAAAATGTGATAACTTTTGTAAGGTGTAAATTTATTATCATACGGGTTTAAACTAAATTTATAAATTTAATTAAGTAAAGGATTTAAACATAAAACAAGTGTAATAAAATTTACTCATATGAGTGACAAATGTTAAATAAGTAATATGCAAAGGTAAACAAGTGGCAAGGAGATTATTTTCTTTGAATCAAAATTTTGAAAACGTGCATAGGAAAAAAATCAACCAGACTTCCCATTATAGTTCAAAAAAAAATTTCCTTTAGTTTTAAAATTTCTCAAACCTGAGAAAGATAAATACAAAACAAAGAAAACAATTACAAACTCAGATCAGAATACAAAATCAACACAGTCTCAACTCAAAGCAAATTTCAACTTGAAGTCTGAAAAACAAAAATTCAAAAATCTGAAGCATGCAGATTCAAAAGAAAAATACAAAACCAAGGCTTCTTTCAAACTTGAAGCTGTAAATCACCTCCCACGATCAAGCTCGAAGTTCAGATCAATCAAATTTCTTCAAGCCTGGAAATTAACTCATGCAAGCAACAACTACAGACAATTTAAAACAATTCAGAGATCAAAAGGAAGAAAAGAAAAAAAAACATATAGCTTGAATCTGGAAATCAAACCAATATCAAAGCTGGAAGTTACAAACTTGAAGCGATGTAAAGAAGATCAAGCAAACAACTTCAACTAAAATCAAGTTCAGGCTAAATCCAAACTAAGACAAAACTTGCTTTTCAAATTCCAGACCTCCATTCATCTGCTTCCATAACTAAACTCAGGTGAGCAAACCACCCTTATTGATTCTTAAAGCTTGATATATCTAATTTTATTGTGATAAGCCTTTGATGTAAGTTGTCAAATGTGCTTGCATGCTTGTATATATGTACGGATGACCATGTGCATGATTATCGTACATGCATCATGCCTCTATTCCAAGTCCAACAAGGTTTAAACAATTTGGAAAAAATCATATCTTCTTATCTAAATAAATTCTAGTTATAATTCCTGAAAAGAAAATGCTTATAACAATGTTAAGTTATTTTTAGAAATGATCCCAATTAAAAACATTTAGTAAATACTTTAAAAAAATAGAAATGACAGTGGAAACTTTATAATTAAAAAAACTGATGATCATGAGTTTGCAATTTGATTTCGTAAGTTGATTAGTGCCAACAAATGATGATTTTTAAAGGTTAAATTGAGATTTTTAGATGAGTATTTGGGTAGTAATTGAAAGATGAACGGAGAAGCTTTTTCCGTCAATTATTGATGATAGTGGCGTCATGGGTCGTTGGGGTTGGAGCTGGAGCAGGCTGGGGTATCAGGGATCATCAGAAAATTGATAGATGAATTTATAATTCACCATGGAAGATGAGCGAGATCGATTTAGAATTTGACCCTAAGTTTTAGTTACGGTCGGAATTCGAGTAATTTCGGCGACGTTAGTGCATCGGGTCGTACCGAACCGAGATGAATAGGAGCGTGGCAACGTGACGTAGCTTGTGGTCGGTTGGCGTGAGCTCTGATGAACCATATCGATGGCGCGAGGCAAATCTATGATCGAGGTTGGTTTCCAGTTCGAAGTTGATTGCTCGATTTTGATTACATGATCAATTCGTGGTTTTGAGTGGATGCTCGGGTCGAGTGGGTCAATGATGTCTCGTGGGAGGTGGAGGCGATGGTCGGAGTACTGGCGACCGTTGGTGCGCGTGGATGCACACCTGTGTGTATCTGGTTTGAAGAGAAGGTGTTGTCTCGAAGTCATACTTGGGATTTTGGGTATTTGGCTCGGGGTGTTTCTCGGGATCGTATATGTGTGGTAACACGTTCGAAAATTTATAAAACGAAGTTAAATTTTAAAAAGAAAAATGGGTGGCTCGAGGAATACTCGGGGAAAATGGGTTTCAAGCTCGAGTAAAACTGAATTTGGCTCGGATTTCATAATTTCCAGTTTTAAAAACTTTAAACAATCTAAGTTAACTTGATTTCGAAACTTTCCTTTTTAAATTAATGATTGTTGTTAAGTTGAAATATGTAATTAAAGGTTTTAAAATGAGGATAATTTATATTAATTAAGTTTAAGATGTTTTAAACTTATAATTTTAAAAGAGTTACATTTAAATAAACTTAAGAAAGTAATAAAGGAAAAGTAATAAAGGAGTTAATCAAATGTTTCTAAATTGTTAACTTAAAGGTTAAGTTAACTTAGATGATTAAGGATAATTAATCAATGATTAGAAGTTTGATAAATCAAGAAATTAAGGAATAACTAATTTAAGAATGATTAAGTTCTTAAAAGTAATTACTTAATGAAAGTAATTAAGGATGGATAATTAATGAATTAAGGGTTGACTAATCAAGTGTTTAAAGGTTAATTTATTTAAAGAATAGTTAATTAATGAGATTAATTAATTAAGGTAATTAATTTGAGAATAATTAATTAATTAAAGGTTAAATTAATTAATGAAGGTGATTAAGGAATGATTATTAAATAAGGATTAATCAATTATTGTAATTAATTAAAGACAATTAATCATTAATTAAGGGTTAATTAATTTATAATTAAGGATCAATTAATTAATGTAATTAATTAATGAAAATTAATTAATGAAAGCAATTAAAGTTAATTAATCGCTTAAAGATAATTACTTAATTAAAGGTAATTAATTAATGATTATAGGTGGATTAATAAAGTGATTACATTTATTTAAAATTAGGGATAGTTACTTATGGTAATTAATTAATTAAGGGTTAATTAATTAATTAAAGATAATTAATTAAATGGTGAATTAAGTAATTAAAGGTTAATTATTTAATAATTAAAGGTTGATGAATTATAATTAAAGGTTAATTAATTTATTATTAATGGTTAATTAATAAATGATTAAAGAATAATTAATCAAAATGATTTGTAATTTATTAATGTTAATTAATCAGGATTAGTAATTCATAAGTAATTAATTTGATTTGAATTAATCAGACAATTAACTGAACTTACTTATGAATGTTTGGGTTGAATTGGATGCTTTGAATTGTGTGATATCCCCGATGTATGAAGTTCTATGATATGATTAAGCAGTGAAATGTAACTTATTATCTGCGATGAATGTAGTTTTTTTGTCTAAGATGTACCTATGTTAATTATCTGTCATCCGTGAATAAAGATAAGCGTTATAGTTTATACCGCTTATCAAATATATTGTTGTATTTGAATCTGTGCCGATTGATGATGTTGCACTATTATTGTGTAAAACCCCTAGACCGCACTTATACAAATACAAATATGGATTGCACGTGGAAATTAATTGAGTTACGGATTTTCGAAATAGTTTTAAAATTGAATTTTTTAATCCAAATGGTTTTGGAAATGGATTGGGTTTAAAGTAAAGGGCTTTTGAAAAGGAATTTCAAAGATAAAAGTTATTTTTGAATGACTTGATTTAGTTTTGAAATTTGATTTAAATTTGAATTCAAAAATTTGAAATTGAATTCTATTTATGATTTAAAAAGGTTATACAAGTTTATATGGGTTTTAAACCATTTTTAACGTGTTGTTTTGGGAATTTGAATTTAACCCAAAGATTTTAACTTGCATAAATGAAATCGGATTTTTCCGAAATGAAAATTATTTATTTTCAAATAACAAAAGCTTTCATATAAGAAATGAATTCCCAATTTGTGTTAAAGGGATTTCAAGTTTGAAATGAAAATGGTTTTCCAAGTTATGAATAAATCTTTGGAAACGGGTTTGAAAGCTATAAGTTAAATCTTTGATTTAAAGATTGGATGAGTTAATTCTAATTGAAACGGAAATTGTTTTGAAAATCTGTGAATGGATGTTTGTGAAACTGTGTGAACTTTGTGAATGAATCTTTTTATTTAAAGATTTGAAATGGTAATTTGTTTAAACCATTTGAAAGAAAAATTTTGGGTTTTAAAGTTGTGACTTAACTAAAATCCCAATATCCATATGTTTTTAAATAGTGCGCTCACTATTCGGTTTAGCCGGGAGAGGACTTTGTGTCATATAATCCATTCCGAATAGTGATACGACGTTATGAATTGCAATTGAAGACCGGTGATGAAGACTGGGTGTCTTCAAGAACGATATGATAACCTGTCGCATGACTCTATACTGAGTTGCTCCGGAATAGAGTTCTCCATATGTGATGGGGAATCCGATAGGGATTGTGGATACCCAGATTGCAAGGGCCCGGAACAGGCTTGTATGGTTGTATGTCTGACATTACACTTTGAGATATAAAACCGATCTGTATCAAATACAGTTCTGTTTGGTGGCGGAGAATTCATTCTCTTAGCTTAACACCCTTCTCTGAGACGTGCGATCTCAGAGGTTATGTAGTTGATAGTTATCAGTTATACACTCCTAATTTGGTAGTGTGGCATGCTGAGTGTTGCCGTGTGATCATTTGTTGATCAAAGCATGGCTTTTGCATAAAAGCGTAGCTTTGTAAACGAGACTGCATCAGGACCTCACACCCCGAAAATGGTCGAAACAGGAAAGATGCAGCGAGGTTATGAGGGTCGCGCCCTTTAGGGTGTGTCATTCCCTCCTGGAAAACGGTTGTATCATGGTATTGAGCCCAGATACTTAACTCATGTGGTCACTGCAAAACTGTTACTTTGTGATTGCTTTGTGGCTGTTGGTGTAGAGGTATCTCGGATAAAGGTCACAAACGACCGGGAGATGGCATGCTCGAGTAGTAGTTACCTAGTTACAGAGGTAACCTGGCCTTGTGTTGGCAGAGGGCCGGGTAGGTTCTCGAGACGTCCCTCCAGAGGCGTAACCATGTGGCATTAGGAAGTTCCTTAGCCTGACCATTTGTTGGAAATCCAATCACCAATGCGTGCCTTGTACGGTCTTAGTTGTATAACCTGCCATTTACTTATGGTGGAGCCCCACTATTTAAATGGTAGTTATAGTAGGCATACAATAATGGTTGTATGTTGGCTAAGATTAATATTAAACTTTCGAAAAATTTTCTGCACTATGCACTAATAATAATATCAAATGGTTTTCACGTATCAAGCATATTTGACTATCATAAGGAGAAATCTCCTCCAGTTTTGCGTTTGCATTGTGTGTGCGGCAGGAGGCCTTATGGTAGCTTCATTTTCCAAAATGCATTGTTGATTTCAAATTTTAAATTCTTTTGCTATTTGTTTTAAAGATAAAAACTGTTTTGTTTGCTCATACCAGTCCCGTGACTGACCTGGAGTTTATTGTTCTCTTCCTAAACTCTGGATGCCCATAATTTTCCACACGGGCTGTCTAGAGTTGGGATTTTCAGATAATCAAGTAATAGGTGTAGATTCGATAGCCTTCGAAGTCTTTGGTTTGGTAGCCTTCAGTCTTTGGAATCTCCTTCAGTCTTTGTATGACTGACCTTGCTTAAACTTGATGGGGGGTTCGAGCTAGCTTTGGATTGGAGATGGAGTTTTGGAGTTGGCACTGAAGACATTGTCTTTCTGCTGCTATTGTCTCAGTTATTGTCTTGTATCTATCTTGGATATATTGATAGTCATTTGTATCTGATATTCAGTTGTATCAGATATTGTATCAATGTTGTATATTGATATAAATTTTTTCTTCCACTGTGTCTTTATACTTAATGTGTTATAAGCTCCGGCGAACCAGATTTGACGTTCGAATCTACGACATTTGAATATAGTTGATATATTCGGTGTCGATTTTCGAAGGTCGAGTCAGGATCATTACAATGGTATCAGAGCTGAAGGTTGAAACTTTAGCTCAGGAGTATAACACATTAAGTAACTCATTAGAGATAGGGTGAAGTATACCCTAGAATGAGTATATCCCTAAGATATCCGTTCATATGCCTCAATAAATTCTCTTACTATCCACTGATAGTGAGTATGAGTGCATGAAGAGGATGTGATAGGGGACAAGGAAGCACCACTACAAATGGTCAATACCTTGCAACAACAAGAAAACAACCTTTTCTCCTCAATCTCCCATGATTCAATTTTAAATTTTTGATTGCTTCGTAGCAGCTACAAGATGAAGCTTCGATGCGGTGATGGCCTGCGAATCGTGTAGATAAGTTCCTACCTTGTATTCTCGTTATCAGCTTTTCGTTTTAAACTCTAATGAATTTGAAAATTTATTTGAAAAAAATTGGTTAACAAATATAAGGATAAATTTGAATTGACCAATAAAACGATATCGTTTAAAACCAAATCTGAAATTCTGTTGTGATTTCTTGTGTGGATCGAAGTCCGAAGAGGGACAAGTTGGTATATACTTTGGGATATTCCAACCCAAATTAAATTGTATCCATTGTTTGTTCTGTTGGGTCCAGATATATTCTACGAATGGTTAGTTACTCCTTCGAACTAATCAGTGCCCTGCATATTCGTAGTTCTAGTGACCTGAGTATCTTGTAAAGTATTGAATGAGTTTGTTCTCATAATTATTGGTGATATTCTGATTTGGTGAGCCAAATAGAGAATAGATAATCAGCTTGATTAATGAGTCAATTCTCTTTGTGTGTCCATCCTTTGTTGCCACCCTTAAAAATTTCGAGGATGAATTTTTCTTAAGGGGGAATCTGTAACGATCCCGATTTTTAAATCAAATTTAAATTGATCATTAATTTAATTTTTGAAATTGAATTGTGTATTTTCCAAATTTAAATAAATATTTAAATAATAAATTTTATTTGAAAACTCTATTTCAAAATTTATAGAAATTTGTTTTCTAAATATATATTAAGCATATATAATATATATATTTTGAAAGTTATATTAGAGTTCAATAAAGTAAAATTTTAAAATATATTTGAAAGTTAAATTTTATTTTAAAGACTTATATACATATCTATATATATGTTTATTTATTTAGTATAATTAGATTTCAAACTCATTTTCATATAAAATTGTAAATATATAAAATGTATGAATATCAAGGTAAGATTGGTTTAAAAATATGAAAAGTGAGATTTAATTCAAGATTTAATTTATATTTTCTCTTAAAATGGATAAAAATAGTTTGTATGTTTAGAACATATAGTTTTGGTATTTGTGAATTTTATAAAAACGTTATTTGTATGTATGTGAAATATATTTATGAAAGCATATGTATATAAACATTAGAAAATATGAAAACTTTTGAAAGGTGTAAATTTATTATCATAAGGGTTTAAACTAAATTTATAAATTTAATTAAGTAAAGGGTTTAAACATAAAATGTTATATCTTAACAAGTGTAATAAATTTACTCATATGAGTGACAAATGTTAAATAAGTAGTATGCAAAGATAAACAAGTGGCAAGGAGATTGTTTTCTTTGAATCAATATTTTGAAGACATGCATAGGAAAAAAATCAACCAGGCTTCCCATTTTAGTTCAAATTTTTTTTTCCTTCGGTTTTAAAATTTTTCAAACCTGAGAAAGATAAATAAAAACCAAAGAAAACAATTACAAACTCAGATCAGAAAACAAAATCCTCACATTCTCAACTCAAAGCAGATTTCAACTTGAAGTCTGAAAAACAAAAATTCAAAAATCTGAAGCATGCCGATTCAAAAGCAAAATACAAAACTAAGGCTTCTTTCAAACTTGAAGCTGTAAATCACCTCCCACAATCAAGCTCGAAGTTCGGATCAATCAAATTTCTTCAAGCCTGGAAATTAACTCAAGCAAGCAACAACTATAGGAAATTTAAAACAATTCAGAGATCAAAAGGAAGAAAAGAAAAAACAGATAGCTTGAATCTAGAAATCAAACCAATGTCAAAACTGGAAGTTACAAACTTGAAGCAATGTAAAGAAGATCAAGCAAACAACTTCAACTAAAATCAAGTTCAGGCTAAATCAAAATTCAGACAAAAACTTGCTTTTCAAATTCCAGTCCTCTATTCATCTGCTTCCAAAACTAAACTCAGGTGAGCAAACCACCCTTATTTATTCTTAAAGCTTGATATATCTGATTTGCTTGTGATAAGTCTTTGATGTAAGTTATGAAATGTTCTTGCATGCTTGCATATATGTATGGATGACTGTGTGCATGATTGTTGTACAGGCATCATGCCTCTGTTCCAAGTCCAACAAGGTTTAAACAATTTGGAAAAAAAATCATATCTTCTTATCTAAACAAATTCAGGTTACAATTCCTGAAAAGAAAATGCTTATAACAATGTTAAGTTATTTTTAAAAATGATCCCAAGTAAAAAATATTAGTAAATACTTTAAAAAAATAGAAATGACAGTGGAAACTTTTATAATCACAAAAACTGATGATCATGAGTTTGCAATTTGATTCGTAAGTTGATTAGTGCCAACAAATGATGATTTTTAAAGGTTAAATTGAGATTTTTAGATGAGTATTTGGGTAGTAATTGCAAGATTAACGGAGAAACTTTTTTCGTCAATTATCGATGATAGTGGCGTCTTGAGTCGTTGGGGTTGGAGCTGGAGCGGGCTGGGGTATCAGGGATCATCAGAAAATTGATAGATGAATTTATAATTCACCATGGAAGATGTGCGAGATAATTTAGTATTTAACCCTATGTTTTAGTTATGGTCGGAAGTCGAGTAATTCCAGCGATGTTAGCGCATCGCGTCGTACCGAACCGAGATGAATAGGAGCATGGCAACGTGACGTAGCTCGTGGTCGGTTGACGTGAGCTCTGATGAACCATATCAGCGGCGCGAGGTGAATCTGTGGTCGAGGTTGGTTTCCAGTTCGAAGCTGATTGCTCGATTTTGATTACATGATCAATTCGTGGTTCTGAGTGGATGATCGGGTCGAGTGGGTCAATGATGTCTCGTGGGAGGTGGAGGCGATGGTCGGAGTACTAGCGACCGTTGGTGCACGTGGATGTGCACCTGTGTGTATTTGGTTTGGAGAGAAGGTGTTGTCTCGAAGTCATGTTTGGGATTTTAGGTATTTGGCTCGGGTTGTTTCTCGGGCTCGTATGTGTATGGTCACATGTTTTAAATTTTTTAAAACGAAGTTAAATTTTAAAAAGAAAAATGGGTGGCTCGAGGAAGACTCAGGGAAAATGGGTTTCAAGCTCGAGTAAAACTGAATTTAGCTCGGGTTTCATAATTTCCAGTTTTAAAAACTTTAAACAATCTAAGTTAACTTGATTTCTAAACTATCCTTTTTTAAATTAATGATTGTTGTTAAGTTGAAATATGTAATTAAAGATTTTAAAATGAAGATATTTTAAATTAATTAAGTTTAAGATGTTTTAAACTTATAATTATAAAAGAGTTACATTTAAATAAACTTAACAAAATAATAAAGGAATAGTAATAAAGGAGTTAATCAAATGTTTCTAAATTGTTAACTTAAAGGTTAAGTTAACTTATATGATTAAGGATAATTAATCAATGATTAGAAGTTTGATAAATCAAGAAATTAAGGAATAACTAATTTAAGAATGATTAATTTCTTAAAAGTAATTACTTAATGAAAGTATTTAAGGATGGATAATTAATGAATTAAGGGTTAACTAATCAAGTGTGTAAAGGTTAATTTATTTAAAGAATAATTAATTAATGAGATTAACTAATTAAGGTAATTAATTTGAGAATAATTAATTAATTAAAGGTTAAATTAATTAATGAAGGCGATTAAAGAATGGTTATTAAATAAGGATTAATTAATTAATTATTGTAATTAATTAAAGATAATTTATTATTAATTAAGGGTTAATTAATTTATAATTAAGGATCAATTAATTAATGTAATTAATTAATGAAAGCAATTAAAGGTAATCAATCGCTTAAGGATAATTACTTAATTAAAGGTAATTGATTAATGATTAAAGGTGGATTACGCAAGTGATTAACATTGATTTAAGATTAGGGATAGTCACTTATCGTAATTAATTAAGGATAATTAATTAATTAATTAAGTGTTAATTAATTAAAGATAATTAATTAAATAATTAAAGGTAAGTTATTTAATAATTAAAGGTTGATGAATTATAATTAAAGGTTAATTAATTTATTATTAATGGTTAATTAATAAATGACTAAAGAATAATTAATCAAAATGATTTGTAATTTATTAATGTTAATTAAACAGGATTAGTAATTCATAAGTAATTAATTTGATTTGAATTAATCAGACAATTAACTTAACTTGCTTATGAATGTTTGGATTGGGGATGCTTTGAATTGTATGATATCCCTGATATACGATATTCTGTGATATGGTTAAGGTGTGAAATGTAACTTATTATCTGTGATGAATTTAATTTTTTGTCTGTGATGTAACTATGTTAATTAGCTGTGATCTGTGAATAAAGATAAGTGTTACAGTTTATACCGCTTATCAAATATATTGCTGTATTTGAATCTGTGCTGATTGATGATGTTGCACTTTTATTGTGTAAAACCCCTAGACCACACTTATACACACGCAAATATGGATTGCATGTGGAAATTAGTTAAGTCACCGATTTTCGAAATAGTTTTAAAATTGAATTTTGAATCCAAATGGTTTTGGAAATGGATTGGGTTTAAAGTAAAGAGCTTTTAAAAAGGAATTTCAAAGATAAAGGTTATTTTTAAATAACTTGATTTAGTTTTGAAATTTGATTTAAATTTGAATTCAAAAAAAATGAAATTGAATTCTATTTATGATTTAAAAAGGTTATACAAGTTTATATGGGTTTTAAGCCATTTTTAAAGTGTTGTTTTGGGAATTTGAATTTAACCCAAAGATTTTAACTTATATAAATGAAATCGGATTTTTCCGAAATGAAAACTATTTTTTTCAAATAACAAAAGCTTTCATATGAGAAATGAATTTCCAATTTATGTTAAAGGGATTTCAAGTTTAAAATGAAAATGGTTTTCCAAGTTATGAATAAATCTTTGGAAACGAGTTTGAAAGCTATAAGTTAAATCTTTGATTTAAAGTTTGAATAAGTTAATCCTAATTGAAATGGAAATTGTTTTGAAAATCTGTAAATGGATGTTTGTGAAACTGGTTGAACTTTATGAAATGAATCTTTTTGTTTAAAGATTTGAAATGATAATTTGTTTAAATCATTTGAAAGAAAAGTTTTGGGTTTTAAAGTTGTGACTTAACTAAAATCCCAATATCCATATGTTTTTAAATAGTGCGCTCGCTATTCGGTTTAGCCGGAAGAGGACTTTGTGTCATATAACCCATTCCGAATAGTAATACGACGTTATAATTGAAGATTGGTGGTGAAGACCGGGTGTCTTCAAGAACGATAGGATAACCTGTCAAATGACTCTGCACTGAGTTGCTCCAGTATATAGTTCTCCATATGTGATGGGGAATCCGATCGGGATTGTGAATACCCGGATTACAAGGGCTTTTTCCTTTATTAGACGAAGTGCCTTTGGTTCTGTTCGAACCTAAAACAGACTTATATGGTTGTATGTCTGACATTACACTTTGAGATATAAAACTGATCTCTATCAAATACATCTCTGCTTGGTGGCGGAGAATTGATTCTCTTAGCTTAACACCCTTCTCTGAGAGGTACGAGCTCAGAGGTTATGCAATTGATAGTTATCAGTGATATACTCCCAATTTGGTAGTGTGGCATGCTGAGTACTGCTGTGTGATCATTTGTTGATCAAAGCATGGATTTTTCGTAAAGCGTAGCTTTGTGGATGAGACTGCATCAGGACCTCATACCCTGGAAATGGTCGAAACAAGAAAGATGCAGCGAGGATATGAGGGTCGCGGACTTTAAGGTGTGTCATTCCCTCTTGGAAAACGGTGGTATCATGGTATTGAGCCCAGATACTTAACTCATGTGGTCACTGCAAATCTGTTACTTTGTGATCGCTTTGTGGTTGTTGGTGTAGAGGTACCTCGGATAAAGGTTGCAAATGACCGGGGGATGGCATGCTCGAGTAGTAGTTACCTAGTTTCAGAGGTAACCCGACCTTGCGTTGCCAGAGAGCCGGGTAGGTTCTTGGGACGTCCCTCCAGAGGCATACCCATGTGGCAGTAGGAAGTTCCTTAGCCTGACCATTTGTTGGAAATCCAATCACCAATACGTGCCTTGTATGGTTTTAGTTGTACAACCTGCCATTTACTTATGGTGGCGCCCCACTGTTTAGATGACAGCTATAGTAGGCATACAATAATGTTTGTATGCTGGCTAAGATTAATATCATACTTTCAAAAAGTTTTCTGCACTATGCACTAATAATAATATCAAATGGTTTTCACGTATCAAGCACATTTGACTATCATAAGGAGAAATCTCCTCCAATTCTGCATTTGCATTGTGTGTTGTGGTGGGAGGCTTTATGGTAGTTTCATTTTCCAAAAAGCATTGCAGATTTCAAATTTCAAATCCTTTTGCTGTTTGTTTTAAAGATAAAAACTGTTTTGTTTGCTCATACCAGTCCCATGACTGACCTGGAGTTTATTGTTCCCTTCCTAAACTTTAGGTGCCCACAATTTTCCACACGGGCAGTCTAGAGTTGGGATTTTCAGATAATCAAGTAATAGATGTAGATTCGATAGACTTCGAAGTCTTTGGTTCGGTAGCTTTCATTCTTTGGAATCTCCTCAGTCTTTGGATGACTGACCTTGCTTAGTACAACTTGATAGGGGGTTCGAGCTAGCTTTGGATTGGAGATGGAGTTTTGGAGTTGGCACTGAAGACATTGTCTTTCCGCTGCTATTGTCTCTGTTTTTATCTTGTATCTATCTTGGATATATCGATAGTCATTTGTATTTGATATTCAGTTGTAGATATAGTATCAATGTTGTATATTGATACATTCTTTTTCTTCCGCTGTGTTGTTATACTTAATGTGTTATAAGCTCCGACGAACCATATTCGACGTTCGAATCTGCGGCACTTGAATATAGGTGATATATTCGGTGTTGGTTTTTGAAGGTCGAGTCAGGATCGTTACAATTTAAGATTGGATATGGAATTATGAAATGGGGATTTTATTTAATATGCGCTATTAGAATCATTTGTTTTGGCAATTTTTTACTATGGCTTATTTATTTTAAGTCATATATTTATGATGTCAGTATCATCTCACTTTTCTATAAGATACAGTCTGACCTATTTATTTTATAATACTCGGGTCAGGTCGAGACTCTATAGGTACAGGGACTAGTTGACTTTTGGATTTTAGGCTAGCATTGAAGTAGACTATTTTGACCGGTTTAGTTTACTTCGTACTTGTATATATTGAAAATCAGGAATATATAATTATTTAGGAGTGACTTTATACCTGATACAACATTTTGGATATGATGTATATATTTATATACGTCTAGTACTGATATTTTATAAACTCACATTCTATCATGTATCAGATGTATATTATTCCATTATGATATGTGATTCTAATTTTGATTTATCAATATTATATACTATTCTGAATGTTTTCAATCGGTGTGTTTATCGCTATGTACTAATATTGCACACGTCAAATATTTCGTTCTGATACTCAAAAAGGTAAATAAGACGTGTCAGCGTTAGTATAAAGATATATTCACATTCGATCGCCCTTAACCAGTCGTATTCTTCTAATTAGCAGATGACATCACTTGCAATGTTCTTTGCCAAACTGGGCATAGCGGCGGGGTCGTTACGGCTTGGCATAAAATTTTTGTTTCATAGAAAATTACAAATTTAATGCAAATTCAATTCAATAATAAATACAAAGACATAATTTTCCAAACTCACGTTAAATCCATAAACTCATTTTAAAGAAGAGTTGCTTATTTACAAAAACTTTTGAACTCTTCCAAACTAATTTCAATAACTTCTAAAATCATGATTTCCCTCCAATAAGATAATTTATTTTATATAAGAGCAACACATTTTTTTTGCCTTTAAAGTAACCTTGTAATTAAAATTTTAATTGAATTGGTGATTTCTAAAGGATTTTGTGAATAATAAAACAAGTTTAAAAGCTTGAAACAAAAGTTTGAATTAATAATTCGGTTAAGAATTTAAATGGTTTAATAAAATTTCCAATATGATTTTTAATATAGAACATTACACTTGAGAATTTTTAAACATATATCTAAAACCATCAATCAAAATCATTCACCAAAATTCCAAATGAATCAACATAGAAAATTAGTTGAAAATTGTAATTAATGTTGGATTCGGTAGTTATGTGCACATTCGAAACCATGAAAATGTATTTGATTTTCGTAGTTAAATTATAAGATGATTGTACATTATTTGTATGATCGAAGTTTACCGAATAGCAATTCAGACTATTAAATTATCTCTATTTGACGAGTAGTATTTTGTGGTGAATTCATTTAGGGAACCATCAAAGTGGAACAATTCAGCTTCCGAGAGCTGTATTTCACTACACTTGAGCAATTCAATAGAGGTGGTATTTCTAGTTATCACTTAAAGAAAAGTGAATTAAATAAAATTGAAATGAGAAGCACTTGGATAATAGTCTTTCAAGCTTACTATCTGTGGCAAAAAAACAAGGGTAGTAGAAAAGCCCGATAATGTGTTGAAAATATTCAACTTCTTTGAGAGGAAAAGAAAATGAAAAAAAGCAAGCTAGATAAGCAGTGAAATAGAGGATGGAGAAATCATTACTGAATTAGATAGCTGAGGAGAGTAAGAAAGAATAAAATCTGCCGAAGATCTGGAAGAAGTAAGCTTAGATTCATTAGAGTCAACAAAAACGGTAAATAAATTAGGCAACAAACTCAGAGAAGAACTTATCGGATTTCTCTAATCGAGCAAGGATGTGTTTTCCTGGACCTACTTAGACATGATTAGGATTGATCCAACAGTTATGAGCCATGCTCTAAATAAAGATCCAAATAATATCCTCGATCGACGAAAGAAAAGGAAGTCTGATAAAGTCCACACTAATGCATTAAAGGAAGAAATCAAAAGATTAATTGAGAATTGGTTTATTTAGGAAATATTTTACCCCAAATGGCTAGCCAATCCTATGTTAGTTAAAAAGTCCAATGAAAAATAGAGAACATGTGTCAATTACACCGATCTATACAAAGAATGGCCTAAGGATTGATATCCTTTGCCTCAACCAGTTGGTTAATGTCGTGATTGGACATAAGTTGTTATCTTTTATGGATGCATACTCGGTTTATAATCAAATTTCCATGTTCAAACCAAATGAGGAAAACACAAGTTTCATAACATGTTTAGGGACTTTTTGCTACAAAGTTATGCCTTTCGAACTAAAGAATGTAGGGGCTACGTATCAAAGAGTGGTAAATAGAATATTTGGAAAACAGACTGGAAGGAACATGGAAGTGCATGTGGACGATATGTTGGTCAAGTATTAAGAGGAAACTAATCATCTAAAAGACTTAAAGGAGATGTTTGGAATACTATGAATTTAATAAATGAAGGTCAATCCATATAAATGTTCTTTTGGAATACAGTATGAAAAACTTCTGGGATATATTTTCAATATTCGGGGAATTGAGGCCAAACCTGACCAAGTAAAAACAATTAAGAATATGGTATAGCCAAAACCAAGTAAAGATGTGATAAGCTTAAATGGTAGGGTGGCGGCTCTAAATAGATTTATGTTCAGGGCTATTGATAAGTGAACTCTTTTCTTTGATGTAATAAAGAAAAAGAACTTTGAGTAGGGAGAAGGTTGCAGAAAAGCCTTCAAAGGATTAAAGGACTATCATGAGAAACCTCCGATCATATCTGGTCCTGTAGAAAGATAGAATTTATACCTTTAAATGGCAGTCTCCGAACATGCAGTAAGTTCGATTCTTGTAAAAAGAAAATAAAACCTAGCTTCCAGTATACTAAACTAATAAAAGGCTTAAAAAGAAGGAAGCCGATTTCTAGTTATAGAGAAGCTAGCATACTGTCTAATTCTAACCACTTGAAAGTTAAAAGCCCATTTTCAAGCATCCAATCAAGGTCGTAACTAATTTTTGGCTTAAACAAGTTTTAAGTAAGTTCGAAGCATCGGGAAGGTTAGTAACATGACGAATAGAACCGAGCCAATATGGTATTGAATTCCAACCTCGAGTGGCAATCATGGGGCAGGCACTAGCAGATTTCGTTAACAAATGCACATGCTTTGTTAAAGAATAATCGAAAAAGGCAAAGGATTTGAAGGCTAAATGGCAATTGTTTGTTAATGGAGCTTCAAATGAGGAAGGGGTTGGTCTAGGATACGTAATCAATACACCTGATGGACATCGATTAAAATATACAATAAAGCTAGGCTTTCCTGCTACTAAAAATGTAGCCGAGTACGAATCAATGGTAGCAGGACTTACCTTTGTCCTTTAGTTGAAGATCCCAAGGATAGGAATTTTTAGCAATTCTCAATTGGTGATTAACTAGCTGAATCATACATATCAAATGAAAGATGCAAAATTGATTCTTTATGTCCGAAATGTGTTGAAAATGCTGACCCAGTTTGAAGATTTTTCAATACACCTAAAGGAAAAAATTCTCAACCCGATTCTTTGGCCAAGCTGACTAGCTTATAATGAGTGCCAGAAACTCGAATTATGCTAGTACGCTTCCAATAGAATCCCAACATTGAGCAAAAAGCCCCTGAGCAAAGAAATAAGGTTATAGTATTGACTAGATACCAAGCTTTTACCCACATGGAAAAAGAAAAAAAGCTAGGAAGTAGAAATGATGGAATCCAGAAGGACCATTTATATGGTAATGAATACTCAGTATAACAACAATTAGAAGACGCACATTGTTAAGTACTTGGTAAAAGGGAAACTACTAGAAGATAAAAAGGAAGTAAGAAAGATAAATCACCAGACTCCAACTTTTATTATAATGGATGGAACGCTTTATGAAAAAGGATATTCGCTCCCTTACTTAAGATGTGTTGGTTTGAAAATGGCACAAAAATGTTGAGAGAAGCCTAAGAAGGATTTGGTGGAGATCATTCCAATAGCATAAAATTGGCCAAAAAGGTCATGAGGCTAGGTTTCTATTATCCCCATATGAATAATGATACAGTGAACTACATAAAGAGATATGAGAAATGTCACAGATTTTTGTCAATTCCACATACGGCCCTGGGCGAGTTAATCATACTCTCTAGTCTGTGGCACTTTGATGTGTGAGTAATCGACTTAATTGCACCGTTGCCTATATTTAAGGGTAGAGCAATGCCTGTAGTCGTAGCTATTGACTACTTTACTAAATGGGTAGAGGCAGAACCATTACCAAATATAACATCAGGAAAAGTACTAAAATTTGTGATTAAGAACATAATCACTTTATTTAGAATATCGCATAAAATAATATCTGACAATGGAACTCAATTTGAAAGTGAGGAATTCACTAGATTTTGCACCAAGAATGGAATAATAAAAATAATCATCCATAGCTCATCCCAAGGCTATTCGAGCTGTTGAAGCCGCTAACAAAACCATTAATACTATCCTCAAGAAACCACTGGACGAAGCAAAAGGAAATTGGGTAAAAGAAGTGCCACTCGTGCTTTGGGCGTACCGAACTTGTACTAAAACTGCAACATGACATACTCCATTTTCTTTGACATATGGATGCAAAGTAATGCTACCAATCGAAGTTGAAATACCATCCCATCAAAGGATTGCATATGCTTTCAATCCTAATCAGGAGCTAAAAAAGAACCTCTAGATTTGACCAATGAATTAAAGGTTGAAGTGGCTATACGAAAAGCTCAATATCAAAGAAGGAAATACTAAGAATCCAACATATGGATCGCTCGAATCAAATTGGGAAGGACCCTTGTTATCAATAAAGCAATCCTACCAGAAATTTACCGACTATGCCAACTTGATGGAAATGTAATAGCAAGAACTTGGAATGCTGAATATTGAGACCGTATTTTCCTATAATGGATGAATAAAAAAATTAAGGCGAGTATATCTATGAAATCAGCAATCAAAAGAAAGAAAGGAACTTATAATGGAAAAGCCTTTGATCTCACCACAAGGGTCTGGTTAAAGCACTCCTTAAAAGGAGGTCAGAGTAAGCCTCTAGTCCCACCAAAAAGGCTTAGACAGAGCACTACAAGCTTGCGACCCTGTCTACGTGGCTTAGCCAAAACACCTACCTCTCTGGTATTACCTACAAAGCCTGGCCAGAGCACCGCAAGCCTTCGGTCCCGCCTACATGATATGGTAGGAGCGCCTCCAAGAGGGAGGATGGAGTAAGCTTTTGGTCTTGCCTAAGATGGCCTAGCCAAAGCATCGACCAACCTGCAGTCCCACCTATAAATCCTGACCAAATCGCCAATTAGAGGGAGGATGAGTAAGACTTTAGATTGGCCTAAAACGGATGACTAGAGCACCAACCAATCAATGCCTAAAATCACTACCTAAGATGGCGGTAATGGGAGAAAAAGTTCAAAGCCTAAATCACTATCTGAGATATTAGTAAGAGGAAAAATTTTCGAAGCCTAAATCACTATCAAAGTTGGTAGTAAGAGACGAAAAATTTCAAATCCTAAATCACTATCTAAAATGGTAGTAAGTGGCATAAAAGATCAAAGCCTAAATCATTACTTAAAAGCTACCAAGGTACAAAAGAAATCAATCAAACAAGAATGAATTCATCCTAAGAATGAATCAAAGTAACCTTCTAGAAGGAAATGTAATTAGCACTAAGCTAGGATTAAAACAACTAAAGCAACCTTCAGAAGAGGGTCAAGAGCTATCTATCACATAAAACCAAGACTTCAACATTGATATGGGTAATTGAGAGATATCAAATCTTATTGCCAAGGAAATAAATCATTATTTAATCCTAAACCTTCATTCTTCAAAGGTCGAAATTAAATTAGATCTCAACCTCTTACTCTTAGGTTGGGATTCCAATTTTATACCAAATAACAATAATTTTCGTTATTAGCCAAAATTCTAGTTTGCTATTTAATAAAAGATGGGCTTTTCCATTAAAATGGAAGTTTTTGATTTTCTTATAACTGCTAGACGGATTTCTTGACTTCTGATCGATTGAAATTATGGTGTTATTACCAGATGGATTTCCAATCTTCTTTTAAATAAAATTATGGTATTCTTATTAGATGGATCTCTAGTCTTCCATTCAAAAAAAATTAAGGTATTATTACCAAATGGATTTCTGGTCTTCTATTCAAATAAAATTATGGTATTATTACCAGATGGATTTTTGGTCCTCTATTTAGATGAAATTATGGTATTCATAATAGATGCATTTTTGGTCTTCTAAAATGAATTTATGATCTTCTTGCTTGATTAATTTCAGTTCTTCTAATTGAAATAATTTATGGCTTCTTGCCATATGGATTTCTAGACTTCTGACCAGATGGGTTTCTATTCTTCTTATCAATTAGATTTATCATAGGTTTTTGGTTTTCTTGACAATAGGATTTCTAGTCTCTGTACTGGGACCTGGATTTATACTAAGGTGTAAAGGTTTTTCTTATACAAGGAGGGGGAGAAAATGTTATACATGTATTTTTTGACTGCCAAATGTACTTGAAAGAAACATGAGAGGTATGGTGACATCCCAAAAAGAAGATATCGAGCCCATAACAATATGGCGATGTGGCAAAGCAATAACTATACTTTATTATATTATATTAGGTATGGAATCAATGATCCAAGGAATCACTAACAATACTCCTTCAATAAGATGGTGTCAAATATCTAATATGATGGCAGTAGTTGGGCACCTACCCAAGAGTTATGTAACTCAAGGGAATCGGCAAATAATTGAGATATTTAATTGCAAAAGATGGTCGAAATTAAACACTGTAAAAATGACAAACCAATATCGCTATAAAAGGGGTGTCGAGCATGTAAAACAAAGAGATATATTGAGCCTTGACACCTATAGAGGGTGTTGAGCATTTAAAATAGAAGGTAAAGTCAAACCTTTATCGTAATTATGGTTTCAAGCATCTAAACAAAGCATGAAGAGGAATTGAACCACTATGGGATAGCGAACCTCAAAGAAATGATAAGCATCATCAACCATGCATAAATAAGAAGCGATGTTGAAGCCTTACCAAATGAAGAAGTATATTGAGCGCCTTATGCCTAAAGGGTTTCAAATTCTAAAAAACGGTAGGGATGTCGAACTTATACAACACCAGCCATCATAAAGTATGGGTTCCATTCCAATGAAGCATAGCAAGCATTACACATGGAAAGAAGATATCAAGACTCTACAAAAACCTTAGACGCGGTAACCAATGTCAAGCCTTTAAAACAATGGCTTTTAGAAAGCACCTACAAGCAGCAAGGGATGCCGAATCTCAATGGATGGTGAGGGTATTGAATATCAATAGATAGCATGGGATGCAAAATCACAACTAATGGCGAGGATGTCGAATATAAACAATGCAAATAGATGGTGCATATCTAACTAGATAGTTAGTTCATCCCGCATGTTGCTACCTCTATAAATAGACACCCTCCGCCACTTAAGTGGGGCGAATCATTTCTTTCTCTGCTTTTCGAACTACAAGTTTTATACCTTAAATTGATTTGGGGATTTCTTGATACAATTGTAACCTTTTGCATATAAGGACTTGGAAAATAAAATTTGCATAGCATAATGCCTTCAACATATGTATCTTTGACTACTATTGAGAGAACGGACACGCGTATAACATATCTTTGGGGTTGGACTTATATTTGGACTTGCATATTGACAATTTGAACAAGGCCAATTAAATTCTTGCCTAAATCAAAGTTTGCAATCATGAGCACTATGCCTATTAGCATATGAAAAAAAGATTGTGATATATGTGAATTGCCTATTTTTCCCATTAAACAATGGACTATTGCACATTTATGCAACTTGCCAATTTTACCCATTAAACAATGGACTATTGCATATTTATGAAACTTTCCTATTTTACCCTTGGACGTATGACTCAAACTTTTGAATAATTTCGTAACTATATTAAAGCTTATGGGTAATATCGGGTCCATTTTAAATAATACTATCTTATGTAGCATCTTGGATGTTGAGTCTATTTTTGGTTTAATACCAAATTTGCTAGAAAAGGAGTTTCTAAAACATGGAAGGCAATGGCTAATGATTGTACTCTTCAAAGACAACTTGATTTATTTAGAGGAAAAGGTAAGAACCACAAACACCTTGTATGCATCAGAGATATGCATGGATCGTACTTCATGGGTTCTAAAAGGGGTGTTTGTTATTTTCATAAGAAGAAGGAGAATTTCATACGAGAATGTCCAGCCCTTAGAAACAAGAGAGAGAAAAAGAAAGCTTCAGTTTTGGCAGTAATTAGATCAGATGCAGATAGTAGCGATAGTGATACATCATTATTTTCAGCCAGTATTTCACCTTTAGAGAATAGAAGTTGGATGATTTATTCTGAAGCCGCTTATCATATGATGCAAGATAGGAGCTATTTTGTTAGTTATAGAAAGGTTGATGGAGGAGCAGTTCACATGTGGATTTACACATCTTGTTATATTGTGGGAGTTGGAAGTGTGAGGTTTAGAATGTTTGATAGTGTTGTTACGACATTCACAGATGTTAGGCTAATTCTGATGCTACATAGAAGTATGTTATTATTTGGGGCTTGGAATAGACTTGGTATGCGGGTAATAGTAGATGGAGCGAAATTGAAAGTGACAAAGGGTTTCTTAGTGGTGATGAAAGGGGTGCGAATTGATGATACTTATATGCTTCATAGAGAGACAATCTTAGAAGATTTGGTAGTTTTTACTAATTCTTATGTTTTAGATTCTATCAGTTATAGCATCTTCGTTTAGGTCATATTGACGAGGAGTGCCTTGAAGTATTAAAGAAGCATGGGTTGATTGATTGTGTTTGTCAGTCAAGGCCTAGCACTTGTGGAAATTGTTCTTTTTGGAAGAAAAAACATGGCATGTTTGATGTTAAGAGACCCAGAGCTACAGAGTTTCTATTGTATGTTCATTCTTATTTGTGGGGACCAACCACAGTTGCATCTTTAGGTGGATTCAGTTACTTTATCTTATTTGTGGATGATTTCTCGCGTAAGGTACACATCTATTTCTTATCAAGGATGAAATATTTTCCTAATTTTATAATTGAATGTCCTTAGTAGAGGAGCTGTCAAAGATGCGTTTGAAAGTTCTCAAAATTGGAAATAGTAGTGAATTTGTGTTACAAGAATTCACTAACTATTATGGGTCTAAGCATGTAGTTGGAGATTTTTTTATTTCTACTAAATCACATTGTTCTGGAGTGGCAAACAGCATGTGATGGATATTATAGGAGAGGGCTATGAATTTAAGAATGACTGCTAGTCAAGAAGATGAATTTTGGACAGAAGCGATATCTATGGCAGTATTTCTCAATAACCACACACCTTTTATTGCCATGAAGATTCTTGAAGAGATATGGAAAGATAAGCATGTGATTATTTCATTCCATAAAATATTTGCTTGTTTAGAATATTTAGACGACGAGAGATATAATAAGTTGAAGCCTAGGAGAAGCAAGCTTATTTTGTTAGGCTATAGAGAAGGAGTAAAGAGATATAGGTTGTGGTGTATAAAAACTAGGAGAATTGTGACTAGCATCATGTGATATTCGATGAGAGATCTTTGTTGAATGTAACTCTCCACCTCTATACCCATACTATCCCAGAGTATTACTGAGTAATACTATCAAATAATATAGATAATGAGGCTATATGGGTACACGCATGAATATTCCCTTAGACCAACACTTATACATATTTAGGCATTGAATAATTGATTCACCTATACGTACAAAGAATTGGTACAAAGCAATAAGAACGTGTGCTACTAGGGTAGAACAATACAAAGTGTATAATCAACTATAGAGAACACAAAGTCAATATTGCAATGATAATATATAATATGAAACATATAAAATAGTGCAGGGACAAGACAACTCAAATGTCAACTATCTCAGTATAATACAATGTATATAAGATATATAAATCACAATGACATGCACACAACTTAACGGCTACATATAAATAATTTACAATAATCTTAAGAATATGTCTCACATATGCCTACAAAACACAAGCTGGTCACATTGTCTCGGTACATGAAATGTCTTGGACTAACCTGAGTATTACAATTCCATACTCATCACAACGTGTAACACCTTACACTCGTATCACTATTCCATCACATGAGTGTCTTCTACTTACAACGAATAACCGAATAAACATCACAACAGCATCCCATACCACTATGTGATACTCAAACATTTATTCGCTGCTCATGAACTACACTCAAACTCCATAATATTCTATATAATGAGTCTAAACAATAACAAGAGGTGCCCAATCCCAAACAGAATTTTAACTCCGTTTATTCAGATTCCTCGTTCACAGGATTAAATATCATGAAATCATACAAAGGATACCATCACCATATCATAATAAAATCACTAATCAAATATATATCAACGATGAATCATTTATATAATTCAAATTTATTTGGGAGTGATAGAAAACCAGAAATGTAGAGCTAAATCTCATCATTTATTGTTATAGAAAATATTTTTATTTATATTCATTAATCAAACATATTACTCTAAAATCCTTTAAAATGTTAATTAGAAAATAGTTTCAAAATTTACACATATTATAACTTTAAAATAATCTCTTAAAATTGAAATAATTCATTTCCAATAAATTCATTTACCTTTATATATAATAAAATACAATAATAAATTGAGAATAAAGCACTTCTAAAAAATTTGCATACAATTATCAGATAATGAATCATTTTTGAATATCCAAACTTATAAACCAATACTAGAATGTTTTTGTATATTTAACTAAACTTCAAATTATTAAATGTAGATTATTAAATACAGATTTTCCTTAATTAAATATTGATAGTGCATAATATTCTACTATTTAAAATTTTCTACTCATAGAGTCTACCCCAAAATGGCTAAAATATTTCTTATTTTCAAGAATATATATTTAACTTTTATATAATTTTTAATCTAATTTATTCCTTTATTTATTAGTTTCTTTAATTAAATTAATATTTCATTTATAACATCTCATATAAAATTTTCAAAATATATTTTATTTATTTACTTTTATTATAGTTTAATAGTATTTTGTGTATTATATTCATATTTTATTTTATTATATTTTTTAATTTTCATTCACGGGTGGGCAACAGATGGCACCACAGGTCGACCGTAAGCGATCGACCAGCTGACCCACCGCCATCGCAATTGCTAAAGGCCATTATTGGCTTTTCTAATTATATTTAGGCTATTCCTCCCCTTATCTTTACCTAATTCTACACTAACACTATGTACACAAGCTTTATCATCCCATACTCAACCAAACTAAACACACACATACATAATGAAATAACATAATTTGATATAGTTTTGTGAGTGAATAAACTCACCTGTATATTGCTTTTTCTTCCGCTTCTCTTCTTTATGCATGTTCTAGATATTTTTAGCTTTATAAAAACTCGAGTTTCTTTCTTAGTAATGGGTGCAACATGGCATTGAATTGTCTATATTTGAAGTCAGTAATTTGATGAGATTTATTGTAATTTATATTGATTTTGGAATGAAGGAGGAAAGGTGGATTTACTAATTCCTGAAGCTAGAGAATGAAAAGGTATGGAGCCTCAAGTATCATATCTTATTTTTTGTGAAAAGAAAAGACGTTACAAAGCTCAAGAAAAATCAAGATATGCACTTGGGTCTGGATTCCTATGCTTGGGCTTTTACATATATTTTATTTTAATTTTAATTATTTGTTAAATTATTTTTATTCGATGCATAGCACTGTAAAAACTCTATTTATATTTCATAAGCAATTACTCAATATTACAAAATTTTATTAAATTTATTTCCTAAATTTTTACCTATTTAAAATTTAAATATCACATATTTATGCTCTAAGCTAATTTATTAAATAATTTATATTCCCTAAAATATTTAATTTCAAAAATATTTAGTTCTTCCATGCTAAATACTTTATTATTTGATATCATCTATATAAACCCAAAATTATTCTTTTTTAATCCTAAAATCCATTTCTAAACAATTAAATTACTATTATCAACTTTAATTAATTACTGCTCAAAGCGGGTTGTTACAGACTTTCCCCTTGATAAAATTGCATTCTCATAATTTTCTAAGAGAAATTCATAACTAAACTAACAAATCTTATCTTAACAATAACATTATAATTTATATTCAAAAACAAACAACCAATCTTCAATACATACTCACAATGCGCTATCTCTATTATCTCGAGTCAACACATGTAATAATTTGAATTTAAACGTCAAGTATCAAATAGAGTAACACAACAATCGATGATTGGACCTTTCTATTGGTGACTTATTAAAATAATTAATTCTATCTTCAAAATACTCAATTAAAGCTTCACTTCTCACGAAATGATAATTTATAATAGTTAGCACATTCTATTATACTTTAAAAGATATTAACTAAAATTGAAAATCACTTTCCATAATTTCAAACTAATTTACTTTGATATATTCAATTTGAATTAGTTTTCCTTAAACTCTCATTTTTATAGACAATTCAAATTCTAACTAAATTCAGATTCAATCGACTAAATTTCAAAATATTTCAATTCTTATGTAAATACTTCCAAAATTATTTCAAAGATTAAACACTTTATAAAAACTCTTTATATATATAATAGAGAGGATATTTAAAATTTATACTTCAAAATTAAAGTTATATTTCTTATTCAAAATAATTCATAATTATATATTTCCAAAACAATCAATAAATGTCCTTTCCATAACAAACTATTCCTTTAGATATTTACTAGTCACTTTATCATTTTTATAATATCATATGATCTGACATCTAAATTTATCAATCATTGTATAATTTCTATAATATCGTATAATCTAACATCTAAGTCTTCAAAATTATCTACATTCCCAAAACTTAACTCAACACACACACACACATTTCTTAACTTAATTTCAAAAACAATGTTAATAGCATTTCCCAATCTTTATATCAACACAACCCCAATTAAAACCTAAAAATATTATGCATTTCTAAAATGTCTCACATTAAAGCAAATTTATGTAATTAATATAAATAAAATACCATGTATTCATGTAAATCATAGCATTCAAAACTCGACAATTTTATTCCAAACATTAATACATTATAGTTTACTGCAATCGCATATACATCAATTAATTTAAATATTTTCAAATTACAAAAGTCTTTATAAAACATTTTAAACTTTTCAAACCATCCAAATCATTTCAAAAACATAATAGGGTCAGTATAGCTATTTAAAATTTTCCAAATTTTAAAACCTTGAAAAAATATTTAAACCTTTCAAAATGATGCGTCCAAATGCTTCGTTCAAGTGTTTAGAAATCTCTATCGATAACATTGATCAAGCGCATTAACCGGAATTCTTAAACCACTCAACGGACAAATTAACACTAATTTATTAAAAAATGTCTATAAATATTATTTTCACAAATTATTTAATATACCTACTTAAATAGATCTTTTATTAATTTATTTTAAATTTTAATCTAATTTTATACTTACAATGCATAATTTTCTGAAAGATTTTTGTTAAAAAAATTAACTCCCAAAACATTTAATGATAAATTATATATATACAAATGTTTTTGTTTCAAAAAACTGTTTAACAATATCAAAACATTTTTCAAACACCATTAATATATATATATATATATTATACATACATATATATATATATATATATATATGTTACCCGGTTGTTTGACCATGTAACAAAGGCTCGGCACAGGTCTCGTTCAGCGCACCTCCCCTCGCTCGGCGTAGAGCCTTGATCGGCATGGAAGGGCCGTTTGGCATAGCAAGGTCGTTCGGCATCATCCTCGTTCGGCTTTCCAGCCTCATTCGGCATGAAGCCTCACTCGGCATAAGTGGCATCTCCCCTCGACCGGCATCGGTTCTTGTTTTGCCAACACTCTTCACTCAACACACTGCCTTGTTCGGCATAGAGGTACCATTCGGCTTGGATTGTAGCTCGGCATTTGCAGCTCAGCACACAGATGTCACTCACCACGGGCCAAGGTATCTTGCTCCTAGGCCCATTAGGGAATTCCAATCCATTATCGTCTATAAATAGAAGGGAATGGGCATAGTGAAAGGGACCTTTTTCGAGAACACTATGGAGAGTCTGCTGCATTCAAGACATATTCGATTTTACTTAGCACATATATTCAAGTCATTATAGTACGGATTGTATCTGTATTCAATCATCTGTGAAAGCAATAAAGATCGAAACTTAAAGTGGACATAGGCGGTTACGCTGAACTACTATAAATTCGGTGTTCTTGTTTTTGCATTTAATTTAGCATATAATACTCTGTTTTAATTTACTTTCTTCATTAATCTCTGTACATAATCTTCTCAAGGGTGTTAGTGACCAATTCTGGTGCTAATATTTTGGTGCTTTCACTAAGAATTGAATTCTCAGGCCGCTAGTATCTGCTTTGTAGCTGCTAGATTGAATAAATCCCCCAAAGGAGATCCAACTTATTCACAGGACGTCCGTTGAATCTACTCAGAGTTTCGATAAACAACTCTACTATGTGAAGACCACGTACCCAATCAGCCTCTCATAACGTAGACATCAACGAAACTGCTAGCATACAACAGATAGGACCTAGCGATCAACAAGTTAATCCCGACATAGGGACTGCTGGAGCTCATAATCAGATGGAAGTTATTACCAGGATAGAGTTCAAGGACTTGATGAGAGAACTCATGGAAAGTAGAAGACAACTCGTTGAGCAGATTCAAGCTAACACTAACCTTATGACTCAGCTTACTCAGTAACAACATTAAAATGCTGGAGGTAGCCATGTTCCTTACTCTTCTTCTGATAGCTCAACTTCATCCGATGAACCTTCAAGGCGTAGATGCCGCAAAATGGAAACTGCATAAGCAGGTGCTAATGATCGATCGACTAGGAATCACTTACATCTTGGAGACCACACTTAAGCCAGAATGGGAAACTTAGGAGCTGGAGCACGTGTGGAGACTGGACATCCGGCTTACCAAGACCCCAATGAAGCCGGTCCTCAAGATACACGTTTGGCAGACCGTTAACGGAGGAGACGCCAGCCTAAGCGGTCCCATAGAACTGGGACCAACCTTCCATCCTCCGTATAAACTCCGGACTTATCAGCTATGGTCAAACAGTTGATGAGAGATAATCAAAGCTTGAACAATGAAGATTGGGGAATATCCAGGAGTCATACTCCATTCACAGATACTATTCTACAGGATGAGTACTCTAGAAAGTTTAGCATGCCAGCTGTCCCGGCCTATGAAGGAAAGACCGACCCCAGGCAGCACGTGATTAGGTATGAGTTGATGATGGATTCGGCTAGAGCGAATGATGCAACCAAGTGTAGATGCTTCCCGATCACTTTTTTCGGAATTGCCACCATGTGGTTTATTCAACTTTCCCCAAGGTCTATATTCAGCTTTGATGAGTTGGCGACGAAGTTTGTAGAACAATTCAGGATACACGCCACTCGTCCCAAGGATGTGATGTCCCTATATAGTGTAATCCAGGCTCCGGGGGAGTCATTGAAAACTTGCAAAGATTTCATGTTGTGGCTACTGAAGTTAGAAACCCTAACGACCCTGCGATTCTGATGGCGGTAATGCGAGGAGTAGATCCGGATTCACAGTTTGGAGATTGGTTGGCAGGAAAGCCCCCAACTACGTTGGAGCGTTTCTATTCGAAGGCTTATCAATTCATAAGAAGGGAGGAAACTAGATGGACGAGGCGAGATAAGGCACCAGGGCCTGTTCAAGAGACTGTGAAAAGTAACATCGCCGTGAAACAATCCGGTGACAACTTGGGAAAGGTTCTAGTCAATGTCCAGAACAAGCTTGGGCAATCTAAAGGGTCCGGAGGAGGAAATCCCGAAAAGAAAAGAAAAGCAGGGAAATGGAAGCCAAGGATTCCAACTTACAATGAATACACCCCAATGAACGCATCTCTTGAGAATATTTACCTGTCAACCTGTAACACTTTTCAATATAAAAAACCTCGCCCGAAGGAGTCAACAGAGGAACAGAAGCGAACTAGGAAGTACTGTTGCTTCCATGAGACTTATGGGCACAATACAGAGGAGTGTAGACAACTCCACGATGCCGTTGAAAAGCTGATTAGACAGAAAAAATTATAGGAGTTTGTCAAGAACCCGCAGGAAGGAAGGCAAGGAACATCGGACCCCAGACGCGGGCCGGCCCCACGCCATCTAGAGTAACCTGCCTGAACTGTAGGGAGACTGGTCATAAACACTATCGTCGGTGGACCTTATCCTGTAGACAAGAATTGGCAGGAGATGGAGCGATATGCTAACACCTTAAGGCATGCAGATTATGAATGCTGTTCAAATGTGTAGGATGGGACCCCCGTAAGGCAGCAACGCATGATGACAGACGATATAGTTTTAGGAGCCGAGATGCAGACAAGGTGGAGGCACCTACCGTCGACCCGATGGTCATATCTACGACGATCGGGCTGACCTATGTGGAGATAATTTTAATTGATTGTGGAAGTTCCCATAACATCATCATCAAAAAGGCATATGACCAAATGAAGATGGAGACAAAAGATTTAAAGCCATCTAAAGCCCGTATCCTTGGCTTTAGTGGTGCATCGACTGATGCAGTGGGGTACGTTGAGTTGCCAGTTGAACTGGTACAAGTGAACGTAGGTGTGTACGAATCCTACCTTTCATAGTTTTGGATGTTGATTCTCCAAACAATGTGTGTCTGGGTCGACCGAGCCTGGCAGAGTTTAGGGCAGCTTTGGCCCCGTGGTATTTGACGTTGAAATTTCCGATATACAAAGGAGTCGGTGTGGTGAATAGCGATAAGGCGATCGATCGCGCATGTTATGTGGCTAAGCTGAGAGGGGCCCAACGGCGAGAGAAAGGAAAGGTGGTGGATATCTCCGTCCGCATCCAGAATACTGACAATTGACAAGTAGTGCCCAAGCCCTGGCTCGGGCGACATACTCAAATCTATAGTGACATAGACCCGAGAGATGATGATGGAGAACCTAAGGAAGCAAAAGAAGCATCGGCTAAACTGGCGATTGACACTCTAGTCAGTCGAGATGACCCATCATGAGTACTTAATATTGGATCACAATTCGACCCGTCAATGGCCGAGGATCTCACTGATTTCCATCGAGCGAACCTGGTTGTTTTTGCTTGGACACATTCTGATATATATGGGATTCTCCCGCTATTGCAAGTCATATGTTAAACATAGACCCGAAGTACGTTCCTGTAAAGCAGAAAAGGAGAGGCATGGACCCGAAGAGGTCCGCTGCTCTCAGAGAGAAGGTGGACAAACTCAAAGCCAATGGGTTCGTCCGCTATGCCTCTACCCTGAATAGGTTTCTAACCCTGTGCTAGTGACGAAAGCGAATGGGAAGTGGAGTACTTGTGTTGACTACTCCGACTTGAACAAAGCAAGCCCGAAGGATAGTTTCCCTTTACCCAGAATCGGCTAGCTTATCGACTCAACGGCTGGACACGAGTTACTGTCATTCATGGATGCGTACTCGGGATATAATCAGATCCTGTTGTACATTCCAGACCAAGAAAACACCAGTTTTGTCACAAACGTTGGGTTATTTTGCTATGTAGTGATGCCCTTCGGATTAAAAAACGCGGAAGCGACTTATCGGCGCTAGGTGAATCGAATGTTTAAAGACCAGATTGGTAGAACGATGGAAGTCTATGTGGATGACATGCTCGTGAAGTCACGACAGTCAAACGACCACATCCTAGATTTAGTGGAGATGTTTGACTACTCACACATTATGGGATGAAGATCAATCCATTGAAGTGTTCCTTGGCGTTGCGTCAGGGAAGTTTTTGGGTTTCATTGTGAACGCGTGGGGAATCGAAGCTAACCCGGAGAAGATTCAAGCTATTCGAGACATACAGGTGCCTAAAACAATAAAACAAGTACGAAGCTTGAATGGGAAGGGGGCCGCGCTGGGTCGATTCATATCCAGATCCATAGATAAGTGTATTCCTTTCTTCGATGTAATAAAGAAAGGAAAAAAAGAAATTTCGAGTGGACATCTGACTGTGAGGAAGCATTCTGAGCCTTGGTAAGGCATTTAGAAAGTCCCGTGGTACTATCAAAACCGGTAGACCATGAGATGTTGTACGTGTACTTGGCTGTATCCCAGCATGCTATTAGGATGGCTCTGGTTCGTGAAGAGGACCGAGTTCAGAAGCCGGTGTACTATGTTCGTAAACGTTTAACGGGGGAAGAAAGAAATTATCCTAAGATTGAGAAACTAGCTTATTGCTTTGTGGTTGCATCACGCTAGCTCCGGCCATACTTTCAGGCACATTCAATCAGCGTTTATACTGATCAACCCTTACGAAAGGTACTCCAACGACCGGAAACTTCTAGAAGGATGTTAAAATGGAATATCGAGTTGAGTCAGTTGGATATTAACTACCTGTCATGAAGGGCCACACAAGCACAAGCGCTAGCGGACTTCATTGCTGAATTCACCATGTCAGACGAATTAGACGGCAACAATGTCATACCTCCCGTTCGATGGAAGATGTACACTGATGGGGCATCTGACGACCCTTGCTCGGAAGCTAGCATAGTTCTTGTGACTCCTGAAAATCGATCAGTTTGTTATGCCTTGAAGCTTGAATTTCCAACGAAAAATAACGAAGCTGAGTACGAAGCATTGATTGCTAGCTTGAGGCTTATCATAGATCTGGGGGTAAAATCATTTGAAATCTTTTGTGACTCACAACTGGTGGTATACCAGGTGCGAGGGGACTACCAAGTGAAGGGACAGAGACTTTTCGCATACCTTGCACGGGTTCAAGAGCTGCTAGCAAATCTGGAATATTATGATATTTCGCATGTACTGCGTGAACAGAACAAAGAAGCCGATTCATTGGAAATATTTGCGAGCACTGGCGATGCACAGCAAATGGGATTGGTTTCCATTGAAATCTTACATACTCCGAGTATAAATATAATGGAGGTAGACTTCGTGTTAGAAACAGAAATCGATAAGGAATCATGGATGACCCCATTCAAGCAATACTTACTGCATGGGGTCTTGCCCGAAAGAAGGAGCGAAAGACGACAAGTCATTCGTAAGGCTTCGCGATATGTAATGTATGACAGAATAATGTATCGAAAGGGATTCCCGGCCCCCTTACACCGAGATAAAACGAGTCCGGAAGGAAGTCCATGAAGGAGAATGAAGTGACCATACCGGGGGGCAGACTTTAGCAAAGAAAATCCTCCGCTATGGATACTATTGGCCAACTGTTAATCGAGACGCTGTAGACAATGTAAGAAGATGCGACAAATGCCAGGAGTATGCAAAAATCCCGAGAGCTCCACCGACGGAACTCACGAAAATGGTTAGTCCCTTTACCCATATCCAAAGGTGGTGCAAAATACGCGATATTTGCGGTCGATTACTTTACTAAATGGGCAGAAGCAGAGCCTTTGGCCATGATCACTACCAAGAAGGTCATTAATTTCGTTGTACGAAACATTATATGACGTTTGGCCTTCCACGGACTACCATTACAGATAACGGAACTCAATTTGAAAGCAAAGAGTTCAATTTTTTTTTCAAAAGTATGGCATTGAAAAAAGGTTTGCAGTAATTACTCATCCAAAAGCCAATGGACAAGTGGAAGCCGTGAACAAAGTAATCAAGGCCATATTAAATAAGTGTTTGGAAAAGGCTAGAGGCAAGTGGGTGGATGAACTTCCAACAGCACTTTGGGCTTATAGAACCATCCACAAGTCTGCGATTGGCCACACTCCGTTCGCATTGGCATATGGCATGATAGCCGTTATACCCGTAAAGCTTGAAGTTCAGTCACATCGGGTAACTCATTACGACCCCAAGATGAATCAGGAACTATTGCTGGAATCGCTGGACTTCATTGATGAAAAACGTGAAGAAGCTGATTTAAGAGCGGCCGCGTATAGACACCGAGTCGCTCGATATTATAAAGAGAAATCCGGCCAAAAGTCTTTGACGTGGGCGACCTCGTTTTGAAACGAGTTTTTCCGGTCCCGTCGCATCTGAATCCCACATGGAAGGTCCACAAGTCATCGAACGGAAGCTTGGAGAAGGAACTTTCAAGCTAGCGACCGTTGATGGCGCGACACTCCCCGAGCATGGAATAGCGAGCATCTGCGACATTATTATATTTAGTCTATTTATTTTGTATCTTTGTTGCAATTATTTTTAGTATGTTTTCATTTCGTTGATTCTTAGTTTTCAGCATGTAATAAGACAATTTAGCTTGCTTCATTATTAAAGGCTTGAAGCCATTTTTTCCATGAATTATTGATGTCTCCGTGAATGATAATTTTATGATAGAAAACTAGAGTTATTCTGTCTGACTTATGAACATGCAAAAATGACTCAAAATCTCCAAGTCCCTTGAGTGCAGACTGGAGTACTCTGAGTCCCCTGAGTGTGGACCGGAGTATAAATGACACAGAAACTCCGAGTCACCTGAGTGCGAACTGGAGTACTCTGAGTCCCCTTAGTGCGGACCAAAGTATAAATGACTCAAAATCTCCAAGTCCTCTGAGTGCGGACTGGAGTACTCTGAGTTCCCTGAGTGCGGACTAGAGTATAAACGACTCAAAATCTCCAAGTCCCCTGAGTGCGGATTGGAGTACTCTGAGTCCCCTGAGTGCGGACCAGAGTATGAACGACTCAAAATCTCCGAGTCCCCTTAGTGCAAACTGGAGTACTCTGAGTCCCCTGAGGGCGGATCAGAGCACAAACGACTCAAAATCTCCGAGTCCCCTGAGTGCGGACTTGAGTACTCTGAGTCCCCTGAGTGCGGACCGGAGTATAAACGACTAAAAATTTCCGAGTCCCCTGAGTACGGACTAGAGTACTCTGAGTCCCTTGAGTGCGGACCAGAGTATAAACGACTCAAAATCTCTGAGTCCCCTTAGTGCGGACTGGAGTACTCTGAGTCCCCTGAGAGCGGACCAGAGTATAAATGACTCAAAATCTCCAAGTCCTCTGAGTGCGGACTGGAGTACTCTGAGCCTCCTAAGTGTGGACTAGAGTACAAACGACTCAAAATCTCTAAGTCCTCAGAGTGTGGACCGAAGTACTCTGAGTCTATAGAATGCGGACTAGTGTATAAACGACTAGAAGTCTCTAAGTATCCAAAGTGCGGTTTAGAGTGCAAATGACTTGAAGACGTCAAGTCCCCGACGTACAGACTAAAAAATATTCTAAGTACCCGACGCATGGAATAGAGGATGTGCCATTCCAAGGAATCTCTGAGTAATATGAAAATGAATTGGGAGTTTATGTAACTCACAATAACTTGGGTTTCGACCACAATTACTCAGAAAGCTGAACAACAAAAGTCATTTGAAAGACAAAGAAACTAAATTTTATTTATCCAAAATGGGGTTCAACTACAACTCCACCAAAAGTTGGAGACAGAAGTCTATCTACATTGGCTATGAAAATAAATAAAAATAATTACATAATCTAAGCTGACTCTCATTGAATGATTCTAATAGCCACTTCTTTGGTTTCTTCGGTATATTTTCCTCCTTCGCCTTCTCTGACGACTCCTCCTCCATGCGTTTTCGCTTGGAAGCTTTACTTGATGGGGAGGTAACAAACGAGGAAGAATGAGGGACCTCTAGCGGCGTGGAAACACCAGGGAGGATGACCTTCAAAGGCTTATTCAAAGGATCATCTAGGTCCGCCACTCGGGGCTCGACTTTGATTTTGACTGTCGTTTTCTTTTCCTCCGCAAGCCGTCCCTTCATGCTCATTTTAGAAGTATGTCCAGAGGCACTTGTGATCTCAATTTCATAACTTTCTTCAATGAGAGATGAAGTCTCAGACTTATACTCATCAAGCGCCTCAATCACTTGAGCATCTGATCCGGGAGTTTCTCCTGCATGAGTAGCCTCGCTTGTTTTCCCCATCTCCTCCTTGGCGTCATCGCTCCTTGGAGCGGATCCAGGATCAGAATGGCCTATGCAAAATCATAGGAAACAAGCATTAGAATACAATAATCTATCGCCAGAAACAATGGCTCTTTAAACTTTAGAAAGAAGAGTTATGTACCGGTTTCTTGCTGGCTCTCAACCATACGAGGAGTCTCACCCTCCGAAATGGGAGATAGAATGTGAATACCAAGGCCACGGTCTTTCGGGTCATAACGAGCGTGTTGCTCGAGTGGATCGAGTACTGGCCGATCAACCGATTGAGTAGGAGGAAGGACTGGAGACTCGGTTCCTGACGGACCGACAATGGCATCTTTTCATTTGGACGAGGAGGAACCTTTGTAGTAGAGAACCTTCGCTGCAGACAAGTCTGAAGGTTCGTTCCCCCTGGGAAATTCTTTCATCAAAGTCTCCTCGTCAACCTCTTCGGTGCCCAGCTTGACCTTCCTGATTTTTATTAAAGTCTCCCATGCCTTGGCTAGAGATTCAAGGTAGCCCTCGCTAAGAAAAGTTAAGTCCCGATGCATTAGGACACGGGCGTTGAATTCTTCTATAAGTGGGTCAAACATGCATTTAACCTGCTCCCTGCCAGCCTCTATAGCCACCTCGAGGCGAGAGTCAATCTCCGCGGATGCTATTCTTTTGCCCTCTTTACAGGCCTCATCCTTCAGCATCCCGACCATAGAAACCTCGTCGTCGAGCTTTGCTTTCAGAAGTCGCGTAGCAACGATCTCGTCGCAATATCGTTGCGACTCTTCCTGGGCAGCAATTTTCTCCTCTCATCCTTTGCGGAATTGATCTTCTAGCTCTTTGACTCAAAGGGAAAATGCATCCCTTTCCTTCTAAACTAAATCCTTCTCTAAAATCAGGGCCCCACAGTGTTGGACCGCTTCGTTAAGTTCTTTCTTATGAGTTGTCTCCAGACGATTGACGGCTTCTGCAGTATCTTTAGCACTTTGTTGGGCGGCTTCGAGCTGAGATTTGTACGAAGAGAGCTCTTCATCTTGAGCTTTGATAGTGTCTTTATCATGAATAGCCTCAAGCTTCAGGCCATTAATTTCATGTTGGCGCTCAACAGAGACTTCTAAGACTTTTTCAGCTAAGTGAACGAACGCATCATGCTGGACATAGACATCGTTAGTACAAGCAATAGTGCTTTGTTTGACATGTCCTGGATTCTGATGAATCGTCGGGAGAAATTTCAAGCCATCAAAGCATATCTTTGGGAACGAGGCTTTAAGCTCAGCAAGTCATTCTGCTACCGTTGGATCAGATGCAGGAGATGAAGGAGTCTGCCTGAAGACTACAGGTGTTTAGTGGGGATCCCGGGATTGCCTGGTACTAGATGAACCGGAGTGTTGATCTCAGGCTGGGAACCTTTATGTGCGGACTTCTCTTTTCTTTTCTCCGATTGAGGAGGAGGATCGCGAGGGTAGGAGGACTAGCCATAGTTTTTTCTTCGGTAGGATGATTCTCGACGGCGGTAGTCTCGATCGTCGGTGTCGCCTCTGTCGCGACGTTTGCCGGAACCCGAATCCCGGGCGGAATGGTGAAAAATAAATGAACCTCGAAGACGGTCGAGTCCATGTGTACGCCCCATGTCATCTGCACAGAATTTAAATAACAACAAGTCAGCAAAGAGTAGAGTGATGGCAGAAATTTAAGTGCAAGGTAAAGTGCATGTGTTTGTGTGTGTCCTAGTGTTCCCCCCGACGGACCAGTTTCTTTATCTTTACTAATAGGAGTTTTTTCTTCCTGATTTTGGGCTTGAGCGATTGTATCGCCTCTCACCGACGAAAGAAACCTAAAGGCCTCCGGATCGTCGAAACCATAGTTAAGCAGAACATCAGGTATATTGAGGTTCGACAGGCCTTTCAAAGAACTCTATGGGTGTTGTGGGGAGGCCTCTCTCTCCACTGGAATAAGGGTGACCTTAGAAGTTCCACACACTATTTTCTTCCTCAGCTTGTAGGTTAATTTCTTCTTTCCATTGAAGGGGAAGGTGTCGTTTCGATATCATGAACCTCGACCGTCGGGTCCCGAGCAGGACCAACATTTTCACTTTGTACTTCAGGCGTCTCAGCTTCTTTAATCTCCCCCTCCTCTGGTGTGTCAGGGGTATTACGAGCTAAAGACCCAGTCTGCTTTTTTCCTCTGCCCGAATCAGGTCTGGTTATGGTGACACCTTGAAGGAGGCTTAATCGGCGACCTTCCGCCAACAGCCTAAACTTTGAGAGCGATTCATTTGAATGTCCCGGTCTTCTACGAGGACAGCTCGGATAGCTTCGATAGCTTCAAAATATCCGAAGCCTTCAGAACGAGGGTTGATACCTGTTAAAATAGAGAAAGAGTTAGAAAAGGTGCAATTCCCGCAAAACACGAGTATTGATCTAGAAAAAAAACTTACTCCCTTCCACCCATCTCCTCGCAAAGCCGGGAGGACAACGCACATAGGACCACTCCTGCTTATACTGGGCAAACTTTATCCATGCCCCGGTCAGGATTTTACACTTGTTATGCGGCTCGAGGGATACAAAAGATGGGCTATCTGACCGTCTCTTGAAGCGATAGATATAGCAGATATCACCAGGAGTCGATAGCCTGAAAAGGACACCCATGAAGAGAATGCAAGTGCCGTATATGAGCGCGTGGCTGTTTGGATGTAATTGCGATGGGGCGATCTCGATATACTGTAATAAGTCGCGAAGAATGGAGTTGAATGGCGGCCTACTACCGACCCAACACATGAATCTGTTGCAGGCTGTATAACCGACTGGGGGCAAGTGAGGGTGATCCTGTCTCGATGGAACCAACACATCGTCGAAAGGAATCCCGTGTACTGATCATATACAGCGAAGCGCGCTTTCGTTAATCTTCAAGGCTTGAGAATCGATCGGATTGTCTAAAAAGATCACTGCATCCAAGGCATCAGGAGCCAAGTCAAACAGATGCAATCGCGGGGCTCGACATGTCCTGTACAGGAGTAGTCGACGGATTTGAAGTTCTAACTACTTCTTATCGAGAAGTCAACTCAGGTCTGTCCGAGACCGTGGCAGAACTAGACTTTCTGGACATCTCTAGTGAGTGTTGGATCTGACAAGACATCTGTTTGAACTATACTTGAAAAACAATCGACATTAGACTTAATAACAAAAATACTCCCCCGGTGTGGTGTGTGAACTAGTGTTATCGTTCATATGTAAGTGTCAAAGGATTTATAGCCATGCAACTAATGAGATAAAGTAAAGTGCAGGTGTCCAGTGGTAGTTTTTAATTTTGAACTCGGAAGTTCATAATATATATCGAGGCCGTAGTCTGTATTTATCGAGTTAAATTCAGTTTTATAGTTTTTTTTATAAAAAAAGTTGTCAGTTCGGAGTGGTCGATATGTTTATATGCTTATGTCCTTGTCCTTGTCTTTGTCACGTGTTTAGGCATGGTAAATTAGTCAAGTCAACATGGATTGCATTTGAGTCGAAATGATTATGGCTATTGTTTTCTATTTCAAGACTTAATGCCGAACGATACTCGAGAAACTCGGCTAAGTAATCACCTAAACTCCCCTCACTCGCCCTTCATCGTTTGGCGTGATGAAGTCATGCCGAGCCATGATCATTTCGAGCCGCGCCGCTCGGCACCCTAGGCGCAACCCTCACCTCTCTCCTTTCTCCCTATTTCCTCGTTCGGCATTCAGGAGTTCTGCCGAGCCGCAATGGTACCAAGCCGCACCGCTCGGACCTGTATGCCTAATACTCGCTCCTCTCCATCGTCCTCACTTCGCCGTTTGGCATGACCACACTCATTTATCTCCCGTATTCTCTCGTTGCCGTTCGACATGAACCATTGCTCTCCACCAAATCTCTAAGTCATTCGGCACGCGAGAGTAATGCTGAGCCACAGCCATTTCTCTTCCAACTCACATACCACGCTTAACTTGCACCCCTAACTTCATTACTTCTCACTCCCTCATGTCCTAAACGCCTCTGGCACGACCTTCTTTCCACCACTCCGCCTGGCCCTAAAACAAGTTCTAACCTCAAATTCGTCTTCCTCATCCACGCGGTTCCTACTATCCTCAATTTTACGAAGTTTCATGAATTAAAATCTCGTGATGACGTGTTTAACGGAGATGTCATTACCTAAGAAATGAATCGAAGCTTGGGGAGATTCTGGAGTAGGATAAGCGATTCTGATCGGATTTGATAATTGGGGAAGGAAGTGAGGCAACTTATTGGATTCAAGAAGAGAAGGGAAGGATAAATAGTTCGTAGAAGTCTGGTGGGAGGCGAGCTCGTAAATTCTATAGTGTGGAGGTAAAAGTAAAAAAGGAATGAAGTGTCGACGTTTATAGGAACGGATGAAGGAAGGCGAATAGTCAGCGACCAGTAGAACCGGTCAAAAGGCCTCCCTCGTTCGGCATAAATGTCATTCGGCATCAGTATGTCACTCAGCATTCAATGCCTCGTTCGACATCAATGTCGTTCGGCATCAACATGTCGCTCGACATTCAATGCCTCGCTAAGCATACAGGGGATCACTATAGAGAAGACAAAGCAAAGACTTTAAGAGAAACACAGAGTGCTCATGGTTCAAAGCGCATCATGTTCATCCATATGATACACTTTGGGGGGCAAGTGTTACTCGGTTTTTTGACCATGTAACAAGAGGCTTGGCACAGGTCTCTTTCGGCGCACCTCTCCTCGCTCGGCATAGGGCCTCGATCGGCATGGAAGGGCCGTTCGGCATAGCAAGGTCATTCGGCATCACCCTCGTACGGCATTCCAGCCTCATACGACATTCAAGCCTCGTTCGGTATTCCAGCCTCGTTCGGCATTCCAACCTCATTTGACCTAAAGCCTCACTCGGCATAAGTAAGTCGTTCGACATCTTCCCTCGACCAGCATCGGGTCTCGTTCGACCAACACTCCTCACTCAACACACTGCCTCGTTAGGCATAGAGGTACCGTTCGGCTTGGATATGTGGCTCAGCATTTGCCGTTCGGCATTTGCGGCTCGACACATAGAAGTCACTCACCACAGGCCGAGGTATCTTGCTCCTAGGCTCATTAGGGAAGTCCAACCCATCTTTGTCTATAAATAGAAGGGCAGGGCACAGTGAAAGGTAACTTTTTCGAGAACACTGGGGAGACTCTACTGCATTCAAGAATTATTCTATTTTACTTAGTTGTATTCAAGTCATTATAGTACGGATTGTATCTGTATTCAATCATCTGTGAAAGCAATAAAGATCGAAACTTAAAGTGGACATAGGCAGTTACGTTGAATCACTATAAATCCGGTGTTCTTGTTTTTGCATTTAATTTGGCCTACAATACTCTATTTTAATTTACTTTCTTCATTAATCTCTATACATAATCTTCTCAAGGGTGTTAGTGACCAATTTTGGTGCTAACAATATATATATATATATATATATATATATATATATATATTAAAACAACAAACCATATCAATAACTTAAACTTCAAAACATATGAACCTAATTATTTATAACAATAAATAATCATCAAGAATTAAACTCATTTCACAATTTCAATTAATATATATGAATATTCAATCAACCAATAACCGATGTCAAATTCAATGCCGACATTTATCTATAACCAAACAAACATAGGAAATACCAATCAATGTACTTCGTGGTAAGCTATCTATCAGTTTTCACTGTACACACTGTTGAATAGCAATCCAAAATATAATAATTCAAAATCAAGCCACTAAATATCTAATATTCATATCAGTTCCCATACTGCTAGTTGGAGCATAACTATTTATATATTGTACTCCTAGAATCAAAAGTGGAAATATCACATATAAAGTAATAAATACGTCCCCGGATGATTACCCTAGTAATCAACTTATGATAAATGTATATATAAATATATGTTCCTACCATTCCTTATCATAGGAAACTACCCAACACACCTAAGAAGACAAGGACTCTGTGTCTCATCTAAGGCCTTAACTCATTCCTCTTACGTAGAATGCATTGTTCTATACCTCGCCCCGATACCAAAATGTAACACCCCACCTCTATACCCATACTACCGAAGAGTATTACTAAGTAATACTATCAAATAATATGGAAAATGAGAGTATATGGGGAACACACGTGAATATTCCCTTAGGATATCTACATGTACACTGTATCGGTACAAAGCAATAAACACGTGTGCTACCAAGATAGATGTAACAACCCAACTTTTCGACCCTCGTATATAGATACTAAATACATTCACGGTATTCATGTGCAAAGCACCCAAGTGCTGGAAAGGCATATAGTTAGGGTAAAGTAAAAAAGAAGAAGAATAGGGCAAGAAAAGAACAACACAACATCATAATCTTACAACGAAACGATAATATATAATATCAAAGGAACAATACAAAGGGTAACTCTGAATACAGAAACATAAAAGTACTAAAACTAAGTACTATCGTCAGCCTGGATAGTTATAACTGCCTATCATCACAATGCTGATATATACAATACATAAATGCAATGAAAATAAGTATATTACGGAAGATAATCATCCAGCTCTTCTTCATAAGCTCCAAAGCGTCCATTGCTAAATCTGGAAACATACATAAGGCAGACCCGAGCGTTATAAGAAAATAACACCTGGATCAGTCCAGTAAACCAGCCTGAGAAACTCAAGACATGATAGTGACATATAATAGCACTATTTTGAGATCGTATGGATTACTGTAATGGTTTTCCCCTCAAATGAAACCAACCATTTATTAGGTTTAACATATAGTGATATGATTGATAATGTCTAGAGTGTAGCACATAAAATCATATAAAATAGATGATGTGTGAATGTTACAACAACAATAATTAGCAATCAATGTAGCTAAGGCACGTTCACATAGTGGATTTTCCATGGAGATCTCCTCGAATCAAGCCGAGTCTGAATTCCATGACCAAGATTAGAAACTCCTTTCCAAACATTGCATATCTCTAGATAAGATATGCTCTAAGGTAAACATAACTGGCCCAACGATGAATTGCATGGCACCGAGTATTAACAACTCCCTCGCACAACATATCAATAAGCATACTGTAGATATAGGTTGATATACCCTCATGGGTAAGCCAAACCCGAGATTATGCATCCTCATTTAGTTTTAGTAATTTTCAATGGTGAGGTTACGTTCGGCATCTTTCGCACGAGTCTTTATTATTTGAACACCACACGAATCCTCAATTGGATTCCATCATCTCGAAACAGATCATTAATCACTACATGAATTTAAGCATCTCGAAAAGATATCAAACTCCACAGAGGTTCCCTGCATAAGTCTTATGATGAATGCTAACACTATTCTCTCTTTTAGAGGACTCCTTAAAATAAACAGTCTATAGGATAGCAACGTTCGAAATGTTAACGCCGACCTTTCCTTTGGACTTAACCTTAGGATAGATAGTTTAACTCTATAACATTCCACTTCAGAACCGCTTCGAGAACATAGATTTCATATATGGTTTTAAATTAATTACGAGTTTTGAGTCATCTTATATAAGCACACTATTCCTGCTTATAGGACTCCCCAAAACCAATGGATGAATTTTCGATTTACTCAATTTCGGTTCTCTCAAAACTAAGCAAAAACTAAAGAATGTTTCGTACCAATATTCCTCCCTGGGAGTTCTTATTGGTACGAAATCATGAAGTTTTTTGATAATGTATTAAGTCACTAGTCAAGTTTGATAATCGGCTAATCGATTATCTAGTCAAAATAGTTGCTTATACAAATCAATATTCATACGCTTAACTCGTTTTTAACATTTCAACTTAACTATACCTTGTCCAAGAGTGAACCCAGGTAAGTTGATCACCGGTAGCATCAAAGCCTTGCCTAGACACTTCATTCTTGAATCTCACAAATAGATAAGTTTACCTCATTATTTTTTAGCATCAAGTACAGTACTATTGATTTCCATAAACAAGTAAGAAATCAACAATATTAACACATTTCTGTTACTTTCTGACCTATTATTCCTCTGCCAAGAGGGAGACTAGTAGGATAGAGCTCTATTTCCCTATCCCTACTCAACATCATTCTTATCTCTCACAAATAGATAAGCCTTACTTCGTAGGATTTTAGTGTTAAGCAAGTAATTAAACAATTAACCATTTGGTCATTCAGCAATTCTAACCCCTTTCGATAACATTTGTATACACTTTTAAAATACTTGTAAATACTTAAATAGGTTTTAAAATATGTATCCAAATATTACTTGAAGATGACAACTTTACAATTTGTCTTAAAACATAAAAAGAAAATGTTATCTATATATTTTAACAAAATATCCCTTCATAAAAAATTAACAACTAATTCTTAAAATTTCATAAATATCTTAAAACACTTTTGAAATACTCCAATATGAGTTAGTAAACACTTGCAAAAGAATAAAACAGAGTACTTAAAATTTTAATATCTTTTCAAACCTTTTAGAGTCCAAAATCAAGGCTAAAATGGTAGTTTTGTACAAGTAAAGTTTTGACCATTTTTCGAGATGTTATTTAATTTTTTTTACTATCTAAGCTTTTATTATCAACAAACATATAGATAAGACATTATAAATATGGCTAGAAACCCTTAAGGATCTGTATACAAAGTTCCATAGCAATCGCCAAATAAATGCAATTCATAAATGCATCTATAACGACTATCGCTATAAGTTCACTTCCAAAGTCCATTCTAAACCAAAGTCTATACATAACCTATGTGCTTCATTCAAGGTCTTGTCATATGTCATAAAAGTCTATTCAAGTTCATTCCAAGTTCGTTCCAGTAAATATACATGGAAGCATATGTCATTTACTTCTAAAGTAAGAATCCAAACCAGTGTTTTAACATATGTCAACAATAATTCAACAATTTAAACACAATAAAAATATAATATATATGTGTTATAATTTTAATCAAATCGAGGTGTTAACTCACCTTTCAACCAACAACAATTATGATCCAAGCCAACAAAGTCCAATCCCAACCTTGAGACCACCTTTCCGTTCTCCTTCTCCTTGCTTTACCTTGCTTTTGCCTCCATCTCACCCATATAGATCACAACCATTGCATGTGGAAAGAGCATGGCTTTTCTTCTTCAAGTTTTGGCATGGTGGAAGGCGTTTTAATATTGTAATAAGGCTTGTAAAAAAGTGTAACGGCCCGTAATTTCGCTACTTTAAAAATGAGAGATTTTTTTTTATTTTAAATTTAAAAAGAATTTAGAACTCAGATAAATAAGTCATATATAATAGATAATAATGAAGAAATCATTTATTCTTATAGCTAATAAATTAAAAAGTATAAATTTGGATTTTAGAATAAATCAACAAAATTTAAGTTTTTTAAAAACAAACAAATCATTAAATAAATGGATTTAAATTTTTATTTAAAAAGGTAAATCTTATTTAAAACATCTAATAAGGATAATAAAAGTATATTTATACATTTAAAAATGTGTAATAATCATTTTACAATTATAACCAAAATTGGTCACATTTTGTCACTTTTACATACACTGTAAAATTAGAGATTTTGATATTAATTAAATATGATTGTAAAATATAAAGAGACATGTTTTAATTTATTTAAAGAAGTAAAATTTTTATTTGAAAGTTTGGTTTACACCAACAAATAGCCTAACAACAATGTCAAATTTTGACTGTAAAATTTGTCGACAAGAACAATATTTTCAACCAAAACAAGTTGTCGACAAGTTGTTGCAACTTGATACATTTTCTAACATATAAATACAAGTTTACAAACTATTTAAACACTTTACATTTAACAAATGCACTTTGAAAAGTCAAAGTTTACAAATAATTCAAAAAGTAACATGATTTGACATAAACTTATAAACAAATCTATGCTAAACAACATCATTACCTTACTTCTTGTCTCATTAATGAGATGTTACTAATTTACATGGAAAAGGAGAAAATGTTATTTTTAACATTTCAAAATTTAAGAAAATAAGGAAAACATCATTTCTTAAGTACAAATTCAAATCAAACCATTTCTTCTCCATTAGGCAAAGGTTAAATCAAGGGTATAAAGGCAAATGAAAAGTCAAAAAGTAGAGAAGGGTATTTTAGTCATTTTCCATCCAAAGCTTAAGTATAAATATGCATCCATACCTTTTATTTTTCACACTTCATTCTCTACCTTTCTTCTTCACTTTCTCCTTCTTCTTCACCTCCATTTCCATGGCTTCCCACCTCCATTTTCCTTCTACCTCTAAGCCATTCACCTTCTACCACCTACACTCCTCCAAAATACCAAAACCCTCTCCACCCTCAGCCAAAACCACCCTACAAGCCTCCACCTCACCAAAAAACTAGCCACACTACCACCCACACCAAGGCCGAGCTCCACTTGAACCCTACAAGGTCATACCTCCTCCTTACCACCAAGGCCGAGCCCTCCAAACCACCTACACACCTCAAAACACAAACACACCCCCATATACCCTCCCCCTTAATCCATGCACCTTCAAGCTGAGCGATGCACCCTCCTCTCTAATAATAAAAAAAGAATAAAAGAAAAGAAAGAAAAAAGAAAGGGAAGGAAAGGAAACGGCAAGATTCGAGACGTTTGAAAAATAGCACGTTAGCCTGAGAAACGCAAATCTCATGTTGAAGATTGACGGAGTGGATATAAAGGTGATAAATTCTCATCGCTTTGAAATTTATATTTGGGTTAGGTTAAAACAATCATATTTATATACGTAAGATATATGAATGTTTATTTGATTGTTAATATGGATGATTTGATAATTAGTTAGATATTTGAATTATGATCATATATCCCATCATGGTAGTAATAGTGAATGATTAGATTTTGAAATCATATGTTATATGATTGGTTGAATGAATGTTATGTTAGTGATAAATATGGATATTGATTATGTTCATTTTGATTTATCCCTATGTTAAGAAAGACCAATTTTTTTGATATGAGATATTCTGGAAAAATAAGTCTCTTTTCAATTAGAAGTGAAATTAAAGTAAAAAAATAAAAGAGAATTTGCAATTTGAAGTGAAACGGATTTGAAAAGGATAGTTAAAGTGAAATTGAAATTTAGATGAATAGTGAAATTGAAATTGAAATCGATTTTGAAAAATTGAAGTTGAGATTAAGGTTGAATTGAAGTTTAATTTGAAATTAGATTTGAATTCTAAGTTTTAAATGAGTTTAATTTGAAGTTAGAATTGAAATTGGAATTAAAAATTTAATATTAAAATAATAGGTTTATAATAATATTATATAATGATAATAGTGAAAACACATTTTAAAATACTTTAAAAAGTGGAAATATTGATTTGAAATGATTTTTAATGATTTTACAAGTAATAAAATCCAATTTGGATAAATTATTTCAAGTATTGAAAAATAAGTTAAAACTAGACGCGTCGCGCAAACGGTAGTTCGCGATTTCGTGCCAAAAAGTTCAAATGAATGTATAGAGTGGAATGTAGCTCGGAATTCTTCGAGATTAGAAAATTTCGGACTATTATATCCATATCTTCTAAACAAAGAAAGATAATCAGAATTTCGATAAGTAGATTTTGAAATAAGTCCAAATCAATTTTCTAGAAAAAATTGCGCTAGTGTAGTTAAGTTACCATAACAGGAAATCTGTTCAAATGAATTTTTTAATTATGGAAAAATATGAAATAAATTTGATAAATCTATTTAAATAGTTTAAAAGAGATTTGGATTGGAAAATATGAGTTCTCGAATGTTTAAAAGTTGTTTAAATGAAATAAGCTTATATAGCACTTTCCGCAGCACTTTTATGCAGCGATTTCTATAACTTTTGGAATATGAGTTTAAATATAATGATTTTTTCCAGAATCAATTGTGAGTGTTTTTAAAAGGGAAGATAAGCGCTTGAAAGATAGTTTGGAATCTTTATAAGCAATTAACGATAATTTGGAATCTTTATAAGCAATTCCAAAATAAAGTTGAAAATCTGAATATGTGGAAACGACTAGTACATTTGTCCCGCCTGTGAGATCTGGAAAGATAAAACAAGGTGTTTTACTAAGGTTAGGGATGAAGCAACCAGTGCCCTGAACTTACCTGGCCTATGTTTTCTTTTCTTAGGCGAGGGGTGGAATAGATCGAAAGGAAAGCCCAAATGCTCTAAATAAAAAGATTCTGTTAAGTTTCCAAAATAAAAGAAAATTGGTATTATCCAAAAGTTAAGCAATCTCCGAAATAGATGATTTCTATGATCCCATTTACAAAAAAATGTTTGCAAAGATTGATTTTAGGGTTTATCGTAAATATTGTCTTTAATAACATTTTTTTTGACCCGCCTAAAAGTTAAGGAATTTGGATCGAAAGTTAAGTAAGGAAATTTTAAATATTATCCAAAGTAAAAGAGTGAATTAATCAGAATTATCCTAAGTCAAAAGAAAGAGATTTCGAAATCATCCGAAAAGAACTAAAGTGAAAAGAGACTTAATAAATCATATATACTCATATTAACTTTTTATCGATAATTGGATTTCGAATGAACCAGGGTCGGATTTGGGTAATTCCTATTCGAAAACCACTTCGAACCAATGTATACATTCGAACATGAAGACATGTTGAAGATGATGATCACAAAAGATCATGGATCTTCATAGCGTGAAGATGGCTTGTTGAGCATGCTCTGGTTGGCTCCCTTTATAGAGTTATTTATAGTAGTGGTCTCCTCGTGATGGACATTTTTTGGAATGCAAGGACTACTCACTACTTGTGGTAGTAGGAGTGTGCCTTCGGTTAGTCCTATTCCTGGACAACTTGTATGTACATTTGTCCGACATTGCATTTCTAAAGATTACATACATTTGTTTTTCCAAACGTACATCAGCGGTGGCGGAGAAGGCAACTTCTCTTAGCTTAACACCCTCCTTAAGACGTACGATCTCAAGGGTTGTACTTTTGCGGAAGGCAATTAGTAGTTAACAGAAATAGCAAATATGGCATTTAAAAATGTGATATGTGCTATGTGAAAAGGTAATCGTAACCTCAAGCCTCATCAAACCGGAAATGACCGAAACAGGATTAGATGCAGCAAGGCTAAGTGGGTCATTCCCAAGTAGGGTATGGTCATCCCCTTCTAGATATATTTCTTCCCGCTATGACATTCGAGATATAAATTAATGTGGTGTATGGAAACGAGCGTTCGGTTAAAGGTCGGTAACGACCGGAGGATGACATATTCGGTATTATCTAGTTACAGAGGTAGGTCGGTCTTGTGTTGGTAGATGTATCTTTGTGTTGTTCCTCGGGGCATTCATCTAGAGGTGTATCCATTTCGGAAGGTAGATCCTCCACATAGTCATTTGTATGGAAATACATTCTCCAATAAGAACCTAAGGTTTTGGTTGTATTGGCGTAATGAATAGCCTCTAAATGCTATATGGGTAACCATTTCCGATAAGATTAATAAGTTTATTTTCAAATGTTTTCAAAGGAATGTCACTAAAAATAATATCAAATGTTTTGATATAAATGTATTTTAGTTATCATAAGGTAAAAACCTGTCCGTATTTATGTGTGGGCGTGGTCTTATGAGATACTCTTTATTTTCAAAGGATTTATAAAATGGCTGATATATGACAGTGTCAATTATTATTGAGTTTTTCTCACGCTGGTTTATCAAACATGATCCGGGTATTATCAATACTCAGGTCAGATTCGAGTAGTTTCGGGTTAATCGAAGACGGCTGGATTTTCCTAAGGGGAGTTAGAGATATTCATCTGCATATGGACATATTGTATTAACCGTTGTACTTAGTTTAGTTGATGTTTGTCAGCAATTGTAAGGACAGATGTTTATAACTGTCCAAGCTGAATTTAGGTTAGACTCTAATATATCTATTTAAAAGTTTTCCGCTAAAATATTTATACAATACTAAATGTTATTCCTTTCGTGTGAGATTCTGTTTTGTCTATTTTTCTTTATTACCCTTCATGTTCCATATTTTAGTGCAATTTGAGTTGGACATGTGTGGTTTATTTTCGATTCAAAGGGTATGGAAGAATGGAACATGACAATTGGTATTAGAGCTGAAGGTTAAGCGAGAACCTTGGCTTTTTATGGGTAAAGTCTCATCAGAGATAGGATTAGTAATATGCTAGGATGAGTAACTCATTAGAGATAGAGTTAGTAACACCCTAGAATGAGATATGAATGTATTACATATACAAGCGCTTATTTATTAATTTTACAAAAAAAAATGGTTTTGTTTTTAAAAAAGGTCGTAAATGAATTAATTTTACCTTGGGTTTATATTTTAAATATCAAAGGGGATATTACTATTTTTGGGTTAGAAATTAAGGATTGTTTGTAATTTTTGTGAAGTAAAATTCACAATTTGATTATTTGATATTTGATGATAATATTGAAGCTAGAAGTGTAATTAGAGAAAGCAAAGAGAAAATGTACACTTAGAAAAAAATTCTTACCAATAAGATAGAAAAAGATAAACCTAAACTGAGACTTTTTATAAATATATCATAAAGGGTAAGTTCTATAACTTATAAAGGAAATAAGATAATTTAAAATATAGAAAATGCGATTAGGTTAGAATTAAAGTGAAATTTGAGAATAAAAGATATAAGGAATATCATCCTAATACAAAACTTTGAATTAGAGATATATTTTGGGGTAATATTTGTAATTTAAAATGAAGTAAGATTGGAAGTGGATAGTTTTGAATAATATTGTTAGTAGGTTGATTGTTGGATGAAAAAGGTTAATAGCATATACCATGTGAATTAAGTTTCACAATTTGACTATAAGGTATTTGATACATTTAAGGTTAAAAATTTGGACTTAGTGTAACGACCCGTACTTTACGTATCGAAAGATCGTAAAACTGTTATCGTTGGGTCATCTGTATTGTTAAGTCGTCTAGAGGATAGGTCGTAGCGCAGCATAGGGAGGTTCTAGAGTATTGAGCGACCTAAGAATTAGACGACTTAAGAGATTTGAAACGACCTAGGAGTTTGGTCGTGTTGGGGCTTAGGTCGTTAAGGTTGTTAGGTCATTAGGGTTGTTAGGTCGTCCAGAGTTAAGTCAACCAGAGTTTAAGTTGTGAAGTAGTTTAGGTCGATGGAGCGACTTAGGGGAGTGGAACGACCTAATAGAATTAACGGTATAGGAGTTAGCGACTTAAGAGGTCGAGCGGGTTAACGGCCTAAGGAAAATAGGACTGTTGGGCGACTTAAGGAGTTAACGGCTTAAGGTAGGTGAGCGGCTTAAGGAGTTAACAACCAAGTAGTAGCGACTTAAGGAGATAGGATGGTTGTGCGAGTTAACGACCAGTTCTGTGTATAGTTAGGTCGTAAGCGACTTATGTTAGGTCGCGTAACGGTTTAGGTCGTAAGTCGTGCATTAGTGTTAAGGCTTAGGTCGCTGGGTCGTTGAGTCGTGCACTTGCGTTGTAGTTAGGTCGTTGAGACCCTGTGTTTAGTTAAGTCGCTAAGTCGTTGAGTTGTTAATTCGCTAGGTCGTGTCCCAGTTAAGATTAAGTGTTAGGTCGCCTATGTTGTAAGTCGCGTGAAGGCCTAAGGAGTTAGGTCGTGCATGTTTTAGGTCGCGCATGCTATTAAGTCGTTGGGTCGGCTTCATGGTTAAGTTGTAGGTCGTGGGGAGTTTTAGGTCGTTGGGTTTTGTTAAGTCGCGAGCGACTTAAGGGGGCGAACGACCTAAGGTTTTCCAGCCTATAAATACACGTGCTTGCCTCACCTTTTGGGGTCCGGATTTTGAAGCGACGAAGTGCTGCCATTTTGAGAGCTCAAGTACTGCACTTCTTCACCTCTTTTCTCTTCTTTAATCTAGTGATTCCTTCCATCCAAATTGAAGATCAAATCGAAGATCCAAGAGGTTAGATTGAAGATCTCTATCCATTGAAGAGAGATTTCATCGTTTGAAGCGGAACTTTGGCGGATCAAGCTGGATCCTTCGCTGTCCTGATCTGAAGTGTGTTGCTTTTGAGGTGTTTAGGTGATTCGGTGTGGTGGTTATCTCTCACATGGACCCAAAGGAGTATATTGGAATGGTGGTTTGATTTTGTGTTAAATAGTGATTTCCATGCATTTTCGTAAACCTAAGTATAGATCCATTGTTCATGAAGATTTGACATCCATTTTACTACATGTTAACCTAAGCAAGTTCATCCATCAAGTCGTAGGGATATTATTCATGATTTATGCTTGTTAGATTTAAACTCTTTATTTACATGATTGCCATTTTTGTTATAATTGCTTTTAGATCATGTTTGAATGCTTAATTACTTGGATTAATGATTGACTTGATTGATTGTTATGAATTAGTTGATTTATGGTTGAATTTGGACAAGTATGGTCGAAGATGATTCAAAAGCTAAGGGAAAGGCTCTTGAATAAGGAAAGCTGCTTGTGGCATATGTGGCGAATGATGAAGCTCATATGGATAGATTTGAAGATGATGTTGAGATGGGCTTTGCTATGATGAGATGAGGCGAAGCATGATGTGATGCAGCCTTGGTATAATCCAGACGGGATCATTCCAAGCATGTTGATAACTCGAGGGATGGTTCGAGTTCGTTGATAATGGTTGGCTCGAGAGGCGCTTGAGCTAGTATGAGAATAGTCGTCGAGGAGGATGACTAGAAGGCTGAGATTTCATCGTTATTGAAGGTTCTAGCAGACTCAAAGCAAGAGTACGCTGGGCAGATTCGATAGTCCCAAAAGACTACAGTTGGTGGTCGAGTACTCTGGGAAGATTCGATAGTCTTAGGCACGGGCTGCGACGACGTGCGGAGTTTTGTCTAGAACCGGGGTTACCATTATCCCTTGACGGACGGCTGAAAGAATGTGCCGGTCATTCAATTAACGGTGGTATCGAAGCAATGACAACAGTGATAGCCTGAGTCATGGATGTTTGGTTGTATCATCATTCGGTCTCAAGAGCGGTGCTTTCTGGGTGCTTATCTGATTTTGGTTTAGGCCTTGGAGGTTTGTACTTGGAAAACATCGACCTTGACTCGAGTGATAATTGATTTACTTTAAATGTCTGATTTGTTATGTTTACTTCTGCTTAGTGTGTCTGGGGGCTATCACTGTAGAATGAGGTGGAGTGGGAGGGTTAGGTTCCTATTCCTTTTACCTTTATGCTCTTTTGGTATGTTGTTAGTTAATTTACCGCTCACTAAGACTGTTGTTTGACTCAAGGTTTTATGTTCAACTCTTATTACCTTGGGTTGTTCATCCATTTTGGGATGGGCAGACTAGGTAGCAGGTGACAGGTGCTGTTCTTAGTGACCAACGATGCTGATGACGAAGACGAGCTGGAGGCTTGCATATTATTTTCTTACTATATGTACTGGATGTTCCGCTGCTTGTATATTCTCTGAGTGATATGTAGTCAGACTTGATGTATTGACTATTCAGATTTTTGTATCAAACTACCATGAGGCTTATTTGATGAGATTCTGTTTGTGGGGCTTCACTATATATATATATATATACACACACACACACACACACATTTTCTATTGTATTTTACCCATGCGCTGTGAGTAATACGATAGACTCCACTGTTTTTACCTTACCTTGATGATCATCCATGGCTGCCTGGCACAATTTACATCGCACTATTTCCTTGTTTAGTGCAGGAGTCATGGGCGGTCGTCACATTTGGTATCAGAGCTTTTGTTAATCGATTTTAGCCAACGCCCGCTGACGTAACTACGTATGAGAGACGTAATTGTATTTTGATGGATGATTACTATGTATAATATAGTAGCTTAGAAGGATTTGAACTTCTTATGTAGTTGTCTCTCAAGGTGTATTAATCATTTCCTTATAGATATTAAGAATGAGTCGAAGGGGGAGACCAGCTACTAGGGAAGGCCGTGCTGCTGAGGGGGCTGCTGATTATGCTGCTATGTTCGAGGCCATGATGACTTCGATCATGAGAGGGATGCCAGCTCCGGGGCCATCAGTAGATGTTGGAGTTCAAGTTCAAGCTCCAAAACCGGTGGATTTTGTTAAGCTATGTAAAGACTATACTGCTCTTGGAGGGAAGGTTTTCTTGGGAACAGAGTCAACCATTGAAGTCCAGAGATGGATAGATGCTTGTAGAAGAATCTTTGGTGACTTAGGAATCGAGGATGCAACCAAAAGGAAGCTCGCATCAAGACAGCTTCAGGGAAGAGCTTCTGATTGGTGGAACTCTATCACCATTGATACTCCGAAGGAAGAAATTACTTGGGTGCAATTCCAAGCCAGATTTGAAGCTAAGTTCATTTCTGCAGCTCAAAAATCTGTTCTATTCAAGAAGTTTGTGGAGCTCAAGCAAGGAGGAAGACCAGTTCTTGAGTATGTTTCTGAGTTTGAATCCTTGTCCAAGTATGCTCGGTCATATATTGAATCTCCATATCAGAAGAACGAGAAGTTTGTGACAGACTTGGACATTTATCTTGGGTGTCAGTTGGTGGATCATCTGGACGATCCATTTGAGAAGCTTGTGGAGAAGGCTCTCAGGCACGAGAATCTATTTCCTAAAGAAGGATCTGTTGTTGTGTGACCAAGGAGGAGTCTAAACCACAGCAAGGTGGAAACAAGAAGAGGAAGCAGCAGCAGAAGGGTAAGGATGGCCAGAAGAAGCCGAAGGGCGAAGTGACCTGCTACAATTGTCAGCAGAAGGGCCATTTCTCCAAAGATTGCAAGAATCCAAAGGTGCCGATAAAGTGCCACAACTGTGACAAGCCGGGGCATATCAAGGGGAATTGTCCAGAACCGCGAAAGGACAAGCAGATTATGCAAGCTTATGCTTTGGGGGCTGTTCCATCATCTTCAAAAACTCCTACTACGGAAGAGAAAGGAAAGAGTGTGGTGGTACAAGGTACCCTTTCCATTTTTGGTGTTCCAGTTAGAGTGTTGTTCGATACTGGGGCGTCGCATTCTTTTGTTTGTAATGAACTTGTAGGTCGGTTGGGTTTGGAACCGGATATTGTTGACAGACCATTGGTTGTGACTAATCCAGTTGGGGGTTCGTCTTGTTTGTGTATGATATGCCGTGGTCTGGTTGTATCGAGTCATGATTGCTCTTTTGTTTGTGATTGTTTTGTTCTGAACTTTGAGGGGTTTGGAATTATTTTGGGCATGGACTGGCTTAGGAAGTACGCGGCAAAGGTTGATTGTGAAAGGATGGAAATGACAGTCGAGAATGTGGAAGGGCGAAAGGTTGTGATACGATGTAAGCATGAGGAAGGCATCTTCATGAGCTTCATGTATTCGCTGGTTGTTCCACGGGATGGACTGTCATCGGTGCCAGCCGTAAATGGATTTGAGGATGTCTTTGATGAGGTCAAAGGGTTACCGCCGCATAGAGAGATCGAGTTTCGCATCGATCTAGTTGAAGGAGCCAGACCTGTTGTGATGCCTCTTAGGCGGATGGCGCCTAGGGAACAGCAAGAGTTGAAGGTGCAAGTTGATGATCTTTTACAGAAAGGATTCAATCAGCGTAGTGTGTCCGAATGGGGTGCACCAATTGTGTTTGCAACCGAAGCGGATGGATCGTTGAGGTTGTGTGTGGATTACCGTGAGCTGAATATAGTAACTAAGAAGAACAAGTATCCATTGCCGAGAATAGATGACTTGTTTGATCAGCTTCACGAAGCCAAGGTGTTTTCCCAGATGGATTTGGCAACGGGATTTTACCAATTAAGAGTGGCAAAGGATAGTGTGCCGAAGACTGCTTTTAGGGCACCATCTGGTTTCTTTGAGTGGCTGGTAATGCCGTTTGGATTGACCAATGCACCAGCATATTTTGTGGATCTTATGAATAGAGTGTTCAGGGATCAGTTGAACAAGTTCGTACTAGTGTTCGTGGATGATATTTTGATCTATTCCAGTAATGAAGAAGATTACAAGACGCACTTGCGTATTATTTTAGAAATCTTGTGAAAACATCCGCTGAAGGCTAAGTTTTCAAAGTGTCACTTCTGGAAGAGCGAAGTGAGGTTCTTAGGCCATATTATCTCTGGAAGTGGAATAGCGGTTGATCCCACCAAGGTGGCAGCAATCCAGGATTGGGTTAGACCTAAGAATGCATCTGATGTGAGAAGTTTTCTTGGATTAGCCGGATACTATCGTCGGTTTATCAAAGACTTTTCCAAGGTAGCTGCACCATTAACAGGATTGACGAAAAAGAATCAAGTATTCAGATGGGATGCTAAGTGTGAGCAAGCTTTCGGAATCCTGAAAGAGCGACTAACAAGTGCTCCTGTTTTGACTATTCCAAGTAAAAATGATGAGATGGTGGTTTACACCTATGCATGTGGTACTGGACTTGGAGCAGTGCTGATGCCAAAGGGTAAAGTTGTTGCGTATGCAAGTCAACAACTAAAGCCTCATGAAAGGAATTATCCGACTCATGATTTGGAGCTAGCGGCAATTGTATTTGCTTTGAAGATGTGGAGACATTACCTATTGGGAGTTCGATTCGAGTTGTTTACAGATCATAAGTCGTTGAAGTATCTTTTCTCCTAAAAAGATTTGAATCTTTGACAGCAACGATGGCTAGAGTTTTTAGCATCTTATGATTTTGGTATAGCCTATACTCCGGGAAAGGGTAACGCAGTGGCAGATGCGTTAAGTCGAAGACATGCAGGATTGGGAGCCATGTTTTCAGAATGGAACAGTCTCGAGTTTTTGGCTGGATATGACTTCAGGCCCAGAAATGAATTGGAACCTGAGATGTTGGCAAACTTATCTATAAGACCTACTCTTGTGGACAGGATTGACGAGAGCCAAAAGCGAGGCGATAAGCTTGTCAAGATTATCCATGATTTGGAATCGGGGTTGGACCTAGAGAAGGATAAAGGATTCGAGGTCGATCGAGAGGGTTGGCTTCGGAAGCAAGGACGACTAGTTGTTCCCGATATAGATGAATTGAGAAATGAAGTTTTAAAGGAGAGTCATCACTCGAAGCTGACAATTCATCCAGGTGGAAATAAGATGTATCGGGATATGAAGAGAACCAATTACTGGGAAGGTATGAAGAAGGATGTTGGAAATTTTATTTCCAAATGCATGAACTGCCAGTTGGTAAAAGCCGAGCAGAAGAAGCCCAGTGGATTGCTTCAGCCATTAGAAGTTCCTACATGGAACTGGGAGCAAATATCGATGTATTTTATCGATGGGCTACCTAGAACAAGAGCGGTAAATGAAGGGATTTGGGTCATCATAGATCTTTTGACTAAGAGTGCAAGATTCATTCCTGTTCGGTCAACTAGGACTGCATCGAAATTGGCTGAGCTATATGTTAAGTGGATAGTTCGATTCCATGGTATTCCGAAAAGTATAGTGAGCGATCGAGACCCATTGTTCACTAGTAGATTTTGGAAGAGCTTCCAGGAAGTTTTGGGAACCGAGTTGTGTTTGAGTACAGCTTATCACCCCCAAACATATGGTCAGACCGAGAGAGTCAACCGAGTTTTGGAAGATCTCCTCAGAGCATGTGTTTTGGATTTCGGAGGATCATGGGAAGATCATCTTCATTTGGTGGAATTTTCATATAATAACAGTTACCAGTCAAGCATTGGTATGGCGCCATATGAAGCATTGTATGGAAGACCGTGTAACTCTCCGACATGTTGGTTGAAAACGGGAGAAAAGTTGATACTTGGGCCAGAAATGATTCAACAGACTACGGATTGTATAGAGATCATTCGGCAACGAATGAAGGCAGCCCAAGACCGTCAGAAAAGTTATGCCGATAAGCGTCGTAAGGATTTGGAGTTCGACATAGGTGATATGGTTTTTGTGAAGATTTCTCCCCTGAGGAATGTTATTCGATTCGGGAAGAAAGGGAAATTGATTCCGAGATTTGTTGGACCATTCCCGATTATCGAGCGAATTGGAAAGCTCGCCCATAAATTGGAGCTACCAGAAAAGATGTCGGGTGTGCACAATGTTTTTCATGTATCGTATCTACGGATGTATGTGCACGACTCGAATACAGTGGTTTCTACTGATACTGTGAAGATTTTGAGGTTAATTCAGTTGATAAGAGACCTCGTAAGCTGCTTCGTGTTGTGGAACTCACACGAAACAGCTTAGGAGGAAGGTAGTAGGTTTCTCAAGATACAATGGAGTGATGATGTTGACGACTGTACATGGGAGGTGGAAGAGAGGATAAAGGTAGCTTATCCTGAACTCTTCGAGGTATGACCATAAGGTGTCGTGTCATCTCATGACATTGTAACTTGTTCTAGTCTTAGAATTCTGCATGGTAGGCTAGTAATTGGATGCATGGGTTGTTGGTTGCTATGGAAGGTAGGCATGCAGAATAGTTTTTGGTTGTTCTTGTTTGTTTGGAATTTCGGAGGCGAAATTCCTAAGAGGGAGAGAATGTAACGACCTGTATTTTACGTATCGAAAGATCGTAAAACTATTATCGTTGGGTCATCTGTATTGTTAAGTCGTCCAAAGGATAGGTCGTAGCGCAGCATAGGGAGGTTCTAGAGTATTGAGCGACCTAAGAATTAGACGACTTAAGAGATTTGAAACGACCTAGGAGTTTGGTCGTGTTGGGGCTTCGGTCGTTAGGTTTGTTAGGTCATCTAGAGTTAAGTCAACCAGAGATTAAGTTGTGAAGTAGTTTAGGTCGATGGAGCGACTTAGGGGAGTGGAACGACCTAATAGAATTAACGGTATAGGAGTTAGCGACTTAAGAGGTCGAGCGGGTTAAGGGCCTAAGGAAAATAGGACTGTTGGGCGACTTAAGGAGTTAACGGCTTAAGGTAGGCGAGCGGCTTAAGGAGTTAACGACATAGTTGTAGCGACTTAAGGAGATAGGATGGTTGAGCGAGTTAACGACCGGTTCTGTGTATAGTTAGGTCGTAAATGACTTACGTTAGGTCGCGTAACGGTTTAGGTCGTAAGTCGTGCATTAGTGTTAAGGCTTAGGTGGCTTGGTCGTTGAGTCGTGCACTTGCGTTGTAGTTAGGTCGTTGAGACCCTGTGTTTAGTTAAGTCGCTAAGTCGTTGAGTTGTTAAGTCGCTAGGTCGTGCCCCAGTTAAGATTAAGTGTTAGGTCGCCTATGTTGTAAGTCGCGTGAAGGCATAAGGAGTTAGGTCGTGCATGTTTTAGGTCGCGCATGCTATTAAGTCGTTGGGTCGGCTTCATGGTTAAGTTGTAGGTCGTGGGGAGTTTTAGGTCGTTGGGTTTTGTTAAGTCGCGAGCGACTTAAGGGGGCGAACGACCTAAGGTTTTCCAGCCTATAAATACACGTGCTTGCCTCACTTTTTGGGATCCAGATTTTGAAGCGACGAAGTGCTGCCATTTTGAGAGCTCAAGTACTGCACTTCTTCACCTCTTTTCTCTTCTTTAATCTAGTGATTCCTTCCATCCAAATTGAAGATCAAATCGAAGATCCAAGAGGTTAGATTGAAGATCTCTATCCATTGAAGAGAGATTTCATCGTTTGAAGCGGAACTTTGGCGGATCAAGCTGGATCCTTCGCTGTCCTGATCTGAAGTGTGTTGCTTTTGAGGTGTTTAGGTGATTCGGTGTGGTGGTTATCTCTCACATGGACCTAAAGGAGTATATTGGAATAGTGGTTTGATTTTGTGTTAAATAGTGATTTCCATGCATTTTCGTAAACGTAAGTATAGATCCATTGTTCATGAAGATTTGACATCCATTTTACTACATGTTAACCTAAGCAAGTTCATCCATCAAGTCATAGGGATATTATTCATGATTTATGCTTGTTAGATTTAAACTCTTTATTTACATGATTGCCATTTTTGTTATAATTGCTTTTAGATCATGTTTGAATGCTTAATTACTTGGATTAATGATTGACTTGATTGATTGTTATGAATTAGTTGATTTATGGTTGAATTTGGACAAGTATGGTCGAAGATGATTCAAAAGCTAAGGGAAAGGCTCTTGAATAAGGAAAGCCACTTGTGGCATATGTGGCGAATGATGAAGCTCATATGGATAGATTTGAAGATGATGTTGAGATGGACTTTGCTATGATGAGATGAGGCGAAGCATGATGTGATGCAGCCTTGGTATAATCCAGACGGGATCATTCCAAGCATGTTGATAACTCGAGGGATGGTTCGACTTCGTTGATAATGGTTGGCTCGAGAGGCGCTTGAGCTAGTATGAGAATAGTCGTCGAGGAGGATGACTAGAAGGCTGAGATTTCATCGTTATTGAAGGTTCTAGCAGACTCAAAGCAAGAGTACGCTGGGCAGATTCGATAGACCCAAAAGACTACAGTTGGTGGTCGAGTACTCTGGGCAGATTCGATAGTCCTAGGCACGTGTTGCGACGACGTGCGGAGTTTTGTCTAGAACCGGGGTTACCATTTGCCCTTGACGGACGGCTGAAAGAATGTGCCGGTCATTCAATTAACGGTGGTATCGAAGCAATGATAACAGTGATAGCCAGAGTCATGGATGTTTGGTTGTATCATCATTCGGTCTCAAGAGCGGTGCTTTCTGTGTGCTTATCTGATCTTGGTTTAGGCCTTGGGGGTTTGTACTTGGAAAACATCGACCTTGACTCGAGTGATAATTGCTTTACTTTAAATGTCTGATTTGCTATGTTTACTTCTGCTTAGTTCGTCTGGGGGCTATCACTGTAGAATGAGGTGGAGTGGGAGGGTTAGGTTCCTATTCCTTTTACCTTTATGCTCTTTTGGTATGTTGTTAGTTAATTTACCGCTCACTAAGACTGTTGTCTGACTCAAGGTTTTATGTTCAACTCTTATTACCTTGGGTTGTTCATCCATTTGGGATGGGCAGACTAGGTAGCAGGTGACAGGTGCTGTTCTTAGTGACCAACGATGCTGATGACGAAGACGAGCTGGAGGCTTGCATATTATTTTCTTACTATATGTACTGGATGTTCCGCTGCTTGTATATTCTCTGAGTGATATGTAGTGAGCCTTGATGTATTGACTATTCAGATTTTTGTAACAAACTACTATGAGGCTTATTTGATGAGATTCTTTTTGTGGGGCTTCACTATATATATATATATATATATATATATATATATATATATTCTATTGTATTTTACCCATGCGCTGTGAGTAATACGATAGACTCCGCTGTTTTTACCTTACCTTGATGATCATCCATGGCTGCCTGGCACACTTTACAGCGCACTATTTCCTTGTTTAGTGCAGGGGTCATGGGCGGTCGTCACACTTAGAAAATGGATAGGTAAATAAGTTAAGATTGGTAAGAAAAAGTTGCACACTTAGTAAAGTTGTATGATTAATATATGGATTAGATAAACGCTATTAGCTAAATTGATACCTTAGGTAAAGAAAACTAAGGAATAAGTTTTATAACTTATTAGTTTAAGATAATAGTAGAATTCTACATTTGTTAAACACCCTAATTGAAGTAATGACGATTTGAAGTTGGGGATATGTATATATACTCTTAGGAAGTAAAGGTATGGTATACAATTTTAAGTCATATTTATAAGCTTAAGTAATAATGGATTTAGTAAAAGGTAAATGGTTGTGAAATAAACTTGGATTAATATAAATTTTGAAGAAATCTATTAGGTAAAGATGAATGTGAATAAGTACATATGTCAAACGTACATCATTCAGCACATAAATTTTGATCTAAGATTTGAGTATAGAGCTTTTAGGTGTTTACACCAGTCCGTAAAAGGATTTATCACTCGATTCTTGACGGCGAGCATTAATTAGAGTTTATGATTACGCACACGAGTTTTCTATCATAGTTGAGAGCTATGCAAGGAAAGCAAGGGTTTGTGATCAGAAAGTCTGATCAAAGTCCGTACTAGAAAATCGAGGGATCGATACTAGTTTGGAAGCAACTTTGTGGATTCAAATAATAGATTGAATCAAATGTCACATATAGTATGATGTTTTAGGTCTGTCAACATAGTAGTTGGGTAGTTGTCTAAAATAGTAGACACTAAGAGATAAAGATTAGACTTATGTTTTGATATGTGTATATATATAGACCTCAGGTGTGGTGCATGCTCAGGTCAGGGTATGAGTTATATGGATGTTTTTGAAATGACCCGCCTTTCATTCCATAGAAAGACGGATTATTATTAAGAAAGAAAGAGGTAGAAAATAGAATAGATATAAGAAAGAACTCAACAATAACATAATCTCATAGCGGAATGGAACAAAATATAATAAATAACATAACTATTACATAGTCATTTACATATCAGAGTTACACAGATATAACAACATAAAATAGACGGTTATAAAAGTCTATCTATTATATAACTCTAATACAACTTATACATCATCATAGGGATATAACACAATGGAAACACTACATATCTACAAACGCTGAAGCCTCCTGCTCCATTTCTCCTCTAGAAATTCGTCAAGCAGACCTGAATCCCTTGGCTACTCGTAAAAATTTGAGTACCTAAGAGTTTAAGAAAAATAGAATAAACTCCAGGTAGGACATGGGTTTGGTGTGAGTAAACGGGTTAAAGTTGCTTAACTTTAAAAAACTTTGAAAACGAAAGGTATCACGTAAGACTCCCCATACATAAGCATGGGTAAGTTTTTACCTTACGCTAACCAAAACATTTGATAGGAAATCCAGTCATATTATAATAGGGTCTAGGGTTTCCAAATAAATATGAAATAGCCGAAATTGTTACATTCATTAAATTCTAGCATACTAGCCACAAAAGTAGGTAATACAATCAAAACCGTAAGGGCACGTAAGAAGAATGGGTTTCCATCAATGGCATGGCTACTGGGGTACCGCCCGTCACAGTACGTGGCCTAGATCACTGTATCGAGGATCCACCCTAAATCCCCTACAACACAAGGTCAGAACTATCCCTTACTGGACAGTCCCGAATAAGACAACCCCGGCTGTTCTAACTAGAAACCGCCCACACAGCCGAATAAAAAGGGACTCCAGACAGGGGAAGATCTTATCCTACTTGGGTGCTACCCACTTAGCATTGCTGCACCTCCCCTGTTTTAGCCATTCCTGGTTGAAGAGGCTTGAGGCTACGATTACCTTTATAGATCACATCTATCTTAGAATGCTCATCATCCACGTGACGATGTGCTGAAAGCATTCAATCCATACAAGTTTGTTCCGGGTTCGAATGAAACCGAAGGCATTAACTCATCACACTCATTTCGTAATCACCCTCAGAGTTAACGACAATATCCCTTGCACTCTGAAAACTCCATCTCGAACCTGAAAGTACTATCCCCATTATACTCGTATTGGAATCACCCGTAGAGTTTTACGATAGATAGTTCTTATACTTCGAGTCTTCAACTTGTTCTTCACTTGAATTCACGACCTAACGTTTAACTTGGATCGATGTGGTTTTCGGATAATCAAAATTTGATACCCGATCCCGGTCTCATCAAAATTCAAATGTATCTTAAAGGCCAAGTTGTTTAAAAGTTTAAACAGTTTAATTTAGTTCAATTCAATACCGAATTCACACAGCATTAACACAGATAAATATCACACATTTATCATTGATATAACCAATATCATATCATAGAATGTTACAGCATATCATCCAATAGATATCATCCAACAGATATCATTCAATTCAGACATTCAACAAACAATCATCCATAAGCAAGAATTATCAATACATATCATAATTAATCATCTAATCCTGCTTAATCAACCATTAATTAATTACAATCATTTAATTAATTCATCACTCCTTGATTACCTTATCAATCAATAAATTAATCTCTAATCACAGATTAATTATCCTTTAATTATCAATTAATAAACCTCAATTATTAATTAATATCCTTTAATACAAAGTAATCAATCCTTAATTACATTATAATCAATTAATTAAACTCTAATTAACTGATTAATTAACCATCAACTATTGATCAATAACCTTAATTATTAATCAATATCTCTTAATACAAATTAATTAATCCATAATTACTTTTATAATTAATTAATCAATCAATCATTAATTAACTAATTAATTATCCCTTAATTATTAATTAATAAAACTAATTATTAATTAACAAAACTTAATTACAAATTAATTACTTCTTAATCACCAGCTAATTAATCTTTAATTAGCATTTAACCAATCCTTAATTATCATTTGATTAATCCTTAATCACATTTGATCAATCAATTAATTATCACTTAATAACCTCATAATTAATCCTTAATTATAGATTAATTCTCCTTTTATTATTAGTTAATAAAACTTAATTATTAACTAAATAAACTTAATCATAGATTAAGCACTTCTTAATTACTAATTAAGTAACCCTTAGTTACTTAATTAACAACTCATTAATTACTTAATTAATCAATTTTAATTACTTAATTAATTCTTAATTACACTTAATTACTTAATTAATTAAGCTCCAATTATTAATCAATAATCTTTGTTATCCAGTTAATGATTTTTAATTACAAATAAACTAACCTTTAAATTAATTAATATCAAGACATCAAAACCTTAATTAAGATAAACATTATCTTATTAATACCTTTATTACCATTAACATAATTACCCATTTATCTTTAAAAGTATCTTTACTTAATTAAATCATTAAATAAGTTTAAATATAAATAATCATTTATCTTGATAAATTAAAGTTATCAAATATAAATTTTAAAATAATTCAAACATTTATCAATTAATAGTTTTTAAAAACTAGTTTAAATTTGAATTTAAAACCTTGTCTTTTTATATAAATTTCAAAATTACTTTCAAAACTCGATTTTAAATATCAATTTAAATTTACTAAACAAAATTTAAATTTATCAAACTTTAAAATTTCTTAATAAAAAAATTTAAGAAAACATTTATTAAACATCAACTAATTTATATAAAAGTTTTAAACTAATTTAAACTTTTAATTTCAAAAAAAAACCAAGTATTAATACCTTTAAAACTTCTTAAAACTATTTAACATTAACTGCTTCGGGTCGAAACCGTAGCTTACTCGAGTCAAACCTGAGTTTTCCTTCTCCCCGTTTTTTAAACTTATATTAAAAATTTTAAGTTTAAAACTAACGGGCTAAACACCCTAAACTACTTCGAGTTTACACTCGAGATACCCATTTGAATTTCTCGAATCAACCTTCGAGACATCTCAGAACCCCAAACCAGTGGCACGACCTTCCTCCCTGTGCACATGCACCCCGCTTGAGCCACTTCGACCAACGACGTACCCTCCAGCACATAACTCAACATCGCAGCATCACACCCCGACCACAAAACCACACTAATAAGACTACGATCAAGATCGACTACCCAGTTGGCCTAGAACCCAAAATAGCTTCCCAAAAATCCCTTCGACCACATAGCTCTGACCACCAAAGGTCGAGCGATTCTGGCCATCCTCTACCGAGCCGGCACGCTATCATTTCCCAGAGTTTCACAGCACTCGATCAATCAGTGCCCACGTGGTGACCTAAAACCCAAACTAGACAAAAAAAACTAGGGTTTTAAACTAACTCCGATCACCGCCGATGCCACAGTCCCCTATCGCCTCAACCACCATTTTTGCCAAGCAACTTGATCGACACTCTGGTTTCAGACGAAAACCCGACCACTCGAATATCTCCGGCTATCAGAAAATGCTCAAGAACGATTTTCCCGATATTACCAGAATGCATACTCAACATTGCATTAAAAATCCTAATTTCACCTTTAAAATTCTTAGTTTTCAACTTTAATTCAGATTATATACTCGAATCTTTTAATTGTTTAAATCAATTTTTGACCGTTTCTGAGTTTATACTGTAAAACCCATATCCTGGTTGATATTATCCTCAATCCTTGTTTTATATATTTTTAAAATTTAATTCTTGTTGTTTTAAACAAAATTTTTTCAAACACACATCATAAAACTAACCAAACTAGTTGATTATGAATTATATTACACCCTGTAGTTCAAAACAGAGTGAAAACTGAAATGCACACATTATCACATACATACATATATACGTACATACATACATACATATATATATGCAGAAATTCCACAAACAAGCGTCATTTAACTTAGAACTTTCATAAGTAACCATCGTTTACTTACTTAAACTTTTAGTTAAAAAGTTTACTCACCATTTTAAAAAGGCAGAGCTAGAAACTGGAATGAAAATTGAAGCCCTTTTGAAAGTTTGAATATCACTGATGTTGTTGTTGACTTCTGAAACTTTGTATTGCTTGAAACTTAAAGACTGAAAAGGCTTTGATACTTTAGAAACAGGAATGCTATCGGAACTAAAACATGAGGATGCTATGATCAAGGCTTTGATTCCAGGATTGCAGTTTTGAAAGTGTTCCCGGTTGTGTTTGAACTTGAAAACTTGATTCTCGGGTTTTGGAAAGTGCTAACAAGTTTATTGAACTACAGATTCGAAGAAAAGTGCATTTACAGGTTGCAGCTTTGAAAATTTCTACAGGCTTTGGAAATGCTTGAAGTGTTTTTGTTTGCAGGTTTGATAAAAGAGGATTACAGAGCTGGTTTTTAAGAAAATGTTTACAGGGTTTGTAAAAATGTTTCAAACTTGAGGTTACAGGGTTTCAACATCTGATGTTTTGATTTTGTTTGAATACTCATATTTGAGTTACAGGACTCTAATTCATTTCAGAGGAGATGATAACAGGTGTTGTTGAGGATTTTCTGGTTTGAAGAACTAAACATGTGTTTTTTGAGGAAGTTACAGATTTTGATTTCGGTTTGATCTTTTGTAAAAATGTTTTCAGGTTGATTTTGAGAAATTGAATACAAGAGTGGCCATTAACTTCTCAATTGAAAGAAAAAGAATGAACAAAGAAATGGGAGTTTTATATTATGTGATTTATGGTTCATCAAAATTAAGAAGAGAAAGACACTTGTTATCATTTGTTTAATTTTAACACATTTGTCACAAACCCTCTTAAATTCTTAACACATGTTAATCAATGAGCTTTAGAAATTTACACATGTCATTCTTATTTTTAAAAGATTTATAAGCCTTTATTATTAATTTTTCTAATAAGTAATTGCTTATTAATTTATAAATGCTTTTTCTTATTTTATATAAATAAAACTTTCAAAATAAAATATAAATTAATTAGATTCTAAATAAAATCATATAAAATTGTTTAATCGATTTTTAAATGCTATTTTAAAAGCTTTTGTATTTATTTACTATTAAACAAATATTTTCTAAATTAAAATAAATCCTTTGTTTTTAAATTGATATAGAACTAGTCTTATTTTAAAATAAAAATTTATTCATAAATCCTTTTATATCCAAAATAACTTCAAGATATATATTCCTTTTAAATTTCAATTTAAATTGAATTTTCAAATCCAAATTCAATTTAAAATTCAATTTAAAATTAAATAAAAAATATCTATATTAATTTAAACAAATACATTATTAATTTGGAAATAGTAAATTCTAATTTTAAAGTTAATTTAAATAAATATACATTTAGACAACACTTATTAAATTGAAATGTTAAGTCTGTTAAAATCAAATTTATAAAATAACACAAATTAAATAATTATTCTATTTAAAATCAATTTATCTTTAAATTTAAAAACATCACATAAAATTTTATTTTGGTTATTTATATTTGAAAATAACAATTTTATCAAATTTAAATAATTTAATTAAGAGATTATCACATTTTAAATTCCTTGAAATTCCAGGATAACACATCCTCCCCCCTTAAAAGAATTTCGTCCTCGAAATTTGAAACAAAGATAATCCAAAATCTTTTATTTCATTTTAACCATTCAAGCTTGTCTATCAACCATTCACTATCAACCAACAACAATCCATCCAAACAAACAGTTTATTTAAACAAACAATTCATTCAATCAAACAATCCTAGCTATCTGGACATAGATTTAGATAAACCTTCCTAAAACCACTCAGAGTTTCCCAAGACAAACTCTGAAATCATGGCTTCACAACAAAAGATAGATCGTTCACGTATCTTCTCAGATGAGATACGTGAAAAACAATGTGAATTCCAGCCATCCAAACAGGCAATTCAATCCTGTTGACCACATCACTAAATCTCTTCTTGGTAAGCTTCACCATCGCAGATACCCCACAGACCCAAAACTGGACCAAGTACCAGACGATCTCCTGACTCTTCCCAACAGAATGGAAATCTACAAGGTCTTCCAAACAAAGCTCCATAGGTAGCCACCTAGATACTCGCCTGATAACTGAACGAGAATTTCATAAATATGATCCTCCCAACATCCATCAAAATCCAAAACACCAGCCCTCAGCCAGTCTCTAGAATTTAGTTCAGCCTTTCCATTGGTCTGGGATTGATAGGTTGTTCCCAAACTCAAGCTCAAACCCAAAACTGATCACAAAACCATCGAAAACTAGCAGGAGAAGATAGGATCACGATCGCTAATATTGCTGACTGGAACACCAAGCAGTCGGACAAACTCTTCCAAGAAAAACTCAGCCAAAGATGCTATAGAACGGATTGCCTTAACCGGAATAAGATGGGTGCTCTTGGTTACCCAATCCACAATCACCATATTCCTTTAATTCCCTCTTTGGTCCTTGGCAAACCGTTGATTAAATCCAAAGAAATCATTTCCCACTTTCACTATGGCACTACCAAAGGCTGCAACAAACCGACGGTCTTCTACTGATCACCTCCACTAGCCGGCAGATCGCACACCCAATGACGAAAACAGCAACATCCCTCTTTAAGCTCGACTACCACAAGACTCTCTTCATCCATCTCAGACATACACAAACATCCGAGTAGATTTCAAACTTATTCTTGCTATCAGTGATAGCTAGAACAGGCACACTAGTCATCCTTGCCTTCAATCCAAGAAAATCTCTTCACACTCAGGTGCACTTAACTTTGCTCATTTCCAAGTCACTTGGTTGAGTGCGAAGAAATCTTCGAAATGTTATTGATAAACTTCTGGTAGAACCCTTCCAAACTAGAAAACTTCGGTCGCCTCCACTCTAGAATAGTAGCTATCCAGGCTGGATCTACAGAAATACCATCACCAAAAACAAAATGCACAAAATGCTTCCTCAAAGCCTCTAACCCTAACTCTAAATGCCGGTTATGCTCCTCTTTAGACTTGGAGTAGACAAGAAAAACATTGATGAACGTAAGGGTGAACTTATACCACACATCCCAAAAACTCAATTCATCAAATCAACACAGAATCTCAAAAAGACTTATCCGACTAGGCCACAAAGAGAACAGCTGAACCTGAATTGAGAAAAACCAGGCTAAACAACAGGCACTACTCTTGGAACCAAAGATGAACTAAATCTCTATCTTCTGACGAGGATAACCTTCACTTCCTCGGGAACATAAAGAAAATCTCTGGCCACCCCAACGGACTCTACACCTTTTGAAGATGCCTTGCTTCCAAGCAAAAGATGACTCAAAAGAACTCCCACATCATCGCAAGTCACTTTTGCGATTCTTCCCAACTCAATCTCCAAATATACAATCCTTGCTTCACCATCAAAACAGTCCAACACTATCTACCAAATCCAAATCCAACACGGGATCAAAACGCTTTAAAATTAAATAAAAGGGTCTGCAGATAAACTATGGGGAGATAAGAAAAACTTAAGCCTCTATAGGTCTTATCTAACTCGGTTATTCCGCCTAACGGTTACATACAAAGATATTACGGTAACCAAACAAAGAGAGGGATAAAACTCCCCAAGAACTCATGTTGGGAAATCCGAATAGATGGCCAATGAATTTATATAGGTATATAGCTATATAAAAATTACAAATACGCGCTCTCAAGATAGACAACACTCCAGAGCCTAGGTATTATCTCAACCTACGCTCTGATACCTAGTGAAACGACCCGCCTTTCATTCCACAGAAAGACGCATCATTATTAAGAAAGAAAGAGGTAGAAAATAGAATAGATAGAAGAAAGAACACCAAAATATCAGAATCTCACTGCGGAATGGAACAAAATATAATAAATAACACAACTATTACATAGTCATTTACATATTAGAGTTACATAGGTACAACAACACAAAATAGACAGTTATAAAAGTCCGTCTATTATACAACTCTAATACAACTCATACATCATCACAGAGATATAACACAACGGAAACACTATATATCTACAAATGCTGAAGCCTCCTGCTCCATTTCTTCTCCAGAAATTCGTCAAAGAAGACATAAATCCCTTGGCTACTCGTAAAAAATTAAGTACCCAAAGAGTTTAAGAAAAACAGAATAAACTTCGAGTTGGACATGGGTCAGGTGTGAGTAAACGGGTTAAAGTTGCTTAACTGTAAAAAACTTTGAAACCAAAAGCTATCACATAAGACTCCCCACACATAAACATGGGTAAGTTTTTACCTTAAGCCAACCAAAACATTTAATAGGAAATCCAGTGATATTTTAATAGGGTCTAGGGTTTTCAAATACATATGAAATAGCCGAAATTGTTACATTCATTAAATTCCAGCATACTAGCCACAAAAGTGGGTAATACAATCGAAACCGTAAGGGCACGCAGGAAGAATGTATTTCCATCAATGGCAGGGCTACTTGGGTACCGCCCATCACAGTGCATGGCCTAGATCACCGTACCGAGGATCCACCCTAAATCCCCTGCAACACAAGGCCGGAACCATCCCTTATTGGACAGTCCCGAATAAGACAACCCTGGTGCTTCTAGCTAGCAACCTCTCAAACAGCTGAATAAAAAGGGACGCTAGAGCGGGGGATGATCTTATCCTACTTGGGTGCTACCCACTTAGCCTTGCTGGACGTCCCCTGATTTAGCCATTCCCGATTGATGAGGCTTGAGGCTACGATTACCTTTATAGATCACATCTATCTTAGAATGCTCATCGTCCACCTGACGATGTGCTGAAAACATTCAATCCATACAAGTTTGTTCCAGGTTCGAACGAAACCAAAGGCATTATCTTGTTACACTCATTTTGGAATCACCCTTAGAGTTATCGACAATAACCCTTGCACTCTAAAAACTCGATCTCGAAGCTGAAAGTATTATCTCCATTATACGTATTGGAATCACCATCAGAGTTTTACGATAGATAGTTCTTATACTTCGAGTCTTCAACTTGATCTTCACTTGAATTCACGACCTAACGTTTAACTTGGATCGATATGGTTTTTGAATAATCAAAATTTGATACCCGATCCCGGTCTCATCGAAATCCAAATGTATCTTAAAGGCCAAGTTGTTTAAAAGTTTAAACAATTTAATTCAATTCAATTCAATACTGAATTCACACTGCAATAACACAAACAAATATCACACATTTATCATTGATATAACCAATATCATATAATAGAATGTCATAGCATATCATCCAATAGATATCATTTAATTCTGACATTCAACAAACAATCATCCATAAACAAGCATTATCAATTCATATCATAATTAGTCATCTAATCCTGCTTAATCGACCATTAATTAATTACAATCATTTAATTAATTTATCACTCCTTGATTACCTTATCAATCAATAAGTTAATCTCTAATCATATATTAATTCTCCTTTAATTATCAATTAATAAACCTCAATTATTAATTAATCTCCTTTAATAAAAGTAAGCAATCCTTAATTACCTTATAATCAATTAATTAACCTCTAATTAACTGATTAATTAACCATCAACTATTGATCAATAACCTTAATTATTAATCAATATCTCTTAATACAAATTAATTTATCAATAATTACTTTTATAATTAATTAATCAATCATTAATTAACTAATTAATTATCCCTTAATTGTTAATTAATAAAACTAATTATTAATTAACAAAACTTAATTACAAATTAATTACTTCTTAATCACCGGTTAATTAATCTTTAATTAACATTTAACCAATCCTTAATTGTCATTTGATTAATCCTTAATCAGATTTGATTAATCAATTAATTATCACTTAACAACCTCTTAATTAATCCTTAATTATAGATTAATTCTCCTTTTATTATTAATTAATAAAACTTAATTATTAATTAAATAGACTTAATCACAAATTAAGCACACCTTAATTACTAATTAAGTAACCCATAATTACTTAATTAACAACTCATTAATTACTTGATTAATCAATCTTAATTACTTAATTAATCAATCTTAATTACTTAATTAATTAACTCTTAATTACACTTAATTACTTAATTAATTAAGCTTTAATTATTAATCAATAATCTTTATTATCTAATTAATGATATTTAGTTAAAAACTAATTAACCTTTAATGTGACGACCCGGAATTTTCAAGCATTTAAAATTGGAATATTTAATTGATTTTAAATATTCAATACAGTAATTTTAACTTGAATTACGAATATCACAATTTATTTGATAATTGAATTATTAAATTAAATAAGTGAAGTTGGGTAAATTGTTGAATCTGGAGTTTTAAGCCTATTAAAAATAAATTGAAGGCTTAAGAAACTTATATTGATAATACTGAAGACAATAGAAGTGTTAAAATTGAAATTAACGGTGATCTGTACAGTTCTGAAATTTATATCGTTTAAATTGAATTTAAAAAAATAGCCTTCTGAGGCACTGTCTCGAAATTAGACGAAACCAGTTCCATTGGATCTGTAATAGTGTATTATTATCGGATTTCAATTTCTGTACTGATTGGAGTTGTTGAGTGAGCATACGATATATAAACGAATTAAAATTTTATTGAGACGATTTGAATTTAAATAATATACCATTTAAATCATAGCGAAATAATTTCACATCAGAATTTTTAAAGCTTTCATTTCGTGGTCACTGTAGCAAATTGTCTTTGGCATGTTAATATTTTCAACGCGCAAAAATCAAATCATGATTTCCTTTCGTCTTCTGAAGCACGCTTCCTTTGGCTTACCAAACACGATTCCTTATCCTTCTTCTGGAAGCCAAAAATCAAGCCCTTCTAGGTCATTTGCGAACCCTTATCCTCATTGATTTGAACGAATATCAGAAAAATAAATAATGGCCGCTTGCCATTTATTTTCCGACCGAATCAAATTAAAAAAAAGAATGCATCCCTTACACAAATCTATTCATTCCTTCTCAAACCCCTAACCCTAAGCATTCGCTATTTCTTCCGCGACTCCTCTGTTCGAGCTCGAGTAAGGGGTTAGGTCAAGTTGTTTTGTGCCAGTGTTTGATCGCGTGGCCAGGGCGTTGACGCGAGGGAGTGATGGTGACTGGACTGTGAGGGCTAAGGTTGACGTCGTGTAGGGGGGATGCTCAATAGGAGAAGGGCTTGCGATCAGAGAAATTGATTTCTCATTCAAATCGAAGGCTGGGAAAGGAAGTCGAAGCAAAATTCACGACTTTGTCGCAATGGGTGTTCCTAGGCGCGACGATACTCAACCGAGGCAAGGCGAGGCATGTGTTCGAGTTCGATGAAGCTATCGAGGTCGTGGAATCTGGTGTGGCGAAGCATGGTCCAGTGCTGCAACAAGAGGGGGGTCGCTGTGTTCTTACTTGCTGGAGGCAGTAAGGTATTAGAATGTTGTTTTATTTAAGTTTAATCAGAAATACATATATGTATATACTTGTTAAAAAAAATAAGTTACAGTAAGGTTTAAAAAGGGGAAAGCCGAGTTAAGAATTTAATAGTAAATTTAATTACAGTTTTATTTGTACAGAAAAGAAATTACATAGGACTTGGAAAAATAATAATAATAATAATAACCATAAGTATGCACATGCACATTTTATACTTACCAGTTTAATTTAAATTAATGTAATAAAGTGGTTTGCTTGTTTAATTTGCTCATTTAAATTTAGTTACTTAAAGTAATTATAAAAAGAATTGGGTTAAATTTACATTATTTGCGTAGAAGAAAATTTGTTAGTTTGAAATTTAATTAATTGTTCAAGTTGTTCGAATATTAATAAAATCATCCAATGTTTATTCAAGGTAAAATCGTGAAGAAAACAAGGCGTGATGGTAATGGATTACAAACAAAATTTAAGGTGAGTTAATCTCACTCAACTGAATTTGAATTTAATTTAAATGGTTAAATTTAAATAATTGTTTGAATGGTTGAATTGATTGATGTGCTATAGTATGGTATATTTTGGGAATTGGCATTTTATATTGTGCTAATGTCTGTGGATGCAGGGAAAACAGGTTGGAGGGATCCAACTGGATCCCTCAACATTTATTTAAATTATTTAATGCCATTTGTTGTGATCATTTGATATTCTATGATGAATTATATTGGAATATTGAATGGTTCGATTGGTTATAATTGGGTATAATGAATTACCAAAAATAAATAAATTGGATTTTGGAAAGGAAATAAAATAAGTAAATTTGTAAGTAAAATAATTATATAAATTTGAATAAATTTAAGAATGAATTAGGAAAGTAATAAAGTGACTTTAAAATTCTATTAAATAAAATTAGAGTATAGAAGGAAATTTTGAACAGACAGGAAGTTAATGAATTTTAATCCTTAGCAATATTATTTTAAAAGAACAAAACATTTATCTAAAATGTAAGATTTAAATTATTGAAAAGAATAAAGAAGAAATTGGGAAATGCTGAAATTCGTATATTTCAGTCAAAAAGGTTTAAAATCAAACGGGAAATAGTAACATTAATAATAAGTCCATAACTAATGAATTTTGAAATGAATTGAGTAATTAAAGAAACTTATTTCAAATGAAATAAATTGGAAATCAATTTGGCGAAAATGATTTAAGTGATTGAAGTTGGAATTTTTTTTCTCTGGATAACCAAGTACATTTTTTTAAAAAAGTAAATTTTTAAATATAAATTAAAGGTTTTAAAGTTGTTTTTAAAAAAGCAAGTTTTGTAAAACTTATTATTTCTAAATGTTTAAATTCTAAAGTAAATATTTTTCAAATCTATTATCGTAGTAATTATTTAAGGTAACTTGGTATTTTGTTTAAAAAGAAAGAAAAAATGTAGTTCTATATTCTACTAAGTAGCTATAGTTAAAGTAAGTATTTTCTTTTAGTCTATTATAGGAGTAATTATTTAACAAGTGACTTAGTATTCGTTTTTAAAAGTGAAAACCTAGTTTTATATTTTATTAAGTAACTTTATTTGCAAATATTCATATAGTATGTATTTTTAATAAATTATTGAAGGAGTTTTTAAAATAAATGTTTTAAATTATATTTCAAAGTAAAGTGTTTAAATTTATTTTTAAAATCTAGTTTTGTACTTGGCGATTTCAGAAGAAATAGGAAATATTTGGGAAAGTTTATTTCTGTAAAGTAAGATAGTTGTGAAAACTGTTTTCAAAACGGTTTGAAATTGAAAATATATCTTGCAAAGATATTTCGAGATAAATAAATAATTTGGGAAATTATTTATTGTGTGATGGATGTTGTGAATATTAATTGATAGTTAAATCACCGACTATCAATATTGGACAAATGCGTTGATCGTTTCAAAGAGACCGGGATCAAGATTTATTTCTCGAAAACCATTTCGATCCGGTTTGTACGTTTCATGTAAAAGAGTTTGGATTCGAAGATGGAGCAGTAAAGTGCAAGGGCTAGTCGCTACTAATCCTGAGGGTATTTCCAAAATGGATGTAGTAGGAATAGTGCATTCGGTTTCATTCGAACTCGGGACGGACTTGTATGGATGAATGCTTGCGAAACATCGTCAGGTGGACGATGGGCATTCTAAGGGATATGTTCTAAAAAGGTAACGCTTAGCCTCAAGCCTCATCAAATGGGAATGACTGAAAATCAGGGGTTATGCAGCAAGGCTAGGTGGGTAGCACCCAAGCAGGGTGAGGTCATCCCTGTCTAGATGTCCCTTTTATTTCGGCTTAGTGGGCAGTTGCTGATCCCAACCGCGGGGTGATCTCACTCGGAATTATCCAGTAAAGGGTAGCTACGGTCTTGTGTTGCAGGGGAGCGGGTGTACTCCTCGGTACTGTGATCTAGGCCACGTACTGTGACAGGTGTTACCCCAGTGCCTAGTCATTAGTTGGAAATCCATTCTCCCTACGAGCCTTGTACGAGTTTTGTTTGTATTACCCACTCTGTGGCAAGTAGCTGGAATTTAATCATGTAACAATTTCGGCTATTTTATAAGTATTTGTATATAGACCCTATTATAATATCAGAGGATTTCTATAAAAATCGTTTTAGCTATCGTGTGGTAAAAACCCGACATGTTTATTTGTGGTGTGGTCTTACGAGATGCTTTAGTTTTCAAAGGATTTGGAAACTTTAATAATCAATTCAGTGTGATTTTCTCACGCTGGTATTCCAGTCAGACTCGGGTGTTATTTAACTGTAATGCTCGGGTCAGACCGAGTATTATAGGATACAGGATATGATGCTATGGAGCTCAAGAGACGAGCAGGATGAAGATACGTACTACCGTATTTGTTTATATATATATTCCGCTGTATTGAGTTCTATGTATCCATTTGTATGCTATTGATGTTGAACTGTGATTGATGTACTCTGATGATGTAATATATATATATATATATATATATATATATATATATATATAAGCAGATATATTTGATTTTGAGTATAGATCATTTATTATCTATTATATTTTATTCCGCTGCAATGGCTAGATTCAGTTATTGTTCTCTATTTTCTTCTTCTACCTCTTCTTCTTTAACCCAAATGGTTCGTATTTCTGCACAACTTGAGTTGATTTAGGTAGAATAATGTTAACTCAAGGGCTATGGATTTGCAGGTCGTTACAGTTGGTATCAGAGCTTAGGTTGGTGATAACCTTGGCTCTGGTGGGAATTACTCATTTAAAATAGAGTCCGCAGTACTCTAGAATGAGTTTGAGCGTATTAATTGATATGAGCGCGTATTTGTTAGTGGATATAAATTATTTTAATATTGTGTTGATTGGTTTATTGAGTGGCATATGAACCTACGTCGGCACAATCTGGACAACTGTATCGAAGGGGTTTCTAAACACTTGAGTAGAACAGTTTGACACGGTATTGTTTTTAAATGTGGGTGAATGAAATAATTTTACCCAAAAATATATTTTGATATAAGGAAAAGTTTTTCTTAAAGTATTTAGCTAATATATGGTTTCTTGGATGTCAGAAATGATAATATTAAATTATTATCATCGTTATGTAAAAATTTAGCTAGAAATTGGAAAATATAACCAAAGTTTAAGGGAATAAATTCATTATATAATGAAATTTATAAATATGAATTATAAATGTAAATTATAAATTGAAATATAATCAAATGAGAATTTGTATGAGCATAATCTGTGCAAATGAATTGTAGTTAAAATTTATTTAAGCAGGATTTGGAAATTTAAATCCCGAAGATTTGGAAGTGTTTTGGAGATAGATAATAGTATTATTGTTTTAGGGATATTTTTAAAAAGGAAATTTGTTTTAAATGGATTTTGAAAGTGATATAGCATTGAAATCACTTGGATCATTGGGAAATAATTCTGATGATGACGGTCGCATCATCAGTATTCATTTTCGAATTTCTAAGTGACGGATTACTGTCAAAAACTGATTTGTTCAGAAAAGCTAGTTGTTTTTGAAAATTTCAAAGGAAATTTGTTGAGGGTAAAGCCAGGATTGGTTTGACTTTTGAGAAATGTGATTTGAGATGTTGAAGATTTCAAAATGATTTGAAACCAAAAGGCCGGGTGTTTAAAAGTCCTGATGAGATAGTTGTAAGCTTATAAATTGAGATGATTTTCAAATCAGGAAGGAAATATAAGCTTTGAATGTTGGAATTTAAATTTAAAGGGAAAAGTTAAGATGTAATTAACTCGGATTGGGGAAATAAAAATTTAAACGGATTGAAATTAATTAAATAGGCTGAAAATAATATCCATTTCTATTGGAATTAAATTGGAATCAAATTGAGTTAAATAAATCCGAGTTAAACTAAAAATTGAATTGGAATAAAAATTCAACTGAGTTATTAAATCGAATTAGATTCTTACCTGGATAAATAGAAATAAGTTGGATAGGAAAACTTGATTCTCAGGCTTTGGAAAGTGCTAACAAGTTTATTGAACTACAGATTTGAAGAAAAGTGCTTTTATAGGTTGCAGCTTTGAAAATTTCTACAGGCTTTGAAAATGCTTGAAGTGTTTTTTATTGCAAGTGTGATAAAAGTGGATTACAGAGCTAGTTTTTGAGAAAATGTTTACAGGACTTGTAAAAATATTTCAAGCTTGAGGTTACAGGGTTTCAAAATCTGATGTTTTGATTTTGTTTGAATACTCCGATTTGAGTTTCAAGACTCTGATTCATTTCAGAGGAGATGATAACAGGTGTTGTTGAGGATTTTCTAGTTTGAAGAGTTAAACAAGTTTGTTTTGAGGAAGTTACATATTTTGATTTCAGTTTGAACTTTTGTAAAAATGTTTTCAGGTTGATTTTGAGAAATTGAATACAAGAGTGGCAATTAATTTCTGAATTGAAAGAAAAAGAATAAAGAAAGAAATGGGAGTTTTATATTATGTAATTTATGGTTTATCAAAATTAAGAAGAGAAAGACACTTGTTATCATTTGTTTAATTTTAACACATTTGTCACAAACCCTGTTAAATTCTTAACACATGTTAAACATTGAGTTTAAGAAATTAACACATGTCATTCTTATTTTTAAATTATTTTTAAAACATTTATCAGCCTTCATTATTAATTTTTCTAATAAGTAAGTGCTTTATTAATTTATAAACGCTTTTTCTTATTTTATACAAATAAAACTTTTAAAATAAAATATAAACTAATTAGATTCTAAATAAAATCGTATAAAATTATTTAATCCATTTTTAAATGCTATTTTAAAAGCTTTTGTATTTATTGACTATTAAACAAATATTTTCTAAATTTAAAAAAAAAAACCCTTTTGTTTTTAAATTAATGTAGAACCAATCTTATTTTAAAATAAAAACTTTATTCATAAATCCTTTTATATCCAAAATAATTTCAAGGTATATATTCTTTTTATATTTCAATTTAAATTCAAATTTCAAATCCAAATTCAATTTAAACTTTAATTTAAAATTAAATCAAACATATCTATATTAATTTAAAAAATACATTATGAAATTTGGAAATATTAAATTCTAATTTTAAAGATAATTTAAATAAATATACATTTAAAGAACACTTATTAAATTGAAATGTTAAGTCTATTAAAATCAAATTTATAAAATAACACAAATTAAATAATTATTCTATTTAAAATCAATTTATCTTTAAATTTAAAAACATCACATAAAATTTTATTTTGGTTATTTATATTTGAAAATAACAATTTTATCAAATTTAAATAATTTAATTAAGAGATTATCACATTTTAAATTCCTTAAAATTCCGGGATATCACAGTATTCAATTATATTGATATCGTATTAGTTTGGTTGTTTTTGGATGTATAATCTTATTTGGTTGTTGTATATTCTATCTTAAGTGTGCAGTATGCACTAAGATGGGTACGATAGAAGTTTGACTTGATGTATGTATATATAACCGTAAGTACGTGATAGATACTCAGGTTAATGTAGGGAATCTTTATATGTATGTTTGGCACCATTAGTTGTAGTGTTGATATCGACCTTCTTCTTTTCTATCATTAGTATATATAAGGCAAATTATTTAAGGATAAGTGTATGAGATAGATTCCTTTATCTAACTATCATTTCTAGGACGAAATGCTTTTAAGTAGGGGAGAATATAACGACCCGTATTTTCGCTCCTTCGAAAATGAGAGTTTTTGTTTATTTTAAATTTAAAAGGAATTTAGAAATTAAATAAATAAGTTATTTATAATAGATAATAATGAATAAATCATTTGTTCTTATAGCTAATATATTAAAAAGCATAAATTTGGATTTTAGAACAAATCAATAGAAGTTAAGTTTTGTTAAAAATAAATATAGGCTTAAATAAATGGATTTAAATATTTATTTAAAAAGGTAAATCTTATTTAAAACATCTAATAAAGATAATAAAAGTATATTTATATATTTAAAATTATGTTAATAATCGTTTTACAAAAATAACCAAAATTGGTCACATTTTGTCACTTTTACATACACTGTAAAATTAGAGTTCGTTGGATTTTAAAATATAAAGAGACATGTTTTAATTTATTTAAAGAAGTTAAAAGTTTATTTTAAATTTTGGTTTACATCAATATATAGCTTAACAAAAACGTCAAATTTTGATTGTAAAATTTGCCGACAAAAACACTATTTTCAACCAGAACAAGTTGTCGACAAGTTGTTGCAATTTAATACAATTTCTAACATATAAATACAAAATTACAATCCATTTAAACACTTTACATTTAACAAATGCGCTTTGAAAATTCAAAGTTTACAAATAATTCAAAAAGTAACATGATTTGACATAAACCTATAAGCAAATCTATACTAAACAACATCATTACTTTACGTCTTATCTTATTAATGAGGTGTTACTAATTTAGATGGAAAAGGAGAAAATGTTATTTTAACATTTTAAAATTTAAGAAAATAAGGCAAACATCATTTCTTAAGTACAAATTCAAATCAAACCATTTCTACTCCATTAAGCAAAGGTCAAATCAAGGGTAGAAAGGTAAATGAAAAGTCAAAAAGTAGAGAAGGGTATTTTAGTCATTTGCATCCAAAACTCAAGTATAAACATGTGTGACGACTTGGAAATTTTTAACAGTTGAAATGAAATATTTAATTGATTTTAAATATTTGGAAGTTAGTTTAACTTGAATTTCAAAATTTAATATGAATTTGGCAATTAAAATATTGAATTTAATTTATTTGTATTGGGCAAAAAATTGAACTTTGATTTTTAAGCTGATTAAAAATATTTTTAAAGGCTTAGGAAATTTATATTGATAATACTGGAGATAATAAAAGCTTCAGAATTTAATTTGAAAATGTTTTGTTCAGTTTTGAAATTTTATCGTTTAAATCGATATTTAAAAATAGCCTTCCGAGGCACGGTCTTGGAATTCGACGAAACATATTCCATTGGATCCATATTATTGTACTATTATCGGATTTCAATTTTCGTAGTGTTTGGAGTGATCGTTTTGCTGTACGATAAATAAACGCGTTAAAAATTAAATTGAAAATTTAATGTTTTAACTGGTTCAAAAAAAGCTATCTTCTCCATACGATCGAATTTGGACTCGGAACCTTTTCCATTGCGTTCGGATTGGGGGTATAACGTTAGGAACGCCTAGCGGCACATCTAGTTAGGAGGTCGAAAATTTAAGATACAAACTCGAGATAATTTGAAATCAAATTTAAATTACATTTACTTATTCTTATTCAGACAACTCGTACAACCAGCCACCACGTTCTCTCCTTCGTATCCTTCCTTTCAATATCGCGTTCCTTTCACTATCACCCAGTTCAATCAACAAAGAAGTAAAACGGAAGCATTATCTTTCGTTCTGAGATCAGATAACCATGGCCGCTCTCTATTCAGAATAAAATCGAAAACCAAGCTCCTCCATTCGTTTCAAAATCGATTCGAGAAGAAGAATAAATTCTTTCGTTCAAAACATAAATCATTTAGTGGCCGAAGCCTCGTTAAAATCTCTAATCAAATGGAAAAAATAAAAGAAAAGGGGTCGTACTTCCCTTTGTGTCTCAAATCGAGATCAAACTCGTAAAAAAAAGAGGGAGGGGATCGCAAATCCAGACATCGCGAGCTCGGCAAACATCAACGATGAACGGCAATCGCGAGGCTCGAACTCAGGCATGATGGAATCGAAGCTAGAAGGAGGCGCTCATGCGAACCGTGTGTTGCGCGTATATGCTCAAGTGGTGGAAATGTCGCGATCGATCACGGCGGCGATTTAGGGCTCGGAGGTGAGGCATCGAACCACATTCGAGCAGGGGCGATTCACGTGGCCGATGTAGTTGGCGACAAGCTTAGGGTTGTTGAACGGCAAGGCTTGTTGGTCCCTGTTCGAGCATGCGATATGACGGTAATAGTCAGCAGCGAGGTGATGTCCAGATTGTGAGAGGTATCATTTTATTTAATTTAGTTAAATAAATGAATGTGTTAAATAAAGTAAAATAATTGCAGTAAAGAAAATTGTTATTTCGTTATTTACAGGAAAATGTATATGAGTTTCAAAGGGAAATCAATAGTTTAAAATATAAATAATTTGTTTAAAACTAAATCGATAGTTAATTATAAAATTAATTAAAATTATATAGGGTTGAAAAGGGATTTTAAAACGTTTTGATTTGGATAATTTATAGAAAAATTGGACCTTTGGTTTATATAGATTATTAAAGGAAAACTAGTTAAACTAAAGTTAATAAAAGGGATAGTCGATTGTTCAATTTATTTAAGCTATTAACTTGGTTAATTATCTTATTAAATTTATTTTTGATACTAAAGGATAATTTAAAGGGAAGATTAGTTTAAACTAAATTATTAGTTGACTAAACTAAATCCCAAGTTTAAAATTAAATTATCAGTTGAATTAAAATTATAAAATGCAGATAGATTGTTCGATTGGTTCGAATATTAATAAATTGTATAATTGCTTATACAAGGTCAAAACCATGAAATCAAGTCGGAATGGAAATGGAATTGCAAAATAAAAGCAAATGCGAGATCTTCTCACTCAAACAAAGGGTTTTATTTAATTTTAAATAGTTAGATTTAAAATTATAGGTTGTGTTGATTGTATGTTTGGATAATATATTATTATCAATTGTATTGAAATAGACCCTATGCGCCGCATAATAGCGGAGGTTATTATATTAAACTCATATACCACGATATTCCACCTCGAAGTAGAATTGGTATTATATATGTACTTGGAGTTGATTTCCCGCATTATATAGCGGATGAGACCATATTGCGCCGCATAATAGCGGATAATATTTTATAAATCGCATATACTGTGGTATTCCACCTCGAAGTGGAATTGGTATTTAATTGTTGTGCTAACATCTGTGGATGCAGGGAAACAGGTTGGAGGGATCTAACTGGATTCCTCAAACATTTGAATTTGTTTCATTTGTTGTGTGTTACTTTATTTATAATCTCTGTGTGATTACACTGTAATTGAAATCATTGTAGGCTAAAATTTAGCCGAATATATTTTTGGTGTCGTAAGATACTAGAAATAAATAAAATAGCATTTTTGAATTTAAGTAGAAAAACCTATAGTGAAATCCTATTGAATAAATTCCAAAATACGGGGAAAGATTTTTATAAATGGGTTTTGAGTAATATTGGTTGATAGTTGAAGAATTTATTTAAAATACGGATTTTAAATATTTGAAAGAGATAAAGGAAATTATTTCAAAAAGGAAATAAATTTATAAATTAAATTAGGCATTTAATTTGGAGTTGAAATAAATTTTGAAATCGATTTGGAAAATTGACTTGGTATTCGAAAATAAATCCTTGGGAAACCAACTTGTAATTAATTTGGTGTTTGAAGCAATTTTGGAAATCAAATTGGAATTGATTTGGTAATTGAAATAAATTTTGGAAATCAATATGAAAATTGATTTGGTGTTCGAAGGGAAATTGATTTCGTGTTTTGAAAATAAATTTGGAAATCAATTTGGAATTTGATTTGGTGTTTGAAAGTGAAGGTTGGAAAATCGATTTAAAACCATATATCGGTTGATGTTTAGAAATATAAATTCACAATGGAAATTTATAAGGGAAAGGGAAATTGGTTTGAAAATAAACATTGGTTTATGTTTAAAGTGTGGAAAAGATTTGAGACTTGTTTCGAAGGATGGGAAATCGATTTGAAATTTGATTTTCAAAGTGATGAAGTGTTAAAAATATATCCTGCGAAGATATTTTGAAAATAAATAATTGGGAAAATTATTTAAATCCGGTAATTGTTGTGAATGTTGATTGATAGTTAAATAACCGACTATCAATATTTGCCTTTAAATGGCGTTTGAATTTCGATGTGATCGGGGGTCGGATTCCAGGTGGATATCCGGAAATCACATTGAACCTTTGTGATTGTGGTAGATCTTTTATTTAAAAGATCAAAGTGGAAATTGTTGTGATTTGTTTGAAATCTGAATGAACACTTATTTTTAAAAATAAGCGCTCATTATTCGGATTAGCCGGGAGAGGACCTTTGTGTCATATAACCCATTCCGATTAATGATATGACGGATGGGATTGCATTTGAAGACCGTTGGTGAAGACCGGGTATTTGCGAGAATGATAGGATAACCAATCGATTGTCTCTGCACTTAGTAGCTACAGTATGGAGATTCCCTATGTGATGGGAAGTCCGATCGGGATTGTGAATACCCGGATTGCAAGGGTTTCTTCGGAAGTGCCTTCGGTTCTGTTCGAACACGGAACAGAATTGTATGGATGTGTGTCTGAAGTTACACTTTAAGATGTAAAGCTGGATTCTATCAAATACATTTCTGTTGGTGGCGGAGAATTTATTCCCTTAGCTTAACACCCTTCTCTGAGACGTACGAGCTCAGAGGTTATGTAGTTGATGGTTACTAGTGATACATTCCCAATTTGGTAATGTGGCATATGAAGTGCTGCTGATCATTTGTTGATTGTAGCATGGATTTGCGAAAAGCGTAGCTTTGTGGATGAGACATGGTCGAGCCTCACAACCCAAAAATGGTCGAAACAGGAATGTTGCGGTAAGGTTTTTTAGGGGTCACGCCCCTAGGATATGTCCATTTTCTTCTGGATAAAGGGTGGTATCATGGTATGGAGTCCAGATACTTAACTCATGTGGACACTGTAAATTTATTACTGTGTGATGTTGCTTTGTGGTTGAGGATCCTCAGATAAAGGTCGGTAACTACCGGGGATGGCATACTTTTTGTGTGGAGTTATCAAGTTATAGCTTCATTGCACCCAGAAGCGTCTGGTAACTCGTCCTTGTGTCAGCAGAGATCCGGTTAGGTTCTCGGCGGCATCCTTCCAGAGGTGTACCCATTTCGGTGTAGGAAGTTCCTTAGCCTCACCATTTGTTGGAAATCCAAAGAAACAATACGCGCCCTGTGCGGTTTTAGTTGTATAACCTGCCATGGAATATGGCGGTAATCTGCTATTGAACAAGGTAGCTATAGTTGGCATAAGTGCGAAATGCCCATGCTGACTAAGATTAATATTATACTTTCGAAATGTTTTCTGCACTATGCATTAAAAATAATAGCCAAAGATTTTGCGTATTAAGCATTTTTGACTGTCATAAAGAGAAATCTCCTCCAAGTGTGTGTTTGCATTGTGTGTGTGGCGGGAGGTCTTATGGCAGTTCCATTTTTAAAAAAAAAAGCATACGGGTTGCTTTTTATTTTCTTTGTGAAAATAACTGTTTTTAAGATCTCACACCAGTCCCATGACTGACCTGGAGTTTATTGTTCCCTTTCTAAACTCTAGGTGCCCACAAATTTCCACACGCGCAGCCTAGAATCAGGTTCTCAGTTATTCTGGAATTCAGGAGATGCTGTGGAGATCAGGAGCTAGCTAGATGGCGAAGCGTATCACTAGTATATGTTATATTTCTTTTCCGCTGTTGTTGTTGTAACACTTTGAGAATGTAATGTGATGTAATGTAATAGCAGATATGATTCTTAGTTTTAAAGATTATTCATTGATATATTATATGTTGTTCCGCTGTGAAATGTGAAATTCTGTTATTGCTTCCGTTTCTTCTTCTATCTTCTTCTTCTTAAACCCTAATGGTTCGGTTTTTCGGCGTTCGATGGTTCGACAGTTGATACAGTGGACGTATTAATGTCGATTTTCAAAAGTCGAAAAATCGGGCTGTTACAAAGTGGTATCAGAGCAATTTGGTTAAGCGATAACCTTGGCTCTGTTGGGTGTACTCATTAGAGATAGAGTCAGTAGTACTCTAGAATGAGTTTGAGTCTAATAATAGATATGAGCGCGTATTTGTTAGTGAATATAAAATTGTTTTATATTGTGTTGACTTATCGGTTGATTGTTTATAGATTTTGGTCGGTGCAGTTTGGCCAACTGTATCGATAGGGGTTTCTAAACTCTTAAACAAGATAAACCGACACCGTATTGTTTTAAAATCAGGTAAATGAAATAATTTTACCCAAAACTATTTTTGTATAAAAAAAGACATAATTTTCCATTAATTATGATAATATATGGTTGCTTGGATGTTAAGTAGTGATAATATTAAATTATTATCATTGTTATTGAATAAGGAAATAAAATCATAACTTAAAGCTGAGAAATCCAAACTTGTTTAGAAATCATATATCAGTTGATGTTTAGAAATATAAATTCACAATGGAAATTTATAAGGGAAAGGGAAATTGGTTTGAAAATAAACATTGGTTTATATTTAAAGTGCGGAAAAGATTTGAAACCTGTTTCAAAGGATGGGAAATCGATTTGAAATTTGATTTTCAAAGTGATGAAGTGTTAAAAATATATCCTGCGAAGATATTTTGAAAATAAATAATTGGGAAAATTATTTAAATCCGGTAATTGTTGTGAATGTTGATTGATAGTTAAAAAACCGACTATCAATATTTGCCTTTAAATGATGTTTGAATTTCGATGCGACCGGGGGTCGGATTTCAAGTGGATATCCGAAAACCACATCGAACCTTTGTGATTGTGATAGATCTTTTATTTAAAAGATCAAAGTGGAAATTATTGTGATTTGTTTGAAATCTGAATGAACACTTATTTTTAAAAATAAGCGCTCGTTATTCGAATTAGCCAGGAGAGGGCCTTTGTGTCATATAACCCATTTCGAATAATGATACGACAGATGGGATTGCATTTGAAGACCGATGGTGAAGACCGGGTATTTACGAGAATAATAGGATGACTTATCGATTGTCTCTGCACTTAGTAGCTACGGTATGGAGATTCCCTATGTGATGGGAAGTCCGATCGGGATTGTGAATACCCGGATTGCAAGGGCTTCTTCGGAAGTGCCGTCGGTTCTGTTCGAACCTGGAACAGTCTTGTATGGATGTGTGTCTGACGTTACACTTTGAGATGTAAAGCTGGATTCTATCAAATACATTTCTATTGGTGGCGGAGAATTTATTCTCTTAGCTTAACACCCTTCTCTGAGACGTACGAGCTCAGAGGTTATGTAGTTGATGGTTACTAGTGATACATTCCCAATTTGGTAATGTGGCATACGAAGTGCTGCAGATTATTTGTTGATCGAAGCATGGCTTTGTGAAAAGCGTGGCTTTGTGGACGAGACTTCGTCGAACCTCACAACCCAGAAATGGTTGAAACAGGAATGTTGCGGAAAGGTTTTTTAGGGGTCGCGCCCCTAGCATATGTCCATCTTCTTCTGGATAAAGGGTGGTATCATGGTATGGAGCCCAGATAGTTAACTCATGTGGACACTGTAAATTTATTACTGTGTGATGTTGCTTTGTGGTTGAGGATCCTCGGATAAAGGTCGGTAACGACCGGGGATGGCGTACTTTTTGTGTGGAGTTATCATGTTACAGCTTAATTGCATCCAGAAGCGTGTGGTAACTCGGCCTTGTGTCAGCAGAGATCCAGTTAGGTTCTCGACGGCATCCTTCCAGAGGCGTACCCATTTCGGTGTAGGAAGTTCCTTAGCCTAACCATTTGTTGGAAATCCAAAGAAACAATACGCGCCCTGTACGGTTTTAGTTGTATAACCTGCCAGGGAATATGGCGGTAATCTACTATTGAACATGGTAGCTATAGTTGGCATAAGTGCGAAATGGCCATGCCGACTAAGATTAATATTATACTTTCGAAATGTTTTCTGCACTATGCACTAAAAATAATATCCAAAGATTTTGCATATTAAGCATTTTTGACTATCATAAGGAGAAATCTCCTCCAATTGTGCGTTTGCATTGTGTGTGTGGCGGGAGGCCTTATGGCAGTTCCAGTTTTTTTTAAAAAAAAGCATACGGGTTTCTTTTTATTTTTTTTCTGAAAATAACTGTTTTTAAGATCTCACACCGGTTCCATGACTGACCTGGAGTTTATTGTTCCCTTTCTAAACTCTGGGTGCCCACAAATTTCCACACGGGCAGCCTAAAGTCAGGTTCTCAGTTATTCTGGAATTCAGGAGATGCTGCGGAGATCAGGAGCAAGCTGGATGGCGAAGCGTATCACTAATATATGTTATATTTCTTTTCCGCTGTTGTTGTTGTAACACTTTGACAATGTAATGTGATGTAATGTAATAGCAGATATGATTCTTTGTTTTAAAAATTATTCATTGATATATTATATGTTGTTCTGCTGCGAAATGCGAGATTCTGTTATTGTTTCTGTTTCTTCTTCTGTCTTCTACTTCTTAAACCCTAATGGTTCGGTTTTCCGGCGTTCGATGGTTCGGCAGTTGATACAGCAGACGTATTAATGTCGATTTTCGGAAGTCGAAAAATCGAGCTGCTACAAAGTGGTATCAGAGCAATTTGGTTAAGCGATAACCTTGGCACTGCTGGGTGTTACTCATTTGAGATAGAGTCAGTAGTACTCTAGAATGAGTTTGAGTGTAATAATAGATATGAGCGCGTATTTGTTAGTGAATATAAAATTGTTTTATATTGTGTTGACTTATCGGTTGATTGTTTATAGATTCTGGTCTTTGCAGTTTGGCCAACTGTATCGATATGGGTTTCTAAACTCTTAAACAAGATAAACCAACGCCGAATTGTTTTAAAATCGAGTAAATGAAATAATTTTACCCAAAACTATTTTTTGTATAAAAAAAGACATAATTTTCCATTAATTATGATAATATATGGTTGCTTGGATGTTAAGTAGTGATAATGTTAAATTATTATCATTGTCATTGAATAAGGAATTGAAATCATAACTTAAAGCTGGGAAATAAAATCCAAATACAAATGGAATTTGTAAATATAAATTGTAAATGAGATTTATAATTTGGAATAAACTTCATTAATGGAATGAGATTTGATTTGGATCAAGTTGAATGAAAATCCAAACTTTGGAAAAATAAAATGGATTGAATTCAAGTAAACCAATATGATAATTAATTAATTCATGAAATAGGAAAGTTGAATTAGTTAAATTAAAACTTGAATTTGAGTTAAATAAAAATGGTATGACTTTGCAGATTAATTCAAGTCGAAATAAATTGAAAATTTCCTTGTTGTTGATAAAATAAATTCGAGATGAATTGAGAATGGAAAGTTGAAATTTAAATGGATAAGTGAGTAAAACTAATTTAATTAAATTAGTAGATGGAATGGATTTGATAAACGAAAAACCAAATCAAGGATTTAAAAATTGGAAATTGTTAACAAGGAAATGGAGTTTTGAATTGAAATAACTCGAAGAGAATAAATAACTTAAGCAAATATTAGATAGAGGCTCGACTTAAGTAAAATTGTGAAATGGTTGTTGTCAAGTTTTATGGAATGGTTTTGAATGAAACTTGTTTAATTAATGAAATGCAAAATGAATTGAACGTAATGCGCATGCTGACTAAGATTAATATTATACTTTCGAAATATTTTATGCACTATGCACTAAAAATAATATCCAAAGATTTTGCGTATTAAGCATTTTGACTGTCATAAGGAGAAATCTCCTCCAAGTGTGAGTTTTGCATTGTGTGTGTGGCGGGAGGCCTTGTCGTAGTTCCATTTTTTAAAAAACAAAAAGCATATGGGTTTCTTCTTATTTTCTCTGTGAAAATAACTGTTTTTAAGATCTCACAACAGTTCCATGACTGACCTGGAGTTTATTGTTCCCTTTCTAAACTCTGGGTGCCCACAAATTTCCACACGGCAGCCTAAAGTCAGGTTCTCAATTATTCTGGAATTCAGGAGATGTTGTGGAGATCAGGAGCAAGCTGGATGGCGAAGCGTATCACTAGTATATGTTATATTTCTTTTCCGCTGTTGTTGTTGTAACACTCTGAGAATGTAATGTGATGTAATGTAATAACAGATATGATTCTTTGTTTTAAAAATTATTCACTGATATAATATATGTTGTTCCGCTGCGAAATGTGAGATTCTATTATTATTTCTATTTCTTCTTCTATCTTATTCTTCTTAAACCCTAATGGTTCAGTTTTCGGGCGTTCGATGGTTCGGCAGTTGATACAGTGGACGTATTAATGTCAATTTTCGAAAGTCGAAAAATCGGGTTGTTACAATATGCATCCATACCTTTTATTTTTCACACTTCATATTCTATCTTCCTTCTTCACTTTCTCCTTCTTCTTCACCTCTATTTCCATGGCTTTAGACCTCCATTTTCTTTATACCTCAAAGCCATTCACCTTTTACTACCTGTACTCCTTCAAAATACCAAAACCCTCTCCACCCTCGGCCAAAACCGCCCTACACGCCTCCACCTCGCCAAAACACTAGCCAGACCACCACCCACACCAATGTCAAGCTCCACCTCCACCCTACAAGGCCGCACACCCTCCTTACCACCAAGCCGAGCCCTCCAAACCACCTACCCACGTCAAAACACAAACACACCCCCACATACCCTCCTCCACAGGCCATGCACCACCTAACTGAGCCATACACCCTCCTCTCTAATAAAAAAAGAACAAAAGAAAAGAAAGCAAAAAAAGAGAAGGAAAGGAAATGGTAAGATTCGAGACTTTCGAAAAATAGCACGTTAGCTCGAGAAATGCAAATCTCACGTTAAAGATTGACGGAGTGGATATAAAGGTGAGAAATTCTCATCGCTTTGGAATTTATATATTGGTTACGTTAAAATAATCATATTTATATCCATATGACATATGAACGTTGTTTTGATTGTTACTATGGATGATTTGATAATTAATTAGATATTTAAATTATGATCGTATATCCCATTATGGTAGTAATAGTGAATGATTAGATTTTGAAATCATATGCTATGTGATTGGTTGAATGGATGTTATGTTAGTGATAAATATGGATATCGATTATGTTCATTTTGATTTATCCCTTTGTTAAGAAAGACCAATTTTTGTAATATGAGATATTTTTGAAAAATAAGTCTCTTTTCAATTAGAAGTGAAATTAAAGTAGAAAATGAAGGAGAATTTGAAATCTAAAGTGAAACGGATTTGAAAAGGATAGCTAAAGTGAAATTGAAATTGAGATGAATAGTGAAATTGAAATTGGAATTGATTTTGAAAAACTGAAGTTGAGATTAAGGTTGAATTGAAGTTTAATTTGAAATTAGATTTGAAATCTAAGTTTTAAATTGGTTTAATTCGAAGTTAGAATTGAATTTGAATTGAAATTGAAATTTAAAATTTAATATTAAAATAATGGGATTATAATAATACTATAAAATGGTAATAGTAGTTCGCGATTTCACGCCGAAAACCAGATGCGTCGTGCAATAGTTGTTCGCGATTTCACGCCGAAAAGTTCAAATGAATGTATAGAATGGAATGTAGCTCGGAATTCTTCGATATAAGAAAATTCCAGACTATTATATCCATTCTTCTAAACGAAGAATGAAAATTAGAATTTCGATAAGTAGATTTTGAAATAAGTCCAAATCAATTTTGTAGAAAAAATCGCGCTAGTGTACTTAAATCAAATAAGCTTATATAACACTTTCTGCAACACTTTTATGCGGCGAATTCTATAACTTTTGGAATATGGGTTTAAATATAACGATTTTTTTCTAGAATTAATTGTGAATGTTATTAAAAGGGAAGATAAGCATTTAAAAGATAATTTGGAATCTTTATAAGCAATTCAAAAATAAGTTGAAAATCGGAGTATGCGGAAACGACTAGTACATTTGTCCTGCTTGTGAGATCTGGGAAGATGAAACAAGGTGTTTAACTAAGGTTAGGGATGAAGCGACCAGTGCCCTGAACATACCTAGCCTATATTTTCTTTTCTTAGGAAAGGGGTGGAACAGATCGAAAGGAAAGCCCGGATGCTCCAAAATAAAAAGATTCTGCTAAGTTTCTAAAATAAAAAAAGATTGGTATTATCCAAAAGTTAAGCTATCTCCAAAATAAATGATTTCTATGATCCTATTTATAAAAAAAATGGATGCAAATAACCGAAGTACAGGTTTCAGTCCATTTCAGATTGTATATTCAAGTTTGCCAAAGGGGCCGCTGGATTTGACAATAGTGCCACAACCGAAAGGAACAGTTAAGCGGGCTGCTGATTTTGTTGATGGGTTAACAGAATGCCATAGAATCGTTCAGGAACGATTGAAGAAAACGAATGAGAGGTATAAACAAATGGTGGATAAGAAACGAAGAAGTGTAATCTTCAAAGAGGGTGATTTTGTTTATGCCGTTTTGACGAAAGATCGTTTTCCGGCTGGCACTTATAACAAGTTGAAAACTCGAAAGATTGGACCAGTAGAAATTATAAAACGAATCAATGAAAATGCTTATAAGTTGAAACTGCCAGAGGATGTTTACACTTCTGATGTGTTTAATGTGAAGCACTTAATTCCGTATTATGAGGAGGAACCTATCAAAGATAACGAGAGTATGAATTCGAGGACGAATTCCTTCCAACAGGGGGAGGATGATGCAGAGCATACCTTGATTCGATCAGATGAAACTGCCCTGAATCGCCACCATCCCCATGAGTCGCCCCACCTTGAGTCGCGCGGCTCCAACAACCCACGACTCAACATCACCGACTCACTCCCCTCACGCGGCATCGATTCCAATCTAAAACCCTAAATCGCGATACTGCTAAGTCGCCAACGACTTAAGTTCCCCTCCGCCTCTTTCATGTGTCGCGTGCGCGACTTAACCTTTTCCCCTCAATCCTTTAAGTCACGAAACTCCTTGTGTCGTGCTAACTCTTAAGTCGTGAAGAAGCTCCATTAAGTCGCTACCGAGTTTCTTCCATCCTAAGCCGTTACCGAGCTATATTGAGTCGCGTGAAAATTTGAATAGCTTCAGTTAAGTCGCGAACGACTTACTATATGCTCCATAAGTCGCGAACGACTTATTACCGAGTCGTTAAGTCGTTGCCGAGTTTCAGTTGAACCGTAGCCGAGTTAGCATAAAGTCGCTGCATATTTTCTTTTCTTTAAGTCGTGTACCATTGTGTTGTAATTTTTTTAAGTCTTGTAGTGAGTTGTAAGCCTATAAATAGGCAAGTCGTGTCATTTGTAAGGTTGTTGAAAATTTGAATAAAATTCTTCTTTTGTTAGCTTTGTACTTTCACTAAATTGGTAGTCGAGTGAAATCTCCTATCTCCACCTACGTCATTCGAGTGCGCTCGAATCAACGTTTGTTGAAGCCAATTCGTGGAATCAAGTGCGCTTGATCAACGTCGAAGAATCGTAGATCTTTGTTTCTCGGTATCGTGCGCGATCAATGAGACGAAGATAGCTAGAATCCGGCATCTTTGGATCAACAGATTTGGGCATTGCAGTATTCTCAACTCACCGATTGCTACTTACATCGATTGAAGTTTGTTTTGATTTATCCGCTGCGTCAGTTTGGTATCAGAGCTAAACTTAGCCAATCATAGCTAAGCCGAGACTTGAAGCCAATTTTTGAAGTTGAAGTTTGAAGTTGGAGTTTATCGTGTTCATCTTGAAGTTGCAACGAGTTTGAAGATTTTGATCCATTTCATTTTGGATCTAGAGTTGGAGAAGTGTTTGAATTTGAAGTTGCTTGGAGACCTTGAGCCGAACCAAGTTGAATTGAGCCGAGATTTGTTTGACTTGTATTGAAAGTCTTGAAGTATTTGTTGAAGTTTAGTGAAGAGTTTCCAATCATGCCGCCAAGGAGAGCTAACCGTCATCAAAATGTTGAAGCGTTGTATAGAAGAGAAGAAGCCGAACTTATGGAACAACATATTAATGAGAAATTAGATGAAGGCATTGGAAAGTTAGAGAAATTGATGAATGATTTGAATCAAACTCAAAGGAGGAGATCACCAATCTCGAACCATGGAGGAAACCGAGTTTCGCCATCGGTTACGGAAGCGAGGGTATCACCGCATTCTTTTAGAGATTGAAGAGAAACATCAATTTCATCACGGAGAGATCATCATGACTATGGACATGAAGAGAGAAGAAGTCAACGTGAATTTGACAATGAGGCGTATAGAGATGAGGAGAGACATAGTCGAAGAAGCATGCATGAACGAAGGGATGATAATGATCGAGATCGATGCAGGCGTACTTTTGATTTTGATGAAGAGGGTGATAGAGCTAGCATTCATTATCGAGATCGAGACCAAGTTCGAAATTCTTATCGAAATGTTGATGATGATCGTCGATGGGAATTGGGTATGAAGATGGAAATTCCTGAATTTAAAGGTGGAATGGTAGCAGAAGAATTTCTTGATTGGTTGTCTAATGTTGAAGAGATCTTTGATTTCAAGGAAGTTTCGGAAAATCGTCGAGTGAAGTTGGTTGCTACTAGGTTGAGGGGAAGAGCTTTGGCGTGGTGGCAGCAAACTAAACTTACAAGGGAGAGAATGGGAAAGTCGAAGATTGTATATTGGGAGAAAATGAAGAAATTGATGAGAGCTACATTTTTACCATACAACTATCAATCACTCATGTACCAGAGATTGCAGAATCTACGGAAGGGGACGAAATCAATTAACGACTATGCAGATGAATTTTACCAACTCATTGCCAGGAACGATATAATGGAAACTGAAGAGCAGTTGACAGCAACATTTGTTGGAGGGTTACGAATGCAGATCCATGATATGGTTAATATGTTCGATCCAAGATCTGTAGCGGAGGCACATCAGAAAGCGTTGGCTTGGGAGAAGCAGGGAAGGCGTGGAGGTGGTGTGTTTACTAACTCTAACAATCAGGTGAAGGGTGTTAGCGGAAGTTCTATTGTTCCTAAAGTTATTGCAAAGCCGGTTGTGGAGGAAGATGAGAAGGCGAAGGTTAGCAGTGGGTTCAAATGTTACAATTGCCAGGAGATGGGTCATAAAAGCAACGAGTGTCCGAAGCCGAAGAAGAGAACTATGATAGTTGAAGCTGAGGATGAGGAGGAAGAAGCTGAATGTTATAATTCATTACCGGTTGAGGAGGAAGACTTGTTGTCGGGAGACGAAGGATATTCACTGATGATGAGGAGAAGTTGTTTGACACCGAAGCAAGAGGAGGAAGACAGTTGGTTGAGGAATAACATATTTCAGTCTACTTGCACTATTCTTGGAAGAGTCTGTAATTTGTTATTGATGCCGGGAGTTGTGATAATATTATCTCTACAGAGGCTGTGAAGAAGTTGGAATTGAAAACCGAGAAGCATCCTAAACCGTACAAGTTGGCTTGGTTAAGGAAGGGTGGTGAAGTGAAAGTTGGACGAAGAGCTTGTGTTAAATTTTCAATCGGGAAGAAATATAAAGATGAAATTTGGTGCGATGTAGTGGACATGGATGTGTGTCATCTGTTGTTGGGTAGACCATGGCAGTTTGATAGAGCAGTACAACATGATGGTCGTGCTAATAGCTACAGTTTCATGTTTGAAGGTACTAATATCACGTTAGTTCCCAAGAAGCAGCAACAGAAAGAAAGCAAGCTGGAGGAAATTGAAGAATTGAAAACTCTGTTAACTTTGAAGGAGTTTGTCAAGGAAGTCGAAGAGGAACCAGAAGTGTACTTGTTGATAGGGCGTGAGAGTAGTGAAGAGGTTGAAATTCCAGAAGAAGCGAAGCCAGTTTTGAAAGAATTTGAGGATGTATTTCCAGAAGAGTTGCCTAAGGAGTTACCACCACCGAGAGACATTCAACATCAAATCGATCTTGTTCCAGGAGCAGTATTACCGCATAGACCACATTATCGAATGAGTCCGAAGGAACATGAGGAGTTGCGAAGGCAGGTGGAAGAGTTGCTTGAGCAGGGACGTGTGCAGGAAAGTTTGAGTCCATGTGCTGTGCCGGCTTTGTTGGTACCGAAGAAGGACGGAACGTGGAGGATGTGCACTGACAATCGAGCATTGAATAAGATTACGGTGAGATATAGATTTCCAATGCCAAGGTTGGATGACTTGCTAGATCAGTTGAGTGGAGCAACTATCTTTTCGAAGATTGATTTGAAAAGCGGTTATCATCAAATTCGGATTAGACCTGGAGACGAATGGAAGACAGCCTTCAAGACAAGAGAGGGGTTATACGAATGGTTGGTTATGCCATTTGGTTTATCAAATGCACCTAGTTCATTCATGCGGGTGATGAATCAAATCTTTAGACCATTCATTGGGAAATTCGTGGTGGTTTATTTCGATGATATTCTGATATATAGCCGGAATATGGAGGAGCATGTTCAACATTTGAGGGAAGTGCTGATTATTCTTCGTGAGGAACAATTTTATGCTGCTACGAAGAAATGCGTGTTCATGACGCATAGTGTTTTATTTCTGGGGTATGTTGTGTCGGGAGAAGGTATACAGGTGGACCAGAATAAAGTTGAAGCAGTCAGAAATTGGCCACAGCCGAGGACAATTACAGTAGTGAGAAGTTTTCATGGGCTAGCGTCATTCTACCGAAGATTCATTCCACACTTCAGCAGCGTGATCGCTCCAGTTACTGATTGCATGAAAGGGAAACAGTTTGTATGGTCAGAGGAAGCGGGGGTTGCTTTTGAGAAGATCAAGGAACTATTGACGACAGCACCGATTCTTGTTTTACCAGATTTTCAGTTGTTGTTTGAATTGCATACTGATGCGTTGAAGGTGGGAATTGGTGGAGTGTTGAGTCAGAGGGGACGTCCTATTGCATATTTTAGTGAGAAGGTGTCAGGAGCGAAGATGAGATACAGTACATATGACGTTGAATTCTATGATGTTGTACAAGCTATTAAACATTGGAGACACTATCTATTTCAGAAAGAGTTTGTTCTTTACACTGATCATGAGGCATTGAAGCATATGCAAGGACAGGACAAGATTTCCGCGAGACATGCATCATGGATTGCTTATTTGCAGCAGTTTACTTTTGTCGTTAAGCACAAGTCAGGAGTGACGAATCGGGTAGTTGATGCTTTGAGTAGGAGGAGTCATTTATTAACGACAATGAAAGTTGAAGTGACAGGTTTCGAATTATTGCCAGAGCTGATTGAAGAAGATCCTTACTTTGTAAAGTTTGTTGAGAAAGTTAAGGATGGGAATACTGATGAATTTGTGTTGGTTGATGGATTCTTGTTCAAAGGGAATCGTTTATGTATACCAGATTGTAGCTTGAGAATGAAGATTATCAAGGAATTGCACGAGGAAGGACATGTGGGCCGTGATCGTACATTGCAGTTAATTACACAATCTTATTTTTGGCCGTCGATGAGGAAAGAGGTCGAGAGATTTGTGGAAAGATGTCATCATATCTGTCATGTTTCGAAAGGAACGGCTACGAATGCGGGGTTATATATGCCATTACCCGTGCCTATTAATACGTGGGTTGATATTAGTATGGATTTTGTGTTGGGTTTGCCGAGAACTCAGAGGGGGAATGATTCTATATTTTTTGTGGTGGACAGGTTTTCGAAGATGGCACATTTTATAGCCTGTAAGAAGACAGCGGATGCAGTTCGAGTGGCACAATTATTCTTTAAAGAAATCTATCGATTACATGGGTTGCCGGAGTCTATTGTTTCAGACAGGGATACCAGATTTTTAAGTCATTTTGGGCTCAGTTTGTGGAAGATGGTGGGAACGAAACTAAAATTTAGTAGTGCTTATCATCCGCAAACAGATGGGCAAACAGAGGTGGTGAATAGATCATTGGGAAACTTGTTACGATGCCTTGTGAAAGACAATTTGAAGAGTTGGGAATTGAAGTTGTGTCAAGCTGAATTTGCTCACAATCATGCAAATAACCGAAGTACAGGTTTCAGTCCATTTCAGATTGTATATTCAAGTTTGCCAAAGGGGCCGCTGGATTTGACAATAGTGCCACAACCGAAAGGAACAGTTAAGCGGGCTGCTGATTTTGTTGATGGGTTAACAGAATGCCATAGAATCGTTCAGGAACGATTGAAGAAAACGAATGACAGGTATAAACAAATGGTGGATAAGAAACGAAGAAGTGTAATCTTCAAAGAGGGTGATTTTGTTTATGCCGTTTTGACGAAAGATCGTTTTCCGGCTGGCACTTATAACAAGTTGAAAACTCGAAAGATTGGACCAGTAGAAATTATAAAACGAATCAATGAAAATGCTTATAAGTTGAAACTGCCAGAGGATGTTTACACTTCTGATGTGTTTAATGTGAAGCACTTAATTCCGTATTATGAGGAGGAACCTATCAAAGATAACGAGAGTATGAATTCGAGGACGAATTCCTTCCAACAGGGGGAGGATGATGCAGAGCATACCTTGATTCGATCAGATGAAGCTGCCCTGAATCGCCACCATCCCCATGAGTCGCCCCACCTTGAGTCGCGCGGCTCCAACAACCCACGACTCAACATCACCGACTCACTCCCCTCACGCGGCATCGATTCCAATCTAAAACCCTAAATCGCGATACTGCTAAGTCGCGAACGACTTAAGTTCCCCTCCGCCTCTTTCATGTGTCGCGTGCGCGACTTAACCTTTTCCCCTCAATCCTTTAAGTCACGAAACTCCTTGTGTCGTGCTAACTCTTAAGTCGCGAAGAAGCTCCATTAAGTCGCTGCCGAGTTTCTTCCATCCTAAGCCGTTACCGAGCTATATTGAGTCGCGTGAAAATTTGAATAGCTTCAGTTAAGTCGCGAACGACTTACTATATGCTCCATAAGTCGCGAACGACTTATTACCGAGTCGTTAAGTCGTTGCCGAGTTTCAGTTGAACCATAGCCAGTTAGCATAAAGTCGCTGCATATTTTCTTTTCTTTAAGTCGTGTACCATTGTGTTGTAATTTTTTTAAGTCTTGTAGTGAGTTTTAAGCCTATAAATAGGCAAGTCGTGTCATTTGTAAGGTTGTTGAAAATTTGAATAAAATTCTTCTTTTGTTAGCTTTGTGCTTTCATTAAATTGGTATTCGAGTGAAATCACCTATCTCCACCTACGTCATTTGAGTGCGCTCGAATCAACGTTTGTTGAAGCCGATTCACGGAATCAAGTGCGCTTGATCAACGTCGAAGAATCGTAGATCTTTGTTTCTCGGTATCGTGCGCGATCAACGAGACGAAGATAGCTAGAATCCGGCATCTTTGGATCAACGGATTTGGGCATTGCAGTATTCTCAACTCACCGATTGAAGTTTGTTTTGATTTATCCGCTGCGTCAGTTTGTCTGACATTGCATTTCTAAAGATTACGTACATTGTCACAAACATACATCAGTGGTGGCGGAGAAAGCAACTTCTCTTAGCTTAACACCCTCCTTTGAGACGTACGTACTCAAGGGTTGTATTTTTGTGGAAGGCAATTAGTACTTAACAGAAATGGCAGATGTGGCATTCAAAGATGTGCTATATGCTATGTGAAAAGGTAATCGTAACTCCAAGCCCTCATCAAACCGGAAATGACCGAAACATGATTAGATGCATCGAGGCTAAGTGGATCATTCCCAAGTAGGGTATGGTCATCCCCTTCTAGATATATTTCTTCCTGCTATGACGTTTGGGATGTAAATTAATGTGGTGTATGGAAACAAGAGCTCGGTTAAAGGTTGGTAACAACCGGGGGATGACATATTCGGTACTATCTAGTTACGGAGGTAGGTCGGTCTTGTGTTGGTAGAGGTTCCTTTGTTCTGTTCCTCGAGGCATCCATCTAGAGATGTACCCATTTCGGAAGGTAGGCCCTTCACCTGGTCAATTGTACGGAAATCCATTCTCCAACAAGAACCCACGGTTTTGGTTGTATTGGCGTAATGAATAGCCTCGAAATGCTATATGGGTAACCATTTCGGATAAGATTAATAATTTTATTTGCAAATGTTTTTAAAGGAATGTCATTAAAAATAATATCAAATGTTTTGATGTAAAAAAAGTGTTTTAGTTATCATAAGGTAAAAACCCGTCCGTGTTTATGTGTGGTCAACGTCTTATGAGATACTCTTTATTTTCAAAGGATTTATAAAAAGGCTGATATATGACACGGTCATTTATTATTGATTTTTTCTCACGCTGGTTTATTAAGCCTGATCTGGGTATTTTGGATACTCGGGTCAGATCCGAGTAGTTTCAGGTTAATCGAAGACGGTTGGAGTTTCCAGTTGAGAGCTGGAGATATTCATCTGCATATGGACATATCGTATTATCCACTACACTTAGTTTAGTTGATGTTTGTCAGCAATTGTAAGGACAAATGTTTATAGCTGTCCAAGCTGAATTTAGGTTAGGCTCTGATATATGTTCTTAAAAGTTTTCCGCTATAAAAATATTTATTCAATATTATATGTTATTCCATTCTTGTGAGATTCCGTTTTGTCTATTTTTGTTTATTACCTTCATGTTCCATATTTTCGTGCAATTTATGTTGGACATGTGTGGTTCATTGTCGATTCAAAGGGTATGGAAAAACAGGCCATGACAAAAAGTTTGAAGTGATCTAAGTGTTGATTTGCAACTATTTCATTTTAGAACATAAGAGAGAAATAAGATGAAGAAGCTATTAGAATAGTTTGGTTTTGATTTGTGAATTTGTGATTAATTCCTATGGGTATACCCCTTCTTTTATTGGTTTCATAAGATATTCTTTAAGCTTGCACTCACCCCCAACTATGCCATGGAAGCGTCACCTCCCATCACCTCTCCCTTACATCACTTCGCCTTTATGCTAATTACCATTATACCCCACTCACGATAATATCTCTTATCCATATGGAAGCTTCTAGAACATTCCAAGCTTTATAAGGATGTGTGTATGTTAATTAATTGCTAATGTATTCATTTGATCATTAGATAGGTGAACAAGAGTAAGTATAACTTATATCGACCAAAAAGCTGTTTACCGATAAATCGATTTTCGGTCATGTTATCCAGCCTTTTGATCGGGCAAGCGTCGAACATACTGGATGAATCGAACTTGGAGTTATCAAGGTAGGAAGTCTAGAGAGATAAGCTTGGATTACAGAAAGCAAGCGCAGATGGAGTCTTAGGAGAATAACCAAAACAACTCGAGATAATACAACTGTGGCATCCCCTAAATTGGGGACCGATACAGAATCCTGCTTGGGGATTGGTACTGACTCCCAGATACATCTTGGGTGGACCCCATCTTATGCCTACGTGTTTATCTTGATGCCAAGGCTCTATTTTCAAAGTCATTTTATTATATCAATGCAATTTTTTATTGATCACTGTGAACATTTGAAACTACAACTTCGTTCTCCTTCAACTCCATCACTTGTACTCAAAAGCAAGCAAATATTGGTGCAAACAACTATGGAATCCTATGGCTAACTATAAGACCGTTCGAAGTAAGAAGTCGAAGATACCAAAAATGGTGAACTTGGGGATCTGTACCGACTCTCACTTGGGGATCAGTATAACTCCCAGATATTACTGAGGTAGCGCCTATTATTTTAGGAGAATAGGTCAAATCTACGCAAAACGACTTGAAGATATTTTAGACGAGATTTTAAACTCCCTACCTCTAAAAATAAGAAGATAGGGTTCATTTATTAGGATTTTTTGTCTCTAACTCTTTTATTTCATATATTATGGTATTTCTGAAATTCAAAGTGTTGGACTTGTACCAAGTCTCTAGAACTTAGCCCCCAAGTCATAAATTAGCAATAAAATGTTAAAGTGGATTTGACTAGAATTAAATGAATTTTTGAATAAAATTGTAAGGTAAATTGATTTAAATGGAAGCGAGTTTCCCCGATTCGACTAGAAAATATATAAAGTCATATGGATTTGACAATTTGCATATATGTGTATATATGAGAATATATATGTGTATGTTGGATTTGAAATAAAATCTTAAATAAATGGTTTTAAAAATAAATATAGAGATATATATGTATGTACATTAGATATGAATTGTAAATGAATGGTTAATAATAATTTGAATTTATAAATTTAATATAAAACAATAAATATTAAAGTAAAATAAACAATTTAAGTTAAAATAAAAGAGGAATAAAAATAAGACAATGGAACAAAAGAAATGACAAAACAAAGTTTAAATATAAAGTGATAAAACAAAGCAAAAAGAAATATAAATTCAAAATATAAATACAAGTTAATAAACAAATCTGCAAGCCACTAATATCTCCAGCCGAAATCAAATTAGCATAATCAAAGTAAACAAAACATATAGTCATGTACCTTGCAAAAGAAAGAATATAAAATATGAAACCAAACAGTAAATTAAAATGGAACTTCATTTCTATTCAAAAGAAAACAAAATAAATAAAGTATACATACATAAAGTAAGTATGGCAAGAGATCAATGTACACATGCATTTAATGCAAATACCTCTAGCATACAAAAGAAATCATCAGCCAAGTAAAACTTAAGTAAACAAAATAAAGAAAAATGTAAATATATTCAATAGAGCAAAAGAAAGGATAAGCATATATTCAAGTATGGTACAAACAAATGAAAATATAAAGAAAACAAAATGCATCAACCTGAAAAAGGAAACCAGCTAACAAAGTACAAATATAAAAGCAAGCTACAACCTGGAATATAGCAAACATTAGTATGAAAATAAAAAAAATAAAATATGTTCATAAAGTAAAAGCATTTAATGCAACATGCCTCTAGCAATTAATGAATGCCATAATTTTAGTACAAAGAAAGGGTAACAATACCCTGTACAAACATGTAATACCAGATAACACGCTCTGTACATTCTCTCCTATATATCAACTTCTTTTATCAACTTTCCCTTTCAGTTTCGTCAATCATAACTAAAAAAAAATGATGAATGAAGTTATATCATTTCATTCTTAAACAGAACTTAAGATCGTCTACATGCATTTAAGTCTAGGATCATCTTCATCAAAGTTCATCAGCATCCAGTTTGAGAAAAAAATTCAAAGCAAGCCTATAGTTTTTCAACAGAGGAGCTCTGTGTCATCTTCTTGAACACGTGAGTAAACATACTTTCTTGAAACCTTAAATCTTGATAACTAGTTTATGAAAAATATTATGCTTGCTAAATATTATAAAACAAGTTGTTATGTGATGTTGCTGTTTACTGGAAACACTACTATGTGATGGTCTTCAAAATCTCAAGTTCCTGAGCAAAGAAAACAGAGATAATTTAAATATTTCTTTATATTAATATTTTAAACTTAGGAATGTAAACTAAATTTAAATTTGTTTAAACTTGAATCATGGTCTGGAAAGTTGCTTGAAGGATGACGGTGAAATTTAAACACTGTATGTTCAAGTTTACAGAGAAGAAATTAATATGTGTGAAACTCAAATATTTCAAATATTTAATTTGAATTCATATCTTAAATAAATACACCAAGTTAGGATTTTTAAAGTAAAAACGATGATTTTTAGATTTATATTTAGGGTGCAATTCGAATAAGAATAAAATATACATTTTTGTCAATATCTGCAGATTCAATTAAATTTTATTGTTGAAATTCATTTTGGAGCAAGATTTAAGATGTATCAACCCAGTAAAAATGTTGAAAAATTTATCTATTGCAAGAAATTTTGGGGATGGATTGATTTAGGGTTTAAGTTATGGTTTTGAAGAGGTAGCACATTTCGATTCGTTCTCGGTCTAGGGGTGATCGAGTTCAACGAGATTTGGGGGAGGGGAGCATGGATGGTCAGGGAACACGTGGCCGGAGTCGCGTGACGTCAGGTGATAGGAGCATCGAGAAATTGGTGATGACAGGTTGGGGAGTTGGGGGTGGCGAGTTTTCCAGGTTTCGAGCGAAACATTTATTTTCGATTTAGAGTGGATGTGGTCGAATCGTGACTTGATCTGAAGTATAGGGTGGATTCGTGACTTGTTGGTGTTGGTGGAGTTCGCCGGAGCTCCGGCGAGTGCTCGTGCACGTATACGTGCATTCACGTCTGGGTTTGAAGACCGTGAGGAAGAAGAGGGAGGCTCGAAGACATGCACGGGGACTTGGTTGATTTTCTCGAAGCAAGGACGAGGGAAACCCGAAGTAGTTGTGGAGTGGATTGCTTTTGCATTGCTACAGGTTTTATAAAACCTGTCTGCAAATTTGAATTTTTAAGCAAATTTAAATGGAATTTGGATTTTAAATTAAAATTTCAAATCAAGGTTTCAAAAACAAATATTTATTTTGATTTTGATAAAATTCTTTTATAAAGGGTTTCTTAAAATTTTAATGAAAAGTTAAATGATTGGTCTTAACTTGGATTTGCAAGTAAGAATATTAATGTATTTTGAAAGCTTAAATTTTAAATAAAAATTTAGTAGATTAGTTTAAAAGCTTTCTCTTATATAAGTAATAAATGTTATTTACATTTAATTTAAAGAATTATAAATTGATTTTCAAAATTGGATTAATGTTTAAAGGAATAATCATTTTTAAATTTAAATTCAAAATGTAAATTTAATTTAAATTCAAAAGAGAAATGTTTTTCACTCTAATGTTAATGAAGTCATCAATAAGAAATGAATTATATTAGAGATAATTAAGGTATTAAATGATTCAATTAATAAGATAATTAAGGAATGATTTATTTATCGAATTTATAAATTAATGATTTAGATTAATTTATAATTAGAGATTAATTTAAAAGTAATTAAAGAAATGCTATTAGTAAATGAAGATAATTAACTAGGAATTATTAAGTGATTAAATTAATGTGAATAATTTTGATAATTAATTAGATTAATTGAATAAGAAAATCAATTATAAATTGAATAAGAAAATCAATTATAAATTGTAATTACTTAATGAAAGTAATAAAGGGGCAAATTACCAATTGTAATTGAATTTGAATATTTTGATTAACTTAAGGATAAAGTTTAATTGGTAATTAATGATTAATGGTTATGAGGTGATTGCTTAATGAGAAGTAATTAAAAGTTTAATTACTTAAGATAATAAATTAAGAGGTTAATTAATTATGAAATTGGTTCAGAGGTTAATTTAATTAATATGATTAATTAAGAATAGATTAATTAATCAAAATGTTTGATAAATTAATTCATATCAAATGATTTGTAATTAATTAATCGAAATTGATAATTAATTCATAAGTGATCATTTAATTGGAAATAAATTGAATTAGATAGGGATAAATCATTAATCCTGCTTATAGATGATTATTGAATGCTTGACCTTACTTATGAATGATTGTATTGAATTGTTTGCCCTATCTGATCTGTAATATTTTGTTTTGTGAATTGAGTTGTGTGAAATTTATTCATTTATTTATATACATTTGTATATTATCCGTGAATCTGTGAATGGACGATAAGCGTTATAGTTTATATCGCTTATCAACTATATTTCTGTGTTTTAATCTGTGATGATTGTATGATGTTGCACTATTGTGTTAAACCCCTGGACCACACTTATATACACACCAATATGGATTTCACGAGGAAATCGATTAAGTCACAGATTTTTGAAATAGTTTTAAATTTGAATATTTAAATTCAACTGTTTTTGAAATTGAAATTTTAATTTCAACTGATTTTGAAATTAGAAATTTGGGTTTAAAGTGAAAAACTTTTGAAATGGGATTTCAAAGATAAAAGTTATTTTGAATAACTTAATTAAGTTTTGAAAATTTAAATAATTTGAGTTAAATTTAAATTCAAGTTTGAAATTGAATTCTATGATTCGAAACTAGGAATTTAAGATGCTGTATAAGTTATATGAATTTAAACCACTTTTAAAAGTATTATTTGAGAATTTGGATTTAACCCAAGGATTTCAACTCGTATAAATGAATCAGATTTCCAAAATGGAAACTGTTGTTTTCAAATGATAAACACTTTTAGATAAGAACTGAGATTCCAGTTAATTAGGGGAATTTCAAGATTGAATAGAGAAATGATTTTCCTAAGTTATGAATGAATTCTTTTTGAAAGCTATGAATTAAATCTGTTTATTTTTAACAGATTTAAATTGATGATTTGTTTAAATCAAATTGAAATGAAATTGTTTTGAAGGGTATAAGTTAAATCTTTGATTTAAAGATTTAACGAGTTAATCAAATTGAAATGAAAATTGATTTGGAAAATCTGTGAATGAATCTTTTGTTTAAAAGATTAAAAACGTGAAAATTGTTTAAACCGTTAAAGGTTGTGAAAATGAATCTTTTTGTTTAAAGATTGAAAATGGTAATTTGTTAAGCCATTTGAAAGAAAAGTTTTGGATTATTAAGTTGTGACTTAATTGAAATTCTTATTCATATGTTTTAAATACCGCGCTCACTATTCGGTTTAGCCGGAAGAGGACCTTTGTGTCATATATCCCATTCCGAATATGTGATATGTCGTTATGGATAGCATTTGAAGACCGGTGGTGAAGACCGGATATTTTCGAAAACGTAAGGATAACTCGTCGAATGTCTTTGCATCGAATGGTCCTCGGTATAGAGACTCCATATGTGATGGGGAGTCCGAACGTGATTAGTGAATATCCGGATTGCGAGGACTTCTTTGTAAGTGCCTTCGGTTTTGTTCGAGCTCGGAACAGACTTGTATGGATTGTATGTCTGACATTACAAATTGAGATATAAAGCCGATTTCATTCAAATATATTTCTGTTGGTGGCGGAGAATTTATTCTTTTAGCTTAACACCCTTCTCTGAGACGTACGAGCTCAGAGGTTATGTAGTTGAAGGTTATCAGCGATATATTCCCAATTTGGTAATGTGACATGCCGAGTGTTGCTGAAAATGATCATTGTGTTGATTATTTGTGATAGGATCGTTTATTTGATCGTCTATCCTGGTGATCATTTCTATGATCATTTGTTGACCCAAAGCATGGCTTTTGTATAAAGTATGTTTTTGTGGACAAAACTTCGTCGAGCCTCACACCCCGTGAATGGTCAAAACAGGAAAGATGCGGCAAGGTTATGAGGGGTAGCGCCCTTTAGGATGTGTGCATTTCCTTCTGGAAAAGGGTGGTATCATGGTATGGAGCCCTGATGCTTACTCATGTTGAAAACACTTTATGATTGTGTGAATTGATTGTGAGCGCTCGGTTGAAAGGTCCCAAAGGACCGGGGGATGGCATATTCGGTCAGTTGTTACTCAGTTAGGGGTAACCCGGCCTTGTGTTGGTAGAGATCCGGTTTGGTTCTCGGGGATGTCCATCCAGAGGCATTCTCATGTGGCAATGGGAAGTTCCTTGGCCTGATCATTCGTTGGAAATCCAAAGAAACAATACGATCTTGTACGGTATTAGTTGTAGAACCTATCATTCACTTATGGTGGTGCCCCACTGTTTGGATGGTAGCTATAGTAGGCATACGATAATGGTCGTATTTTGGCTAAGATTTATATTCTACTTTCGAAATAAATTTTTACTACACTATGCACTAGTAATAATATCAAATGTTTCTTTTTAATGCGTATCAAGCATCTTTGACTATCATAAGGAGAAATCTCCTCCGATTCTGCGTTTGCATTGTGTGTGTGTGTGCGGGAGGCCTTATGGTAGTCTCATTTTTAAAAGCATTTCGAATTGACTTTAAAATATTCCTCTATTTTGATTTTGAATAAAAGATAAACTGTTTTTGTTGCTCACACCAGTCCCACGACTGATCCGGAGTTTATTGTTTCTTTCCTAAACTCTGGGTGCTCAAAATTTCCTACACGAGCAGTCTAGAGTTGGGTTTTTCAGATAGCTAGGTTTAGTAGATTATCTGGAGTAGTTCAGTCTTTGGACCACACCAGTCTTGCTTATGCTAGGTGCATCGTTATTGGGGGTTCGAGCTATTGCTAGATTGATTCTTGGAGATGGAGTTGAAGTTCTCGGAGTTCTTCTTTTGAAGACTATCTTAGAGTTATTGTTTCGCTGCTAGATGCCATCTATTTTCTTTTCCGCTGCTATTTTATTGTATTATATCTCTGATGTATATTGATATCTATTGGATCATCTATTGTATCAGATATTGTATCAAAGCTGTATATCAATGTATTATTCTTTTATTCCGCTGTGTTATTTACTTAATGTTGTTATAAGCTCCGGCGAATCGGATTTGAACGGTCGAATCTATGGCATTCGAATACGATTTGAAGTATGGATGTCGATTTTCGAGCGGGCAAAATCCGCGTCGTTATATTTGGTATCAGAGCTATGGTGAAACTTTAGCTCAGGAGTGTAACACATTAAGTAGCTCATTAGAGATAGGGTGAAGTATCCCTAGAATGAGTGTATCCCTAAGATATCCGTTTGAACGCCTCAGTAGATACTCTTGCTATTCACCAATAGTGAGTATGAGCGCAAGAAGAGGACGAGATAGGGGACAGGGAAATACGACTATAAATGGTCAATACCCTATGACAGTGGAAACAACTTTCTTATCAAATTTTCTTTGATTCGTTCTAAATTCTTTTGATTGCTTCGTGGCAGCTCTAGAAGAAGTTTCGATATGATGTGGCTCTACGATTCGTTATAGAAAATCCTTATCTTTATCGATTTCTTATCAATTTCTGATTTAAACTTTAATGAATTTGAAATTTAGAATTAAAATTTTGAATAAATTGGAAATTTGAAATTGAGTTAAATTGATTAATAGAAGAAGCTAAATCGAATTGTATCGATAAAACGATTTCGTTTAAAACCAAATTTTGAAATTCTGTTGTAATTTCTTGGGTTGGTTGAAGTCCGAAGAGGGACAAATTGGTATATATTTTGAGATATTCCGACTTGAATTTGGAATCCATATCTTGTATTTGAGAAATTGTAGAGATTGAGTCAATCTCTGTGTTGTTTTCGTGCCTGCGAGTTTCGAGGACGAAATTCTTTTAAGAGGGGAAGTTTGTAATGACCCTAGATTTTAATTTAATTTAAATTGATAATTAAATGAATTTTTGAATAAAATTGTATGGTAAATTGATTTAAATGGAAGCGAGTTTCCCCGATTCGACTAGAAAATATATAAAGTCATATGGATTTGACAATTTGCATATATGTGTATATATGAGAATATATATATGTGTATGTTGGATTTGAAATAAAATCTTAAATAAATGGTTTTAAAAATAAATATAGAGATATATATGTATGTACATTAGATATGAATTGTAAATGAATGGTTAATAATAATTTGAATTTATAAATTTAATATAAAACAATAAATATTAAAGTAAAATAAACAATTTAAGTTAAAATAAAAGAGGAATAAAAATAAGACAATGGAACAAAAGAAATGACAAAACAAAGTTTAAATATAAAGTGATAAAACAAAGCAAAAAAGAAATATAAATTCAAAATATAAATACAAGTTAATAAACAAATCTGCAAGCCACTAATATCTCCAGCCGAAATCAAATTAGCATAGTCAAAGTAAACAAAACATATAGTCATGTACCTTGCAAAAGAAAGAATATAAAATATGAAACCAAACAGTAAATTAAAATGGAACTTCATTTCTATTCAAAAGAAAACAAAATAAATAAAGTATACATACATAAAGTAAGTATGGCAAGAGATCAATGTACACATGCATTTAATGCAAATACCTCTAGCATACAAAAGAAATCATCAGCCAAGTAAAACTGAAGTAAACAAAATAAAGAAAAATGTAAATATATTCAATAGAGCAAAAGAAAGGATAAGCATACATTCAAGTATGGTACAAACAAATGAAAATATAAAGAAAACAAAATGCATCAACCTGAAAAAGGAAACCAGCTAACAAAGTACAAATATAAAAGCAAGCTACAACCTGGAATATAGCAAAACATTAGTATGAAAATAAAAAAAATAAAATATGTTCATAAAGTAAAAGAATTTAATGCAACATGCCTCTAGCAATTAATTAATTCCATAATTTTAGTACAAAGAAAGGGTAACAATACCCTGTACAAACATGTAATACCAGATAACACGCTCTGTACATTCTCTCCTATATATCAACTTCTTTTATCAACTTTCCCTTTCAGTTTCGTCAATCATAACTAAAAAAAAATTTAAAAAAAAAATGATGAATGAAGTAATATCATTTCATTCTTAAACAGAACTTAAGATCATCTACATGCATTTAAGTCTAGGATCATCTTCATCAATGTTCATCAGCATCCAGTTTGAGAAAAAAATTCAAAGCAACCCTATAGTTTTTCAACAGAGGAGCTCTGTGTCATCTTCTTGAACACGTGAGTAAACATACTTTCTTGAAACCTTAAATCTTGATAACTAGTTTATGAAAAATCTTATGCTTGCTAAATATTATAAAACAAGTTGTTATGTGATGTTGCTGTTTACTGGAAACACTACTATGTGATGGTCTTCAATATCTCAAGTTCCTGAGCAAAGAAAACAGAGATAATTTAAATATTTATTTATATTAATTTTTTAAACTTAGGAATGTAAACTAAATTTAAATTTGTTTAAACTTGAATCATGGTCTGGAAAGTTGCTTGAAGGATGACGGTGAAATTTAAACACTGTATGATCAAGTTTACAGAGAAGAAATTAATATGTGTGAAACTCAAATATTTCAAATATTTAATTCGAATTCATATCTTAAATAAATACACCAAGTTAGGATTTTTAAAATAAAAACGATGATTTTTAGATTTATATTTAGGGTGCAATTCGAATAAGAATAAAAGATACATTTTTGTCAATATCTGCAGATTCAATTAAATTTTATTGTTGAAATTCATTTTGAAGCAAGATTTAAGATGTATCAACCCGGTAAAAATGTTGAAAAATTTATCTATTGCAAGAAATTTTGGGGATGGATTGATTTAGGGTTTAAGTTATGGTTTTGAAGAGGCAGCACATTTCGATTCGTTCTCGGTCTATGGGTGATCGAGTTCAACGAGATTTGGGGGAGGGGAGCATGGATGGTCAGGGAACACGTGGCCGGAGTCGCGTGACGTCAGGTGATAGGAGCATCGAGAAATTGGTGATGACAGGTTGGGGAGTTGGGTGTGGCGAGTTTTCCAGGTTTCGAGCGAAACATTTATTTTCGATTTAGAGTGGATGTGGTCGAATCGTGACATTATCTGAAGTATAGGGTGGATTCGTGACTTGTTGGTGTTGGTGGAGTTCGCCGGAGCTCCGGCGAGTGCTCGTGCACGTATACGTGCATTCACGTCTGGGTTTGAAGACCGTGAGGAAGAAGAGGGAGGCTCGAAGACATGCACAGGGACTTGGTTGATTTTCTCGAAGCAAGGACGAGGGAAACCCGAAGTAGTTGTGGAGTGGATTGCTTTTGCATTGCTACAGGTTTTATAAAACTTGTCTGCAAATTTGAATTTTTAAGAAAATTTAAATGGAATTTGGATTTTAAATTAAAATTTCAAATCATGGTTTCAAAAACAAATATTTATTTTGATTTTGATAAAATTCTTTTATAAAGGGTTTCTTAAAATTTTAATGAAAAGTTAAATGATTGGTCTTAAGTTGGATTTGCAAGTAAGAATATTAATGTATTTTGAAAGCTTAAATTTTAAATAAAAATTTAGTAGATTAGTTTAAAAGCTTTCTCTTATATAAGTAATAAATGTTATTTACATTTAATTTAAAGAATTATAAATTGATTTTCAAAATTGGATTAATGTTTAAAGGAATAATCATTTTTAAATTTAAATTCAAAATGTAAATTTAATTTAAATTCAAAAGAGAAATGTTTTTCACTCTAATGTTAATGAAGTCATCAATAAGAAATGAATTATATTAGAGATAATTAAGGTATTAAATGATTCAATTAATAAGATAATTAAGGAATGATTTATTTATCGAATTTATAAATTAATGATTTAGATTAATTTATAATTAGAGATTAATTTAAAAGTAATTAAAGAAATGCTATTAGTAAATGAAGATAATTAACTAGGAATTATTAAGTGATTAAATTAATGTGAATAATTTTGATAATTAATTAGATTAATTGAATAAGAAAATTAATTATAAATTGAATAAGAAAATCAATTATAAATTGTAATTACTTAATGAAAGTAATAAAGGGGCAAATTACCAATTGTAATTGAATTTGAATATTTTGATTAACTTAAGGATAAAGTTTAATTGGTAATTAATGATTAATGGTTATGAGGTGATTGCTTAATGAGAAGTAATTAAAAGTTTAATTACTTAAGATAATAAATTAAGAGGTTAATTAATTATAAAATTGGTTCGGAGGTTAATTTAATTAATATGATTAATTAAGAATAGATTAATTAATCAAAATGTTTGATAAATTAATTCATATCAAATGATTTGTAATTAATTAATCGAAATTTGATAATTAATTCATAAGTGATCATTTAATTGGAAATAAATTGAATTTGATAGGGATAAATCATTAATCCTGCTTATAGATGATTATTAAATGCTTGACCTTACTTATGAATGATTGTATTGAATTGTTTGCCCTATCTGATCTGTAATATTTTGTTCTGTGAATTGAGTTGTGTGAAATTTATTCATTTATTTATATACATTTGTATATTATCTGTGAATCTGTGAATAGACGATAAGCGTTACAGTTTATATCGCTTATCAACTATATTTCTGTGTTTTAATCTGTGATGATTGTATGATGTTGCACTATTGTGTTAAACCCCTGGACCACACTTATATACACACCAATATGGATTTCACGAGGAAATCGATTAAGTCACAGATTTTTGAAATAGTTTTAAATTTGAATATTTGAATTCAACTGTTTTTGAAATTGAAATTTTAATTTCAACTGATTTTGAAATTAGAAATTTGGGTTTAAAGTGAAAAACTTTTGAAATGGGATTTCAAAGATAAAAGTTATTTTGAATAACTTAATTATGTTTTTAAAATTTAAATAATTTGATTTAAATTTAAATTCAAGTTTGAAATTGAATTCTATGATTCGAAACTAGGAATTTAAGATGCTGTATAAGTTATATGAATTTAAACCACTTTTAAAAGTATTATTTCAGAATTTGGATTTAACCCAAGGATTTCAACTCGTATAAATGAATCAGATTTCCAAAATGGAAACTGTTGTTTTCAAATGGTAAACACTTTTAGATAAGAACTGTGATTCTAGTTAATTAGGGGAATTTCAAGATTGAATAGAGAAATGATTTTCCTAAGTTATGAATGAATTCTTTTTGAAAGCTATGAATTAAATCTGTTTATTTTTAACAGATTTAAATTGATGATTTGTTTAAATCAAATTGAAATGAAATTGTTTTTAAGGGTATAAGTTAAATCTTTGATTTAAAGATTTAACGAGTTAATCAAATTGAAATGAAAATTGATTTGGAAAATCTGTGAATGAATCTTTTGTTTAAAAGATTAAAAACGTGAAAATTGTTTAAACCGTTAAAGGTTGTGAAAATGAATCTTTTTGTTTAAAGATTGAAAATGGTAATTTGTTAAGCCATTTGAAAGAAAAGTTTTGGATTATTAAGTTGTGACTTAATTGAAATTCCTTATTCATATGTTTTAAATACCGCGCTCACTATTCGGTTTAGCCGGGAGAGGACCTTTGTGTCATATATCCTATTCCGAATATGTGATATGTCGTTATGGATAGCATTTGAAGACCGGTGGTGAAGACCGGATATTTTCGAAAACGTAAGGACAACTCGTCGAATGTCTTTGCATCGAATGGTCCCCGGTATAGAGACTCCATATGTGATGGGGAGTCCGAACGTGATTAGTGAATATCCGGATTGCAAGGACTTCTTTGTAAGTGCCTTCGGTTTTGCTCGAGCCCGGAACAGACTTGTATGGATTGTATGTCTGACATTACAAATTGTGATATAAAGCCGATTTCATTCAAATATATTTCTGTTGGTGGCGGAGAATTTATTCTTTTAGCTTAACACCCTTATCTGAGACGTAAGAGCTCAGAGGTTATGTAGTTGAAGGTTATCAGCGATATATTCCCAATTTGGTAATGTGACATGCCGAGTGTTGCTGAAAATGATCATTGTGTTGATTATTTGTGATAGGATCGTTTATTTGATCGTCTATCCTGGTGATCATTTCTATGATCATTTGTTGACCCAAAGCATAGCTTTTGTATAAAGTATGTTTTTGTGGACGAAACTTCGTCGAGCCTCACACCCCGTGAATGGTCAAAACAGGAAAGATGCGGCAAGGTTATGAGGGGTAGCGCCCTTTAGGATGTGTGCATTTCCTTCTGGAAAAGGGTGGTATCATGGTATGGAGCCCAGATGCTTACTCATGTTGAAAACACTTTATGATTGTGTGAATTGATTGCGAGCGCTCGGTTGAAAGGTCCCAAAGGACCGGGGGATGGCATATTCGGTCAGTTGTTACTCAGTTAGGGGTAACCCGGCCTTGTGTTGGTAGAGATCCGGTTTGGTTCTCGGGGATGTCCATCCAGAGGCATTCTCATGTGGCAATGGGAAGTTCCTTGGCCTGATCATTCGTTGGAAATCCAAAGAAGCAATACGATCTTGTACGGTATTAGTTGTAGAACCTATCATTCACTTATGGTGGCGCCCCACTGTTTGGATGGTAGCTATAGTAGGCATACGATAATGGTCGTATGTTGGCTAAGATTTATATTCTACTTTCGAAATAAATTTTTACTACACTATGCACTAGTAATAATATCAAATGTTTCTTTTTAATGTGTATCAAGCATCTTTGACTATCATAAGGAGAAATCTCCTCCGATTCTGCGTTTGCATTGTGTGTGTGTGCGGGAGGCCTTATGGTAGTCTCATTTTTAAAAGCATTTCGAATTGACTTTAAAAATATTCCTCTATTTTGATTTTGAATAAAAGATAAACTATTTTTGTTGCTCACACCAGTCCCACGACTGATCCGGAGTTTATTGTTTCTTTCCTAAACTCTGGGTGCTCAAATTTTCCTACACGAGCAGTCTAGAGTTGGGTTTTTCAGATAGCTGGGTTTAGTAGATTATCTGGAGTAGTTCAGTCTTTGGACCACACCAGTCTTGCTTATGCTAGATGCATCGTTATTGGGGGTCGATCTATTGTTGGATTGATTCTTGGAGATGGAGTTGCAGTTCTCGGAGTTCTTCTTTTGAAGACTATCTTAGAGTTATTGTTCCGCTGCTAGATGCCATCTATTTTCTTTTCCGCTGCTATTTTATTGTATTATATCTCTGATGTATATTGATATCTATTGGATCATCCATTGTATCAGATATTGTATCAAAGCTGTATATCAATGTATTATTCTTTTATTCCGCTGTGTTATTTACTTAATGTTGTTATAAGCTCCGGCGAATCGGATTTGAACGGTCGAATCTATGGCATTCGAATACGATTTGAAGTATGGATGTCGATTTTCGAGCGGGCAAAATCCGCGTCGTTGCAGAGTCCGAGGCTCGAATTTAGAGATCATTACCGATGCCGACCTCCACTTCAAACTTGATACCGACCCCAAGAATGGTGGACCCAAGGCCTATCCACTAGTAGGTGACATGGAGGTCATCCATGGACGTTCTTTTGAAGGTCTAAAACTAGAAAATCACAATATTGCTTATGATGCTGCTCACGGGAATCAAACAATGGAGAATGCTGGATGAATGGTCCCCTAGAGTTTTTAGAGCTTGGGTATCGAGCACTTCCCGAGAGCATTCATCGGGCCGAACATTTGGGGAAGGGCCCGATTATTGTCATTTAGTTGAACTTGTTGATTCAGACTATTTGGAGGACATGGTTTGGACTGGTTAGTGAAAACAGATCCGGGACCAATGATCATTGGGGAACTTATGTTAGTCAGAACCCGTTTGTAGAGGACATTCCTCATGTGAGGTACCCCCGGAGATTCAACATGCCAATGATGTCATTGTATAGGGGAAAGATGGATCCTAGGTAACTTTCGTTGAGATATGAATGGAACATAGATTCAGCTAGGGCTTCGGATGCTATGAAGTGTTACTGTTTCCCAATTTTCTTAGAAGGGCGGTTATGATGTGGTTCACTAGGTTTTCCCTGAGGTATATATTATTTCTTGCTGAATTATTATTGAAATTCATGGAGAAATTCCATTTTCCCACCTCATGTTCGAAACGCATGATGTCAATGTCTAATGCTTATCAAGCTGAAGAAGTGTCATTGTGTAACAACCCGATTTTTCGACGCCCGAAAGTCGACATCAATACGTCTACTGTATCAAATGTCGCACAGTCGTATGCCGGAAAACCGAACCGTTAAGGATAAAGAAGAAGAAGATAGAAGAAGAAAAGAAAACAATAACAGAATCTCACATTTCGCAGTGGAACAACATATAATAGATAAATGAATATCTTTAAAACAGAAGCACTATATCAGTTTATACATCACATTATCAGAGTTTACAACGACACAATACAAACACTGGCAGTTATAGTAACTTGTATACAACAAAATTTGACTTGCACTAACCCAAATGCAACGAACACTACATAGTATAAGTGGTACGTCTCGCCATCCAGTTTGCCTCCAAATCTCCATAGCAACTTCTTGACTTAGCTCCCGAATAACTGATAACCAGACTCTAGGCTGCCCGTGTGGAAAATTATGGGCACCCAGAGTTTAGAAAGGTAACAATAAACTTCAGGTCAGTCATGGGACTGGTGTGAGATCTTAAAAATAGTTATTTTCACAAAGAAAAGAAAAGAAACCTGCTATGCTTTTTGGAAAATGAAACTACCACAAGGCCTCCCGCCACACACACAATGCAAACGCAGAATTGGAGGAGATTTCCCCTTATGATAGTCAAACATGCTTAATACGCAAAATCCTTTTTAATATTATCATTGGCGCATAGTGTGGAAAATATTTCGAAAGTATAATATTAATCTTAGCCAGCATACAACCATTATTGTATGCCTACTATGGCTACCATGTTCAATATCAAGTTAATGCCACATTCCATGGCAGGTTATACAATTAAAACCGTACAGGGCACGCATTGTTTCTTTGGATTTCCAACAAATGGTCAGGCTAAGAAACTTCCTACTGCCACATGGGTACGCCTTTGGAGGGATGTCCCGAGAACCTACCCGGATCTCTGCCAACACAAGGCCGGGTTACCTCTGTAACTAGGTAACTACTACTCGAGTATGCCATCCCCCGGTCGTTTGCGACCTTTATCCGAGGATCCTCAACCACAAAGCAACAAACACACAGTTAATGAGATTGCAGTAACAACATAGGTTAAGTATCTGGGCTCCATACCAAGATACCACCCTTTTCCAGAAGGAAATGACATACCCTAAAGAGCGCGACCCTCATAACCTTGCCGCATCATTCATGTTTTAACCATTTCCGAGGTGTAAGGACCGACGAAGTCTCGTCCATAAAGCTACACTTCTCACAAAGTCATGCTTTGATCAAAAAATGATCAGCAGCACTTCGTATGCCACATTACCAGTTTTGGGAATATATCACTAATAACCATCAACTACATAACCTCTGAGCTCGTATGTCTAAGAGAAGAGTGTTAAGCTAAGAGAATAAAATCTTCGCCACCAACAGAAATGTATTTGATAGAAACCAGCTTTACATCTCAAAGTGTAATGTCAGACACACATCCATACAAGTCCGTTTCGGGATCGAACGGAACCGAAGGCACTTCAAAAGAAGCCCTTGCAAATCCGGATATTCACTAATCATGTCCGGAATCTCCATCACAAAGTGTGATAAAATCCCTATACCGGAGCAACCTGGTGCAGAGACATTCCACAAGTAATCCTTTCGTTTTCGAAAATATCTGGTCTTCAACACCATGTTCAAATGCAACCCCATTTCGTCGTATCATTATTCGAAATGGGTTTTATGACACAAGGTCCTCTCCCGGCTAATCCGCATAATGAGCGCTTATATTTAAAAATAAGTGTTCATTCAGATTTAAAACAAATCACAACAATTTCCACGTTGATCTTCTTAAACAAAAGATCTATCACAATCACAAAGGTTCGATGTGGTTTTCGAATATCCATTTGGAATTCGACTCCCGGTCGCACCGAAATTTAAATGTTGTTTAAAGGCAAATATTCATAGTCGGTTATTTAACTATCAATCAACATTCACAACAATTATTGGATTTCGAATAACTTTGCCAAATCATTTATTTCCAAAATATCTTCGCAAGATATACTTTTATCACTTTGATATTTTTAAAATAAACTTCAAATCACCATTCACATTTCAGTCCTTTAAAAGTAAATTACAAAGCATTTTCCTTATGCGGAATATATATCCAAATATTTCTTCATTTCCATTGGAAATCTGCCGAGTTAAAATAATTCAAATCACTTATCCAAAATATACATGGGAATATTTAAAATAAAACCATTTTAAATACTTACTTAAAATGTTAGTTATCAAAACATTATACTAATTATCACATATAAGATTTTAAGTCCCAACTAATTTTAAAATAAAATTTGTAGATAAGGTATAACAATTTAAATAATCGTTTCCTAAAACAAATATCAATTTTAATCTTCAAAATAATCCCTTCTATAAGTTGTTAAATAAATCCATACTTTAAAGATTTGAAACCAGTTAAGAAAATAATTTATCCAAAGTATCCTTTCTAAAACCATCCTTAAAAATTTTCAGTTTATATTTATAGGCTACATCGAAATCATACTCAGCTTTCCAGGGAAAATACATTTTCCATTCCAAAATGGTTCATTCAAATCAATTAATCAATCTTTCTTGATTTATTTTAAATTTACGCTCTGAATCCGTAAATTCCTTTTACACTTTTAAAAATAACCAGATGTTTATTTTTAAAACAAATTCCCCTTTCCTTTGTAAATTCCTATTGTGAATTTAAACTTCTAAATATCCATTGATATACGATTTTCAAATTGATTTCCAAATATTCATTTTCAGCATCGAATTAAATTCTAAATTGATTTCCAAATTTATTTACAAATACCAAATCAATTTCCAAAATTGATTTCTGAATTTATTTCAACACCAAATTTATTATCTTTTGAAACAAATTTCTTCTTTTAAATTTATTCAATTTTCTAAAATTAATTTACTATAAATCTTCTTCTAAATTTAAAAAATCAAATTTTATTTATTTCTGGTATCCTACGATACCAAAATATATTTGGCTAAATTATTGCCTTCAACAGTTTCAATAACAAATAGTCACACAGAGATTATAAATGATCAACATACAATACTGAAATAAATTCAAATATTTGAGGAATCCAGTTGGATCCCTCCAACCCGTTTCCCTGCATCCACAGATGTTAGCACAACAGTTAAATATCAATTCCACCTCCACTTCGAGGTGGAATATCGCGGTATATGGGATTATAAAATATCATCCGCTATTATGCGGCGCATAGGGTCTCATCCGTTATATAATGCAAGAAATCAATCACCCAATATGTATTATATACTACTATATATATAATATCATCCGGTGAATAATTATTATAAATCTATCATCCAAGCACACAGTCAATCAATTTTAAATCAAACTATTCAAATTTTATATCAGAACAATATTGATTGAGTGAGAAGATCTCACTTTTTTATTTGCAATCCAATCCAATTCCGACTTGATTTCACGATTTCTAGACCTTGTAAAATCAATTATACAATTTATTAATATCTGAATCAATGGAAAAACAAATTATCATTTAATAGTTTTAATTCAACTAATAATTTTTTTTCTTTTTTTTAATTTGGCTATTAATTAATTTTTAAACTATTTTCTGTTAAATAATTTCTTGGTAACTAAAATAATTTGGATAAGTTAATAAAAAAATTATCACTTTAATGAATTATTTTTTAACAAAACTGAATAAATCAAAATACATACATGCATATTTATTTCCTATATTTTTTTTCCAAAATATTATATATACATATATTTTTGTTTTTACTGTATAAATCTTATATATATATATATATATATATATATATATTTTATATATATTTAAAAATTTAAGAAACGAAATGTCTTTAACTTACTGTATTTTTTTTTCTCCTTTTTTTTCTTTCTATACAAATATATAAATTAATCAAAAAAAATCTATACTTCGTTGATATACCAAGCCCAGACCTCCTTCGTCAAGTCGTCGATGCTCACTGCCACCCCTCAAGATCGCGCCTCCATCTCATGATGCCACTTGCCATCGCGAGTCCCCTTAATCCACCCTGACTTAGCGCAAGCGCACACCTCGATGTGTGATGCCCATCTAGGTCGATCGCATTCTACCCAAAATCACGTGCCTTGACGAACTCGAGAGCGAGCAGCTTGCCTTCGCCCATGCCAGAGGATTGTCGCCGCATCTATGCATGAACTCTACCGTATGCGCGCTTTGCCTAATCGCGAATCCTATAATCGTGTCACCATTTCGCGTACGCGAGCGCCGCTGCCCTACCCCTCGCGAGCGCGAACGCGCGGCTCCAACTGATCGCGATGCGATGGGGTTTGGAATCTGATTTTTTTTTGTCGAGCGATTTGTGTTTGAAGGAGAAGGGATATATGGCCATTCTATTTTTCTTTTGATAATTTTGTTTTCGATAAAAGAGGGATTATTTGAAGTGTTGGCCATTAAAGTTTGTCTGAACTTGATTTTTGATTCCTTCTGCTTTTGAAATGATTTTTGCGTGAGATTTGTAAAGAAATGGGGAGACAAGGATGAGATGTTGGCATATGAAGGAAGGCTGCAGTGCTTTAGAGGTGTAGAGAAAAAGTTTTGATGTGAGGGAATTTCAACTGAAGTTTACCAAGATAAAATATAGTTTGAATTTAAATTCAAATTCAAATTATCTCGATTAACGCACCTTAAAATCATGAATCCCTACCGAGGCGTGCCGCCAGGCGTTTATAATGTTATACGCCTATTCCGAACGCAATGGAAAAAGTTTCAGGTCCAAATTCGATCATATGGAGAAGATAGCTTTTTGAAATCAGCTATTAAATTAAATTTCGATTTAATTTTCAACGCGTTTGCTTATCGTACGACCAAACAACAACTCCAAACATTATGAAAATTGAAATCCGACAATAAAACAATATTACAGATCCAGTGGAACTAGTTTCGTCGAATTCCGAGACTGTGTCTCGGAAGGCTAATTTTAAATATCGATTCAAACGGTATAAATTCAAAATTGAACAAGCTGCTTCTAAATTCATTTTTAAAATTTTATTGCCTCCAGTATTATCAATATGAATTTTCTAAGCCTTGAAAATATTTTTAATCAGCTTAAAATTTCAGATTCAAATTTTTACCCAAGCTTTAATAATTAAATTAAATAATTTAATTGCCAAATTCATAGTTATAATTGAAATTCAAGTTAAAATAACATCCAAATATTTAAAACCGATTAAATATTTCGATTTCAAATGTTCAAAATTCTGGGTCGTCACATTCTTCCCCCTTAAAAGAATTTCGTCCCGAAATTACTAGTTAAGAAGAATGGCCCTCAACCCGTTTAATATTTTCCAACCCAAACAGTTTTATCAACTTTCCAAAACAAATCTTTTATTTAAACCCCTCATTACTTAAACTAACTTTTCAAATTCAATCACAAGTTCCAAACAACATTGTTTATGCAACCATTCAAATTTCAATTCAAATTCAAATTTTAAATTTTCAAAATTTTCTCAAAAATTTTCTAACTCCCTTAAATTTCGCCAGCGTCTCCTTTGCGCGGCCAGCTCGGTATAACTACAAAATGCACCACAGGCCCCTAGATTTCAAAAGAAAACAAAAAGCCAAGTGGCTAGACAAGAAAATCATCCAATTTAATATTGAAATTTAAATACATACCTTTTTGTCGAGCAATTTAAATTTATCTCCTAAAATCAAAACCAATTTTACCTTTTCCTTTATAATACCTGCATATGCTACTTAGCAATAATATCCAATCATAGCTTTCAAAATCATTTTATACATTTCCTTACAGAAGTTTTCATGTCTACTTCTATTCAAATTAGTTTTTCCATTACCATATGAATTCAATTTATCTTCAACTTTGAATATTGAATTTTATCTTCCATTTATAACTGATTCATATCATTATTTTAAATTAGTTTCATCCACTAATTTATTTCAATTTTTAATTTGAAATCATTTTGTCGCTAACGAAAATTTTCCCAAAAATTTTTCTATCTCCCAAAATTTTCGAAATTTTTTGGCCGAGTCTCCTTTGTACGGAGGAGCTTTTGCAATTTGACAAGAGATATAAATATGCATACATCGACCCATCCGGTCGGAAAAACAAAAAAGTTCATATTTCCTATTTCTATAGCATAGGCGTACCTTTATTTAGCATTTTTAAGCAAGCGGCTTATTTAATTAGCATTTTGCACGATCAAATCCTGCCCAACGGCTTCCCTGAACCTGTACTTACTCAATTCAAATATGTAAGTGCCAAAATCATGAAACTCAACAACATTTTACATGTTTAACTAGTAAACATACGAGTTTCTATAAGCAATGCAGGTTAAACAATATTTATAAGCAACTTATAGGGTTCTGACATAAATTTTAATTGTTAACAACCAATTTGTATACAACTTCATTCAATTTAAATGGTTTAAAGCTCAATTGCTTACATTCAAATCATTTTCTTAAGCAAAACAAACTCATATTCTCCTCAATTGATCTTAAAATCAATTTATTAAATCTCTATCAACTCATAGAATTTTAATTACCTTCGTTTATGTCAAACGACAATTCATTCTATGCAATTCGATGATATCCATGTGAATAAATAATTACTTACGTTTTATAACCAATTTAAATTGATTCCGACTCAATTTATTTTAAATTCCATCACATTTCTAGTTTTATTCACCAACCATACATTTGCATTTCATTCCATAATTGCCTTCATTTCATTTAAGACCATTTTATTAAGCTTGAACCATTCCATGCTTATATATTAATAATCATTTCCCAATTTAAATTTACCCAAGCTTTTATTTAATGGACTTTTACCCTTACTCGAAGCCAAGCTTCCACTAATTTTAAACTTAAATTAATTTACTTCAAATTATTCAAATTTCATACTTAAGCTCATTTTCATTTTGCAAATAAATCTTCCTTTTCAATTTAACTTGATTCTATTTCAATCAAATCTCTTTTCAAACTACTAATTTATTTGATTTGTTCATCTGTTTCGTATAAATTTTAAATTTCCAGATTCAATTCATTCTCAATTTATTTTCCATCTTAATAATTTTATTCCAATCATTTTAGTCTATTAGACTTTTAAAATTCACCTTTATTCAAATTAACTCAAGTCAATTTTAGTTTAGATCTGAATTTTCTAAGTTTTCAAACTTTCTTATTATTCGATAAATATTTTAAATAGGATTCCGGAGTTTTAAACAATTTCTTAAATCATTTTGAAGTCAATTTTATATCCAAAAACCTTTGTATTTCCAAAACAAACCCAACTTTGGCAAACAATTTTCAATTTAAATCATTTGGCAGCAATTCCTCTCCTAGAAACTCGAAAATGAACACTGATGATGTCGCGATGATCATCGAAATTATTTTCCAGCGACCGAAAAGAGTTTAGAGATTTTATCCCTTCAAAACATTTTCCAAAAACCTTTGGAAACTATTTCCAATCCAAAAAGGAATTTAATTTCCAAACTTCCCGAATTTCAAATATTTTCAAGAACATTTCCAAATATTTCACTAGAATTCTATTTCAAATTATAAATCTCATTTACAATTTACATTTACAAATCCCATTTGGATTTCTATTTTCTTAGCTTTTGGTTTTTATTTCAATTCCTTATACAATGATGATAATAATTTAATATTATCGCTTTCTAGCAACCAAACAACCATTTATTATAATAATTCATAGAAAATTTATTTATTTTATATACGAAAATATTTTGGGTAATATTATTTCACTTACCCTATTTTAAAACAATACAGTGTCGGTTTATCTTATTCAAGAGTTTAGAAACCCCTATCGATACAGTTGGCCAAAGTGCACCGACCAAAATCTATAAACAATCAACCGATAAGTCAACACAATATAAACAATTTTATATTCACGAACAAATACGCGCTCATATCTATTATTACCCTCAAACTCATTCTAGAGTACTACTGACTCTATCTCTAGTGAGTAACACCCAACAGAGCCAGGTTATCGCTTAACCAATTACTCTGATACCACTTGTAACAACCTGATTTTTCGACGTCCGAAAGTCGACATCAATACTTCCACTATATCAAATGCCGCACAGTCGAATGCTGAAAAACCGAACCGTTAGGGTTAAAGAAGAAGAAGATATAAGAAGAAAAGAAAACAATAATAGAATCTCACATTTCGCAGCGGAACAACATATAATAGATAAATGAATATCTTTAAAACAAAAGCACTATATCGGTTTATACATCACATTATCATAGTTTACAACCCAGACGCTACATAGTATAATTGGTACGTCTCGCCATCCAGCTTGCCTCCAGATCTCCATAGCAACTTCTTGACTTTGCTTCCGAATAACTGATAATCTAACTTTAGGCTGCCTATGTGGAAAATTATAGGCACCCAGAGTTTAGAAAGGGAACAATAAACTCCAGGTCAGTCGTGGGGCTGGTGTAAGATCATAAAAACAGTTATTTTCACAAAGAAAGGAAAAGAAACCCGCTATGCTTTTTGGAAAATGAAACTACTATAAGGCCTCCCACCACACACACAATGCAAACGCAGAATTGGAGGAGATTTCCCCTTACGATAGTCAAACATGCTTAGTACGCAAAATCCATTTTAATATTATCATTAGTGCATAGTATGGAAAATATTTCGAAAGTGTAATATTAATATTAGCCAGCATACAACCATTATTGTATGCCTACTATAGCTACCATGTTTAAAAGCAGGTTACCTCCATGGTAGGTTATACAACTAAAACCATACAGGGCGCGTATTGTTTCTTTGGATTTCCAACAAATGGTCAGGCTAAGGAACATCCTACTGCCACATGGGTACGCCTCTGGAGGGACGTCCCGAGAACCTACCCGGATCTCTGCCAATACAAGGTCGAGTTACCTCTGTAACTAGGGAACTACTACTTGAGTATGCCATCCCCCGGTCGTTTGCGACCTTTATCCGAGGACCCTCAACCACAAAGCAACAACCACACAGTAAATGAGATTGCAGCAACCACATAGGTTAAGTATCTGGGCTCCATACCATGATATCACCCTTTTGCAGAAGGAAATGACATACCCTAAAGAGCGTGACCCTCATAACCTTGTCGCATCATTCCTCTTTAGACCGTTTTCGGGGTGTGAGGTCCGACGAAGTCTCGTCCACAAAGCTACACTTCTCACAAAGTCATGCTTTGATCAACAAATGATCAGCAGCACTTCGTATGCCACATTACCAGTTTTGGGAATATATCACTAATAACCATCAACTACATAAACTCTAAGCTCGTATGTCTCAGAGAAGGGTGTTAAGCTAAGAGAATAAATTCTCCGCCACCAACAGAAATGTATTTGATGTAAACGGGCTTTACATCTCAAAGTGTAATGTCAGACACACATCCATACAAGTCGTTCCGGGATCGAACGGAACCGAAGGCACTTCAAAAGAAGCCCTTGCAAATCCAGATATTCACTAATCACGTCCGAAATCCCCATCACAAAGTGTGATAAAATCCCTATACCGGAGAAATCTGGTGCAGAGACATTCGACGGGTAATCCTTCCGTTTTCGAAAATACCTGGTCTTCAACACCATCTTCAAATGCAACCCCATTTCGTCGTATCATTATTTGGAATGGGTTTTACGACACAAGGTCCTCTCCTGGCTAATCCGAATAATGAGCGCTTATTTTTAAAAATAAGCATTCATTCATATTTCAAACAAATCACAACAATTTCCACGTTGATCTTCTTAAATAAAAGATCCGTCACAATCACAAAGGTCCGATGTGGTTTTCGAATATCCATTTGGAATTCCACTCCCGGTCGCACCAAAATTCAAATGTCGTTTAAAGGCAAATAATGATAGTCGGTTATTTAACAATCAATCAACATTCACAACAATTATTGGATTTCGAATAATTTTCCCAAATCATTTATTTCCAAATATCTTCGCAAGATATACTTTTATCACTTTAATATTTTGAAAAAAAATTCAAATCACTATTCACATTTCAATCCTTTAAAAACAAATTTCAAAGCATTTTCCTTATGCGGAATATATTTCCAAATATTTATTCTTTTCCACTGGAAATCCTCCGAGTTAAAATCATTCAAATCACTTATCCAAAATATACTTGGAAATATTTAAAATAAAACCATTTTAAATACTTATTTAAAATATTAGTTATGAAAACATTATACTAATTATCACATATAAGATTTTAAGTCCCAACTAATTTTAAAATAAAATTAGTAGCTAAGGTATAACTACTTTAATAATCATTTCGTAAAACAAATATCAATTTTAATCTTCAAAATAATCCCTTCTATAAGTAATAAAATAAATCCATACTTTAAAGATTTGAAACCAGTTAAGAAAATAATTTAACAAAAGTATCCTTTCTAAAACCATCCTTAAAAATTTTCAGTTTATATTTATAGGCTACATCGAAATCATACTCAGCTTTCTAGGGAAAATACATTTTCCATTTCAAAATGGTTCATTCAAATCAATTAATCAATCTTTCTTGATTTATTTTAAATTTACATTCCAAATCCGTAAATTGCTTTTACAGTTTTAAAAATAACCAAATGTTTATTTTTGGAACAAATTTCCCTTTTCTTTTTAAAATCTCATTGTGAATTTAAACTTCTAAATATCCATTGATATACGATTTTCAAATCGATTTCCAAATATTCATTTTCAGCACCGAATTAAATTCTAAATTGATTTCCAAATTTATTTACAAATACCAAATCAATTTACAAAATTGATTTCTAAATTTATTTCAACACCAAATTTATTATCTTTTGAAACAAATTTCTTCTTTTAAATTTATTCAATTTTCAAAAAATAATTTACTATAATTTTTCTACTAAATTTAAAAAATAAAATTTTATTTATTTCTGGTATCCTATGATACCAAAAATATATTTGGCTAAATTATAGCCTTCAATAGTTTCAATCACAAATAGTCACACACAGATTATAAATGATCAATATACAATATTGAAATAAATTCAATTATTTGAGGAATCCAGTTGGATCCCTCCAACCTGTTTCCCTGCATCCACAGATGTTAGCACAACAATTAAATACCAATTCCACCTCAAGATGGAATATCGCGGTATGTGGGATTTATAAAATATCATCCGCTATTATACGGTGCATAGGGTCTCATCCGCTATATAATACGGGAAATCAATCACCCAATATATACTATGTACTACTATATATATAATATCATCCAGTGAATAATTAATATAAATCAATCATCCAAGCACACAATCAATCAATTTTAAATCTAACTATTCAAAATTTAAATCAGAACAATGTTGATTGAGTGAGAAGATCTCACCTTTTATTTGCAATCTAATCCAATTCCGACTTGATTTCACGATTTCTAGACCTTGTAAAATCAATTATACAATTTATTGATATCTGAATCAATGGAAAAACAAATTATCATTTAATAGTTTTAATTCAACTAATAATATTTTTTTAAATTTGGCTATTGATTTATTTTTAAACTATTTTCTTTTAAATAATTTCTTGGTTATTTTTAAACTATTTTTTATTAAATAATTTCTTGGTAACTAAAATAATTTGGATAAGTCAGTAAAAAATTTTTTTATCACCTTAATAAATTATTTTTTAACACAACTGAATAAATCAAAATACATACATGCATATTTATTTCCTATAATTTTTTCCAAAACATTATATATATATACATATATTTTTGTTTTTACTGTATAAATCTTATATATATATATATGTATATATTTAAAAATTTAAGAAACAAAATGTCTTTAACATACGGTATATTTTTCTCCTTTTTTTTCTTTCTATACGAATATACAAATGAAAGTTGAAATCCGATAATAAAACAATATTACGGATCCAATGGAACTGGTTTCGTCGAATTCCGAGACTGTGCCTCGGAAGGCTATTTTTAAATATCGATTTAAACGATATAAATTCAAAATTGAACAAACTCCTTTTAAATTCTCTTTTAAAAGTTTTATTATCTCTAGTATTATCAATATATATTTTCCAAGCCTTGAAAATATTTTTAATTAGCTTAAAATTTCAGATTCAAATTTTTACCCAAGCTTTAATAATCGAATTAAATAATTTAATTGCCAAATTCATAGTTATAATTGAAATTCAAGTTAAAATAACTTCCGAATATTTAAAATCGATTAAATATTTCGATTTCAAATGTTCAAAATTATGGGTCGTCACACATTGATGGACTATTTGAAGTGTTTCCACACTGTTGTAATGGATATAACGGATCCAAAGGCAGATATGGTATTTGTTTGTATCAAAATTGGGCACAACACCTTTCGGAAGTTTTTGAAGAGATAATAAATGAGGAATATAAGTTGAAAATGAGGATTATCTAACAAAAACTCCAAATAACAATAAAATAAAGACAAAGACAAACAGTTTATAGTGGTTCGGCACGTTGCCTACGTCCACTGTGAAGTTTTTGCAATTTTATTGATTCTCTTTCAACGTTTACAAGTGATTACAGCAAGCAACAGCTAGTTACAACTGGAAATTCGAAATCAACAGCGAGAATATGATGTAGGATGATGAAGATCTCGATCCGGCAGAGTCTGGGCATTTGAGAGTCAAAAGATCCCTTTTATGTTGGCTGTCGGCACTATTTATATGCGTAGGATGCTGATATTTCGCTGAAAACTCGGGAGACCACTTCTGGCACGTGAGGTGGCCCACGCGCCCGGCCTCAGGAAATTTGGGCCCACTTTGCAATCGATTCGAACTCCATTCGAATCGATCAGAAAATCATCCAATCAAGGTGAAATTTGGTGTGGACATTCTTCAACATGTATGCAAGCTTCTGTGAAAATTTCGTGGCATTTGGATCAGTAGATTGAGAGATATGATGGATACGAGATGACGTTCTTCGTGTAGCTTTTTAGTTCGAAACCATCCCTTCGAATCGATTGTTTCGAATCGATGGTGGCACGTGCCTCTGTGATGACGTGGAGCGCAAACCTAGAATCGATCTGGTCTTCACTCCGAGTTGACCGCGTCGACTCCATATATCTTGGCGCGTTCGTATCGATGAATGAAACGTCACTATGGCTAGTTGACTCAGTGAATTCGAACGAAGCTTCAATGACGGGTTCGAACAAGGATGCATTGATGGGTTCGAACAAGGCTTCATTAAAGGAGTCGAACGACTGATGCTTGATGGATACGAACTTGCGTTTCTCTGATGGATACGAGCTTTGTAACTTCTCCATGGATGTGAAGTCAATTGATGCAAACTTGAACCCTTCGATGGATTCGAAGTTGATGGATTCGAACCCGAGGCACTTCGATGGATTCGAAGGTGATCGATACGAAGGTGATCGGTTCGAACCAGTGTTCGGTGAAGGATTCGAATTCCAGGTTCTCCCTTCAAATTGAATCGATCATAACTTGAGCGTACGAACTCGGATTGACTCGAAATTTGAGATGCTGACTTCTACGATCTTTCTTATCGTGTCCACCAATTGTAGCCCAATCTGGACTCGAACAAAATTCAGTGATATCCATAACGAAATGAAGTATGACCAATCCCTGAGACGAACTGTCCTCCGTTTTCGATCGATCTTTCGGTATCACGGCTTTGCTAAAAAACGGGATAACATTTACCCCCCAAAGTACGTCTTGTGGAAACATGACGTGATTTGAAGAGCTGCAATTTCTCTTTGAACAATCATTACTCTCTTTTGTTGAGATTCGTACCCTGTATTGCTGTAACATCGCGTTGATATGATTGACTGCTGTATAATAGTGCTTAGCCGTTGGCTGTTGCATTTGTAACAAGATGAGTATTCGATTCCCTGTAAACGTTTAAAATTGAATGTAAGTCCGACATATATGCATGTATGTTAGTTTGACCCTTGTCAACGTCATGCGTCCACGAGTCGTTGTCAGCTTTGTTTGCTATTGGATTTCGTATCGATTCTCTCCTGAACCGATTTGGAAATTTGAGCTGAGACAACGCTTGATGGTTTTTTTGAAAAGTCCCTTCGTATCGATTCTCTCCTGAACCGATATGGAAGGTTGAAGGGATCGACTTTGGGTTGCGCGAATGTGATAATTCGAACCGATGGGTTTGAGCATCGATGGGTTCGAAATCTACATTCGTATCGATGGCTTGGATGAGCACGAATCACCCATTCGCACCGATGGAAAAGGATGGATACGAAATCGTCGTTCGTATCGATAGGAACTGATGGATACAAAACCTTCGTTCGTATTAGTAGGTTGTGGATGGAGTTATGAATTTGTTGATGTGAACAGGAGCTTCAAATCGATGTGCCCACTGTTTGTTTCGCATCGATGCGACTCGACGCTCTGCTGTGTGTATCGATGGGGCTTCAAGTGCATGGATTCGAAGGCAGATTTTGAACCGATCTGTTAATTGACCGGTTGTGACCGGTCGGGTTGACTGGGATGCGAAACGTCTCGGTTGCTTTCAAGGGTCCATATAAATAGCAGGGGTTTTGCCATTTTTCACCTTTTCACTTTTTACTGCCGCCTTGTGTTTACTGTGATTTGCATCGTCTCGAAGCTTCAGAGAGAAAACACTGTGTCACGTCTCCGAATCAATCAAGATCCAAGTCTTTAATTCCTCGAATCCATCAGTCAAATTAGGTAATTAGCCTCGAATCCAAAGGGCAAAGTAATTTTAGACATACCCCTTCTTCATCGATTGGCCACTCTGGTGATTGGTAAAACCAGATCTGGTTTGGAGGAGCTTCGAATCGATCTGGGAATTTGCGTTCGAATCGATGAGGGCGGCATCACTTTTCCTTGGATTTCGTATCGATCCCCGGGATGCCCTTTGGAGGGGACGCAGTTCGCACCGATTGACTATTGTGATGGGTCGCATCGATACGAAATGATCGATATGAGATTGGTCGTTTCGAAGTTCTTAACTTTACATTGATACGAATTACATCTTTATGACCGATACGAAAGGTATCGATTCGAACGTGATCGATGTTAAGTTAAGGTTTTCTTGTTCGGTTCGAACCAGCTAACCAAGGATCGATTCGAACTCGGCACTTGATCATGGGTTCGAAGCGTGCCTCTCTGTATCGATTCGAAGTGGTATTATGATGGGTTCGAACGAGCTTCCTGTGGTCGGTTCGAAACCCTCTACGATGGATACCAAAGTTTGACATTTTCTTAGCATAATTCTGACGAGCTTTATTCCTGCATACTTGGACTTTGAATATTAAACTGCATACTTGACCACCTCTCGAAGCTCGTCGACGGAACCATAACAATTTCTTTCTGAATCAATTTCCATCATATGAATGGTTTAGCAATGACGGTCAGCGATGACGGTCATTATAACTGGGCTCCGTAGCTTTGTCGTTTGCATATTTCCTTTAACTCTGCGACATTTATTCAAGTAATGCACAACACTGCACCACACACATTCATACGCTTTACACTAGGGAATGCATGGGTCCTTTGTCGTCTAACGATGGTTTCTCATGAGTTAGCTATTTATGGAACCTTCAAGTTCGCAGCAGCAGGAGATTCAAAGCACAGTTACTTCGAGACTAGAGGTTACGGATATTGAACCTGAGATCATCGGTCCAGCCTCGGACGAATTTCCCAATGCGTCTTTTATTGCCAATCCATCGTATTCCGTTCAATCCAATATTTCTGAAGATATGTTGGGGAGAATATGCCTAAGGCATGGCCTGTCACTAGATGACGTGTTATTACCGAGACCGAATGATAGACCACACAATCCGTCGGAAGGATATACGGCATTCAATCGCCACACGTGCGCGGCCGGGACGCTTCCTCCGTTCAATGAGTACATAAGGGAAGTACTATCTTTTTTGAGGATCGCCCCATCTCGACTACACCCGAACGGATATGCTTCCGTGAATAGTTTTTTCATTGTCTTCATGGAGTACCTTCATAGACCACCGATCCCGACCGAGATCAGATATCTATTCAATTTCAAAACCCGAGGTGATTACCCTTCCTTCACATTTTTGGAAGCGGTGAGGAATTGTCAGGTGGTTACTGGGTCTTGGACCAGGCTGAGCTATTACAGGACGGAATGGTTTTACGTCAGATGTCCCCCTGGGTTTGCCCAACGGTGGTTATTCAGACGTGAGTATAGCTGAGTTCTCAAATAATTACTACGGCAATTACAGTCGAAGTGAAACTTATATTTTTTCTTTTTTACAGCAACGATTCAGCGACCCGAAGGTGAACACTTTAAGGAGATAGTACGAGTACTCCGGGGAGTCCCGAGCGAAGATAGGGATATCGAATTGCTTTTGACGGATAGGAATCTCCGGACTTTTGGGTTGATTGAACGAGGGCAAAGCATAAATTTTGACGGGTCACTAAGGACCGTTTTGAAAAAATGAGTCAAGCACAAGAAACCCAAAGTTATTATAGCTGAGGAAGCTGATTATGAAAGAACCCATACCGATGATGAGCCGTTGACCGAGCCTACAGATGTAGTTCAGGATGTCGCAGAGTAGAGAAAAGGCAAGGCAGCTGTTGTTAAGCCAACTAAGAAGGGGAGATGGAAATCGGTTGTCACGGCCCGATCCGCTCCAGGAGTTAGAATTTCGGAGATGTCTCCTCCGAGAACTTAAAATCTTTATGAAGGGCTCGCCGATATTCCAATTCCGGACGATGTGTCCCTGCAGCATGATGCCGGATTGGAAGAACTTTCAGAAACTTTAGTTTTGAGCGAGTCTTTTCTCACTGGTGTGGCAGACACATCCGGTTGGTCGGGGGGTCGCACATTCATACATATTTTACAACACTGCATAACCTTTGACTGTAAACTACTTGTTTCGAAAGGTGATTAATTCTACTTTATTTTGCTCTGCAGATACTATGTCTGTGTGAGGTTCAATGTTAGGGAGTCTCCGACATGCTCGCAAGTCTTCATATCATGAGTCGCCCAGATGAGGAGGGGACAGAGATTACGACCAGGGATGCTCTGGGTGTTCTGGTCAAGAAAGATATGATACAGATAGAGGCTATAAGCGTCGATCTCGATCGCGTACTCCTCCTCCTCCCAGAGATCCCATACAACCTCCTGCTCATATCTCTCGTCCCTCTGAATCTTCACACTACAAGTCGGCTTCTCAATCTTCTAGGCATGAATCCCGCTATTCTAGGAGCGAAACAATAACTGCTGCTATTACAGAACAGCCCCCAGTGGAAATTTCAGGGGAAGGAGCAATCAAGCTTGCTCAGCTAAAGAAAGATTTTCCAAACATCTGCTTTGATAACTACATCTTTCCTCCACATTTAAAGAAGATTCCAGAGGAAGCCGAGCAGTTAGTACATGACTACGTGCACGATTTTTATCCCCAGTACAAAGCGTGGTCGAAAGCGGCTGATAAAGCATCGGCATTGGCCTTTGAGCGAGTGGCTATTATTGAAAAGCTACAAGTCGAGCTAGCTCAAAAAGATCGCATTGTACAAGTGCTGAACACAGAAGCCGAATCATCTCGAAAATCAGAGATGGAGGCTCTTACGAAGGCCGATGAAGCTCAAGCGGCTATGGATAGGATGAAAAAAGAGCACTATGTTACGGTGGAAGACATGGGCCACCGGAACACCATCGTCACTACCGAGCGAGATGCGGCTTTGAAAGAGCTTAATGAGCTTAAGGCTAAATTTGCCGAAATCACCAAAGATAGGGATGACGCGCATAACGCGGCCCAAGAAGCATGCGAACAAGCCGTAGTGCTTCGGACTGAAAGAGATGCGGCAGTGGCCAAAGTTCAGGCAGTCGAGGCTGAGGTAGAGGAGAAGGTTCAAAGGGCAGAGGCCAGACTGGAGGCCAACATCGAAGATCTCCTCGTTACTTACAATGCCAATGTGGTGAGGCATAGAAATTTGGCCTGGCTTCAGGATTATCCGGTGCATCTTTGTAACGCTTAGGCCCGACTGGTTGAGGAGGAAGGAGAAGCGCACCCGGACGCATCAATCGACCAGTTCGAACTTGAGAACCGGTTGTTGACCGATGATGAAAAGAAGATCCTTCACGATGCCATAATTTTTCATGAGAAGGAGATGATTGGTGGCCAGCACTGGGAGATTGGGGAAGGATCGGGTGTCGAGCATCACGCTACTATTCTTGAATTTACTGCTCCACCTTCGTTAGAGCCTGTATCTGTGGTTGATTCACAATCCGTTCCAGCTTATGACCCAGAACAGCCGTGGCTATCCCCTATCCGGGAGCACGTTTATGAAGCTGCTCCGTCGTCAGCAGGCCACGTTGAGGAAGGTATTCTGAACTTATCTCAAATGTATTCCAAATGGGGAGTTTGTTTTGAAGCAGTTACTAATAACTTCTTCTTATTTTTCCTTAGTGACTGGAGTTGCACCGATTGCCGCGATTCAAGAATCAAGCAAGGGGGAGAAGGCCATCACCACTGAGACTACCATCATAACAGCAGTGTCGACTGAGGTGACGCAGGGGAGTGCACCATCTCTTGATGAGCAAATGGTGAGCGAGCTGCTCGGCGAGCAAGGTGGCTTTTCCACAGGCTTGCCGTTCATTGTTAGGGACCTGCCGCCAACCTATAGCTCTTCAATGCAGACTGCAGATGCCCCCATCCAGGACCAGGCGATTCGCGATGAAGAGATGTTGGCCGAGATTCATGCGGAATTAGAAGCTGCGGGGCAAAGTGGTAGTATTGGTGGCAGTACGACGGCGCACAGCCCAGCACCTTTAAGGATAATATCATCAGGTGGCACTATCCCATCTTCCGTCGCGGATCCAGTCCCTCCTACTCCTCCGGTGGGAAGCCTTCACGTAGATTCAAGCTTTGAGGAGGATGTTGACATTATGCCCCCAGCCGAAGAGCAACCACCGAAGAGGAAGCACTCCAAACGAAGGATCTCCGTTTCTAGCGAGTCCGAGGATGAACCGCTGATAAGGATATTTAAAAAGAAGAAATAGAAGGGCCGTTTAAGCGGATTTTTTGACAGATAAGAACTTGTGCTTGTTTTCCGCTAGTAGGCCGTGTATAGACGCAGGTTCGGCCCCTGCTAATAGGAATTCTTTTTTGGAAGAACTTATTTGCATGTAAGTTTTCATTTCTAGTTAGTTGAAATAAAACACTGCTTTTTTCATTCCAACTGTTTTTTCTGCTTAAGTGTTGCAGTGATTGGTTTACGACCGCACTTTTCCGTAAATCTTGAGCGCACATCCACGCTCCAGGGACTTTAGAATAAATTGTAAGAAATAATTCGGTTCATGCTCTGAGAGCCCGATGATTACCGGTGCTTATTGTTGAGTCACAAGTTTTATGAAAGTTTTGATTTCTGACAAATAACTAAAAGGCGATCGACAAAACAAGGTCATTAGAGCTACATATGTTACTCTAGATTATAGATTGATTATTTGATATTATATTAGTGATAAACTTGTTAAAATCTATCCTCAAATAGTCATGCATTTTCAAGAAAATTAATATATATACGATTAGAATGCAGTTGCACATTCACTGTGCAAATTTACAGGGACCGGTCGACCGGTCACAATATAGGCGGTCGACCGTTCCTGGATAATTTGCACACTGAACGTGCACACATACACATAACGTATATATATTTAAATTCCTGTCTACTGGTCACTTTTTAACCTGTCGACCATTTTTAAACAGAAAGCAATTTTTCCAAAAGACACTTCTCTTCTCCAAAGGTTGCATCTCTTATCTTTCACCAAAGATCATATCTCTTAATGGCAAAGAGTTACAACCATTCTTATCTATATAAACTCATCCAATTCATTGATTATATATACATGATTTCATATTCTTTTTAATCTAATCTCTGATCTTACTTTATATACTCCTGCATTCTAAAAAGCTCTCGATTATTTATTGAATCATTGAAACTATTTCATATCTTTTGATTCAATAATTAATATACTTTCCTTAATCTTTTCAAAACATCATTCGCATACTTTGAGGATAAGATTATAGAAAGGGTGTACTGCTAGTGACAAATCCATGTTTTCAAGAGCACAAGTTGTCAACAACAATTGTATTTGTTCTTTTGTTGAAGTCCTCTGTGTTGTAAGAGGCAAGTATTGAAGTCCTCAGTGTATTAGAGGCGTGAAATCTCGTTCGGTTGTTCGGGTGTTGTAAACCTGTTCCTCCGGGTGAAGCGAGGAAGTTAATAGTGAAAATCCAGATAGAAGTCTGGGACTGGACGTTGGACGGTGCTCCGAACCAGTATAAAAATCTCTGGTGTGATTTTTCTATTTTTTATTTTACTATGCTATTATCATCTATTTCCACATTTGTATTGTAATCCATATTACACGATCCGTGTATACTATATTAGCACATATAATTGTATACACACCGCACTTTCATTTGGTATCAGAGCGAGGTTCATCATATAACCGTAACACAGTTATTTGATATATTATAGTAATATGGCAAATAACGTAAGTACTAGCACTCAAAACACCACTTACACGGAGGGTCAATCGACACAAAGACCTCCATTTTTCAATGGTCTTAACTATAGTTATTGGGCAACACGTATGTCATTCTTTATGCAATCAAATAGCTATGATGCTTGGAATGCCACTCAAAGAGAAATAGTGAATCCAACAACTGATTATTCAGAATGGACTGCAGCTGAGAAAATGGCAGCAGCCGTAAATGCAAGAGCAATAAATATGTTGTTCTGTGCATTAGACCAAAATGAATATAATCGTGTTAGTATCTGCACTACTGCATATCAAATTTGGCAAACACTAAAAATCACTCATGAAGGTACTAACAAGGTTAAACAAGCCAAAATAGCCATGCTGAAAAGTCAATTTCAAAATTTCAAAATGAAACCAAATGAGACAATAAATGACATGTATTCACGGTTTCAAACTATTCACCATGCACTTATTGGCTTAGGACAAAAGTATTCTGATTTCGATGTTGTTTCAACAGTCCTACATTCTCTGACCAGTGAATGGGAAGGAAAAGTATTAGCAATTGAAGAAGCTAATGACCTTTCCGTCATGAAACCAGATGAATTGATAGAAAATTTAATGTCTATGAAGCAAATTTGCAGGCTAGAAAGGAACAGAAAGAAGAAAAGAAATATGTAGCATTTCATGTTGAGAAAGATGAAAATGAATCAGATTCTGAAGACGAAGATTTGGCATTCATTGCGAAAGGATTTAAAAAATTCCTAAAATATCGAAAAGCCAGTCGTTACAATAAAAGGAAACCTGGATCAAACAAACCATCTTCATCTGCTATAGAATGTTTCAACTGCCACAAAAAGGGACACATGCAGAAAGATTGTCCAGAACAAAAGAAGAAGTCAGAAAATGACAAATTCAAATATAAGAAGGACAAATCTAAGAAACGAGCTTTCTCAGTAACATGGGATGATTCAGAGTCATCTTCATCAGAAAGTGAAAGTGATTCAGAAAATGAACAAGCTAATGTTTGTTTTATGGCAACAGAAGAAGAGGTACAAATTCCTACATTTGATGAATTACTTGATATTAATGCTGAATTGATAATCAAATATAAAGACATAAAACGTCAATTAAAAGTAGTCAAAGCAGATTTAAGTAGAGCAGAGCTTGAACGAGATATGTTAAAAGATGAGAAGAAAATATTAGAAGAGGAACTTGAAAATATTCAAGAATCATCTTCTAATGTTGACTCTCAAATATCTCTTTTGAGTCAAGAAATAGAAACTCCAAAAGAGAAAAATAATGCTCTCACTACTGAAAATCATGAGCTTAAAGCAAAAGTCAAAATTCTAGACCTAGAAAAAGCTAGTTTACAAACAAAGTTTGATGACATTACTTAAAATGTTTCTAATTTTAACAAAGGTCGAGAAAATTTGACAAAAATCATTGAAAGTTCACAATCTATTTCAGACAAACAAGGATTGAGATATAACAAACAAGAAACCAAGAAACATCTTGGAAATAAAAGGAAAAAGAAAGTACAAAAAACTGAAGCTAAGAAAAATCTTAGTTTATTATATTCCAAACCAAAACCAGTTGTGAAATTTCAAAAGAAAAATGTCAAGACTATCAAAATATGGGTTCCTAAAACAAATAGCAATTTGATTAGGAACAAATACATTCAGCAATTCTTGAATACTGTGCATTTTAATAATAATTATATATATAAAGGGGATACCGAACCCAAATGGGTTTGGACTCCTAAGACCTAACTCTTAGGACCCTATAAAAAGTGGGTACGATGGACTTAATTCTATTTTTTGCAGGTCCCACTTAAGAAAAGAGGAAAGTGGATATTGGACAGTGGTTGCTCAAAGCACATGACGGGAGACAAGAGTTTATTAACAAATATTACATATTCAGATGGTGGCTCCGTCACTTTTGGAGACAATTCAAAAGGCTATATCATCGGCAAAGGCGATGTGAGCAATTGCGGTACATCTAACTAAACTCTTATTACTAATGTCATGCTAGTTAGAAATTTAAAACACAATTTGCTTAGTATTAGTCAGTTATGTGACAAGGGTTTTATAATTTCATTTTCAAATAATAAGTGTAGTATTTTAGATAAAGACCATAATTTGGTTTTCGAAGGTTATAGAGACAGAAATATATATATTTTGAATATGAATATTAATCATAATTCAGATATGTGTCTTGTGGCTAATGACAATGATCCATGGCTATGGCACAAACGCTTCTGTCATATAAACTTCAGAACTATTGACAAGATAGCCAAAAACAATCTAGTTAGAGGACTACCCAAAATGAGTTTTAAAGTTAACAACATTTGTGATGCATGTCAATTAGGAAAATTGACCAAATCATCTTTTAAATCCAAGAAAGTCATATCAACATTACAACCACTTGAGTTACTACACATGGATTTATTTGGACCTACTAGAGTTCAATCAATAAATCACAGTCAATATGTGCCTGTAATTGTTGATGATTACTCTCGTTATACATGGACAATTTTCTTAAAGAATAAAAGTGACACTTTCGATCATTTCAAATCTTTCGTCAAAAGAATTCAAAAATCAAAAGGGATTAAAGTTAAAAATATAAGAAGTGATCATGGCGGAGAGTTTGAAAATAATGAATTTGAACATTTTTTTACAAAGAAAGGTATATATCATAATTTTTCGTTTCCCAGAACTCCACAACAGAACGGAGTTGTAGAACGGAAAAACCAAACTTTACAAGAATGTGCAAGAACATTATTGAATGGAACCACCTTACCAAAACATTTTTGGGCAGAAGCTGTGGCAACTGCCTGTTATGTTTTGAATCGTGTATACATAAGACCTCTTACCAAGAATACTCCTTATGAATTATTTAACAAAAGGAAGCCTAAAATTTCATACTTCAAAGTTTTTGGTTCCAAGTGCTTTATTTTAAATACGAAAGACCAGCTTGGCAAATTCGATCCAAAGGCCGATGAAGGAATATTTGTCGGTTATTCAGAAAGAAGTAAGGCCTATCGGATATTTAATAAACGAACCAAAACTATTGAAGAATCACTTCATGTCTCTTTTGATGAAATCTATCAACACCCTCACACTATATCAGATGATGACGAATCAATAGTCACTGACAATCAAATCATCACAAATATTGATTCTGACTCGGAAATAATTATTGAGAATATTCCTCAAATATGTGAGTTACAATCACCACCAAGAATATTAAGAGACCATCCGCCTCAAAATATAATCGGTGAAATAACATCACATATCAGAACAAGAAGTCAACTCAATCAAATGGGTCATGTCGCTTTTCTCTCAAATATCGAACCTAAGAATCCAAAAGAAGCTGCTACAGATGATTACTGGATCATTGCCATGCAGGAAGAACTAAATCAGTTTGAGCGCAATGACGTTTGGGAACTTGTTCCACGACCAACTGATCAGTCAGTAATTGGTACTAAATGGGTCTATAAAAATAAGGCCGACGAACAAGGAAATATCACCAAAAATAAAGCAAGATTAGTAGCACAAGGATATAATCAGGAAGAAGGTATCGATTATGAAGAAACTTTTGCACCAATTGCTCGACTAGAAGCTATTAGAATCCTATTATCTTTTGCTTGTCACCATAATTTCAAACTTTATCAGACGGATGTCAAAAGTGCTTTTCTCAATGGATTTATCAAAGAGAATGTCTATGTCGAACAACCTCCTTTGTTCGTACATGAAAAATATCCTGACCATGTGTTCAGACTTAAGAAAGCTCTGTATGGTTTAAAACAAGCACCTCGTGCTTGGTATGAACGACTATGTAGCTATCTTATTAACTCAGGATTTCAAATAGGCAAAGTCGATCAAACTTTGTTTATTAAACATTCTCGAAAAGATATTCTAGTTATCCAGATATATGTAGACGATATCATCTTTGGTTCAACAAACGATAAACTTTGCAAAGAATTTGCAAGTATTATGACCAAAGAATTCGAAATGTCTCATATGGGAGAACTATCTTATTTTCTTGGACTTCAAATAAAGCAACTTTCAAATGGCATTTTTATCAATCAAGAAAAATACTGTGAAAACCTTATCAAACGCTTCGGATTAGAAAATACATCTGGTAAACCAACTCCTATGAGTACAACTACACATCTTGACAAAGATGAAAGTGGTAAGAATGTTGACCAGAAATTGTATCGAAGCATGATTGGTTCTCTTCTTTATCTTACATCTAGTCGTCCAGATATAATAATGAGTGTTTGTTTATGTGCTCGTTTTCAAGCCGATCCAAAGGAATCACATCTACGAGCAGTGAAACGTATAATTCGTTATCTTAATAATACCAAAGATTTCGGTCTTTTTTATCCAAAAGAATGTCCATTTGAATTAGTATCATATAGTGATGCTGATTTCGGTGGCTCAAGAATGGATAGAAAAAGTACAAGTGGTACGTGCCATTTTATTGGAAAATCACTTGTCTCTTGGTTCAGTAAGAAACAGAATAGTGTTTCACTATCAACATGCGAAGCTGAATATATATCAGCAGCTCTCGCTTGTACTCAAGTACTATATATGCAACAAACACTTCAAGATTTTGATATTCATTTATCAAATTCTATTATATACTGTGATAACACTAGTGCTATAAATCTCTCTAAAAATCCGGTAAATCACTCTAGAACCAAACACATTGATATCCGTCATCATTTCCTTCAAGATAATATTGACAAAGGAAATATATGTCTTGAATATGTTCATACTGACAATCAATTAGCAGACATTTTTACTAAGCCTCTGTTCGAATCTAATTTTATTAGATTACGAAGAGAGCTTGGTTTAATGTGAAGAAAAAATCTTGACTAAGTAATTTCTAAAGAACGTCTTCTTGTTAGTTATCCTTTAGTTATTCTTTTTAGTTATCCTTTAACCATAACTTTTGCATAAACTATTTTTTTTCATTAAATATAAGCCACTGCTTTATTTAATGGCTAAATTCTCTTTACTCATTTTTTTTTCTTTTAGTAATCGTCCTTTTCTTTCTTATTTTATAAATTCAGTTTTAAAAGGAAAGCTATTTTTAGAGATACAATAAAATTTCTGCTTATGTTTTCTTGGTTAAAATTTTTCATTAACTCACATCCACAGGTTTATATATAAGAAACTTGTATATAAGCTTGCAAAAAATTTTATATTTTGTTCATCTTTTTTTATCTAACCAAAATATTCTATACAACATACACTATGGCTCACATTTGTGATAAATGTGCTCAAGAATCATACATTTCAATTACGAGTTCTGAGTCGGAGGAATTTTATTCTCCTACAACTCCAAAACAAAAATCAAGTTGTCATCATCAATGCTCTTGTATGTATGATAAAACTCCAAATTCAAAACGAGTGAAGAGGACATTATTCTATTCTCCTCGTACCAAAGCTCAAATCGATGAGATACACCACTACCAGAAACATCAGATAGACCTTCAGAGATAGCTCCATTATGGGCAAAGTCAACTTTATCACAAGCAACAACGGACATCGGCATGATTATCCGTTTTAGAAAAGTTGGAAACATTTTTCTGCGGTTCCAACAAGCATGACGTGCATGAACCAATGCCGACTAGGCCATCAACATCTAAAAGTCCTAACTCGTGGGATCGGAACTATGAGAAAAATGAAGGAGCTCAGAAACAATGGAGTCCATGGTCAAAACGTATTGAAGGAAACAACGATAATTCTAATGACGAACTTTCTCATTAGATTTATATATAGTTACTATATCTTTATATATCTCTTGTGTAATGACGGTTATATTTTGTATTACAAATAAAATATATATAGGTTGATATACTATAAAAAAAACTTGCAAAATAACATGATTTACTCAGTAGACCAGTACCGGTCGACCGCCACTGTTATAGCCGGTCGACCGTTTGCTCTCTAGTTGAAAACGGTCGACCGGCCATAATTCGTAGGTCGACCGGTTGACGTAATTTCAGTTTTTTATATAAACCTATGCGTCTTTTTTTCCTTTACCCTCTTTCACTTTTTACTCAAGCTGTTCTTTTACCCAAAATCACAAACCCTAGTTTCCTATTTTCAATCCCCAAATCTCAAATCCTCCAACAATGGCTCCTCCTCAAAAGAAATCCAAGAAAGGAGCAACCTCTGAAACTTCATCTCCTACCATCTCCGTCAAAAAATGGCTTCAAAGTCCAATTGCTGTAACAAGATGGAATCAGATGACAAATTACAAGTTTCATCCAGGCTCTTTCATCAAATTTGATGATTTCATGGCTTATGGAGTTCGGAGGTTAGCCAATAATTCCAACATTACTCCATTAATTGATTTTTCAAAAAATAGTGTGGAGATAAATCATTTGATGATCAAATTGTTTTACGCCAACATGAATCTTGATGAGTATCAACCTGATAATCCAAACGGCGTCATCTGGTCTGTGGTCTGTGGCAAGCAAATTTTTCTTACTCATGCTAGAATTGCCTCTATACTTGGTATACCAAATCGAGGCGAAGAGTTTTCATCTAACTTCTGCGAAGTCTTCACTCGAAATAGTACTAGTCATCAGTTCATAGAAGACAATAGTGATGGCACTAAGTCTATTGGACTTCGACCGACAGCCAGACTACTTCATCGTGTTTTGATGCATTCTCTTTTTCCTAGACTTGGAAATTATGATGCAGTATATAAAGAAAACTTCAAAGCACTCTATGCTATTTATGGTGAAATCCAAATCAATTGGGTTCACATGCTTTTTAATGAAATTCTCAAGGTAAATAACTCAACACGGCCTCATTTCTTCTACAATGAATATATCATGCGACTTTTGTTAGCTTGTGGGGTCAATCCTCCTGATTCTGCAACCTCAAAACCAAAGTGCATTGATTCCATAACCATCAAACGAATGAAGCTTCCTCCACCTTATCTTGAGATTATGCCTTTTGAAGAATGGCAACAAAGAGGACCAAGGACACAACGAGCAACTTCCTCTCGTCCTCGTTCCGATGAAGTAAAACTATTAAAATCAAAGTCATCTACAAAAGAATCACTTGAAACAATTGCGCGTAACCAATTTTTGCTTGAATCACGTCTCAATCGCATGGACTCTAAAATCGATAAGCGCTTCAATAAGGTCAAGTCATTCTTTGGTATGCTATGGGATGCTATATCATGTTCCACATCCACCTCTGTTCAAGCACAAGACCCAGGAAAACGTCCTGCTGCTCCAGTTTTCACCTGGACATCATCTGACGAGTCTACAGGTATGAGTGGTCATGGACATGGGGAATCATCTAGAGGGAACAATGATGACGAAGAAGAAGAAGATGATGACGATGACGACGATGATGATGATGAAGAGGAGATACGATCTGCTTCATCCTAGATTCTATTATGGTTTAGCACTTTAAAAACATTCATCGACACTTGTACTAAATAGTGTCGTTATTCTTGTTTTTTTTCATTTGACATTATCATCTGTAGTATACTCTGTTATGTTTTGGATGTGTAAATGATTTCTTTTGCTATGCATATCATATTCGTTCTGCTATTCTAGTATCTGTTACTCCTTTTTGTCGATGACAAAGGGGGAGAAAGGGCTAACAATTGCTTGTAGGAACATACATATAAGAATTCAAAGAGAGAGATCACATACTCAGGGGGAGATTCAGATTTGCAGATATATTGTTATCAATCAAAAAGGGGGAGAATGTTGAGTCACAAGTTTTATGAAAGTTTTGATTTCTGACAAATAACTAAAAGACGATCGACAAAACAAGGTCATTAGAGCTACATATGTTACTCTAGATTATAGATTGATTATTTGATATTATAGTAGTGATAAACTTGTTAAAATCTATCCTCAAATAGTCATGCATTTTCAAGAAAATTAATATATATACGATTAGAATGCAGTTGCACATTCACTGTGCAAATTTACAGGGACCGGTCGACCGGTCACAATATAGGCGGTCGACCGTTCCTGCATAATTTGCACACTGAACGTGCACACATACACATAACGTATATATATTTAAATTCCTGTCTACTGGTCACTTTTTAACCTGTCGACCGTTTTTAAACAGAAAGCAATTTTTCCAAAAGACACTTCTCTTCTCCAAAGGTTGCATCTCTTATCTTTCACCAAAGATCATATCTCTTAATGGCAAAGAGTTACAACCATTCTTATCTATATAAACTCATCCAATTCGTTGATTATATATACATGATTTCATATTCTTTTTAATCTAATCTCTGATCTTACTTTATATACTCCTGCATTCTAAAAAGCTCTCGATTATTTATTGAATCATTGAAACTATTTCATATCTTTTGATTCAATAAGTAATATACTTTCCTTAATCTTTTCAAAACATCATTCGCATACTTTGAGGATAAGATTATAGGAAGGGTGTACTGCTAGTGACAAATCCGTGTTTTCAAGAGCACAAGTTGTCAACAACAATTGTATTTGTTCTTTTGTTGAAGTCCTCTGTGTTGTAAGAGGCAAGTGTTGAAGTCCTCAGTGTATTAGAGGCGTTAAATCCCGTTCGGTTGTTCGGGTGTTGTAAACCTGTTCCTCCGGGTGAAGCGAGGAAGTTAATAGTGAAAATCCAGATAGAAGTCTGGGACTGGACGCAGGACGGTGCTCCGAACCAGTATAAAAATCTCTGGTGTGATTTTTCTATTTTTTATTTTACTATGCTATTATCATCTATTTCCACATTTGTATTGTAATCCATATTACACGATCCGTGTGTACTATATTAGCACATATAATTGTATACACACCGCACTTTCACTTATGATACAGTTTGCACTTCGGGAACTTAGAGTTAAGGCTTATACCCCAGTCCGCGCTCCGGGGACTTAGAATTATTTCAACGTTTATACTCCAGTTCGCATTCTGGGAATCTGGAGTTAGTGATTGTTTATGCTTCAGTCCGGGCTCCGGGGACTTAGAGTTATTTCAATGTTTATACTCCAGTTTGCACTCTAGGAATCTGGAGTTAGTGTTTATACTCCAGTCTGCGCTCTGGGGACTTAGAGTTATTTCAATGTTTATACTCCAGTTCGCACTCTGGGAATCCGGAGTTAGTGTTTACACACCAGTCCCCGCTCCGGGGACTTAGAGTTATTTCAATGTTTATACTCCAGTTCGCACTTTGGGAATCCGGAGTTAGTGTTTATACTCCAGTCCGCGCTCCGGGGACTTAGAGTTATTTCAATGTTTATACTCCAGTTCGCACTCTGGGAATCTAGAGTTAGTGTTTATACTCCAATCCGCGCTCCGGGGAATTAGAGTTATTTCAATGTTTATACTCCAGTTCGCACTCTGGGAATCTGGAGTTAGTGCGAGGATTGTCGTGTATCAATCCTTTTAGATATTGACGTGGTGACATGCCCTCGAGCTTGGGTTTCACATAGTGAGTGACCGATCGTATCACAGTCACTCCCTACTTGATTTAAATCCCACCGTATAATGGAACTTAGCTCACCATGCATTGTGATGTTTTGCGGCGTATTCAATAAATAACAGCTCTGGCTCGAAGACATAGCATTTTATTGCTGAAATAAGAAAATATGGCAAAGTCAGCTGCCTTATTACAAGTTCAAATTTCAAAATGCGAAAATAAAATGCAAGGGAAATAACGGGCTAATACAAATAAAGCCTGTCATGTATAGTAGCGATGGAGACTCTCGCTATTCCATACTCTCGGCAGAGTAAGACCGTCAACGGTCGATAACTTGAACGTGCCATCTCCGAGCTTTTGTGAAATCACATATGGTCCTTCCCAATTTGGTTACATGTGAGAAGGAACCGGATAAATTCTTTTGAGTACAAGGTTGCCGAGTTCGAAGGTCCGCGGTCGGACCTTGGCATTGTATATTCGGGCGACTCGACTCCGATATGCGGCTGCCCTCAAATCAGCCTCTTCACGCCTCTCATCGAGCAGATTCAATGATTCGGCAAGTAGTATGGCATTTGTTTTCGGATCATAATATGTCACACGGTGAGAATGAACTTCCATTTCAACCAGATAACGGCTTCAGAGCCATAAGATAGAGAAAATGGAGTGTGTCCGGTTGCAGTCTTGTGAGTCGTCCGATAAGCCCGTAAGACCATAGGAAGTTCATCAACCCACTTGCCCCCGGCCTTTTCCAGTCGTTTCTTCAAAATAGATTTGATAACCTTATTAACAGCTTTGACTTGGCCATTCGCTTGTGGGTGTGCAACTGCGGAGAATTTCTTATGGATATGAAACCGCAGGCAGAAGTTCTTGAATTCAGGGTTGTCGAATTGGGCTCCGTTATCGGTGATAATAATATGCGAGAGATCGAACCGACAGATGATATTGCGTACTACAAAATTGATTACTTCCTTCGTCGTGATTGCTGCGAGAGGTTCGGCTTCCGCCTATTTTGTGAAGTAATTGACTGCGACGATGGCATACTTCGCGCCACCTTGGCCAAAGGCAATGTACCAATTATGTCAATCCCCCATACTGTGGCCAAGGACTGACCATTTGGGTTATCTCGGTAGGCGGGGCTCTAGGAATCCGAGCATTTTTTGGCATTTATCACATTTTCTGGCGTAGTCCGCTGCGTCACGGTTAACAGTGGGCCAGTAAAACCCGTATCGGAGTACTTTCTTGGCGAGCGCTTGCCCCCCATTGTGATCGCCACATTCTCCTTCATGCACATCGTGTAATACTCGCATGATTTTGTTGTGAGCGATACACCGGAGGAGAGGGACAGAATATCCTCTTCTATACATAACTCCATCGTGAATGACAAACCGCGAGGCTTTTCGAAGGATCTGCCTTTTTTCGTTCCTGCGTTCTGGCAGTATCCCGTGCTCAATGTAATTTCGATAGGGGGTCATCCATGACTCCCTGCTGGTAGTAGCCTCAAATGTGTAATCAGTTTCCATCTGATCAACGCTCGGAGAAGATAGAGTTTCAACGGGAATGAGCCCCAATTGCTGAGCCTCGCCCGTACTTGCCAATTTTGCCAACGAATCGGCCTTCTGATTATGCTCCCGGGGGATGTAGAAAATGGCATAGTAATCAAACTGATCAAGAATCTCCCGGACTCGAGTTAGGTAAGCAGCTAATCTTCGATCCTTAGCCTGATATTCACCCCGGACCTGACATACGATTAATTGGGAGTCATAGTAAATTTCCACCGCGGTAATTTTCATATCACGGGCCAGCTTCAACCCAGCAAGTAGAGCTTCATATTCGGCTTCATTATTGGTTGCACGGAACTCGAACTTTAAATCATAACATATGGATCGGCCCTTGGGGGTTTCAAGTACTACCCCAGCGCACGAGCACCGACCGTTGGATGCACCATCAGTGTGTAGCTTCCAGATGTACTCAGGAGATTTGCTGGTCTTAGGCAAGTCTTCGAGGACAGTGAACTCGGCTATAAAATCTGCTAGGACTTGACCGTGAATAGCTCTCCTTGGAGTGTAAGTAATATCGAATTGACTCAGTTCGATGTTCCATTTGAGTAACCTACCAGACGTCTCAGGCCGCGTGAGGACATGTCGTAACGGCTGATCGGTGTATACAGTGATGGGATGAGCCTAAAAGTATGGACGGAGCTTCCTCGAGGCAACGACAAGGCAGTAGGCTAATTTCTCTAGCTTCAGATAGTTTCTCTCAGCTCCGGTGAGTCGTTTGCTAACATAGTAGACCGGTTTCTGGACTCGGTCTTCTTCCCGAACAAGGGCAGCACTAATCGCGTTCTCTGATACCGCCAAGTAAAGATACAACTGTTCGTGGTTGATCGGCTTTGAAAGAATCGGCGGTGTGGAAAGATGTTGAACCAATGATTTGAATGCGTCCTCGCACTCCGTGGCCCATTCGATGTTTCGCTTCCCTTTTCAGATCAAATCGAAGAATGGGATGCATTTATCGGTCGACTTTGATATGAACCTACTCAGCGCTGCTACCTTTCCATTGAGACTGTGGACTTGCTTTATAGTTTTTGGAGTTTGTAAATTTCTGATAGCCCAGATCTTTTCAGGGTTGGCTTCGATTCCTCTGGCGTTGACGATGAACCCAAGGAATTTTCCGGATGCGACTCCAAAATGACACTTAAGCGGTTTGAGCTTCATCCCGTATCTTCGAAGGGTATTGGACATTGAATCCAAGTCTTTAATGTGACCAGTAGAGTATCGTGATTTCACCAACATGTCGTCCACATAAACCTCCATTGTTTTTCCGATCTGGTCAGCGAATATCCGGTTAACCAATCGTTGGTAAGTTGCTCCAGCGTTTTTCAATCCGAAGGGCATGACATTGTAGCAGTATAGTCCCAGATCGGTTACGAAGCTCGTTTGCTCTTGGTCGGGCACATGCATGGGTATTTGATTATAGCCAGAGTAAGCATCCATGAACGATAGTAATTCGTGTCCGGCTGTTGAATCCACAAGTTGATCAATTCGGGGAAGTGGAAAGCTATCTTTCGGACAAGCTTTATTTAAGTCGGAATAATCAATGCACGTTCTCCATTTCCCATTTGGTTTTCGAACAAGTACAGGGTTGGATACCCACTCCGGGCATAGAGCATCCCGGATAAACCCATTCACCTTTAGCTTATCAACTTCTTCTTTAAGGGCAGCAGATCTCTCTGGATCCATACCGTGCCTTTTTTGTTTGACCGGGATATACCGCGGGTCAATATTCAGGGTGTGGCTCGCGATGTCCGACGAGATTCCACACATATCAGAGTGTGTCCAGGCGAATACGTCGAGATTCGCCCGGAGAAAATCAACACATTCCTGTTGCGTCTCTTGGCTTATTTGAGACCCAACCTTCAACATTCTTGAACCATCATCATCATTGTCGATTGGAACATCAATCGTCAGCTCAGCCGGAGAAGCTTGACTCTCCGTGGATTCCTCTTTGTTATCATTGTCTCTCGGGACAAGATCTTTTTGGAATTGGTTGTGGTGCCCGGGCCAAGGCCCAGGCACCAGTTGTCAATTGTCCGCAAAACGGACGCAGAGAGATTCCTCTATGCCCTTTCCTTTCTCTTTTCGCTGGGCCTCGCGCAGCTCCGCAACATAACAGGCTCTTCCAGCAGCCTGATCTCCTTGAATGACTCTAATCCCACGATCAGTGGGGAACTTCAATGTTAAACACCACGGGGTGATTGCTGCCCTGAATTCAGCAAGGGCCGGTCGGCCCAAAAAGGCATTATACGGAGAGTGAATATCTAAAACAACAAACTATAGCATTCGAACCCTTCGGCGTTCTCCGGCTCCTAACTCCACTGGCAACTCCACCACTCCAGTGGGTATATTAGCACTTCCATCGAAGCCATGGATTCTAGATTGACAAGGTTTTATATCTTTGGCTTCCATCTTCATTTGATCGTATGCTCTTTTAAACAAAATGTTCACCGAACTCCCACTGTCCACCAGGATCCTCTTCATCCAAGCAGGACCAACCTGGGCCGATATGACAAGTGGTCAATGGTTGGGGCTTCGACCCTATCAGCATCTCGGTTTCTAAATACGATGTCGTCTGCCATCGTTCTCTGTAGTTTGGCTGGAGCCCCTTCTTCAAAACTATTACAACATTCAAAATCAACATGCCTGATCGAACTGGCATATGACTCCATCTCCTTCCAGCTTCAGTCTGTCGGGTGGGGACCACCACTGACTGTATTAATAACTAACCTCCCGCCCGTACGGGCAGGTTCCTCTTGTCTCTCTTGAGCTTGCACACGATTTTGATTGGATGGGCCCGCATCACCAAACTGCGGCGCCCGAACGAACTGATCCAGCTTCCTCTCTCTGATCAACTTCTCAATGAGGTCCTGCAAATGTCTACACTCATTGGTGTTATGTCCATAACTTTCATGGAATCTACAGAACTTTCCTGTTTGGATCTGCCGCTCCAACGATGGTATTGGAGCAGGCTTCTTATACTGCATAGCATTGCAAGTCTGTAGATACACGTTCTCCAACGACGTGTTCAGCGGTGTATAAGTATCAAACATCGGGGCCCTATGTCGTGGGCCACGGTTCTGATCTCGTTTTCTACTCTGACTATCACCGTTTCTCGGCTGTTGAGCTTGTTTATTCTGAATATTTAACTGGACTTTTCCTGAACTTTCATCAGATTGTTTAACTGCAACATTACTCTGAATCCCTTCATTGCCGGGCCTCGCATCGTCCTATTTCCTAGATTGTTTCGCATCCTCACGCCTTAAGAATTGAGCGGCTTTGGAATAGAAACGATCCAACGATGCGGGAGGCTTCCCAGCTAGCCAATTTCCAAACTCAGAATCGGGGTTAATCCCCTTAGTCAAGGCCATCAAGATTGAATTATCATTAGGGTTAGTGATCTCCGCACAAGCGGCATTGAACCTTTCCAAATATCGCCTGAGTGTCTCCCCAGGAGCTTGAGTGACACTAGAAAAAATATTGACGTCTTTAGGCCTGGCGATATTCATACGAAACTGTTCAACAAACTTAGTAGCCAATTGACCAAATGAGGAGATAGATCATGGAGCTAATCGTGTAAACCACATTATCGCAATTCCACCTAAAGAAATGGGGAAACTACGGCACTTCACTGTATCATCATCTCTTGCAGCAGTCATCGACCATTCATAATTCAGAATATGCTGGTTAGGGTCGGACCTTCCTTCATACATAGGCAAGGTCGGCATTCTAAATCGCCGAGGAGGTTCAGCATATAATATGTCATCGGTGAACGGTGTATGACTTCGGGAGATTCCCCAATCGTCATTTGTTAAGCCCTGACTCTCGCGAATCATTTGGCGTACCATGGCTGAGAGGTCTGGTGTTTCTACATTCTGAGGGTGGTGAGCCAAAGTGTGGTCGGGTTCCCCAGTGCAAGGTGGGATCGGGCGCTGTCGACGATCCGTATCTCACCTCCTTGGCTCGATGTCTTCCGGGACATACGGTTCTGGAGCTCGTTCCTGCTGGTGGTAATTCTGATTGGAGTGGTCTTGGGTATCAACTCCTATGTCAACCGCAGTGGTGGTGGCATGGTTATCTGTAGTATGTTGTGGAACAGAGCCTCCTCGGGAGGAGGGTCCTGTATGAAAACTAGCAGACGGGCCAACTCTTATCTGTCCCACGGTCAATGCTGGCTGGTGGTCAGCGGCCTGTGCATAATTTCCATATAGCCTGGGATGGATGTATCTGTGATTGTAGTCGGATGAAGCAGAACTTTCAGTGGAGAAACGAGACGCATGATCCCTCCTGGATCTTCTACGCCCTTGGCGGTCTAGTTGGTTGGCTAACTCAGTGTTAACGCGCAACTACTCAGCTAGCTGTTGCCGACTTTGAGTTAGTTCTTGGAGCAACATTTGGAACTCTTGCCTGGTAACCGGACCTGATGGGTCGGAATGCCCGGTATCATCTTGGTTAGGTGGAGGTAGTTGTGCGGCATTCTGTCTATCCCGACCTTCTTGACCAGTGACAGAAGCGGTTCTTGTGCTAACCATTTTGGATAATGAACTCCTTTCCTAGACTTTGGCAATTCTGAATAGGACGGAAGGAATCTGAAATTGAAATCTGGATCTCTCCCTTAGATTTACGCAATCCGATATCGGCGACAGATCCAAGGAGCAGGAGAAAAACTGGATTTTCTCAGTGAAAGCACCAAAGTGTTTGTACCGAAATTGGGCACAACACCTTTCGGAAGTTTTTGAAGAGATAATAAATGAAGAATATAAGTTGAAAATGAGGATTATCTAACAAAACCTCCAAATAACAATCAAATAAATACAAAGACAAACAATTTATAGTGGTTCGGCACGTTGCCTACGTCCACTGTGAAGTTTTTGCAATTTTATTGATTCTCTTTCAATGTTTACAAGTGATTACTGCAAGCAATAGCGGCTTACAACTGGAAATTCGAAATCAACAGCGAGAATATGATGTAGGATGATGAAGATCTTGATCCGGCAGAGTCTGGGCGCTTGAGAGTCAAAAGATCCCTTTTCTGTTGGCTCTGGGGCTCTATTTATAGGCGTAGGATGCTGATATTTCGCTGAAAACTCAGGAGACCACTTCTGGCACGTGAGGTGGCCCACGCGTCCGGCCTCAGGAAATTTGGGCCCACTTTGCAATCGATTCGAACTCCATTCGAATCGATCAGAAAATCATCCAATCAAGGTGAAATTTGGTGTGGACATTCTTCAACATGTATGCAAGCTTCTGTGAAAATTTCGTGGCATTTGGATCAGTAGATTGAGAGATATGATGGATACGAGATGACGTTCTTCGTGTAGCTGTTTAGTTCGAAACCATCTCTTCGAATCGATGGTTTCGAATCGATGGCGACACGCGCCTCTGTGATGACGTGGAGCGCAAACCTCGAAGCGGTCCGGTCTTCACTCCCACTTGACCGCGTCGACTCCATATATCTCGACGCGTTCATACCAATGAATGACACGTCACCATGGCTAGTTGACTCGGTGGATTCGAACGAAGCTTCAATGACGGGTTCGAACAAGGATTCATTGATGGGTTCGAACAAGGCTTCATTAAAGGAGTCGAACGACTGATGCTTGATGGATACGAACTTGCGTTTCTCTGATGGATACGAGCTTTGTAACTTCTCCATGGATGCGAAGTCAATTGATGCGAACTTGAACCCTTCGATGGATTCAAAGTTGATGGATTCGAACCCGAGGCACTTCGATGGATTCGAAGGTGATCGATACGAAGGTGCTCGGTTCGAACCAGTGTTCGGTGATGGATTCGAATTCCAGGTTTCTCCCTTCAAATTAAATCGATCATAACTTGAGCGTACGAACTCGGATTGACTTGAAATTTGAGATGCTGACTTCAACGATCTTTCTTATCGTGTCCTACCAATTGTAGCCCAATTTGGACTCAGACAAAATTCAGTGATATCCATAATGAAACGAAGTATGACCAATCCCTGAGATGAACTGTCCTCCGTTTTCGATCGATCGTTCGGTATCACGGCTTTGCCAAAAAGCGGGATAATAGTATTGATAGCGCTTTGTAGTGGAATTCACCTCGACTTGGATTTTTGGGGATTGGATAGAAAGGAAGCAACCATGGGCAATGCAAGGTTTTTATTGAAAGAGTAATAAGTATTTGCATCGGGAGCATGTATGTAAGTGTCCATGGAGGACTGATGTTGGAAGTTCAAATGAGCCATTTTGAAGTAATATTGTTGTAAAGCAATATGGAGGAAGCACCGAGAATGTTGATGTGACACTTTGTAATCGAAACAAGGTAGGAAAATAAAAAAATTATGGTGCAAAGGAGGGAAATCCAGAAAAAAAGAGTGATTTTAGAGGTCCCAAGTGTGACAATTACAATGAATTGAACAACTCGAAAGAGAAAATCTGTCTACATACTTAAAATACGAAACCGTGTAGGAGGCTGGATCCTTGGGAGTGAACTGAGATGGAGTGGAAGTCGGGGAAGTTCTGCAGATTCTATGAGACTCATGGTAATAGGACTAATGAGTGCAGGCACTTGCGCGGCATGATTAAAGATTTAATAAGGAAAAAGAAACTGCAACAATATATGAAAACCCCGCAAGATGGTGAGAATGGAAATTCTACCCCCCTTGGGTAGTCTTCCCAGTAGGGGCAAGCTGAGCCTAGTGTTGATGCATTTAGGCAACCGTAAAAATGATTATTGATTAACACAATCATATGGTGGAACACATCCCGTCGATAAGAGTTGGGTAAATGGATAGATACATTGGTGCCTTAAAGCATGGTGAGAATGAAAGTCGCTATGCTGTCATGGATGGAGCTCCAACAAAACAATCTCGAACCACGGTGGACGATATTGTTTTCCGGAATAGAGATGCTGATGGAATGGAGGCTCCGACAATTGACCCACTCATGATCCCAGCCACGATTAGTCATGTTGTTGTACGAAAGGTGCTTGTTGGCTATTGGAGTCCAATCAATATTTTGTTCAAGAAAGCGTACGATCAAATAATGTTGGAGGAGAGAGATTTGTTGCCTTGTAGATCTCGTATATAGAGGTTCAACGTGATTGCTACTAAAGCCATAGGATTTGTCGAGTTACCATTGGAACTGGGTGAGGGCGACCGTAAGCGAGTGCAGGTCATGCCGTTTTTTGCGTTGGATATTTATTCTGCTTATAACGCATTGTTGGGCCAACCAGTCCTAGCTAAATATAGAGCACCCATCGCCTCTTGGTGTTTAACTATGAAATTATCTACAAACAATGGCGTAAGGATCATGCACGAAGACTAGGTAGCTGGCCGCGAATATTATTGTAACGACCCAGAATTTCAATCATTCGATATTCGTATATTTAATTGATTTTAAATATTCACAAGATAATTTTATAAGTTGAATAACTTATATTTCAAATATAGCAATTGAATTAGATAATTTAATTGTTAATTTAATATTTGAAATTGCTGAAATAATTATAAATTGAATTTAATGTGAATGGAAATGATTTATAAAGTTGATAAATTCTATTTGAATTAGAATGATGTTAGAGAACTTTTAAAATTGAATTAAAAGTTAAATGACAGAAATTGAATATTTTAATATTTAATTAACATGTAAAAATAGTCATTTTTGAAACTATCTGGGATTTCAATGAAACTAGTTTCATAGGATCCGTAATGTTATATTATCGTAGGATTTAAAATTTCGTGTCCATCGGATTTACGGTTTGTCTGGAGCAAGCTAAAACGCGTAGAAATTTATTTAAGTAAATTTAAAATTTAAATACTCGAGTTGAAAACATATCTTCCAAATTCGATCGAATTGGCTCTCGATATATATTCCATTGCATTCATAATAGGGGTAAAACGTTATAAACACCAGGTGGCATGCTTTGTTTCGAGTTCGAAAAATTTGACGATGAATAGTGTCGCGAAATTTTCTATAAAAGACCAAATTTTATCTCTATTTTCACAAAACCTAATACAGCTATGGTCAGCCGCTACCTTCATTTTCAATGGAAAGAAAACTCCATCCTTCCTTCTTGATTATCTTCAAATCTATGCATTTATACGAGTAACTTCCTAAATGAAAAATGAAGAGGACCACGAGATTTAGCTTATCAACGGTGGTGATCGAATATAGTCGAGTAAATCGACGGTAATTTAGGTTTGAAGGCTTCGTGTTCGAGCATGGTTTTCACGAAGGGGCAACCGAGTTCATCAATGTTCACGGCGGTGATGGAGTCGATGATGGGATTCTTCGTGGCATTGGCTGATCATCTTCAAATGCACCGAAGGGGTTGCCAAAATTCGTGGAAAAACGGCAGCTAGATGGTTGTTTTGATCGGCTGAAACGAAGAGGGGAGAAGAAGAAACCATCGGACGAGATTGATGTAGGGAAAACAAACGGCTATGATGATGTAGGGTTTTAAAATAAAAATAAATTTGTAAATTATGTTATTTAAAATTCATATAAACTTTAAAATGATACAACTTCTTCATACGAGGTCCGCTTTTAACGAAAGAAGTTGCGTTGGGTCCATATTGACGGCCACTACATTTTAGAGCTGGTTTGGAGTTGATTGGAGCTAGTGTAAATTTCGGGTAAAATTAAAAGGCTGTTTAATTTTATTAAGAATAAAATATTGCAACTGCTATTGGAACCAAAGTGAGTACAACTCATTCTTTCTAACTCTTCGATATTTTTATATAAATGAGAATAAAATTTATTTATTATGATTGATCATTGTTTGGATGATATATATATATATATATATATATATATATATTGATTGGTATGTATATTTGTTGCAGGTGACATGTTGGAGGGATCCAACTAGATTCCTCAAGAGTATTGGTTTTATTTACGGATATTGTGATATTTTTTATCATCATGTAATATATCATGTTTTGGATGCCGGGATTGATGTATTTAGTGATGTTGCAGCAATGGGCCTATTTTTAGCAATTTAAAAATGTTAAAGTGATGATTTAAAATTAAAAAGGATTTCCAGTGATTTTGAAAATATACGTTTTGTTGAATTTTAAAGTGTTAAGGAGATGAATTTATTTTTAATAAATAAATGTTATAATTTTTATGTTATTAAATTTTGATTTTTGTGAAATATACTTAAGTATGATTTTTGGAGTTATACAAGTTTTAATAACGATTTGTAAATTATTAAAAGAATAAGTTTATTTAAATTGAGACTTTTGAATTATTATAAATGGTATGTATATTATATTTATAAAATGGATGTTTTATAAATCAAAATAAATGGATTTTATAAGTAAATAAGATTTATGAATTTGTGAAGTTATAAAGGAGTGAATTGGCAAATAAATGATTTACTGTTAATTAACTTATAATTTGGATTTTGGTATGTAAATAAGATAAATGGAATTTGGTAAATAAACGGATTTTATAAATTGAAGTTTTTAAAAAATAGAAATGTGAATTTATTAACATTGTATATAAATTCGAAATCAAATTATTTGATAAGTTAAATATAGAAATTATTAGAGGAATTTCATCCACGATTTTGGACAGTGGATAATCCTTTAAATTAAATGTGTAAAAGCAATATATTTGGTCGGAATTATATCTATGCTTTTGGACAGTGGATAATCTTTTAAAATAGATATGTAGAATTAATGAATTTGGTAAACAAAGAATATTTATGATTTTGGACAGTGAATAATCTTTTAAATAAAATGGATATTTTTTAAAAGTGATATTTTAAATGGATTTAAATGGTTTGAAGATGTTTTAAAATGTGTTAAAAATCGAAACCATAGATTTCAACATTCATTGTTGAAATAGACGTTTTCAAGAAATAAGAAAATGATGGATTATAACACTGTTGTTATAGTAAATGATTTTCAAAGGAGATGTTTTGCATAGTATATGGAATCTATATATGTATCTAATTTTCAAGTCCCTATACTAGTGATTTTGGGTTGTCGTAACGATGTTTTATGCAACATTCATTTTGACCCAAATAAATATGTTTAAGATAATGTTTTTCTTAAAGAATAAAATATATACTTAATCCTGATCTAAGTATAAGAAATATTTTCTAAGTGTTGAAAATAAAGAGAATTGTGAATCACTTATTATTAAATAAGTATATTGAAATGTTTTCCAATATAGAAGTTGAAATGGTTTTGAGAATATATCTTTTTAAAGATAATTTGAGGTGAATATCTGGCAAGTGATTTAATTAATAAAAGATTAATTAAAGGGCCTAGCGATTGCATATGGTATTAAATATTTGTTTGTTTGCTTTGATAGTTAAATAATCGACTATCAAATTTGGCCATTTTAGTTCCTCAACTTGATGTGGGAACTATTTAGTCGTACACTTAGTACGTAGCCTTTTGTGTAGGCTTATTTATCGTTTGTGTTGATGATGTTGATTCGTGTAGTGCAGAGTGTTACCCCAATCTATTGAGCTTCCTTCTTTGCTCGAAGGATAGCAAGTTGAAAGTTGGAGACATGAAAAGTATGTGAGACTTAATTTCTATGTGAAGTTGAGAAATGCTTTTGCGTTGTTGGTGCAAAGAGACCGGGATCGGTTTACCCGAAAACCACTTTGGACCAACATTTATGCGATGATTATGCCGATTGGTTGTGATGATACCGATATTCAGGATTTTCATAGTAGAGGACTGCTTGTTGATCGTTTGGGTTTAAAATCCCAATATACAACCAATAGTAGTAGTCTTTTCGTTATGAAATATCCAATGCAAGGACTATTCGATACTAATCCTAGGGATTTTCCGACAGAATGTGGTAGGAAAGTACCTTCGGTTTGTCCTGTTCCTGGACAACTTGTATGGATTTTTATCTGACATTGCATTTCTAAAGATTGCATACATCAGTGGTGGTGGAGAAGGCAACTTCTCTTAGTCCGACACCCTTCTTGAGACGTATGTGCTTAGGGGTTGTTTTTTTTTGGAAGGCAATTAGTAGTCAAATGGAAATGGCCATGTGGCATTCAAAGTGATGTGATTGTGATTTGTGAAAGGTAATCTTTACCTCAGGCCTCATCAATCGAAAATGACCAAAATAGGATTAGTTGCGGCAAGGCTAAGTAGGTCGCTCCTAAGTAGGATATGATCATCCTCTTCTAGATATGTCTTTACACGCTATGAGATCGTGTATTTGATTATTGTGGATTGTATACTATGAGGGCTCTGGGGAAAGGTCGGTAACGACCGAAGGATGACATATTCTGTACCATCTAGTTATAGAGGTGGGCCGGTCTTGTGTTGGTAGAGGAACTTTGTGATGGTTTCTTGGGACATCCATCTAGAGGTGTACCCATCGAAAGGTAGTCCCTTCACCCGGTCATTTCTATGGAAATCCAAACTCCACTACATGCTTGCCATTTTGGTTGTATTACACATTTCGGCCTATAAGCTGGAATTTTGTCAAAGTAACAAATTCGGCTGTGATTATGATTATTTATGCAATAGACACCATTATAATATCACGTAAATTTGATATGAAATATTTTAGCTATCGTAAGATAAAAACATATTCGTGTTTATGTGTAGGTGTGTCTTATGAGATATTCTTGTTTTAATAAAGGAAAAGTTTGGTAATTTAATAAATTTAGTTGAGACGTTGGTTTACCAGACTGATTTGGGAGTTCTTCCCTTTCAATGCTCGGGTCAGACCGAGTATATTTACAGGTTTAGATTTGGTGCTTTTGGAGCTTCACCAAGAGAACTGAAGATCTTCATTTTCATATACACATATCTGTTTTGCTTATCCGCTACTTAGTTGATGTATATTATCGGAAATTGTAAGGACATGTTACTATAACTGCCCTGGCTGATAACTAATAATCGATTGTTGAACTGTGGTTGATGTATGTATATATAGTTTCCGTTTTGTAAAGATAATTGATATGATATTATATGTTTTCCGTTGCGATGTGAGATTCTATATTATTCTGTTTTGTTTTCTCTTCTCTCTTTCTTCTCTTCTCTTCTTATCTCTACTTTTATTTCTCCTGACTTTTCGTCGGTCTATGCTTTTTGGATTGGACATGTATGGTTTATTGTCGATTCAAAGGGTATATATATGCAGGTCGTCACATTTGGTATCAAAGCTTAAATTTTGTATATTCCTAAGCTTTGATGTGTACTCGATATAGATAGGGACAGTGGCACCCAAGATTGAGTTTGAGTGTATTATATATATGAGCGCGTATTTGTTAGTGATATAAAAAAATTATATTGTGTTTGCTTATCCGTTGAGTTGTTTGTGAATTCTGGTCGATATATGGGGACGCCGCATTATCAATAGGGATTTCCAAACACTTAAACGAGGCAAGTCGACATAGTATCATTTTTAAATTGGGTAAATGGAATAATTTTACGTCGATTATATTTTATATATAAAGGAAATAATTTTTTAGAAATTAATAAGGTGTATATAGATTTATTGTTTGGTTGTTGAAAATGTAAAAATATATAAGTTAATAAAAGTTGTTTGAATAATCCAAATAAAAACGACAATTGTAAAAGAATAAATTGTATAAGCAAATGAATTATAAGTATGGAATTATAATTAATATGATTTATAATTGTGAAATAATCTTATATATAATAAATTTAAACAACATGAATATATTTTTAAATATGAGTTAAAAATAAAAATGAATTAGACGAAGAATTTGTAATTTGAATCCTGTTGGTTTGGGAAGTTATTTTTCGAAAAAAATTAAAGCGATTATATTATTATAAGATAAATGAATTTGGAATGAGTCTTATATAAGTAAAGTAAAATAGTGAAATTATGTAAGTAAATGATTTTATAAATGTGATTTGTAAATAATAAAGGAAACTTTGAAAGAATATAGAGCATTGAATTCACTATCGTTAATGAAAAATAATAAGTGTGATGACTGCAGCATCATCAGTATAATTTTCGAGTTTCTACGTGATTGATTTGCTACCAATAGTAAATTGAACATTGAAATTTTGTTGTGATAAGCAAATTCGAATTAAAATCCAAATGGAAATTGATAAATATAAGTGAAATGAGTTTTGAATTTATAATATGAAATAAAATTTTAGCTTTGATAAATTTGAAATAAATTTGAGTTAGCATAATAAATATATGATTTGAAATTTAACTAAAGGATGATTAATAAAATCGAATTTAAACCGGATCAGATAAGTAATTGGAAGTGTTGTATAAAAATGTGAATATAGAAAATACTAGAATTCAATCTAAATTGAATATTAAACCAACTGAAAGTAAAAAGTGTTTAAACAAAATTGAAAGTAGCCGAAGTAAATATGGATGTTGAAAGTAAAGTAAATAAATTTGGTTATGATTGGATATACATTGGTTGTTAGATGGATGCTAGTTGATTGAATAGAAATTCATATGAAATGGAATTAACGAAATTGAAAGCTAAATAATTGAATCCAAATTGGAAGTGAAGTAGATTTAAATTGAATTGAATTTGATTTGAATTGAAAGTAAACAAACTTGAATGTAAATTAGTAAATGTAAACCAATTGAATATGAATAAACGAATGTTAGTAATATCCAATGGTAATGAATCAAATGTAAATAAATTGAAAACCACTTCAATGGATATTAATAAGAAATGAATTTATACTGATTTGGTTATGAATAGAGAATGGATAGATATTGATTTGTTGGATGTTAGTTGGATGATAGTTGTTTGATGGTTGGATTTGTTGCTAACTGATTGCATTTGCTATGTTGGCATATATAGTTGTTGTATTGGTATATGTTGTATATTGATATTACTTTCATATATACATATTTCTCATTTTTTGTTGAGTATTTAGTTGGTGCGAATGGCGCTTGCTTCGCATTTGAAGCTCGTTTTCACGGTATATTAGCCGTATATGCTCGCTAATAATATATAAGATATATATCTCGGTTACATATCATACTTTTATATTTTTTTCCTATGGGATCCTCATCCTCGAAGTTGAGCTGTATATTTGTCATATATATATCTGTGTGTGTCTGTGTGTGTTGCCATCCTACTACAATCGAACTGCACAAAGGAGACACAGGCAAAAAAATTGAAAATTTAAGGCGTTAGAAGATTTTTGAGCAAATTGGAAAAATTTTGATAACCGAAATTTTGATTTTGAGGTAAAAGTTAAACGATATTATAAAGTTTGAAAAGATAACTTTATATGGATTTGAAAACCAAGAAAAGTTTTTGTAAGAAGTTTAACAAATGGATTTTGGAAAACTTAGAAGGTTTATATAGATTTGATATCTAATTTGAACGATTTGTTTTGAAAAGTTAATGGATTTTGTGACTTTTTATTACTTGGTAATTTCGAAGACGAAATTATTTCAAGTAGGAGAGAATGTAACGACCCAGAATTTCAGTCATTAGATATTCGTACATTTAATTGATTTTAAATATTCATAAGTTAATTCTATAAGTTGAATAACTTATATTTCGAATGTAGGGATTTAATTGGAAAATTATATTGTTAATTTAATATTTGAAATTGCTCAAATAATTAGAAATTGAATTTATTGTGAATGAAAATGATTTATAAAGTTGATATAAATTCTGTTTGAATTATAATGATGTTAGAGAACTTTTAAAATTGAATTAAAAGTTAGATTACGGAAATTGAATATGTTAATATTTAATTAACTTGTAAAAATAGTCATTTTTGAAACAGTCTCGGATTTCGATGAAACTAGTTTCATTGGATCCATAATGTTATATTATTGTAGAATTTCAAATTTCATGTCAATAAGATTTACGGTTTATCCGAGGCAAGCTAAAACGCTTAGAAATTTGTTTATCTAAATTTAAAATTTAAATAGTCGATTCGAAAATCTATCTTCCAAATACAATCAAATTGGCTCTCGATATATATTCCATTACATTTGAAATAGGTGTAAAACATTATAAACGTCAGGCGGCACGCTTTGTTTTGAGTTCAAAAATTTGATGATGAATAGTGTCGCGAAATTTTCTATAAAATGCCAACTTTTTTCACTATTTTCACAAAACCTAATACAGCTAGGGTTAGCCGCCACCTTCATTTTCAATGGCCAGAAATTTCCATCCTCCTCGTCGATTATCTTTAAATCTATGCATTTATAAGAGAAAATACCAAAATGAAAAATGAAGAGGACGATGAGATCTAGCTGATCAACGGTGGTGATCGAATATAGTTGAGTAAATCGATGGCAATAGGTTTGAAGGCTTCGTGTTCGAGCACGACTTTCACAACAGGGGGCAACCGAGTTCATCAATGTTCACGGCGGTGATGGAGTCGACGATGGGCTACGTCGTGGCATTGGCCGATCGTCTTCAAATGCATCGAGGGG